>PVKZ01000333.1:0-600000 GCA_004027375.1 Macroglossus sobrinus | reverse complement strand
GTTGGGAAAGGCTCTCCAGTCACATTAAGTCCACATTAATAATGTCTTACTATTGTGTGCCATTTTGTTTATATGTATTTCTGAATCTTTGAAAATAGAGAAGATGCAACCCATTTTAATCTATTTTTGAACAGCATAAAACTCTGGCAGAATCACCTTCATCTGGCACATATCTTCTCTAATGTGTAGAAAATTATAGATTTTACAATTTGGACATGAAATGCCTTTTTAAATATAACTATCCCCCATTTTCTAATAGTGTGTTTCAGATGAAAGAAAATGTTCTCATCTCTTTCACATTTTAGTAATGTTATCTAATCAATCTCATTTTCAAAGTCTACTGACAAAAACTATCCATGATCCTGATCCATAATTTTTTACTGCATTCTTCATGGTACAAAAATCTTTAATGTAAAGTACCTTAACCACATTTAAAGTCAAACATAAAATTACCAAGAGTATCAAAACAATATCTTGGTTATCCAAATTAGCATCTGTAATTAGACATTATGCTTTCTAAAAATAAATACCTCAACACAATAAAAATGAATATCAAAATTATCCATCAATAAGGCAGTGTGTTTATGTATTAAGCTGGAAAGTTGTGTGTGTGTGCGTGCGTGTATGTATGTGTGTGTGTATCTCAATGGCTAGAAACATTTTGTTCTTGCTTGCAAATACCTGCTTTATGTTAGAATATAATTAGATCACTCAAATCCTCACTGTTATTGTTAATATACAAGAAAAATTATAAGTTATATATCTTCTTTAGGAAAAAAACCCTATTATGTAGAGAAAAGATTAAAGTTAGACAGCATCCCCTTTGAAATGTGTAGAGTTTTTTCTAACACTATAAAGGTCTTAGTTCTTTAAATTGGCATTTGATAAATCACTTTAAAAATTAAAATTATGGTATAATTTATAGTTTCAAAATACCTCTATTTTAAAAATTCTTTCTATGGTTGCATACAAAAGAAAAATCATTTTTAAAATTGTTCTAAATGAGAATATTTTATTGACAATGGGATAAATTTAGCATTATTTTACCTGTCATAATTTGGTAGTGAAAAGGACACCAAGTTAAACAATTTATAAGAAATCTGAGAAATAAACAGATTTCATGGCTTAAAAAATAGATAGTTGCTTCAGATTAATAAATATTGCATTTTCTAGTCTTTCACCTGGACTCACATCTGGAAGTTTTCATTTGTCAGTCTGTCTCATCCTATAATCTGCAGTGGGCAGTGTGGTTTTATACTATAACCCTCTGTGCCAGTACACAAAATATAAAAACTTAAGAAAGGCCCTGCTCAGGCTGCAGATTATCGGGTGCTTATTCTAAAGTTCATGCAGAGATGTTTGAATACCAACTATGAATATGCTCAGACCTCACTATCTGACCTCTTATACTTACTTAAAAACAGATCTTCAAGAAAGGACGGTCAAGGAGATAGCATTTTAGAACTTGTTTCTCTCGGAGGCGGCAGCAGGAACTTGGAGGGTGAATGAACATCTGCTCCTCTACTTAGTTCAGAAATATCACCCAAATATTGATAAATTTGAATTCACCCATCAGTCTGGTCCATCGGATTTGTTATTTGGCACTATAAATTCTAGTTTTCACACAGCAGTCAGAACTATCTTTTAAATGGATCATCTCATAGGCCAGTTTTAAAAAAACATTCTGATTCCTTCCCATCTTAAACAGGGAAACCCACGAGTCTTTCTATAAATGCATGGCCCTATGTTGCCTCTCCAAATCTCAGTTCCTACAACTTACTCCCTCATTTTCAACCACACAAAAACAAATGCACAAAGCAACTCATGTAGCATTTGCACTGCCATTCTCTCTTTTTAGAGTGTTTATTTCCCAAATATCTTCATGGTTTATTTCTTAATTCATTCAGATGTTTGCTCATGTATCTTTACCAGAAGGAACTTCCTTGCCTACGTATATAAAATGCCATTCTCTTCACCACTAGTCTGCGCCTTTCTCTGCTTTATTCTTTATAGCACTTATCACCTGAAATAGTAAGTGCACTTATTTTGTTAGTGTCTTTGTTGTCTCATAAATTGGAAGTGCTTTGAGGGTGCTAACTTTATCTGTTTTGTTCAATAATATCTATTCCTCTAGCATCTACAATACTGATGGCTACATAGTTGATAATAAATAGCTGCTCAAATATAGTAAAGGAAGGGAGGGAGGTCTAATGAAGCAGCTCAATTTTATTAGCACTATCAGTAGCTTATAGACTCATTGGTCCTAGTAAATACCACAATCATTGTGAAAATTTCTTCCAGTGGCAAATGTGGTCCACCAGAGCTGTTCCAATATGAATTTCACTTGCCAAAGCTATTCAGCAGATAGATTTTACTCAAGTGTTATCAGGGAGTCCTGTCCCATGTAAACTTAGAAACATCTACATGATGACTTCAGCATACTCTTCATCTCTTTCTGGGTCACTGGATATGTTTAATGCTAAGCTTAACACAATAAAATGGCTTTATAAAATTTTCTGGAACCATGGACCACTGCCAAACTGGAACAATGCTAATGATTAAAATCTATTTATCAGCAGATTATATGGGGCGCTGAAAGGAAAATGTCCTTGATTATAAAGTTACCCACAGTTCCTCTCAAGGATTTGAGGATAGAATCTTTGAGAAAAGAATCTGTGTTTCCACTTCAGCAAATATTCTTGTAGGAACTGAAATGGAATTCCTCATTCTAGACTCTGAACTTCATGCTCTGAAAGACTCAGGTTTATATCTTAGTCCTGCCTATATTCATAACACCAGGTTATAATCTAGGGAGAACTACACACTTTGGGCCTGTGAAATAAGTTAAATATTTATCTTACAGGGTGGATGAGAAAGCCAACTTAGTGATGTGCACATAAATAATGTTCATGTGCCTGGCACAGTGCAAAACAGTCTAATAATATCACAATATCACCTAATTTTTTTCTCACATTCGACATCACATTTTAAATGATTGCATGGAGCCAAATGGATTTTAAAAACAGATGGTATAGAGATGAGCAATTCTAGATTCTTTTATTATGTCCTCAGGTCAGCAACAGTGATGTGCTTTCTCTTTACTGATGTTTTATGCACCTGAGATTCATGGAGAACTCTGCTCTATTAACATGATCCATGATGAGGACAAAAGCATTGTGAAATGAACTGTTCATAATGCATAGCTTTTCTGTGGCAGGGCTCTTCTTTCTGAAACATATTTTTTATTCATTTGAAAAGGTCTGTAATGCAATTTATTATTTTTATTGCAAAAAAATAGTATTAGAAAAGAATTAACACTTACTCCCTCTATCCTTTTCTCATCATCAAAAGTCGTTGGAACAGAGTGAAGCTGTAAACCTCTGGCAGCTTGTGGTTGATTTCTGAGGTTACCTGGCTTCTTTTCTTATTTTTACTTTGTGGTTATCTCGCAAAAAGTTTGACATTATTTCCATGTTCACAAATATGCCTGAGGTGAAATGGAGCTGTGAGGACTCATCTGGCTGCTATTGTCTCAGAGGTCATCTTACAACTTTGTATTTTAGGCTCTTTGCCTGCAAAACCATGCCCTTTTCATGTTAGAACAAGTGATGTGAGATCATGATTATCAGTAAAAGAGGCATCTATTACTTCTACTTGATATTTCCCAGACAGGCATTTTTCTCATTAAGAGAATTTTTTGCCTCCTCAAGAATTGGGTATCAGAGAAAATAATTTGCAAACTTGACTTCAATTTTATTTTTACTCAATCCTAAAATGGAACTAAAATACGGGAGCTTCTGGTCCCATAACTGCCACTGATCTTAACCTCAATCTATTTGCTAGCTTATCTTTACTCATATATTTCATGTGTTAAAAGAAGCTATTAGCTGCAGATCCCTACCCTTAACAATAATAACTTATAATAACTTACTACTACTGATGCTAATGTGGCTCATATGTATATAAAACTCATAGTGTTAAACATACATGCAAAATGCAACTTAAATGTATTTATGTGTTAGTACATACACACACATTACCACACATATTCATATAAGCATTGCATTAAATTCAATTAATTACAAGTAAATTTTATTATCTTAAACTATAACACAGTGTGCTATTAGGTAGAGAAGAGGCATTATGACTGGAGAAAACCCAGAGGAGAAATATATTTGCCAGGCTGCCCCAGCCCCTATATTCAGATGTGTACATTACTTTACCTTGTACTTTTCCCTGATAAGTCTAGAGATTTTGTTTACACATTCTTCAAAGCAAAGTTCAGGCAGACATCTGTTTCCATTGCTCAAAGAAAACCCCCTTAAAAGATAAATTATGCAGTACACATGGCTTGGCTGCTTGGAAAATGTAGTTCTTGCAAAGATCTATCAGTTTACATGTGCCAGATCTACAGAACAAAAAAGTCTCCATCTTGAGTCATACAGAGGATAAGATGAGGGAAATTGGTACCTGAAATTTTTTTCCCTGGCTGACTCAGGATGGAGAATTAAAGGGAGAGGGAGGCTAATTTTTTACCTAGTCAAAACTCTCATTCTTTTATTTTCTGATATAATCTGATTTTTGTTAAAGTGCAAATCACTAATAAGGTGCTTCAATAGTCACATGCCCCATATTATCTAATACAATTTAATCTCAACTAAACCACAAAGAATCTCTAAATGCTAAAATTTTAGATGGAATGGAAAGTCAATGGAAAAATGTATGTCCAGGAGTGCTTTTGTTTTAGCTGGATTTCTTGAGATGATTACCATGCTGTATCCTCACATGGTGGAAAGGGCAAGGATCTCTCTTGGGCCTCTTTTATAGAGGAACTAATATCATTCATGAGGGCTCTGCCCTCACAGTCTAAATCACAACCCAAATGCCTTACCTCCTAATACCATCACATTGGGCACTAACATTTTAACATATGAATGGGAGGATGCACAAATATTCAGCCTATAACAAATTCTATCTCTTAATATTACTGTTGCTATTTCATATTGAACTAAAGGTCCTGGATAGTACAGTAAAAACAAACAAACAAACAAACAAACATAGTCTGAGATTTTATTTATAACAATGTCCAAAATATGAGCTACCTAAAAACATCTACAAAAGAGGTGAAAGATCTCTATTCATATAAATTATAAAGATTTATTGAAAGTTTTAGAGAAGACATAAATAAATGAAGAGACATATTTGTTTCTGGATAGTAAAACTCAAAAGTCATTTCTCTTCAGATTTATCTATAGATTTATTGCAATTCCAATTAAAATTCCAATAAGAGCTTTTGTAGACTCTGACAAGCTGCTTCTAAATATTTTATGAAATATCAAAGGGTCAAGTATAGACAAAGCTTTTTGAAGAAGAGAAATATTATGAAGGAACTAGTTGAAATAGCTAACAAATCTTATTTATAAAGCTAAAATAATTAAGATAATTTCATATTTGTACATTGATGGACAACTATATACATGAAGAGAGCCCAATATATATAAAATTCTTAAATTTATATGAAACTTGACTATGGTCAATTTGGCATGGCAGATCATAGGACTAAGAGCAGATAATAAATGGCACTTAGACAATTGGTTTTCTTCTTAGGAATCAAAAATGAAATTCATATTCTACACAATTCATGAAAATTAGTAAAGATTAAATGTAAAAAATACAATACTTTTAAAACTTTAGAAGAACATTTAGATTATAGGAGGAAATTATTTCTTAAGCATGATACAAAAAGCACAAATCATAAAGAAAAAAAACTTTCTTTTACTGAAAGTCACTACAAAGATAGAAAAGATAAATCACAAATTGAGAAAAATATCTATAATATGTGTAATCAAAAAGGCTTAGCATTTTTTGAATCAATAACAACAATAAAAACATCTAATAGCCCTATAGAAAATGGGCAAAAGTATAATGCAAGAAGCCCAAATGTCTAATAACCAAAAAGATGATAAAACTCATAATAAACAAAGAAATACACACTAAAACCACAAGATACCATTTTACATACACCTGACTGGCAGGTGAAACTGCTTGACAATCCCAAACATTGGAGAGAAACAAAGTGATAACACTTCTCACACATGGCCAGTAAGAGTGTAAATTGGTAGCATCATTTAGGCAATTTGGCATCATCAGGTAAAGCTCAGGTTGCCCATACTCTAGGATTTTCATTAACCCAGTAGGGTAAATCTCAAAGAGCAAACCAGGTACATATTCATGGAATCAATTGTTTTCATTACAGAAAATAATCTTACATCCATTCAAACATTATTAACAAAAAAATGAAATAGTGAGATTTATGCATAAATGTGCAAATAAAATACATGCAATGAAAATAACATAACTATGCTATAAGAATCAACATGGATGAATGTCAGAAACATAATGAACGAGGAAATCAAATTAAAAATTTAAAAATGCACAGAATATAATATCATGCATATAGAAAGTTAAAAGAATAAAAAGTAAATCATAGAATGTTAAGAACTGGTACAAGCGCAGCAAAACTATGTCAAGGAAGGTAATGTGAATGGCGAAGTTCAGAAGTACAGAACTCCTGAGAACAAGTGAAAGTGATGCAATGAGGAAAGGGCACTCAGGTACCCACAGAAAACAACTCTGCTCTGTAAACTAGGTAGTGGCACATAGGTGTTAATTTTAGTAGTGTCTGTACTACGTACGTGTCATATATAGAGATTTATGGAGACTAAATGTTTCACCACGATAAAAGCTTTACAATTCTAAAACTCAAAGGGACCACTTCAAAACATTTAGACCATGGTATTAAAGTACTTCTTTAGTACAACTACTTTACATATTTTCACTTGGTCTTCTCCCCCTCCTTGATGTGGGTTATGATTTTATATGTAAAAATGAATTTGCTATTTATTCTATTTTTGTTTTACAGAGTGATTTATCTTGTGGATTACATGGATCTAACTTAATGAATATCTGAGAGGATTGTTTTCTTTTCAAAATTATATGTAAATAATGATATTTAATGATACTAATATTCTTTTTCAATTTATACTTTTTATCAGTGCCATAGTTTTCCACTGCCCTAAATATATTCTTCCAAAAGAAAGATTTTCATTTTTTCAAGGTCCAGTATAAATGCAGATAATGTAGTATGTTTCACTGGGCTAGATGGAACCTTTAATACTGTGGCAGTAGATAACATTTATTGGGAGATGTCAAAAAATGAAACAAACAAACAAACAAACAAGTAGTCTTACAAGTGAACAGCGTAAAAACTTAATGACAAAATATCCATAGTGCATGTTTTTCACTGATACTTCAAATCATAATGTTGCAACTAATCCATATTTATTTAGGCTCTGTTAGACTGGAGTCAGTCGATAAAAAAGAGCTTAAAAAGGTTCTGTGACGACATTCCATAGCATAGCAACTTTCTCTTGGAAAGGAAGATTCAAAGAGGAGGGATTGTTAAATAAATAAACGGTGAAAAGCACAGTTGGCATGATCCCATGTAATGAAAACCTGAAGGATGGCAAATCAAACCCACTCTCAACAACCAATCTGAGCATGACACAAGTACCTTGCCAGGACCACTCTGGGTCCATATGGTTGCTGACTCCAGAAATGTTTTTACTGCTTAGTCAAGCAACTCCTTAATACTGCGGCACAGGCAGCAAGTAATTTTCATGCAGAAAAGACCATTCCGAACAGAAATTGTTTTGTCTTTTCTCTTTGAGATGAGGATTTAGATATAAGTCCCAAAACTAAACATAGTCAAGGTGGTATGGAAATTTATATAGATGTGCTCACGTGTATGTTTGTAAACTGGAGGATTTTCGAAAATTACTTATTCCTGGGAGTTCCAAGCAGAGGATACTCATGAGGAATTTATATATGAACACTTTTAAAGTATCAAAAAACATATTTAATCTTTTATAACATAAAATCATGAATACATCACAGAGTTATCTCTTTTACTTTTTGAAGTGAGAACTTAGAAGCTTATTACTTTTGTTTATTCTGTATGAGTATGTATCCATGATATCAGTGAGCTATTTTTTAACATTTATGATCCCAAAATTTCTATTGTGTTCTGCATTATTTTAATAGGAATAAGTCCTTGGTTGTAGCTATTTTCTACAACTAGGATTTTCTACAGGCCTTTATTCTACCCAAATGTGTATATTTTCAACTATATTTTATTAATGAAAGAATATGAATATATTTTTAACGAGATCAGTCTTTGATTTTCCTTAGCCATGTAAAATAATTAATTTCTTCCATAACATTTTCTACTATTTTTTTTTTCTAGTGAGACAGAGTGTTTTCATGCTAATTTGAGGAAACAGGACAGTATTTAAATTTAAAAGTAATCATAATCTAAATAATCTACTTAATACTTTAGATTCTCCTTCCTAATGGTTTTCAAGTGCTTGCCCACCATGCTATTTCAATCTGGCCAGCAGGTCGGAATAGTTTAAATAATTATTGAGTGGGTTATAACAGCAAGAGTGAAAATTAAGTTCAGAAATCAAGCATGCTTAAACAAAAACACAATAGGGTAAACACTGCAGACGTAAGAACAATATAGCTAGCCAGTTTAGAAAACAGGGACTTTCAACCCTATATTAACTTTCATTTATACTCCCATTTCATTCAACAAATGTTATACAGAAAACTGAGGACTTTATTATAGCATTGCTTATTATCAGGCATGAATTTTTATTGTAGGCAATGAAATATGAGAAAAAAAATAAAGCACCAGCAAAACAATAATAAGAGAGGCTTTCTGAAAGATTTTTCTTTCATAGATTTCTCAATGTCACTCCCTCCACACAATTTACTTTTTAAATATGTTGTGATTTTCATAATAATTTTAGATGCTTTTATGTCCTTAAGACAAAGTGTAATTCCCTGCAGTGATATCTACTGTATAAGAGGATTTTGTTTGTACACACTTACAATTCTGAATATTAAAGATACATTTATGTACAGAAGAGTCTTTAGTGATTAGAGGAACTCAGATGCCACTCTGCCTAAGAAGAAAGAATTAGACTAGCTGGCATTTCAAGGTCACATTTTAGATCCAGATGTTGTATGTGGACAAAGGGAATTGCATTTTGAGAGTTAGGCAATAGTTATAATAGAGTGAGACATGAACTATATGAAGGAAGATCTGCATGTGACATCTGTCACTGTAATTTACTAGGAGTGTGGCCTGAGGCAAGAAAGGCCTTCGCCAAGTCTCAAGTTCCTCATCTGTACAGTGTATCTCAGACAGCAAATGAAATAATGTTTGCAAACAGTCTTTATAAATGACCAAAGGTTTGCAGGAGTCAGGGACAGACTAGGTTTTAATTTGGTAGCAAACAACCCTACACTGTCAGGATTTAATACTAAAAATGTTTATTTCTCACACATGCAAGATTTTTGTGGACCTAAACAACTTTCAAGGTAACTCTTCTCCAATGTAATGGCTCAGGTAACAGGACTGCTTTCATTCTGTGTCTCCACCATCCCAACACTGACTTTGTTTGCAGGGACAAGAGAAAAGAGAGAGCTGAAAGGTCACAAAACTGTTTCTTTACCTTATGATCAAAATACTAACCTGAAAGAGGGATGGGAAATAAGAGTAAAAATATAACTTTAGGAATTATCCTTGTCTTTGATCCAGTTCTAAAAATAATTCAATATAATATTACTAGTTTTTACTGTATCAGAAGTGAGATAATATATAGCAAATCCAAGGGAGTAGGCCAAAAATCATTCTATTCTTTGGAAATGCATTTAATTTTAAATATCTGTCACTTTGTTTGGGGCAATTTACACACTTAAAAGCTAATAATAAAACTACAATAATTTGAGTTGAAGAGCTGTCTTCGTGCAAAACAGGACTCCTTTCTTATACAGTCATTGAGAAGCTTTAGAAAAGAATTCTCTTAGGAAAGCACTATTACTTCAACTATGTTACAACAGCCTTATACAAAATTATTTTTATTAGTGTTCATTCATCTAGGAATATTCTAGGCTTTCTTCTATAGTGGGAAGAGACAATATTTTCAACTAGGAAGGCAGAGTTAGTGCAGGCCAAAAGATAGATATTATAAATAAAATGTTAGATATCTATTGTTTTTCTCAAATAAGATAATAGTTTAGCAAAACCTCTCCAGAAGAGTGAAAAAAATTAATTCAAACAGCAAGCAAAAAGAAAAGAAAACTCAGTTGAATCATTCTAGACAAATCAACAATATTATGTTTAAAAAATGGTTTTGTTGCCTTTGCTATTGTTTCCAGGAAGAGAGTAAATGCTTCAAAATAATCTAGCCAGAGGTTGAAGAAGTTAGAAGCCTTTGCACTCTTTTTATATTAAGGGATAATATTCATTATTGACTCGTAGGTGATAAAACTGAAATCCCACACATGCTGGCATTGATTCTCATAGGTTTGGTATAGCTTTAGCTAATGGCTTATGGATTGTAGGATCATCAGGTCCTGCTGAAAGAGCCTGTTAAGTCTGGCAATGGAAACAAAAGGTCAATGGGCCAGGGCCAGGTGAATAGATTTCCTCAGTCAGGCAGAGAAAGCACTTTCTAACAAGATGCCCTACTTCTTGAAACCCAGAGAAACAGAAACACCCCAAAATGAGGCCATAATGAATCCACAGTCATTTTACATCATGGGGCCTCTGTGACTAAGGAAAGTATTACATCGCAGGGTGCAGTTGGTGTTACCTGAGACATAAAACAAGACACAAAATAGGGCAATCTCACATGGGTTCACACAGGAGCAGAGCAGATAAAATAAGCCTTATACTTAATATTTAACCCTGTGTCTCTATCGCCTTCATACAAACACTGAGCTGGTAAAAATGATATATATTTACTGTGAAAGGTTAAGTGGAAAGGAATAGAGAAAATTTGGAGGAGAGAGTAAAATTTATATGTTTTTGTAAGTTATTCTCAAGATTATCATTAAAATACCAGAAATATAATTATTAGAACATGCCTGCAGAGAATTGGAATACCAATCTCTACAGAGTTTTTTCTCAAGAACACCTTGATAATAGATATCAGAATTCTTTAGTGATCCAGATGTTCAGCTTTCTACTTATTATTCTATAATAGGGTTCTAAAACAAATTGCTATGATTTTAAATTGTGGATAAAAGAGTTGATCCAAACATAGCATTCAAAAGGCCCCATCTTCATTCTGAAAATATCTATAACCATTCAAGTATTTAGAAAATAATGAAATGCAAAATGGCTCCAGGTTTTAAACGCTGCTATTTAATTTCTGTGCTTGAATTGTCCACATGATAAAAGCTCCTAGCTTGGTTCAGTCTTACCTGTTTTAAGAAAGAAAATATTTTTGGATCACAAAACTATCATACACACACACATCAAGGATACTACATTGATAATATGCATAAGGCAATATATATTTTACACACACACACACACACACACACACACACACTCATAAAACTATGTCTTACTAATGTAAAATTGATCTCTAGTTGTTTTATCACTTAAATGGCTAAATATATGGTAAGACCCTGGTAATATTAAGTTAAGCACTATTCACTATTCCAAATTGATTCCAACAATGACATGGGTCATACACCCAACATAAAATAAACTCATAGAAAGTGTATTTTCTAGTAAGTTCTTGCATATTTATATACTAATACAAAATAGTTCACATGAAACAACATATAAATCTATATAAAATTTGATAAGTAATCATCTACCATATCATCTAGTAATGGTTTGAGCTGATGTCTTCATAATCTTACAACTCATTTTTCATTTTTTCAATATTTATAAGAAATTATATATATTCATATAAGATGGCAAATATCATTTTGCTGAAATCTGAGAAAGTAATACTTCCCAGTGCAGAGATTCCCTGGTAAATTAGCAGCATCACACACACAAAAAAAATGTTACTTTTCTTGTTTCATGGAATAAGAGAAAGAGGATATAGTCAGTTTGGGTCAGTAATCCAATATTTAATAATTATATAGACAATGTACTGTATAAAATATTACAAAATAGAGTAATTATTCTTGCCCAACATATCTGCATCTGTAGATGAAACACATTATTGCTTAAGGAAATGGGTAATTTTTAAAAGCATTACTTAGACTTTGGTATGTGGCTCTGAAAAAGATGCTGAATAAATGGAGAGCCCAAGGAATATCAAGGAAAACCAGTTATAATCTTGGTAATTAGTGTGATCTCACATTGTCAAACAATACACAAGAGTGGCCATCCTTCATACTTCGGCACCAAATCAAAAGGTGGTACTTCTAAGAGATACTTCAAGATTTATATCTCCATAACAAATTTTTATGTTGAACAGTAGGGCTTATTTTTTTATAGTTAGAACCATAAACATATACAAGTCATATAAAAAATTAAACAATAGTATCAACGATAGCAAGCTATTCTTGTACTTCCTTTGCCCAAGTATCTTAACCATATAAAAGACAGGCACTATCCTACAAAATAGATAATGTCTGTATATAATAGATAATATTGTATATAAAACAATAAGTATTCACAATTTTAGATAAGAGTTTAGTGAATCTGATTTAGCATACCAAAACTCTCTAAAACTTTTTTCTCAGTTAGGTTTACTTTTTATTAGTTCTGATTTAATAAGTAGAAAATCTCTTATATACTATTTAATTTCAATTGGAATATATATATATCCAGACTTTTATATACATAAAGAAAACATTTCACTGGTAATATGTTTGGAATATGCTATGTGTTCACCCCTCCTCTATTCATGTTTATTAGCATATTAGAGTTCTGAGATGTCCTAAAGTAAATTCAGTGCAAACATTTGACCTTATATTTTCCAAGTTTTCTGACCACTTTTTTGTACCTCAGAACATTCACTCAAATCTCAAGGATGTTTCATGACACTCAGTTTGAGAAATCCTGACCTACTGTCTACTGCATGCTGAGTACTTCATGTGTGATGGTTCACTTACTTCTCCAAATAACATTTTATATATGAATAAAGTAACATTTACAGAGTTTTACTGATTTGTTCTAATTCTCACAATAGCTATGGAGCTGGGATAAAATTTAGTAAGATTCCTGATTTGAGCACATAGTTGCAGTTTCTGAGAGAGATATAAAAAGACAATCAACCCACAAACAAAAAAGAGTGAGACAGAAACTCAGAAGGAGTAGGGTAATGCACAAGTAGAGGGAGTAAGTCACAGAGAGTAACACAGAAGCCCAGCTTTAAGAGCTGGGACACATATTGGAGACCATTTCTTGTGAACAAGGTATAATGAAAATAGCAGCCTGTGATTAAGCTTTCGAACCTCTCTCCACTGCAGTAGAGTTTCTTAAAATATAGATGCCTACTGGATTCTGGATTGGTCCAAGACACATCAGAGTCAAGCTTATGAATTATTATAAATGGCATTAGATATTGGGCCATACGGAAAGTAAAGAAGTCTCCACAGGAATATGCATTGGGGTTAAGCAGTCTGAAGACAGTTATGAAGGGGCTTGAAAATTTGTCAGAAGCCAAACTGAAGAGGCTACATACTGTATGATTCTAACCATGGGACATTGTGGAAAAGGCAAAACTAGTGAGGCTATAAAACATTCGGTGTTGCCAGGGGTTTGCAGTGGAGGAGGAATGAATAGATGGGGCACAGAGGATTTTTAGAGAAGTGAAAATACTCTGTATGATACTATAATGATGGATATGTGCCATAATTCTCCAGACCACAGAACGTACAATACTAAGAGTAAACCCTAAAGTAAACTATGAACATTAGGTAATTATGATATGTCAGTGCAGGTTCATCAATTGTAGCAAATTTACCACTCTGATGGGGATGTTACTTATGAAGAAGGCTATGAAAGTAGGAGTCAGAAGATATATGGAAAACCTTTGTATCTTGCTCTTAATTTTGTTGTGAGTTTAAACTGTTCTAAAAAAATTAATTCTTCGAAATAATTTAGGAGGTAGGCAATAGGGAGATATTACATATTCTTGAGTAATAAAAGAGGAGTTTTAGGGAAGTTATCAGGGTCCAAAAGGGAAAGATATTGAAACCAATCAAGTACAGTAACTCAGAGAGAGGAAATGTGGGTTAGAGTAAGATTTATGTAGAACAGAAGGGTGAGAATAAAGTGGAGTGGATCATAGTACATTTCCTAAGAATTGATTAATACCCATAAGAGTACTGAATATAGAAAATGAGAGTAAAGAATTACAAACAGGGTTCACATAAATAAATGTTAAACAAAAGAACTCCAAAATTTCCTACAAAAATTTAGAATGTTGCTATAGCCACCAAAAAAAAAAAAAAAACCTTGAAAAAAAGAAAGAGGCAGTTGAATTTGATCTAGGACATGTTAAATTTGAGGTAACAAGATATCCAAGTATTTTAGTTTTTCACATAGGATTAAGAGTTGAAATCTAAAAGTAGATTCAAAGTAAATAAATTCAGACTTAAAAATTGGAAAAGGACAAATAGTAAATTTTTCAATTAATGTTTTAGGTTATTCTAACAATAATTGTCAATTAAATCAGATTAACTTAGAACAGATATTAAAAAGAGTCAGTATTTTCAGTGAAATCTAGTTCACATTTATATTAATAAAAAACATCAACATATTTTAGGCCATTATCCCTGAAAATGAATAAAAGTATACAAATTTGTGCCTGCCACATATTATTTTTTATAACAAAACCAAAGATTTTTAAATTTCTCAAACAACACAATGCAAAATAAAAGCATAACATCCAAAACCTCATGATTTGAATTAGAATTCGCTGTACATTTCTTCTAGTTTTAATTGTCTTGTCTATCATTCCCTAAATTGCAAATTAGATTTATTTGGCGCCATGCCAGAGAATGGGCCTTTAAATTATAGTGAGACTCAGCTTTTACATATAGCATTACTGATGATCCTAACAGCAAAGCTGGGCAGTGCTAGAATGGAATGGGTGACAGATGTAGTGTCAATTCTGGCAGGGTGACTTAAAAGCAAACCCTTAATTTTAAATACTGTTTAAAGAAATTAGACATACATTAACCATCAGTATAGAGAGAAAGCAAGTGTGAGACAGATAACATCAAATTAAAACATTTTTAGAAGCAAACATTGAAATGGTGTGCTTAAAAAAAATCCATAAAATCAGTTCTATGTAGTTAAATACTCCAAACACTTTTCAGAAAGAACCTAACCGTTGACCTCCTGAATTTGAATGTATTATATCAAATTGCAGATTAAGATAGTACATAGGTTTAGGAGTAAAAATTTTATAGAACAACTTCACATTAAAAAAAAAAAACTTGCCTTCTCTTCAGATTAAACCAGATGTCTAATTGAAATAAAGTACCCATAAAACAAAAGGTTGATATATACTTTAGGTATCAGTTATTAACTATAAAAAAGGGATATCAGAGACTGGTATCATACTTTAAAAAAATAAAAAAGAATATAATTGATTTGGTTTAATGATTCAGTCAAAAAGGATTTCAGACTTCAGAGCAGCCTTGTAACTGAAAGATATTTTAAAAACATCCATACTTTTGATTAGTCTACTTACAATTAAGATTTTATTTGACATTTAAATCATATCAACCTAGTTTTGTTTTACAGTTTTTGAAAGCTAGTATATACAGGTGTGCATGTTGATAGTGATATAAATCACTATCAGATTTTCTGTGATATTGATAAACATATTTGTACTATATGGACATTTATCATGAAAACAAACAGAGGAAAGGAACCTTTAACCATGTACTTTGATATGTATGTATGTGTATACACACACACACACACACACACACACACACACACACTTTTAAGGGCATCTCAGGGATGTTTAGCATTTTACACAAACATTTTCATGCCCAAATCCTTTCTTAAAAAAAGGGTTTATTGAGCTATATGCTAGTCAGAAAGACCAAATCTTGGGTCCTATGGTCTGAACCATTAGCAGAAATGCTAGGCAGAAAAGGCAAACATGTCCACCATTCTAGAGCTGACAGGACTCATAGAACGAGTTAGGGGAAAAAGATACAAGTCATTTTGAAAGAATTTATACTGGCTATAGGTAAAGGGAATGGGAGAAAGGCCTAGTTCTGGGATAGGTGCAGAGTCTGTAAGGGAGAAGCAATGGCTCTTTTTGAATTGCCCGTGGGCAGCAATCTAGAAAATTCATGCATAAGCAAGATGCAGCAGTGCCTGGTGGGCAGTTATTCAGCTATTCTCTGTCGATACTCTCGGAAAAAGCCACTTGGAAGTTCATTCATTGAACACACATTCAGGAATGTAAGCTGTCCTCTGTTGGTTTTCCATCCACAACTGTTGACTGGTTAACCTCTCTTGCCTCTTTTTCTACCCTCTGGATTGCTGTAATTTAATTTAGGACATCTCAATATTTTCCTTTTGTCAACCATGATGATAGAAAGGTATACGTGGGTATCTCTAAGAAACTCCGCACTAAGAAAGAGGACTTTTATTTTGTTTTTACCTTATTTTCACCTTATTTTAGGGAGGACTTTTTATCAATACAATATGTGCAAGTCTCTCTTGTGCTTACCCACAAGTAAGTGATTGTTGATGATAAGTAAGGCAAAAGAGGATCTTACCAACAATTGAGTTTTCTAACACAAGAGGCATTTGGGATTCGAGTTAGAAAGCAGACAGTAGGTGAATATAAATGATTTAATATTCATTTATTTGCTGAGCAACAACTTATGTGTTCTAGAAATTGGGGGGGGGATGGAAGTGTGTCATACACAGGAACAGAGATAAACCTGTGTTTATCATTTTAGAGGTTCACAGTAATTCAGTTGTGCAGACAGTTAAACTGCATGTGATCAAAACTGACTACAATAAGATAAAACAGAGTGGATGCTGCAATGAAATATAAAGGCAAAGTGAAGTATCTGAAATACTATCTGTAAGAAGTGGGTAGAAAAAATATATGCACATTAAGAAAGGTATACACAAAGAAAATAGATGAAAAATCAGAAATGTCATTTAATTAGGGATCCAATCAGTCTAGAATCAACTATTCTTCTATAGAGTAGGAGCCTCTGAACTAATATCTTCTTCAAAATCCCACCTATTTTCTAACTGGATTTGTCCCTAGAGAGAGTTATCAATTTTGCTATATAAACTACAAAGAATAGTAATTATAGTTTCTATAGAATAAATATTTCTGATCTTTGAAAATACATCGGAGTGAGAAACCTCCCCATATCTCTCCCCTTGAAACAACAATAAGCTGAACATCTAAAACTCAACAAAACACACCCAAACTGCACACCAGCATGTCTGAGCATGGGATCTGCGCATAAGAGCTACCACAGGTCAGAACCCCGTGTGTCAGCAGAGCACTGGGAGCTATAAAGAAGCTGCCTCTGGAAGGGGAGGGGAAAAGGAGTGGCTATTTCCCAGAACTTTCCTGCCTGGGAATGCTATGAGCTCCTCGGTGTTGACAGGCTCCAGGGCCCAATCATCAGGGAAGAAAGCAGAGAAGCGACTGGCAGAGACACAGCAGTTGATTTTTACCAGCGCAGTTGCAAAACTGAAGCTGAGCCTGAGCCATCAACCTCCCTTCATACCCTCTGAAATCGTCACCATGGAACCCCAGTGGAATCTGAGCAAACGCTACCAACACTGTTGCTAATACTTAAAGGGACTGAAACTGAGGGTAGCAAGTGTGATTAAATATCTATCAGAAAATATAAAGGCATTTTTAAAGCTTTATACAAAGCAGGGATCCAAAATGCTTAGATGCCACCTACTGGAAACCAAAAGAAAAGCACCTTCTTTGCAACAGGCTAAAGAGAGGCCTTAATATAATAAATCTTCTTTCTGAAAAAGAAAAACAGAATACATTTCCATTAATGATCAGGTGGAGAAATGGTCTATTAAACACTATGAACAACCAAGATGACAAGGCATCTCAGAAGGAAAGAGAAAAATCTCCAGAAAATAAGCTTACAGACATAGAAATATGCAACTTAAATGACAGAGAATTCAGGATGATACTTATGAAAATACTGAGCTTATAGTATTTATAGTGAGTTTAGAAATGAGTCATATCAACAATTTCAGGAATTAATAAAACAACGAGATGAGCAGAGGAAGATTTAAACCTTTAAAAAGAATAGAATAGATCTTTTAGAGATTAAAAAAAAAAACACTTCAAGAGTTGAAAAATGAAATAGCAAGATTGGGAAATAGAGTCAACCAACTGAAGGAAAGGATCAGTGATATCGAAGACAGAAATCTAGAAATAAATCAGAAAGAAGAGAGAAATTGAAAAATGAAAGAAATGCAAGAAAAAATAAAAAAAACAGCTGATAACATCAGGAGAGTAAACATAAGAATAATGGCATTATTGAAGGTGAGGAAAAGGAACAGAGATTAGCAAGCATTTTCAGACAAATAGTTGATGAGAATTTCCCAAAGCTAAGGAATGAGCTGGAGCTGGGAATTCAAGAAGTCAATAGAATAACCAATTATCTCAACCCAAAAAGGCCTTCATAAAGACACAATGTATAAACATTATCAAAAATCAATGACCAAGACAGAGTTCTAAAGGCAGTCAGAGAGAAGAAAACGGTAACATAACATAAAAAAAAAAACAAAAAACACACAAAAAAAACATTAGATTCTCCTCGGACTTCTTGCAAACCATACAAGCCAGAAAGAAATGGAATCAAATATTTAAACTATTAAGTGAAAGGAACTATCAGCTTAAAATAACGTATTCAGCTAAACTCTCCTTTACATATAAAGGAGAAATTAAGACCTTTCCAGACATACAAAAGTTGAGGGAATTCTTCTCTTATGAGGCCTGAACTACAGGAAATATTAAAAGGGGTCAGTTCACCTAAAACAAAATGACCAAAAAAAAAAAGTACATAATTGAGAGTAAGGTGACTATCAGGCAAATAGAAGCAGAGGAGTGTAACCCTTACAAAGATAGTAATGAACATTCAGTATGCATAGGGACAAACTGAGATAACAATGATTAAAAAGGGGAAGATTAAAAGATCCAAATTCACAAGATAAGCCACACACAGAAGAAAATGAATGACTGTTTATACATATATATATATATATATATATATATATATATATGTAACTATCTTTTACATATTCATAATGGTAACCACACACCAAAGATTCAGAACCGAAGTATACAACATACAAATGGCCAACAAATATATGAAAAGATGCTCAACATTGCTAGCTAGTAGGGAAATGCAAATCAAAACCACAATGAGATACTATCTCACACCTGTTAGAATAGCTATTATCAACAGGACAAGTAATAACAAGTTTTGGAGATGTTGTAAAGAAATAGGAACCCTCATACACTACTGGTAGTACTGCGAAATGGTACAGCCACTATGGAAACAGTATGGAGGTTCCTCAAAAATCTAAGAATTGATCTACCATATGATCCAGAATTCTTCTACTGGGTATTTACCCCAAAGACTTAAAAACCCATATCCGAAAAGATATTTGCACACTGATGTTCATAGCAGCATTATTCACAGTGGCCAGGACATGGAAGCAACTGAAGTATCCTACAATAGGTGATTGGATAAAGAAGCTGTTGTACATATATACAATGGAATATTACTCACCCATAACAAGAGATGAAATACTGCCATTTGCAACAACATGTATGAGCCTCATGATAATTATGTTAAGTGAAGTAAGCCAGACAGGTAAAGTTGAAAATCACATGATATCACTTATAGGTAGATATAAACCTAAAGCAACAAATGAGCAGGACAAATAAACAGAGTCTCATGGACATGGACAATAGACTTAGTGGTTACCAAAGGACCATAGACTAGTGGTTTCTAGTGGGGTAGAGTTGAAGCGGGAGGTAGACAGGGTAAAGGGGGTCAAATATAGGAGGATAATGGGAGGGTGAAGTTGTTGAAAGGGATGAAATATATGGTAGCTGAAAGAAACCGGACTTTGGATGGTAAACACACAATAGGATATACAAATGTCAAATTATAATGTACACCTGAAAATTACATAATTGTATTAAGCAATGTTACGCCAATAAACTTGATAAAAACTATTTCTGAAGCTCATTCCTATTTGGGGTTATAGTTAATTCTATCAAAATGATACTAGAGGTGAAATTTAGTTTGTTATTATAAAAAAAATCTAATTATATTATAATTTAACAATTTACATCAGAAAAAAATAGTAGAAATATTTTGATGACAACACAATCTCAGAAATGGTTGTCCATCTATTTTTATTTTTAAAGTATATTTATAGAGAAATCCCTCTATTATCACTTCATTTCAAGCTTGATCCTGGCAAATTACAAAACACTCAATTCATGTAAACCAGACACATTGCATCCTCTGTGGAATTCCATTGATATTTCAAAGTTTCTTTAAGAAAGGCTGATATTCACAAAGCTTTAATTACAGTACTTTGCTTTTCACTTCATGTCAATTTAAATTCCGAGCATCAGTAAGTCATTAACATAAATTAGCATACAAGTAAAGATTACATAAATGTCACTGCAAAGCTAGCAGAGTAAACAGAGAAATAGATGAGCCCTGAGTTGAAACTTCTTTGCTTTAACCTGGCACAAGAATTCTGTTAATGAGAAATTTCAACTAGGTGTTTTGTTTACTTGAACATGAAATGTGCATATGAACTTGAACATATCTAAGCTCACTCCCTGAATTTTGGGATCCCGAATGCTTTTCCCACCTCCTTTTCCATCAACCAGTAAAGAAAATGCAATACTGTGATTTCTGTGAAGAGTATTATTCTAATTAAACAAATAATTGACAAATTTAGAGTAATCATTTTTGATTGACATATCAGCATATCAAGACTTTTATTTGCTTATCTTGCCCACAGTACTAGTGTCATGTTCATTTTTTCCACCTTTAGCTTCTTCAAGAAGTTTTTATTATTATAGTCTTGATTCCCATTTAAATAGAAAAGACTCTCAACTATAATATGTCAAAACTCTTTTCTATATTTGCTATTACTTAAAACTATCTTAGAAGATGTGTTAGTCAAAGTTAATCCAGTACAATTTTAAAGAATATTTTCCTACACGATGCCATCCTCAAGGTGGTTTTACCACCCATTTGGGGTTTTTATACTACTATTAAATTTTAAGTTACCCTAAGGAAATGATTCTCTTTCTACCTTACACAGGAAAGAATCTTTTCCTGCCCCTTCCCCAGGATCTGGCTTCTACTTTCCCCTAAAAGAGTATCTTTCCCTGTGTCCTGGTGGCCAGAGGTTTTCTACCCCTTTTCAGAGGCAACTGGGTTTTGTTTCTACTCAACCAAAAGGAGTGTCTCTTTGCCTGGGCCCAGGGGATGGGAGGGTTTCCTGCCCATCCCCAGGGGATTAGGGTATTGTATCATATGAGGGTAGAGTTTTGAATCAGACCCAGTGTTAAACCAATTGGCAATAAAACTGTATTTTTTTTTTTAAAGAAAAAACAGTAGGCCAGATTTAGCCTGCATGCCATAATTTGACTACCTCTGTTTTAGAGAATTCAGATGGATGTAAGATTAAATGCAGAGGAAGAGATGAAAGGAGAAAAGGAGCCTCATGCTCTTTTCTGTGTGTGTGTTTTTTTTTTTTTTTTGCTATGTGCAAAACTTTTGATGAGGGAATACTCACTCTCGTCAAAAAGCATCTCACAAAACACTAATAAATAATCAAGTGTCATGTGAAGCTTCCCCTTTTTAAATCATGGATCCCTTTATTGGCATTTACTTTATTGTATTATAATTATGAGAACACAGATCCATCTCACCTAATCTATTTTGAGGTCCTTGAGAGGGGCAATATAACTTATTGGTTTTTGTACAAACATTTTTAGGAATATAATCATGAGTCTGGAATAAAACATACAAGCAACAGAAATGACTTTCCTGATGTCAAACCATACTCTTCAGGTGTGATCTATTCAGCCTTATTTTATTATTTTCTTGATTAATTCTTGGCTGTGAGAAAAGTAAAGGAATATTCAAGAGGTAAATAATGGGAAATGGATCTATAAGTGGGTAACATGGAGTTCAAAAAAGTAGATTTTTGAGTGGTAGGTGTTCAGTGGCAAATATAGTAAAGATGAGGAGAATAAAAGTAAGATTTAGATAATATATGAGAAAAAAATAAGATAAAAATTTTCAAAGATTACTGATACAAATTTAGTATTTTTTATACATGAATGCAGTCCATTAATTTTGATCATTTTAAGTAGAAAAATGTAAATATGGTTGAAGTTCATTGTGAAATAACTAGATTACTGACTCCTCAGAAGTGAAGAAAGTTTCCTCTATTTTGCAGAGTGCAAAGTATTTAGATGATCAATATATACGTTGATTGATGGCCACAGAGTCTTCTCTCTCAGGTATTTCTAATTGTTTCATCTGGATTGTGCCAATTGAAGGGATAAAAAGGCAGGAAAAGCAAAACAGATTGTTTCTACTACAATAACAATTGACAACACTGTTGCAACTGACAAGAAAAGAATACGGGTAAAACCTGTCAGGTTCTTCAAATTTAGAAAACGTGTTCAATATAAAGTGAGACATATTTCACAAGGTGTTTTTGTAATTCCTTTGAGCAATTCACAGTAAACAGATTCTAGCTTTTTCAGTCTGTCTCAAAACTCCAATTCTGACGTGGCTTTTTATACTCCCAAGTGTTGCCAAACCTTTCATTTTCCCTCTATGTTATCTCAAGACTGAAAGATGTTTGTCATATTACTAGACAACAGAGCAGAACAAAACAATACATCAAGCCCCAGCACTTGATATTGTTTTATAGAGAAAATCAGTTGAATTCTCTTGTTATTGTGTGATCAAAGAAACAGAAAGGGTGCCCCAGGTAACATATTTCAGAAAATGGAAAGAATTGATGTACTTAATTAATGGTAATAGAACAAAAGTTTAGCAAATAGATTAGGAAGCAAGTAATAATTAAAATAAATACTGAAAGCCTAAATCCTGAGAGAAGAGATTTATTAAATCAACCTCAGGAATATTTAGGGAAGAAAGAAATTCCGATGTGACATGTGAATTAATCACATAATAGAAAATTATGTTCAATGATTTAAATGTGGACTGTTGGTCTAATTGTCATTATTTTACATGTAAAATGCTATCACTTTTATTTACATAAAGATACGTTATAATTTAATCTCAAGAGGTCACCTATATTGGTTATTAAAAGATCATTATTTATAAGGTTACATCTTCTCTGGAAATAGATACGTGAAATCTCCATAACCACATGTTTTTAAGGAGTATTCATAAAATATTAACTTATGTCATGTTAAAATCTCTCCAATCATAAACTAACAAAGAGAAAATTATTTTTTGCTATCACCCAGATGTTTCAAGAAAAATTAGAATCAGTGTCATTAAGTCTTTGGCAATGAATATTGGGCTGATGTTATCGTCAGTGTTGAAAATAAATGCATTTCAGCTGTGAGTTGTGAGACAACTCTGCACTCAATTTCCACACTGAGCTTAAAATGTGTGTGAAAGTTCGTCCTGTGGTAGTTACTGTTATAAAACACAGCTAAGGTGATCATTCAGATACTGGTACTGGATGAGCATTACATGCCTCAAGAGAATAATATAAGGCACTAGAGACATAGAGCCCATAAGAAATGTAGTCATTTTCCCCACATGCAGAACCTAAAGCACCATTTGATTATGAAATGCAACATGCAAATGACAGGAAGAGCAGCCACAGCCATGATCTAGGTCTCTACAAACCAGCAAAGCACCACAGTGAGTGGCTCTGCTAAATGTAGAGCTAGGCTTTGGGGCAACCCGGCTTCCTCCTATTTTTACCTTTAAACTTCTTTTTTGTGGTCTGGAGATGATAAATTCCTATTTATTATGCTTTTTATCAAAAATTTTAAAGCATCATTATAATTCTTTGAAGCCTGCTTTTTCTTTTTTTCAGTTTAAATTTTTTTCTCATATATGAGTTACGAGGAAATTTAAACAGGAACACAAAAATGAATTTCCTTTAACTGGGCTTCATTAATTTTTTTTTTTAGATCAACTATGTTAAACTTTTTGAAACGTTACTCTTGTGGAGCTTATCTAAAAAGGAAAATGAAATAAATCTTGATATTAACAATAAAGTAAAATTCAGATTAGCTATTGAAATTTTGAAATTAATAAAATGATAAAATTTAAAGTATTAAGAGGTAATAAAGATAATATAGTGTCATTATTCTGGAGCACAGGCATTGTCCAGAGGAAAATAAACTTATTATTCTGTGGGTGTTTTGGTTTAATAAGTACATTATACTTAGATCGCTATTTTTATACTTAAAAATGAACATTTCTAAGATATTTAAAGCATTATTTAATAAGTTTATTCTGTTTTTATTACTAACATTAAATATTTAGTAAGTTGAACTATTTGAGAAATTATGTTTGCATTGCTAATCTACATAGACATTCTTTTCTCTCTTTTATCTATGCCTCTTCTGATAGGATAAAGAAAGAAAACCAGTGTGCAGAAATGGGAAAATATTTAATATTTTCTGAGACTAATGGGTTCTCAATTTGCCTGCTGTGAAGAATTCCTGAGAGATTTGGGAGCAACAATGAATGGGTTACCTAGAAATCATCATAGCTGTAAAGGTAAAAAGCATGGGTTTTGAAAATATAGAGGCGACTGCAAAGACTAGAAAATTAGGAGTACTCTGTGTAACACTTTTAAGTAAAAG
Source organism: Macroglossus sobrinus (assembly GCA_004027375.1). Taxonomy (NCBI): domain Eukaryota; kingdom Metazoa; phylum Chordata; class Mammalia; order Chiroptera; family Pteropodidae; genus Macroglossus; species Macroglossus sobrinus. Next base: position 575,224 of record PVKZ01000333.1, on the reverse strand, counting down.
ATTTCTTTCCCCCCCAGAGATACAAAGTTTTGTCCCAGTTTGTTGGACACAAAGCTTACAGAGTCAAACCAAACTGCTCAAGATGAGAAGAAAAGCTTTGTGATAATGAAAGAAGCCAAAGTCCTTTAAAATCCTTTCAGTGTATAGAATAAATTTCAGGGCTGCTTCTCTTAGAGTCAGCCAGCCGAGGCATGCTAAAATTGTCCAGTCTTATTTTCCACACCAAATGCATTAAAAATCTTTGACCACACTATACACAATATTAAAGTAGAATAGGACTTTCAAAGTGGTCTTATATTTTGTTCATATTGTCCTTGAAGTTTAAATAACAAAAGTAAATAGAAAGTTTAAATCAATTTTTTGTATGAGAATTTTCAAAGATATGAACTTCTGTTGTATGATGTGGTCCATAAGTTCAGACAAGGGCTTTTAATAGGTCAGCTGAAAGACAATAGAATAGCAGTGATATTTTACTTTCTTAACTTTAAATTGTTTATTCCTGTGTTGCCTCCAGTTAACTACACTTGCTATAGGAAATAAATCATACTTACTGCTCTTCTTATGTTCTTGCTAAATTTCACAAAGAAGTTTCAGTTTCTACAGAAAATACAGTGCTCCTAAACTCAGTATTCTCATTGTAGTTAAATCAAACTTTACCACATAATCAGGATTGAAATATTAGCATCCATGTTCATTTAACTGTCATATATTTAATTATTACATCTTTTAAAACTGATATTCAGAGATATGTCCAAAAAGATTGTATTATTACTTCAAATGTTGGAATTAGTACCTTTAAGTTAAAGTTTTATATTCTTCATTCTTTCCCAAATTCTCACAGTAAAAATATCTCCTGTGGCAAATTTGAACTTTACTGAGATGTAGAAATCAGGCTACATTTCTGAAACTTCGTGCGTGAGGTCACTACAGGGAAAAGTCCATCTCTTTCATCAGGCTTAACGGTGGAGTTTGCAACCCTTTCAGAAAGTGGCACTTATACAAACTACGAGGCACTAACATTCAGTAGAGACTTTCACTGAAGACACTTTACGGTCATAGGCAAATTTTTTATTACTCTAACCAGTGAGTAAAATAAAAGACATTACAAAGTAAAAGTTTATTATTTCATTTCCTCCAGTAAAATGTTATGGCATACCAATTTCTGATTTCAAGGAAAGAAGCTTAATTTAAGAAGTCTTTTCCACTCATAACTACCTGAGGACTAACATTAGAAAGAAATAAATAATATTTACTACCAGGGTAGAGCATCATACAACATGGATTATAAAGTCATTAGGTATCTCAATGGAGTCACTGTTTTGCATTGGTCAAAAGGTCTGAGGGGTACTCTGGATTTTAAATGGGTGAATTTGAATTGCTAAAATTTTGCTTTGAATTTTTGCATCTATATTCATGAGGCATATTGGTCTATAGTTTTCTTTTCTTGTAATACGTTTGTCTGGTTTTGCATTAAAGGGTTTCAGAATAGGCTTCCACAAAATGTGCCACTTTAGCATGTGGATTATATTGAGCTGAAGGTAGTCAAAACTCAGAGGGCTCAAGAGAAACTTTTACCACATCCTTAGAGAATTCTAATAATAACTATTGTAAAGTTCAACAATCTTAATCAATTGATAACATTGTCACTGATAACATTGAACTATATTCTAGTCCTAACATATATTTTAAAAGTAACTTACAAAAGTATTAGCTTAAGTGGTTCTTAGTTATTTGAATGTGGGTGCTGCAGTTTTAATAAACATGCCATATTTTTAGAAACTAAAGTTTAGTCAAGGTCTATGCTAAGTCTTTAATTTAGATGTATAGGCCAATAGATCCAGATCTACTGTTTATTAAAGTGATTAAAATTGACATATCATAATACTTTTAGTTGTTCAGTGATCTCCATGTTATTCCAGAACTACTGAATAAAAAAAGAACTTCTCAACAAGTCAATGCTTTCAGACCATTGCCTTGTGCAGTTTTGTACTTAAACCTTCCAGATGTTAGCTTTGATTCTCTATTTATGTATCTCTAGAGATATATACTCATGCTTTCTCTGCTTTAAATAGAGAGAATATTTTTCCAATTATAATTTATAAGATGAACAATGCCCTGGGTATTTGAATCAACCTTTATATTTTTTCTTTTCATTTGGCTTCAAAACTTTAAAAATTTTAAGCCAATGGTTGGTGCCATTTTCTTCTCTGTCACAGAGGTGACATTTTCTTTGATCACCATTTTAATAAGCAGAGAATATTTTTTAAGCTTTTAGTACATATTGGATGCTTTATCTTTGTTCCATACTTCAACATCCCCAAATATTATCCTACATAGCTGAGTTATTTTTGTTGGTTGTTGTTATTTTAACTACTCTGGAAAATAATATAATGTTTTTATGTACATTCTTTAAAAATCATTTAAGAAATCTTGCTGTCTAGAAAAAAATGCAATTTGTAGCAACCTTTCTTTTGTGCTAGTGAAAAGAGTTCATCTCCATTTCATCCATTCAATGATCACAGTTTACATGTGGTTTAATGAGACTATCTATGCATGACGGATGTTGTTAAATTATGTAAATCTTATAATAAGTTTATCTGGTAATATGATCAGAATTACAGACAATGGTTTGTTTGAAGCCCCATGACAAATACCACAAAATGTTGGAAGGAGCATAATTTTAAGCCTTCTTTTTATAATAAGAAAATTAAAAGGAACATTTTACATAATACATATACACACAACTCTTACATTGAGCTTTATTCTTTTCTCTTTCTAAAGGAGTTGTTGGCTGCATATTCTTAAGGATTTGAAAGCTAAAAAATTTACATCTCAACTGCAAAGCATATACAGAGGAGGGAGGAACTAAAGACTGGCCCAGAAGCTTTGAACAACCCACACCCAAATTTCACAGTTCTCAGAACATTTGAAAGGTTAAAGCTTAAAGCTCACTGAGAGTTCTATTGTCTAGGTCAAACACCAGTGGGCAGCTACTGAAGTGACATGATTCAAAGAACCCTGAAAAATAGCCCCTATCTCCCTACACCAAGGAAAATACACTTCGCCACTATCCCACCACAATGCCTGAAATATCTATATTATCCTAAATCCTGGAATCTGCAGGTGTTACTTTACAAGGCAAAATGGACTTTGCAAATGTGAGTAAATTCATAATCTTAAAATAGAGAGATTGTGGAAGGTTATCCAAATGGTCCTAAATGTAATCACAAGTGTCCTCATAAAAAAAAAGAGGCAGATGGAGATAGAACTATAGACAGAAAAATAGGCAATATGATTGAAATAAAATGCTACTCTGCTGGCTTTGAAGATGTAGGAAAAGGCTAGGGAACAAGGAAGGCAAGGAATGGCAGCTCTAGAAGATGGAGAAGACCTGGAAACATTTTCTTCTAGATCCATTGGAGGGAGCTCAGCCCTAATTTTGGACTTCTAATCCTCAGAACCATAAGATAATAGTGTATATGTGTGTGAGACAGAGAGAGGGAAGGAGGGGGAGAGGAAGAGAAAGAGAGAGAGAAAAAGAGGTTGATTTAAAACCACCAGGTTTATGATACTTTTGTTATAGCAGCAATAGAAACCTAATATAGTTAGTAATCATACAGATGATTTCGTCACTGAATTCTATCTATGTATGTGCATTCTAATCAGGAATGGTATTAGGAAGTAAAGAGTAAAAATATAGATGAATATAGATAGAATTAGGTAGGATTTTATTCCGGGGTCAAAAGAAGGCTGCTTAAAATAAAATGGGGCTTGGGGCAGGGCACAATTGAGAGTAACATAAATTGTATCCCACTTCTGTATATCTTATTTAATTTAATTCTGGCCCAATGTATATTACCACACTTGAGCACATAATCTCAAGTAAGCAACTCTGACTTGACAGCAAGATGGAGTTTCACTTTATTATTTCTCCTAGAGCATACAGAGAGAACAGCCTCATAATAAGAATGCAAAAAGAAATGCTATAGCACTCTTTTCAAAACAGTGGGAAAATGACCCAACCACATCAGGTGTTCAGATGTTTTTCCTTTTCATTTGTGTCAGAAATAAATACCTCCTACTGAATCCACAGGATCTGTCACCTGACTTTGTACACTATTCAGAATGACATAATGCTTATGGAAGCATACAAAAGAAATAAAAGAATTCTAGCTTAGTCAGAGCTAACAATCTAGTTATGAAAGTAATTACATTTGTATTGTAATCTAAATATACATTACAGTACTATCCACATTGGTTTGGAGTTTTAAGATATATATGTACTTATATTTTTAAATCTTTCAAACCAACATATCAGAATAAAGTAGTGTTTACGAAGGGAAGATGTTGAAAGAAATTGAATGCAATTAATCAGGAAAGCTTCCTGGAAGAGGTCAATTTTAAGATGTGTTTTAACCAAAGAGTCACTGATTGGCAAAGAAAAAAAAAACAGAGTAACAAATTTCTGCAACTGCTGAATCCAGAGCCAAGAGAAAAAGCAGACCTGCCGCAAAAAAAAAAAAAACTAGGGATTTTTTCATAAACCAACGTGAAATACTAATGTAAGTGACATCTCTGTGGTTTAAGCTGGAAATAGCCAAGTAGAATCTGAGCACATTTTAAACCCCATTATGGCACTTTGTTTAATGGCAAGTGTGAAACACCGCTGTTAAATCATTCTTGGCATAATCAATGTAGTCACTGCCGTGTCTAACTGCATTTTCATAGGTTTGCTGCCTTAGCACATTTCCAGAGTTATTCCTTCCTCTCCTTCACCAGTTCTCTACTAAAATGCTCTGGTAATCATCCTTTACTGAACTTGAAGGCTGTGTCCTCTTCAGAACATTCATCTGCACTGATGGCCTTCTGAGTTTAATGACGTGTAATTACGGTTCCCTCCTTAAACTGTGTAAAAGTAAGCAGTATTCTGCCAAAATTCCTTCCCTCTTGGAGAAACGAGAAAGTGAAGCAAGGTTATTGGTATCCATGCCAAACAGAAAGAGACTGACAAAGCCGATTCATCCTCTTGTCTGCAGGATCAAATTAAAGGCACGAGCCAAGGCTTTCCTTGAGCCCTGACCTGGCTAGGGCAATGCGAAATAACTTTATTCCTCATGTGTGTCAGTTGAAACAGGGTTGTTTTGTGAGTGAGCCAAATGTGGGCTACTTATTCCTGTTAATGCAATCAATTTTTATGACAGTTCATCAGGGTTGGGACTGAAAAAAATCTCAGGATGCTGGGTCTACAAAGATTCACTTAGGAGCAGTTTTATAGATTAGTATCAGCACACTAATATTAAAACATTCCTGACTTCATCGCATATAAACACATCCAAGCGTAAATATCAGTTGGTCAGTATATTTAGTATGTCAAGCTCCCGCACAATATTTATAACATTTAGGTAGCTTCTATCCTGACAAAATAATAAAATAAAATAAATAAAACAAAATTTGTGTAAAAACATTGACAAATATAGTTAGTGCTGTTTTTGGCAGATATTGCCTATTAATAAAAATTAAAAATGCTAAAGAATATTCCCAGAGCAAATATCACTAAAATATTTTTTAAAAAATAAAATATCTACAGAGCAGTGAAATTTTAGTCTAAATATTTACATATGAATATTAATTTTATAATAAAACACTTTACATGAAGAGATGACAACTATTAACAGTGATAACATTAGCATTCTCAGGTTATCTCACATGTTTTTATGTGTCTGGCATAAAGAAGACATTAACAACAGGCAAAAGCCTGTCAAGTATGTATCAAAGCACAACCTTCCCAGTGGAATAGGGATTAAAATTTTCAGGTTTAGAATCTTTCACACAATGTGAATGTATCTCAAGTTGTCTCCTTCCCTCTGTCTGTCCATTTATGACCATTTTTTCCCTCTCCTGGATTAACCTAGAATTTTTTTATAGCAGTCATTGAAATAGACTCTTCAGATCTTCCTTAAGAGAACCTGCCTGGGGAGCACAGGAATTTGAGAGCCCTTAAAAGCTACAACTCTGAACCCACGACAGACCAGTCTGCTGCTCCCAGTCAAGGGCAGCATGGCAGGGGCAGGGAAGAGCAGTAGAATTTCCCCCCTCTCCAGAGCCTCACCATTTGGGATTCCTTTAACCTGCATCTTTAGCTGAGGGACTTGCTGTTAGCTTGGCTGGAACTCTTAGATAACAGTATTCTAAGGCTCTCCCTATCCAAATCTTCACCCACTCATTTAAAATTGAGAAGTAAAGTATCTTTATGCCTACTCCTTCTGTTCTTTTTATCCTCCATAGGCATTGACCCAATAAATCTCTTGCAAATCTAGTTCAATCTTGGTATCTGCTTCCCAGAGAGCCCAAACTGAAACAGGATTGCGGTGAAAGGAATGACCTTACAAAATAGTACAATGATCTCCCTGGGGGACGTTGAGCTTCTTGTCCCCATGACGCTAATCTTTGCACAATTAGAAATCTTGGGCCTCAAGAGAAATGCACTCTTGCCAGGGGAAACAGCAAGCGTTCCATTAGATTATAGACTAAAACTTCTACCAGGACACTTTAGACTCTATGCTCAGGTAAGTAAGAAAGAGTCACCATCTTGGCAGGCTAACCTGACTGCATAGCAAGAGGAGACAGGACTGCTTTACATCTTAAGATAAGGGAAAGATACATGTGAATCCCAAGCAACCCACACAGGTGCTCCTAGGTACTCCTTTGCCCAGTAGTAACAGAACAGACATGTGAAACACTTGATACTGAGAAATATTGATTACCAAAGGCTCACTTTTCAGGAGTGAAGACTTGGGTCTTATCTCCATATAAGCTATCAAGACCTGCTCAAGTAGCAGGCATGGGTGAAGGAAATCGGCATTTGGGAGGGTGACTGTTCATCTCATTAACTAGCAACATCCGTTGTCCAAGTTTCTTCCCAGGAATAATGGCTCATGAGAACCATGGAATAACTGTTCATATCTAAGTGAAGTGGATCTCTGCATCTCAAGGATGTCGGTATGAGGTACCCTGCTCAAATCTCCCTTCCTGAACATCTGCTGCAGAAGCACAGCTGGCTGAGAGACTTCAGTTGACACAGTGTTGAATGCATCACAACATTCATGCCAGCCCACATTTTCCCTGGGCAGGCCCAGCCATTGACTTAGCCCTGCCAAAGGTATTAGGACATAGTCAACCCTGCCCCATGTCAGTTACTCCAACAGGCAACTTTTATTTGGGCACTCCTGATAAGCTTAGACAGAACTTCCTGAGAACCATATTTCACTACAAAACTTTTTCTACCCAATGCTTTCTTAGCTCCCTCCTTTCAGAAATGTTGGACCTGCATTATGGTCTGGAGGTCTTCCTGCTCCCTCCTTTATGTTTCACAAGCATTTCACTGACAAATATCTTGCATATATAATCCAGTCTTGGCATTTAATTCTCAGAAGACTTCTTAATAAAAAGATGTTCTGACACAATTTCTTAATAGAAAGGTATTTTATTTTAATGAATTCAGCATACCACAAGCAGACACATTGTGTCACTTCCTTACCACTATTATTCAGTCAGAAACAGTTCTAATTATACTGTATTCCAATGTCCTTACAAGGTCTCTTCAAAAAAATTGAATGTTCTTTTTTTAAAAAAAAGTGTTGCTTTAATATGTCTTCTCTCCAACCCTAAGTGAGAATGAACAAGTGTTCTCACTACTTCTATAGATGTTCTCCTTTGTTTTCAAAAATGTAAATTTTAATCTCTTTTAAGAAATATTCACTTACAATTGGAAAACAAAATTGCTTTTCATTTTCTAGATTTTTATGCTATCAAGTCTGACAGTGGCATGCAACTTTTCAGTTTGTGCATTAAACCTTTATTTACAAATTGATTAGAACCAAAATTGATTCCAAGTTTTAAATCTATGGCCCAAGCTTCCTCCTCAAAAATTTGTTTTTTTTAAATATATATGTAAAATATATATTCTGTATTAATTAAAATATAATTCATTCATATATTCTGTATTAATTAAAAAATAATTCATTTTTATCATAGAAAACAGAAAAATTCATAAAGGGCCAAAGAAAAGAACTTATAATGACACTGAATATGATCAATTATTATTGATATTTACTATATAACTATCTAGTGTTTTCTATGCATTTATAAAACCATAATACATAAATATATCACTATAAAAATGTAGTATTCACACAGATATTTGGCTGTTGTGCACATACTATAAGCTGTTAACTGATATTTTTGCTTAACAAAGTTTTATTAACATTTGTTAAAATGTTATAATTAAAAGTATCAGAAGTAGAACAATTCATTTAACCAATTCTGTAGTATTGCAAGTTTAAGTTTCTTCATTTTTCTAAATAACAAAAATATATTCTCATACAAACATCTTTGATGTTTCTCTCAGTGTATACCAGAAACATATTGCTAGAGAAGTTGTGCCAATTTAAATTCTTTTAGTATTGTCCCAATCTTTAGTAGTATTTATTTTTTTCAATTTTTTGGTAACATGTTTTTGTGTTCTAATTTATATTTATTTATTCTTAGTAAATTGACTTTCCCTCAGTTTTGCTGCTTTCAACATAACATTTACTAGTATGTGAATTGAAGCCAGTAACTCAAAATGTTTAAGACTCAGAGTCGTTTTTCTTTTTTGTAAAATTGAGATAATATTTTATCATTGAGTGGTGGTGAGGATAATATAACAAAAAATTCTTAATAAATAAATTGACTAGCATATAATAACTGCTCAAAAATGCTAGTTATTCATGGCATATATATCTTGAATCTTTTGAGTTACTGACAAATTTCTCTTCATATTCTTTCTCATTGTTCTCTCCGAGGTGCATGATGCTCAATTTAGAAACACAAAAGTCAGTGATTCTATCTAGTATTTAGCTTCATTAATAATATCAAGGGTACAGGTAATTGATTGCAAGACACTGGCAAAGCATAAAGGAGTCTGGAACTACCAATGCCACACCTCATGTTCTTCTTTGCAGTATTACATTGTGTCCTCTCCCAGATCTAACACATGAAGTCTCTAAGTTGTACAATCAGGATATTGCTTACACATAGGAAGTTATTTTGTCTCTGAGACACTCCCAATTATATAACTTATGTGATATTTTCCAGAGCGTTATGTCTCATAAATGCATAGATTCCAGTTTTGATCTCCTATGTACACCCTGCTAAAAACATTCCACAGATTCACTTACCAGTAAAAACCATTAATGTGTTTTTTAGATTTATCATTAGTCACGTTTACAAAGAAATTAGACAAGAGTTAAATTTTATTCTTGCTAATTTGATTTGTAAAAATTATTGATATAATAGAAAAATATTCAACCTTTTGCCATATTTGTCACAAATAATTTCCCTCAGGATTTTATTTTTTTTTCACCATTTTCATTTCATTATTTACCTTTTGAATATTATTGGTGGCTTTTGCTGATCCATGAATGTACTAGCTTCTGTAGTTTTTTTTTTTTTTTAGTCAATTCCATCATTTCTTTTGTGTTTAAGAATTCAGCTTGTGGGTTAAAATTAAATAGCTATAACCCCTTTTAAGACTAAATAAACATTCAACTTATATTTTAGAACTTGCAACATTAAAGCATCTGGAAATAATTTTGTTACAGGAAGTAAAATCAGGATTAAAAATACATATTTCCAAAAAGTTAACACCAAGTATCTCAACATTATTTAACATAATATTCTTTGTTCTCATTTATGTGAAAAAATAGGACTATCAGATCATAAATGCAACATATAAAATTGATCTCTTTACTTTCTATTCTGTTTCCGTGACCTCTCTTTTCTTAGATCAGTTTTCTCTCTCTTTATTCTAGAAATCTATACTTTCATGTAATATGTAGCAAAGTAATCACTCTTCAGTTCTCACTTCATTATTCTTTAGTTGCATAATTTCTTTTGCTATTCTTTCTTATTTATGCTTACAGATGACTTTTAATTAATGTTGTTCAGTAACTCCCCAAATTCTACTGGTATTAGAATTCTATTGCTGAAATATATTTTTAAGAGAAAAGTAATTTTCAATTTCTCAGATTAAATATGCAGGATATATTATATCTCTCCATTTATTCAACTATTTATGTCATTCAAAATTTTTAGAATTTTTCTTACACTTGTCCTATCTACATCTTGTTCAACTTTCTCCTGTATATTTTGTGTTTTTGTACTTATTAAGAAATGTATATTTTTCCATTATATGTCTTAAATGGTTATTGATGATTGTCATTGCTAGAATTTTATTTAGGAAATTTGCTTCTATTTTTGATAGTTTTCTTATTAAATATACTCTGTCATATTTTCATTTCAGAATAATGATAACTTTATAGAAAGAATAGCAAAGTTTTTATATTTTTTCTATACTCCAGGATAGCTTTAACTGCATAAAAATTATCTATGACTTGAAAAGTTTCAATAAATTTATTTATAAAATTTGATAAAAATACTATATTTAAAAGTAGTTATTTGACAGCTTTTTCAATATTCACTGATATTCTATGTCAAATTTTATATTATAATTTTAAGATTATTTTATACTATCACAAAAGACTGAATTAGTAAACAGTCATTGATTAACATTATAACCCACACTGTTTTACTAATATTTGGCAAAAGGTATAAGAAAGAAGCAACAGCCACCAGTGCAGCATCTGTTATCTGTATCAATCAACACAGCATCCTAAAAATCTTCTTTTTCACACTGAAACACATTTTGGCTTCAGAGTGACAGATGATTCCTAACCATATGTGTGGTACAAGTTTCCCTATGGAGGGATTATTGTGATATATCAGTTTCCAAACTTCACTAGTATCATAGCTAAAGATCTTCTATGAATAATGGTCTAATTCTGACATGAAAGTGAGGCTCATAAATTATGTTTGTTTATAGTAACCCAAGAATACCAGATATATTCTCCTGAAATTATTCTTAGATAACAATTTGAGATGGCAGACAATTATAGCCCCACTGTTATCTTTCAACTACTAAATCCATCAACATGCTTAGAGCAAAGCATGGTCCACATGGAATGGGTATGCCCAATGAGGTAGGGATTAAGGTAATTTGTTCTGTGGCAATTAACACAAAATATAATATTTGATTATAATTATTATAGTTTCCTCTATAGTATTGATTATGTCATCTTCCACAGCCTTATTTTTCTCTCTGTGTATTTTGTTTCTTATTTCTTACTTAGACTAAATATTATGCTTAATCTTTTATTTTGGGTTCAAGAACCAGAACTTTTTATATAGCATCTATTATAATTTAAGTTTTTAATATGGATATTTATTACTAACAAATGTTTATTCAGTGACTGTTCAACATGGAGTACATAAATTTCTATAAACATATTAATGGGCAAGGTAGATATTTTAAATTTGTTAAAGATTGTTTTATGGCCCAGGATGACCTATTTTGCTGAATTTTCCATATGCACTCGAAATAATATGTATGGTTTCTCTTTGGTGGAGTGTGCTATAAACTTCAGTTAAATCAACTTAGTTGTAGTGTTGTTCAGGTTGTCTACATCTTTACTGACTTTCTTCCTATTTATCCTATCTAATACTTAGAGAAGAATATTGAAATCCTCAACTCAAATTACAGATTTATTTCTAATTATAATTCTCATATTTTGTTTCATGAATTTATATCTTCCATTACATGAGTACACATTAAGGACTGCTATGTACTTTTGAATAATTGATCTCTCTCTCACTATGTAATACCCTCTTTATTCCTGATGATATTTCTTATTTGAAGTCTACTTTGTCTGATATTAAAATAGTTACTGCAGATTTCTTTTGTTTAATGTTGCCATGCTTTATCATTTTTCATATGTTCACTCTTAACTTCTCTATGTTTCCATGTTTAAAGTGGGTTTTTGGTCAGCTTCCAACACTGACCAAACTACAAAGTGTAAGGGCATAGTCCTCCACAAGGCAGTTCTCACTTCTGACACAAACTGCAAGTTCAGGGTATTCCCAAAACCTCCCTAAAATTTAATAATTTATCAGAAGAATGCATAGAATTGGAAGTTATTATATTGATAGTTACTTTTATTACAGGGAAAAGATATAGTTCAAAATAAGCCGTACAAAGAGAGGCATGGATCAGAGACTGGGAAGTTTCCAAATGCAAAGTTTCTATTGCCTCCCCAACAGAGTCAGCATGCATTAGCCTCCTGGCATCAGTGTGTAACAATACACATGGCATATCACCAACTAAGGAAGCTCACTCAAGCTTCAGTGTCCAGAGGCTTCATAACATGTGCATGATTGATTGTTTTATTGATTGACAATGTGATTGAACTCAGTTTCTAGGTCAACCTAAAGTCTCCATGCTAAACCATGGGTTGGTTTTTCTGTTGTGGCCACCCTTCACCTTTAACAAAAACACTGTTATAATAGGGATTACCTCTCAGAGCTAAAGGAAAGGCCAGACCTTTCTTTGGGAAAAGCCAAATTCTTTACTAAAGAATTTTTTTTAAATCAAATCTAACAATCTTTATATTTTAACTGGTATATTTAGACTGCTTGCATTTTATTGATATGGTAAGATTAAAATCTACAACATTGTTATGGCTTTTCACTTTATTCAATGTGTTATTTATTTTTATATCTTTTTTTATGCTACCTTTCTTGAATTAATTGAGCATTTTATCTCCTATATTGATTTAATATTTATAAAATTTTAACTAGATATGCCAGAAATTCAGTATACATCATCAATTAATCAGTCTACCTGTAAATAATATTGCACTGCTTTATATGCATAAGAATCATGCAGCAGTATATTCACAATTCCTCTCTCCCATCATTGTGTTATTTTTGAAATCTATTTGATTTTTACATATGCTATAATCACATAATTTATTTCTATTATTTTTTATTTAGACATTCAGTTACCTTATTGAGCAATTAGAAATAAAAAAATTAATTTGTTTTTTACATTCAATTCATATACAGTTCTCTATTTGTATATAACCAAGTTTTTTTTAACACGTTTCACTTTCTGAAAAATTCCTTTAACATTTCTTACAGAGTAGATCTTCATACAAATTCTAAGAAAGTAATTGTAATTTACTATAGAAACAAAATTTTACTGGGTATAAGGTACTGGACTGAGTTTTTGTCCTTCAGTACTTTAAAGATTTACATTATTTCTAAAAAGAAGTTTATTGTAATTCTCATCTGTTTTCTGCATGTAAGGTATATTTATCCTCTGACTGTCTTCAAGATTTTTCACTATGTTCTTTGTTTCCAGGTGTATTGTCTACTCTTTTAACTTCTATTTATTTTATTTCATTTTACCATTTTGTTTAATTTTTTAAATTTAATTAATTAATTTAATTATAGTAGTGCCTTCGTGTGGTATAATCTGTTTTAGGCTTTATTCTTAATCTCAGAACATTATTAACCAATAGATCTTCAAATATTATCTCTGTCCCATTCTCATAATATTCTGTGATTGAATTTTCATGTATTTTAGGTTATTTGATATTGTTCCAGAGCTCTCAGATGCTCTGTTGGTGTTGTTTTTGTTGTTTTTCTCTACTCTGTTTTCTCATTGTTTTACTTTATGTCATTTGTATAGACTTGTCTTCCTATTCAGTGATTCTTTTCTCAGCTCTGTTGAGTCTATCAATGAGATCTTCAAAGATATTCTTTATCACTTTTGCTGTATTTCCCATTTATAGCATTTCCACTTATTTTTTTTTTCTTAATACCTCTGCCTCTCTGGTGATTTTGCTTATTGCTCATCTTCCCCATTAGTGACTTCATTATATTAATTATAGTGAATCATATTTTTTTCTATGCCTTTTTAGAAAGTTCCAATATCTTTTATATCAGTGTCTAATTCCGATAATTGTATTGTCTCTTGAATTGTGTTGTTTCCTTATTGCCATATTGTGCGTTTCATAGATCTACCTTTTCATTTATAACTAGACATCTGTGTAGAAAAATAAAGCCTGAAGCAAAAAAATAAGCTCATCTTTTTTCAGATAGGACTTTAATACAAGGTTTGAGTCAACCACATTATGAGATAGGGTGCTTCTGCGGTTTGTTCTGCCTGTGTTTACACTCAGGAAATTATAAACTTTATATCTCTCTTACTAATACCTCATGTTTGGGCTGGTATCTTCTTTTTTTCTTTTTTGTTTTGTTTTATTTTTATTTTTCTGGTTTTTTTTTGTTGTTTTTTTTTTGTTTTGTTTTTTTTTATATCTGCTCCACACTCAGCTTTAATCTATCCTTTGCTCTATGCCTCAGGGAGAGTATGTTTTGTCTGATTAACTTATTATTTGATATTAGCCTGGCCATGGGGAATGGGAGAGCATTCTGTGTGGTTCTGATAAAACCTTGGGCAGACATCATGTTGTACAGGTCTTGAGTGTTTAGTTTTCTCAATGATCCTTTCCTTCATTGGCAAATATTTCTATTCTTCTTCCAATGATGTGGAGTTTTTCCTTTGTTCTCTTTTTTAAAATTGCAATAGATTCTCCCCAGTGCTCTTAGGACAACAGTATTTGTTTATCTTTTCCTTCACAGATAAATAATTGTATTTCCTAAGGGATATAAAGATGCAAGTGTCCCAGTAGAGTTCTCTGTCTTTCTAACAGTTGCCCTCTCTCTCAGGTTTCACTATATGGGAAACTTTCTTAAGACAATTCCCTTTTTGTGTGTGTGATCACCTAATGGATTTTATACAAAAAAAAAAAAAAAGCCTGCAAAGGGTGTGTACATTTTTTTTTTTTGGCAGGTATTTTTCTAATGAATGTATGAATGCCTTCTATCACCCTCCAAATTATCCTTGCTGATCTTTGCTTAACAATTTGTGGCAGCATCTTGCCAGATAAACAAGAATTTATGCTTCACCTCTCCCTGAAGGTGCTTGTCTCTCCTTATAGTTTAAGACATCTAATTCCCATGTGATTTCAGTACTTCATGGGTTCGAGATAAGTCATGAAATTGATGTTTGGTGGGTTATTTTTTGTTGTATGGTTGGAACCAATGCCCTTTCCAACCCTTAACATTCCGAAATTGAATCCAGAAGTTTCATAGCTATTATTTTTAATTGTCACATCAAACTCTATAAAGAAAAAGTTATAAAACTATATACACCAATAGGCTTTATTATTATACATTTATTGTTTACTTGTTTGTTTGCTAAGTCAGTTGTTAACCAAATATTTATTTAGTTCCTATTCTGAATAAGGTTTGTCCTCAACAACTCACTAAACCATATAAATAATCTTTTGTAAATCTGAGATGATGTGTATGAAATATTATAAGGACTATAACAAAAAAAGGAAAATAAAACCTCAACATTATTTTCAGTAGTAAAATATAAATTTATATGTCTAAAATGGTTGATGTGATTTAAATTCATGTTTGAAAAAGTTGTAGAATTATAAGTGTGAATTAAATTTTGTATATTCATTTATTAATGAAGTGTGAAGAAGTAAAGACTTTTGAGTTATCTAAATGGTACTTTGAGGAAAGCAACAGTAAAAGCTTCTGGACATGTGGGAATTGTTAAAATAATAGTTTACATTTACATTTATAAATAAATTTGATACT
Organism: Macroglossus sobrinus; assembly: GCA_004027375.1. Taxonomy (NCBI): domain Eukaryota; kingdom Metazoa; phylum Chordata; class Mammalia; order Chiroptera; family Pteropodidae; genus Macroglossus; species Macroglossus sobrinus. The sequence goes on along the minus strand of PVKZ01000333.1, from coordinate 559,609 downwards.
GGGTAGTTAAGCAGAGTTTGCTCAAAGTTATTTCTTGAGTGATTTTTTTCATGTTTCAGTCATCAAACACCTTTGATCTGTCACTGCCATTGTCACTGGAAAAAGATTAGACATCCAGTGAGTCAGGATATAAAGTCAGATGTCGAAGAAAAATGTTGTTTAGTACATGGAAGAAGAGAAAAAAAGAGAGAAAAATATAGTCATTGGCTATTTTTAACCAAGAAAAATTATGAATAAATTGGAAATATCTACCCAAAATACCAAACACATACGTGTATTTTATCTTCAAGTTTGGTAGAAAACAAAAAGCTTTCCAAAAACTGCTAGGGTACTTCAAAAGAAGAACATTTTATCAAATCAGACTACATCCAGAGAAAAAGCAGACTTGAGTAATTTTATCATGCTATTTTGTCTTGTATAAATGTCTAAACTTATTGCTTAAAGGTGACAAAATATTCTTTACTTAACAGGCAAAACCAGGTCTAGTCTTAGCCTATAATCAACTATCGTTTGGTGAAACCAAGAACAGAGTGCAGCTTTATGTCTGAGCAGTGTATTTAATTTTGACTGCCTGACTTCTTAGGGCTTTACTCATCAAAACCTCAGCACATAAACGCCTGCAGCCTTACATTGATTGTCAGCACAATTAATTGCCAGGAAAACTGCAGCTTTATTAAGTGTACGGTACTAATAATAAAAACATCACTATTTATAGCACACAGCATGGCGGGATATCTATACAAATAAAATATAACAATAATAAACAAAAGGCTAGCCAGTAGTCCCACAGAAGAACATCAATAAATTTGTTTTAATGCCAAAGCCACAACAGGATACTCAAGTGTCCCTGGGCATAAGATACTGCAACCTCTACTAAAAGACAAGAGCATTTTGTATGGTGTGAAAAGTGGATGTCAACCAGTCTCCTCAGAGTTATTTCTTATGGCTTCAAGTCTCTGTCGCCCAGCTATAGAAATTCTGCTGGGCAGAAGAGAGGAGACAGATCATAGCATAGGTTCTAGTTATAGTCAGTGTTGTGTTGAAGACTATCCTAGAATTTAATCAGTGATATTGTTTTAAAGACTTACATCTTGATACGTAGTGAGGAATACAAAAGGCATAACAGTAGCATCGAGGAAACTTCAGTCTGGTAGTAAAGACTACACAGTGTGTGTTATAACCTCAGATTCAGGTTTAGAAAAGAAGAGAGTAGTGTTTTTCCTAAGTCTTTTTCTTTCTATACATATTTATTATGCAAATGTGCAGTATGGAATTGCATAAATCTTAAGGAGCCTAACACATTTGAGAAAAGAAAAGAAGAGGAGAAAGAGTGCAGAGAATAACATGTATCAAACAATGTTTGAAACATTTGAGGACCAATGGTTACCTCCAACACAAAATTGGTTTATTCTATCACACAGAAATGTGGTGATTGTTGTGACCAAAACATGTATGCAATAACACATGTCTGTACTAGAAAGCCCTTGAAAAGAAAATGTTAGAGCAACAAATTTTTTTAAATATAATTAATTTTATTAAACACCCATATTTTTATCATCATTCTTTACATAGGTAGTATCAGGTTCATAAATATAATATGTGCAACGTCATTAATCTTGGCAGTAGTGATGCTGACAATCAAACCCCATTCTGATATATTGAGTCCAATGTGCCACAGTACTTTGTGTAACATGAAGAGACAGAGAGATGGTTTAAGATCACTTAATTATGAAGGTTAATTTAGTTAAAATACAAGCAGATGTTTTCTTTATTATGTATGTATCAGGTACATTGCATGCATTACATACTTTAACGCACACCTTCTGGTTCACGCACAGAAGCAATTTCAAATATTATTGAAAAACCAACCTTTAATTCAATGTGAGAAACCTGAGATTCAGTGAAGTTAAAATTTCCTGCTCAAGCCCCTTTGCTATTGATGACAGAAGCAGAATAGAATTATTCTTATCCTTTTATTCTTAAGCTGAATAGCATATAAACCACAACAGAACAAATAACTACTGTACTTGATTCCCTTACAAACTATAACATTAGAGATATTTTAGAGTGAAAGAAAAGAGAAAAACATGCAGAACTGAATTTAGTTTCAAAGTTTTTAACATTGTTTTAACTTGTCATATAGCAGTAAAATAAAACTTCTTAAATATAAAAAGCCAATTCTTACTCATCTCTGTATTCTCAGCACATGATATATATGTAGTTCTTTCTGGTAACCTAAATCCTTTACTCATAGTTGTCCTTTCAAATTGAGAAATTTTTATTCTCTCATCTCTAGATGAAGGATTTTCTTTAAAAGAATTTGAAATGTCATTTTGCAGATAACTTCCTACTTGTTGAGAAAGTGAAGGGGTGGAAAGCTGCAGAAATCATCCATAGCTTTTATGATAAATGGTTTAGAACTCATTTTGGATAATCTCAGAGTACTCTCAGTCATGTACTAAATAAAAAAAATAAAAAATAAAACACAGTTTTAACAAAGGAGAAAAAGTAGTTGAAACATAATAGAACAAAACACACACACACACAAACATACACACACATACACCATTACCTAACTTTGAAAATGTGGTTCTTTAAGTTATCTGCACTCTGGATACCTGATCTAGTTTCCTAGTTTGAACAATAGCAAACTCCTATGACAAAAGTGAGACCAGAATAGGTACATGTAGATCCAAATTCTGAAAATATTTGTATTTTTTCCTTGAAAGCCCACATCTAAATTAAGGCAAAGAAGTATGTCTTGAAATGTTTAGCTACTAAAAATTCAACAAAACTGACATCTGGTTGAATATCAGGAAAACGTTAATCTTTGAGAAATTTGATTTCCAAGCATTTTTCCTTTAGTCAGTCAATGACTATAGTTGAGGGTCACTATTTTCTAGGCACTGCTATGTAGAATAGTAATGAATTATGCAGTGTTCATGCTCTCAAGGAATTTAAATCTTCGGACTAGAAACATTTGTAATTTGTACTAAATTTGAAAGCTAGACTGGCTTTTTTTAAAACATATATAATGTTTATAAATATGTAATTTTACATATATAATGTATATGATGTATATATAATGTATATTTATATATATATAATATATAAAAATATGTGTATATTTTAATTGATTTATTTCTGGTTTGTGATCTTAAGAAGATGCCAATTACTTTTGACCTCAGTTTTCTCATTTGTAAATTCTAACTATTTTATAAAGCTTCTCTGAGAACTAAGTGAAATAACACTTTTAAAGTGTTAGTTACATAAAGAATACTCAATAAATTCTAGTACCTTTTTGAGAATTGTAATTTTCAAGTTTAAGCTTTTCAGAAGCAGCAAGACCCCCAGTAAGCTGTTGATTCTATTGGTGAAATTTAAAATCATATTGAAATATGCCAGCTGATGTTAAGAAAGAAACTTCAATTAATTTCACAACTTAAAATAGATTTCTTAAGATAAAGCAAATATTGTAGCATATTTCGGGGTTTCACAAACTATTAAGAGAACAACACATTTCATGGCTATTTTTTAATTTTTGTCTTTTTAAAACAAAACAAAAAACTCATAGTATAAAAATCCTAGGAAGAAGTATGCCTCCAGGACCATTTTAACAAAAAGTTACTCAAATTCTATGTGTAAGACCATACATATACAATAATATGAAGGAAGGGACTTTTCAGACTATTGTGCCCAACTCTTTCAGCAGTCATATTCTTGTTGCTAGAAAGGTCTTGTATTGAGAAACAAGAAGCAAGTAGTGAACTGACCTTCCACAAGGTGGCCTTTATTGCTGCAAAATTACTCCACTAATCTTTCTTAAATTGTTATGGCAGGCAACTATGGAACTAAAACAGAATGAAGTGCTGTTATTATAAGACTATAACATTGGGCAGGAATTCATCATGACATCTTTTTAAAAAACAAATAAACATTTTTTTTGTGAGTGCTATTTTTTATTTCAGAAGAAGAAAATAACACTTTTTAAATTCATATACTATTATCTGTAGCTCTGACTCCCTTATAATGAACGTCATATTAATGTACAGGACCTCTAAAGTTCAAAATATATACAACAGACAGACGACTAATATTATGACCTCGTTAAAGAAAAGACAGGATTTATTTGTGTTCCTCTAGCTTCTGAAAGGTGAATTTTTTTTTATTCTGTTAGTTTGAACATTGTAATGGCTTTCTTTCATCTTATTGAGTCCTTTTGTTGTGTGTTGAAGTGATTGTCTCATTTTTGAACTTTCCCTCGTGGATGTTTTTGGCAGACGGAGGAGCTAATTTCTGGAATCTGTCGAGCACCACGCTCTCCTTAAAACTGGAAGTCATCCGAGTGGCACATCTGTTACTCCTTTAGGCCACTGAACCAGAAGCTGGATCCAAAGAAGGGGATTAGGAAAACCAGGTTGCTAAACCTTTTCTCCTTCTCTTTTCTCCTCACCTTTTCATCTGCCCAACAAGCAGGCTTTTGAATAACAAATGATAGACAATTTATTAGCTGTAACCACCACTGATATTTTGTTTGCCAAACATTTTCTCTAAATCTTTAAACAATGTTGCCTTTCTACTTTAACTTTGTTTTGAAAAATAATCTTTTTATTTTATAACAGCTTTAGATTTACTAAAAAATTACAAATGTAGTATAAAAAGTTCTCATATATCCCATAACTACTTTCATTTTTATTCATATCTCATGTCAGTATGGTATATTTGTTACAGTTAATGCACCAATGTTGATAGATTGTTTTAATTTGCAATTCCATAATGACAAATGATGTTGAGCACCTTTTCATATGTTTATCTGCCATCTATATAGTCTCTTCAATGAGATTATTTATTTATTTTTATCTATTTTTTAGTTGAATTCTTTGTTTTCTGATTGTTGAGTTTTAAGAGCTCTTTTTTAGATTTGGCTACAAGACCCTTATATGTTTTGCAAGTATTTTCTCCTAGTCTGTGGCTTGTCTTTGTTTTTTCTTCTTTTAACAGTATCTGATGCAGGGTAGACATTTTTCATCTTAATGATGTCCAAATTAGCAGTCCTTTTCTTCCTTTGATTGTGATTTAGATCTAAAAACTCATCAATAAACACGAGTTTGCATAGATTTTCTTCTCAAAGTTTCATAGTTTTACATTTTACATTGAGGTCTATAATCCATTTTTTAAGTTGGCTTTTGTAAAAAAAGTATAAAGTTTACGTCTAGATTCATCTTTTTGCATATGGACACACAACTGTTCAAACAATATTTGTTGAAAGGCTTCTTATTTCTTCATTGAATTGTCTTTGCTCCCTTTGTGGAACATCAGTTAACTATTTTGTGTGAATCTACTTCCATACTCTCCATCTTGTTTCATTGATCTATGGATTTATTTTTTCATCAATACTATGCTGTCTATTTACTGTAGCTTTATAATAAGTCTTGAAATTGAGTAGTGTTAGTCCTTCTGACAGGTGTTAGGTCATATCTCATTGTAGTTTTAATTTTTATTTCTCTAATTAGTGAACTCTAGCATCTTTTCATATGTCTATTGACCATTTGTATTTTCTCCTTGGAGAAATATCTGTTCAGGTCTTCTGTCCATTTTTTAATTAAATTGTTTATTTTTTATCATTGAACTGTATGAGGTCATTATATATTTTGGTATTAACCTCTTATCAGATGTATCATAAGGGAATATCTTCTCCCATTCAGTAGTTGTCTTTTTGTTTTGTTGATGGTTTCCTTTGCTGTACAAAAACTTTTTAGTTTAATGTAGTCTCATTTGTTTATTTTTTGTTTGTTTCCCTTGCCTGAGGAGATATAATAAAAAAAAAATTATTGTTAGTAATATTGGAGAGTTTACTGCCCATGTTTTCTTCTAGAAGTTTTATAGTTTTGGGTCTTACACGTAAGTCTTTAATCCATTTTGAGTCTATTCTTGCATACAGTGTAAGAATGTGGTCCACTTTTTTTCTTTTTTTTTTTTTGCATGTATCTGTTCAAGTTTCCCAGCATCATTTATTAAAGAGACTGCCTTTACTATTTTTTATATTCTTATCTCCTTTATCTTAAGTTAATTGACCAGATAAGACTAGGTTTATTTCTGAGCTCTCTATTCTGTTCCATTGATCAATGTATCTGTTTTAATGGCAGTACCATGATATTTTGATTACTGTAGCCTTGTAGTATAGCTTGATAACAGGTAATATGATACCTCCAACTTTGTTCTTCTTTAATTTCTTGGTAGTCTTTATTTTTAGAGCAGTTTTAGGTTTAAGGCAAAATTGAGCATATAGTACAGAGATTTCCCATGTACCCCACATATATGCAGTCTCCTTCACTATCAACATTCTGCACAAGTGGTTATGTTTGTTACAATTGGTTAATCTACATAGACACATCATTTTTACCCTAAGTCCATAGTCTACATTAAAGTTAACTAGTGGTTTTGTATATTCCATGCATTTTGACAAATATATAATGATATATGTGCACCATTATGGTATCATATATAATAGTTAAAAATACTCTGTGCTCTGTCTATTCATCCTTTCCTCTTCCCAATCTTTGGCAACCTTTACTTTATGCATAGTTTTGCCTTTTCAGATTGTCATGTATTTGGTATTATACAGTATGCAGACTTTACAGATTGGCATCTTTCTCTTAGAAATAGGCACCTATTACTTTTCATGGCTGGATAGCTCATTTATTTTTAATGTTGAATAATATTCTATCATTTAGACATACCACAGTTATCTCTTCACTTGCTGCAGAACATCCTAGTTGCTTCCAAGTTTGGACAATTATGGGAAAGGCTGGTATAAACATCTTCATGCAGGTTTTTGTGTGGACATAAGTTTTTAACTCTTTTGAGAGCACAATCGATGGATCATGTGGTAAGAGAATGTTTAGTTTTGTCAAAAACGACCAGACTGTCTTCCAGATGGCTGTATCATTTTAAATTCCCACCTGCAATGAACAAGAGTTCTTATTGCTCCACATTCTCATCAGCATTTGTGGTTGTCAACGTTTTGAATTTTAGTGATTCTAATAGGCGTTAGTGTATAGCCTTGTTGTTTTAGTTTGCATTTCCCTAATGGTATTCCCTAATAAATACCTTTCCATGTTTTTATTTGATATTTAGATATTTTCTCTACTTTTCTATTTTTTTATTGGATTTTTCTTTATCAAAAGGCTTCTTCTTCTATACTATTTTCTATTCTCTTTACTTCCCTTAACTCAGAAAACAAAAACGTCTAACACCAACATAAAAATATTTAGGAATACAAATGGATATTCTAAGTTTATGACAAAGATACAAAGAGTCTAATGGATTGTACATTGTTTAATACTGATCAAGAAACCATTAATACGGGGGGGGGGGAATGGGAGGGTAAGTTGGCTCTCAGGGTCCTTACGTATCTTCAGGATATTACTGAGTGGACTTTGTGTACCTGTACCAGAGAACCAAGTCTCTTCCTCCTACAGCACTGCCAGTTGATAGTTAACTTTGCATATGGTAACAGACTGAAAATCTACCTAAGCCTCCATAGTTAATCACACACTTTGAAGAACCCAACAGTACAACAAACATTAAAATATGTGAGACTTTATGGTGTAATACCTCTTTAACAAATACCCACTGCATAAGATAGAGATATGGTCTGACACACAACACTAAAACCTGTTGCCTTTCCAGACACCTGGTTTTTCTCTACTCATTTTCACTTTTGAAATGAAATGTTCCTAAAGCCCAGAAAATAATGTTAACTTCCTCAGTGTATCTACAACTTGGTGCCCTCTCCTTTCTTTTTGTTTTCTCTTCTTTGTTTTCACTCTTCACTTTCTCTCAAACAGCCTTTAGAAATGTAAATGTAAACGTAAGAGGAATTATGCTGCAAGCTTGTTCTTCATAAAAGAACAGCTTTTAATTAAATTAGAAAAAATACTGCCACGGGCAACACTTAAACTGACAAGGAATGCATTCTATTAATCTTTGCAGAGAGGCACCATACACTGCACTTAATTTAATTAGGTAGAAGAAAGGCCTGTTCAGTCCTAGGGGGGTTACCAATGTCCTTTTAAATTGAGGACACAGCATTTATATAAAGTCATTTTAATATCAGGCCATACATTTCTAAACAGTAATCTAAAAATATTACTTGCTATTATTAAGCAATATCTTGTTGCAACTTCTCACTTTATGAGAGTACTTGCATTTCTCAGAGAAATTTCACCCACCAACAGGCCTTCTGCTCCCCTCCAATAATTTATTGACTTGGAAAGTGTTAAATAATTAGGACTAGGTTCCCTGGAAAACAACTGCACTAGGGAAATATGTGTCAAAGCTATATTACAATGGATAATGTATTTGGATTATGTTTCATTTCTGGGCCATAGTAGTGATAACAAATAACTTTTATATTAAAAATTATATTAGAGTTGAGAAGTCGGTTATATTCTGATGTCACTCCTGGCACTTACAGACACTACAGAAAGAAAAACTTTAGGATATTTTAGTTACATTTTTAAATTTCAAATCTTACTCTCCAACACTTCAAAATCTTTATTGAACATTTCTACTCCTTTTGACTACCTCAAGAAACTAGACAGGTTATTAGTCTGTTACACTCATAAATTATAGTATAAAAGTCATCTAGGGAGCATATTGGGCAACCAAATACAAGCAACTACTGTTCAAAAAGCAAGTTTTATACTAAGAAATGTTCCATTTTATGCAGATATTTTTTTACCCATAATCTCAGATAACACTGTTACAGTGTCCTTAGGATATATATATAGGATATATATATATAAAGAAGGATATATATATTTAATTTTCTTGGACTTGATTTATTAATTTATCTATTTATGAGACTACTTGAAGGCAGACACTAGCCTAGGGGATAGTTTTTAACTAGTTGAACTGGGTTCCTGACAGCATACTATTTAAAATCCTATTAGTCCTGGGGGTTGTTTCTATCTGTGATTTTAGGTTTATGTGGAGATTGGAGCAATTTCCAAGCATAAAAGACACTAAATAAGGGATTAATAAGAGATATACTAATCTCTCTTTTAGCTATCTATCAGTGCAACAAAACATCTTTTCCAATTATAAAGGTAATATATGTTGACAAAATTAGTCCACAATAAGCAGTGCAAATTCACTTTTAGCAATAGCTAGTAAGCATCTAATTTTCAGTTCTGATCTGAAAAGCCAAGCAGATCTCTGATTTAAAATTACTGTTTGGGGACAAATTAAAAAGTTCATTTTCAGACAGATAGTTTCCTGACGTTCATTTGCACAGAAACTTCTATAACTGGTCAAAATTTCCCCCAGTTTATGTAAGCAAAAATTATTATTAAATGCATGGTACACAATCAGGACCAAGGGAAGCCACAACAAATGTCAGGTATTATAACCACTCGGAAGATTCTCTATCAGGGTTAGGAACACAAGCTTTGTTACCAGGTAAACCTGGATTTGAATACTAGTTCCATAACTTATTGGCTGAATTATCTTAGGCTTATTAATTAACTTCTAGAGGTTCAGAATTTTTATTTTTAAAATATTAATAACAACTATGTGAGTCATTATATAAGGATTCAATTTAAAAATGTATTCTAAATATTTATTAATAAGCTTGAATATAGTAGATACTAAATAAGTGTTGGATATCATTGTATATAGTGGCAGTAAATAGGCCTTCAATATTGTTTGCATTCCTTGATGATTTAGATTAACTGCTCTTGCTACAGGTAATAGAAAACCTAAATCAATGATTTAAAAATAAAATACAAGAAATGTATGATCTCTACTAAAATGAATCTAGGAGTACAACAATTACAAAAGTTATTATCATAGACTTGACGAGATCTTCAATTACTCAGCTTCTCCATATTTTATTTTGTTCTGCCATACACAGTTTTGACTTTGTCTCCAGACGTGTAGCCTTATGATTACAAAGTGACTGCCACAGTTCTGCTCTCACATTTTCAAAGGACATTGTGCAATGGCCAGAAGTAGGAAAGTGAGTGTCAAGGGTGGTACAAGGTCTGCAATTTAACACTACGTGGAGGTTAGCAAATCAACCCACCACATTTCCATGGATGTGACAGAAGACATGAGACTCGTGAGTGCCTATTTGACTTTTGTGCTTGAGAGATTATCTTTATCATTCTTTATAATAAATAATTCTGCCCTTTGCTCCCAAATCATATCTGTTTTGGAAGGCTATTCACTATACAAATTCCTCAAATGATAGTCTGGAATGAAAGGGCAGTGAACAGAGAAACACAAGAATTCTCAGGCAGAAAGCATAGTTCATCCTCAGGTCCTTAGTTAAAAGTAATGAAATCTTTCTCAAAATTTTCCTAAAAATCTACTTCATTCAATACATTTGAGTCTCATTTGCATTCTTATTTCCAACACCAGCAAGAATTACATAGTATATGTCAATTTCATATCTTCTACTATTTTTCTTTCTCTGTGAGCTTACCAAGAAGCTATGATCAAGAAACTATTCATTATCCCCTCACTCCTTCTAACACTTATTATTATTTGTTTTATGGAGAAAAAGGAACCCTCATAAACTGCTAGTGGGAATGTAAATTTGTACAGCCATATGGAAACAGTATGGAATTTCCTCAAAAAACTATAGAAGTACCATATGACCCAGCGATCCCTATTCTAGGTATTTATTCCCCAAATTTGGAAATATTTATCTGTAAAGATCTATGCACCCCAATGTTCATTACAGCATTATTTATGGTGGCCAGTACATGGAAACAACTAAAGTGTCCTTCAATAGATGATTGGATAAAAAAGATGTGGTACACATATATAATAGAACATTACTCAGCCATAAGAAAAGATTAAATGCTGTCACTTGGAACATGGATGGATCCTGAGATTATCATGCAAAATGAAATGTCAAGACACATGTGGGATATAAAACAAAGAGCAACAAATGGACAAGACAAACAAACAAAATCTCATAGACTCAGTCAACAGTTTAATGGTTACCAGAGAAAGGGAAACAGGAAATAGAAAAGGGTAATGGAAGTCAAATATATGATGACGAAAGATTTGACTTGAACACACAATCCAATATACTGGTGAAGTATTATTGAATTGCACATTTGGAATCTATATGATTTTATTAACCAGTGTTACCCCCAATAAATTTAATAAATGAAAAAGTTTTAGAAAAAGCCATTCTGATTTGGAAAATGTTACTTTTAGATCATGGAGACCCCTCAAAATAGTTTAAACCTCAGTTAAACGTCAAAGAGAATCATAGGCCTGTGTCAATTCATTACTAATATATCTCTTCTTACAATGCATGTAATCATTCATTCCACAAACATACAGTGAGTACTTATTATGTCTTGTGGATACAAAGATGAATAAGACATAGTTTCTGACCTCAGGGCATTCACACAGAAAACTGCAATTAAGTGGGATTATCCCTATAATAAAATTATACCCAGGATGCAAAAAAGAGATTTAACTGCATGATGGTTAAGGAACATTCCCAAAACTCTCCTTCACTCTATGAGCTTAAGTCAATGAGACAGAAAGGTGGTAAAAAAAAAAACTTCTAGTATAAAATATGATGAGCAAAAGCATGAAGGCTTAAGAAAACATAGTGGAGGTGTAACTACTTAAAGACTGCTATTGTGACATCATGCAGGAATTCAGAAGGAGGAAATAAATTTGTCCTTTAAAGATCAAACAATAAAATTAAAACTTAAAGCAAAGATTCAAGGAAAACTTAAAGGTTCTCAGAAAAATTTTCTGTATTTTTTTTTGAATTAGTATACATAAAGAAGGTAGAAAGGTTTTGGTCTGCCCTGGAAATGCAGGACAAAAGAGAAGCAGAGGGGGAAAAAATGACAGGTATAGAACTTTTTAGTACACAAAATCAGGGTTCTATGCTTAAAAGACCAAGGAAGAGAAATTTTACCATAATAAATTCAGCAGAGTAATAACTATCTTCCTGTGAGTTCCTTTAAGAGAAAACCTAAGAAAATTTTACTATAGTAGTCATAGCTGGTCCCTCTACAAGCATCATAAAGCTGATGAATATAAAGCTGATGTGTTTAAGAAATAGTGAGAACTTAGTATTTCTTTTGGTCCCCCCAAAATCAAATCTGGAGGCAAGAATTTGAGAACACAGATGAGCAATGGGAAAATTGTGATGGAAAGGGAGAAAGAGGGAAAATAAGGTGTTTATGAGCAATTTGCTATTTTAAGTTATCAATATTCAATCTTATGGGGACCATATAAGAAATCAGGTATAATAGATATCAGAATTTTCACTGAATGTTGGAAGACTGGACCATTTATCCAGGACTCTCATCTCCCTTTATTGAGGGTTTTTCCCAGGGTGATCAACCCTCCCCACCCCACCTCACACATACACACAGTTCTGGGTTACCTACATGCAGAGAAGCAAGCGACTGGTGAGTTCGAAAAAGCCCTTGAGCAAATGAGAGTCTAGTAAATTAGGAAACTGTCAACTTGCTGGTACCAGAGCTGCAGATAAACTTGGATGGGACAAGGGGTTGGAGCATCTGCTTCAGAATATTCCTCCTAGTTCTCAGTTTCCTCATGGCACACACAGAATCCTCTCTGTTACATATGTTACATTTGCTCAGCATTGTGTTACATTTGCTCAGCACTGTGGCCAAAATCTCTTGACAAAATAAAACTTAAAGCAAAGAGTTAATAAAACTGGTTACATCCCTTACTGTTATAGCTTATCCTGTGAGTATAACTGGGCCAAACTAGTTTTTCCCTCACTTTGCCCAGTACATCCATTGGTCTAGATTAACTTGCCCATTGGGACAAAAATAACTTTATTTCTAAGGGGCTGAAGTCCTGAGTCACCTGCTCTCATCAGGCCATGGTCAGTGCATTTAGATATCAGAGTGACCTAATAATCAAACAAGCATTTAGTATATACTTCCTGTTTGTAAAAACAAAACACAAACACTTAAATGAGATAACCTATCTAAAGGTCATGAGTGTGTGAGCATGTGTATGTGTGTGTGTTGAGATTAGTGGAATAAGAGGTAGGAGTGAGAAGCAGAAATTAAATAAGATTAATTTCCCAGGACATCCCAGTGATGCCTAACTCCATATATACATATTGAAACATAAGCAATGGTTAAATAGGATACGATGCTGTCACGTGGCACCTCTGGCTATAAAGCTTCAAGATCCTATATATTATAATTCCTTCATTTATTAGATTGAGGAAGGTACATAACAATATACCTATAGGTTAAAAAATAGATGTGATTTCTATTTATCCACCTAAATATTGACCTTCATTTTGTATGATTCCCCACTGCCTTATGGAATCTTGGATCCAGTCACATTCTGATCAACTATTTCAGGCAGTTCAAAGCCTTCCTTGAGATCTATTTCTGTTGCCATAAACTGCCCTTCTGTTTGGATGCCACTTTGCTCATATTACGTCCTCTCCTTGATCTAAACTTATCCTCTTGCTTTCTAGAAATACATCTTTATAATTTTATCTATAAATTTATTATCACTCTGATTGGTTTTTCCAACTTGGCAAAACCTCTCACATTGTATTTTAGAGATGCTTTTCCTTGAGGCTCAGTTTTAATATATGAACCACAAAATGAATGCTTACTATTAGCCATATGCCAAATGGAGGTATCTTAAAATATACCATGAAATGCAGCTAGGCAAACATGCTGATATTCATACAAGGAAGGTGAAGTAAAAGAGAAAGCCTATTTTGCAAAACAAAAAAATATATATCAAAATAATCACTAATCATCCTACCAGAGAAAGCCTTTGAAGTCTTCTGTTGCTAATTCTCTACTGAAATGTCTCAGCTATCTTTTTTCATTAGAGGCTCATTTACAACAAAATTAGGTAAAAAAAAAAAATACTTTAGATACTTGTAATTTCAAGTAGGAAAATTTACCTGGTGTCTATAACATAGTCAGTAATATTTCAGTCAGGAAAGAAAATGTTAATGGAATAGGACCTTTTTATTCCACCCAAAGGGTATTATTGCTTCTGAGTACATTTCAGAAAAGCACTAGAAACAAATTACCACTATGCTACATACTGAGAACCACTGAACAGGTGTGTATGAGCTCCATCCTTGATGAAAATCACTAGAAAATAATTTTCTTATTTAACTGATAACTTAGTAGAGTTTTAAAATTTCAGCAGTTTTTGGTTGAGAGAAAATGAAGAAGAATTGCAGGAAATCATTTAGAGAAACACAGAGAATAAGCTTTCTCTTACTGTTTTGATTATGCAGTCACAGAAGTATAATTTATTGAGCTAATGATTTTTGTATTTCTGATATAATCTCTTCTCCTTTCTTTCTCCAATAACACAGTTAGACCTCTCTTGGAGAAGTTTGTATGCATTAGCTTACTGAAAAGATTATGCCTGACTGGTGTGTCAGGGCAGGAGGGGAGAGCAGAAAGGAAAGAAAGAGATAATGTGAGAGAAATAAGAAAGAGTATCAAGCCTGAGAAAGAACAAAATTAAGTGGACTATAATACAGATAGCCTATAGCCCATCAGGGATAGCGCTGAGGAAATCTCAGGAGCAAAGAAGATGGTTATATGCAGAACCTAGGTAAGCTGGACTAAGGTCCCAGGACTCTGGACTTCTGCAAAGATGCTCATGACAGAGTGCAGCATAATAGAAGCAGAGTTACTGGACTGCATGGGACCACAGGGCTTAGAGAATAAAGATGTTATTAGCAGGATGCACTGTTATATGAAAGAGCTCTTGCTTATTAGTAAACATACTCATGATTCTGTGCAATGCAGAGGCATGATAGTGTCTCAGCCCCCGCTCCTGACTAATAAATGTCTGTGGAATCACTTGAGCCCTTGAGTTTGGCCAGTAAGACTTGCAATGTCTGCACATGTGTTTATGATCATAATTTAAGTTTCCAGGTCTTTCCTATTTCATATTTTTCATTGATTGGTGTATAAACACCTCAGATAGTCATCATAGTTTTGTTGAACTCCAGATTTATTATTTACTATAATTTATCTACTTGTTTTCTAAAATTTTAAGAGTTTCAACTCCAACTCCTCCCCACCTCCACACACACAGTCTATAGTTGTTCCACCCACCCCCTATTGCTCCTATACATAGACTATGTCAATTAAGTTCCCTTTAAATTAATGGAAACTGATAATTGACAATTACAGACATGTTTATGTCTTTTCAATGGTGCTTTCCCATTCATTTTAAACTTAGTGCTGTGGCTACAAAATATTTCTTCCTTGTACTAGCTCTTCCTGGTTTAAGAAACCAAATCATTTTTTGTAATGTTTAAAATATTGTTACTTTCAAGAAGAAATCTCTAGTGGAGGACATACAGCAGATACACAAAAGACAAAAAGGAGGGAATCAACGAATATCACTATGGAAAGTCAACAATTCACAAAGAAAGACAGCAAAAGAGAAACAAAAGAACTAAAAAAAAAACACATAAAACAATAAGGTGCCATTAATAAGTTCTTATTATCAATAATTATTTAAAATGCAAATGGATTAAATTCTTAAATTGAAATGTATAGTTTGCTGAATGGATTAAAACTACAGGACCCAATTATATGCTCCCTACCAGAGACTCACTTCAGCTTTAAAAACACATAGCCTTAAAGTGAAGAGATGGAAAAATATATTCCATGTAAATAGAAATCAAAAGAGAGCAATGGTAGCTATGTTTATATCAGACAAAATAGACTTTGAGCTAAAAACAAGAGACAAAGATATCCATCATATGATAAAAGGATCAATTCATCAAAATAATATAAAAATTATAAAGATATATGTACCCAACATCACAGCCTCTAAATATATTAAGCAAATACTAACAAATCTGAAGGGAGAAATAGACAACAATGTGACAAAAATAGATGCTTGGGAGATATAAGATTATATAGATCATATCTAAAGCCATTAACATCAATGCAATCACTAAAGAGTAACTATAAATAGGAAAAAAGAGAAAAGCATCTGAGGTGTTAGTTTTCAGAGTTCTAACACTTAGTGGTAAGAAAGATGAGGCTACATCAGCAGATAAAACTAAGAGTGGACAATAAGATAGGAGGAAAATCTAGGACAGCTTAATGTCTTACAAGTTATGTCTAACACAGTTTGAAGGAGAAGAGAGTACTTATCTACATCAAATGCTGCAGCTAAGGCAAGTTAGACAAAGACTTAAAATTGACAACTGAATCAATGTAGAGGTCACTGATGACTGCGAACAGAGTAGTTTTGTGGTGTGGTACTGGCCAAGGTCTGATTAGACGGTGTAAAAGAGAGAAGAGGACAGAAGAAATTGGAGTCTTTGCTCTAAGTACTGAGTATAGCCCAAACTGAAGACTTTTGCTATTTTCTAAAATAATACAGGAAAAGGTGACAATGTCACCTTGGTTCCTAACAAATTGTTTTACATGTGTATACAATGCGAATCCCTCCGCCTTTCCAAAAACTGTTTAAGATTCATAGGGAAGTTGTTCCTTGTACTTAGACATAAACATACATATAATATACAGGTCATATATATGAAATATATTTATGTATTATATGTGTAATAAATTCTATATTTTTCATAAGATATTTTATGTTTATAAATTTACATATTATAAGTAAATTAATTTGGAAAGATTCATTTCCTTATAAGTTGAAAATTTATTCAGAGTTCTAAAGCAAAGAGCGGGCAGAGAAACAGGATTGTAACTGGCAGAAAAATGAGGGCATGTTAAAGTAGATCATATTAACATGACCAAATTTCTTCCATATTAAAAAAATGTTATCAGTAGAGTGAAAAATGAATGCTTCAAGGGAGAATTGCAAGCTATTTACAAAATTCCTACTTAAAATCTGTTTTGAGTAAATGCCTAACGACTCCTAGATAAGGTCAGATCTATAGCTATGTGCTTCCATACATTTACATTTTCCTCATTTTCATCTTTATCACATTTAGTGGTTAATGTTTGTAAAAATGACTTTCATACTATGTTTTAAGTTCTGCAAAAGCAGAAACAAAATCAATCTTGCTTGCCAATGTAGTATCAATAATGATGCATAGTAGGTCCTTAATAAATATTTATAAATGAATGAATAAATAAATAAATAAATATAACAATTGCAGAAATATAGTAAGTCTGCATTATAAAAGGTTGGAAATAAATATTTTGGTAGCTAAAATATTTAATATTTTAAAATTTCAAATTTTATGTAGAATTAAAAATTATTGCACAAAATAAAAGAAAAAAATTATACAATGAATTCAAAGTGTTATTAATAATACAAGGAACAAACAATAAAATTAAAATTTATTCACCTTAGAAGAGTAAATTTGTAGATAGAAGAATTATTGGTATATTTTTATAGGAGAAATATTCGTACTTCTGCAAATTATTTTTAATATGATCAAAGAGGTAACTAATTATTTGCTCACTGGCCTATTTTCGGTATTCAGAATTTTTCCCTCTAATACAGTAATGTATAATATAAAATGTAATCTCTATAATTAATATAGAATGTAAAAAAGAAAATGGAGAATAAGGACACAGATTCCTGAATCAGACCACCTAGAGACAAATTCCAGAATAGTCATTTAGTAGTCTATCTTAGTGGGCAAGTTACTCTTCTCTGTAATCCTCATTTTTTATCTGCAAACTGGAATAACAACTGTATCTGCTTCATCGTGAAAGCATTAAATGATTTAACATATATAACATATTGAGAACTGGGCACATAGGAACCCCATAGTAAACATTAGCTGCTATTATTTTTAAATATTGTTGGCACTGCATTTCTTTCCTCTTTTACCTACCTAGGTTGCAAAAGAGATGAAACAAATGCTAGGTACTATCACCCCATTATAGAAGACTCTTAACTGTTTCCCCAATCTGTCCATATTAGCAGGTTTCAAGGATTAGAATGTGGACATCTTGGGGGGTGGGGAATACTATTTGGCCTATCAAAGCAATGGTCACCTCAAATCCTGAATGTCCTGGTGAGCAGAGTCACCCACCAATCTAAGAACACTCATCATGTATTATTATTAAAAGCTCAATTTTTTTGTTGCATAAACCACTGAATTTGGTAATGGTGGTTAGTGGTGGTCACTTTGTGGTCACTATTATTCTAATCTACCCTGACACATCTATTTGTAGTTCTGCATACCTTAACGTATTTAGAACTATTAATGTGATTAACTGCAGCAATGAATAATATGTCATATTATTTAATTATTCTATTCTATTATATTTCTATGTATAAGCCACTATTCTAGTATAATGTAGCATTTACTCTGTGGTAACTTACTCTCACTGTTTATTTTCTAAGTACTTTTTAAAAAGTAATAAAGACTACTTTTTTAAAAAAGAAAGTAACCTGAGAAATTAAATGTGAAGTGATGCTGTGATCTTGTGTAAGCGTCAGAATTGATGATCTTGACCCTTAGATTCCAGATGGATCATTAAAAAAAAAAAAATCCTGCCAGTTATCCTCTAATTTCATACTGTGCACTCCATCTGTTAGCCCACTTACTTTGGTTAGGGGCTACTTGTGTGGCTTATTCTCTACTACTCCACAGAGACAAAATTCACCTAGCATATACACATACTATGCATAAGGGTGTGTGTTTAGAATTTATAGTGGAAGAATTTAAGGACAGAATAGAAAAAGGAAAAATAATACATGTAAAAATTTTTTTTAATCCAAAAACCTAGCTTACCATGTATAGAAAACATAAATGAGCCAAAATAACCAGCAAGTCCTACAATTTGGGGGAAGGCATTGATTGCTTGTTTATTGATTTCACATTTAGGTTAGAATTCAGATCCAGTGCATTTATGAATTTTAGCTTGAAAGCTACTTTGGTAGGTCAGCTCAGTGTTTCAATCAAAATTGAGTAGTGATAAAATCATTGTTTCAAAAATTTAAAGTAAATTCCAAAAATATGTATGTTCTTATTTTAACTGAAAAAATAAAACAAATTTTAGAATGATAAAACAAAGGAAATATATTTCCATGTTAGACAGTGACATCTTGAATTTTCTGCATCCTGCACATTACCTGGTACAAAAGTTCTCCATTCAAATACGCTAAACTAGTGATCTTAACTAGAAATTATATAGTTAAATCCATGATATACACTATGAATAAATTATAGGGTAGCATAATAGAGGGTGACAAATAAATTCATGTTCTTTACTATTTATTTTAGCAATATCTACAGGGTTGTGGACCCACTTTATGTTCTGCTATTTCATGTCAGATACGTGGTTGAAATACAGATGGTAAAAATTAGAACAGAATACGAGCACAATTTAAAAGGAGACCTGCATATTCATACATCTTCATTCTAGAATATGATCTTTCATTAAAGGTCTGCCTAAACACATCATCCATGGTACTGTAGTTTTTGCAATGTTTTTCTCTCTTCTCCTAAAATATTTCTCATCCAGTGTCAGTCTTCCATTCACACATGCTTGGTAAGTCATTCAAAGCACAAAATTGATTTTGTTTGAGAAAGGAAATCTTTGGGCATAAAATATGTTCAGAAGGCACTCTTTTTGTATAAAACATAACCAGACAAAGGTAGTGACAGGAAAGTGGAGATGCAGGACCTAACTAGACTTCATTCACTATTGAAATTCAGCAGTGACATTTACAACAGACAGAGGCTAATGATAGGAGGAAAAGACAATAAAGAAGATAAAATGTTTCACTGGGAGCTTGCATGTTGGCTCAGGTCCAAGGATTCCCACCTGAACTCCATGGGGCCATGAGCAGAGGTCTCTCTTCACCTAGAGTACACAGTTTTCTGCCCAGGTGAAAATATGCTCTGTGGGTTGATGAACTACAGAGCTTTGCTGCCTAGAGGATATGTCAGGAAGCAACACTCTTGCCTAAAATTTCAATGACTTCTTAGAAAATACTAGCACAGTGATAATAATCAGCAGACCACAACTGACTTTGTCAGCTTTGGTCAAGAACTGGAACTAGCATGGAGGAACATCATGGGTTCTATGATATTAGAAAAATGCCTCGTGAACCCAAAAGTAATGCTCAAGGACTCCCCAAAATAACAGAGTAAGTGATTGAGGAGGACTTTCCATTAAAGATAGGCAGATTTGAAAAACGGTGAAACATTAGTTACTACTAAATGTAATTTTGGGGATCAAGGGTTCAGCAGGAGGACAAACTAGAAAATTTGTGGGCAAACCAAACAGTCTTTGAAAAAGAACTTTTCAGATTATGGCTTGAGAAAGAATTAGCCAAAGGAAGAAGTGCTAACCTGGACATTGACAGATGACAACACTCTAGTAAAAAAAAAATCAGAGAATTTACAGCATTAAAATACTCAAAACTCAACCACATATCTGATTCAAATATTACTAGAAAACTTTGAATTCAAAAAATATAGAAAATGAGAAGAAAACAATTAAAATTTTCTTAATACCCAGATAAATTTCAATCAAGGTAATGGGATCATAGCTGGGGAACTCCATCTATGATTCTAACATATAATGCAGGAAATAAAGAATTAGAACACACAAAATGTTTTGTTTTCTTCGAATTATAGTTTTGTTTTCTTTGAATTACTTTTTCTGCCAGAAATTCTGTATTTTGAGCATATTCCCTTATGTCATTCTGTTGGACTAACTGGACCATAATGCATCATTTCTCTCTGGATAGTCTAGGCTTCAGGTGTGCCAGGAAGTAATGGTTTGCATGGAAACAAATGGAATGAATCTTCATGTACTGTTACGCTGTACAGGCAGAACTTCTGCCATGATATTTAAGTAAAATGTAGAATCCAGGAGTCTTGACTTAAAATTCTTTGAATTTCCTTCAGCCCTTGAACAGATTTTAAAACATGTTATCACTGCTTCACTTCTCCCTGGCCACATATTGTGTTGTTAAGTGTAACAGTCAGCACTGATTTCCCCACATAGATGTGCTATTTCCCATAGCACATTTTTTAAAATAAAAAATAATAATTATTAAAATAAGACAAAGCTTATTTTAGAGCAATTTTTGGTTCACAGAAAAATTGAGAGGAAAGTTCAGACAGTTCCCATGGTACCCCATGGCCCCACATATGCACAGCTCACCCCTCACCACCAACATCTTGTTCCAGAGTGGTCCTTTGTTACAACTGATGAACCTACACTAACACATCACTAAAAGCCCATAGATTACATTAAAGTTCACACTTCGTGTTGAATACTTTATGAATTTTGATAAATATATAATGATATGTATCCAACACTTTAGTATTATACAGAATAGTTTCACTACCTTAAAAATTCTTTGTGCTTTGCCCATTCATTCCTCACTCCCTCCAACCCCTGGCAATGACCAGTCAGTTAGTTGCCTTTTCCAGAATGTCATATAGTTAAAATCATACAGTAGGTAACCTTTTCAGATTGATTTCTTTTATTTAGCAATATGTGTTTAAAACAACTTTATGTATTTTTATATCTTGACAGCTCATTTTTTCTAACACTAAATAATATTCCATCATCTGGATGTAACACAATTTATTTATTTATTCACCTACTGAGAGACATCTTTTTTGCTTCAAAATTTTGGCAATTATAGAAAAAGCTGCCATTGATATCTGTGTGTAGGATTCTGTGTGAACTTAAGTTTTCAAATTCTTTGGGTAAATATCAAGGAGTGCAAATGCCAGATCATATGGTAAGGGTATATTTAGTTTAGTAGTAAACTGCCAAACTGTATTCCAAAGTGTCTATATCATTTTGCATTCCCACAAGCAATGAAGTAGAGTCTCTGTTGCTCCACCTCCTCATCAGAATAGTCAACGTTTTAGATTTTAGTGATTCTAATAGGTGTGTAGTGGCATCTCACTGCTGTTTTAGTTTGCAGTTCCCTAATGGCATATGATATTGAGCAACTTTTCATATGCTTATTTGCTATCTGTATATCTTCTCTGTTGAGGTATCTAGATCTTTGTCCATTTTTTAACTGGTCTGTTCATTTCCTAATTGTTGAGTTTTAAGAGTTCTTTCATATATTTTAAATAACAGTCCATTATCCAATCATATGTTTTACAAATATTTTCTTCCAGTCTGTATCCATTTCTCATTCTCTTGATTTATCCCACTTTGACTCTTGATTCATCTCATTATTTCCAAAATTAATCAAGTTTGTTTTGGAAATAGAGTCAACAAAACCAAAATAAAAACAAAAAGTATCTCCTACTATATCACTTTTCTCATTTCACTCACACAGTGTCTTCCCACATTTCCTCAAGCATCCTATGATTGACATCAAATCTCTCAGCTTCTTACAGCTACTTATTAAACTGTAGTTTCTTTGCATTTTAAGTTATCCTCCATCATTTCTCTCAGGAAATTTTAGATTCTTCAAAACCATATTTTCACAAAGAAGTGTGTGGTCCAGAAGGGAACAGCATATATTATGTGTTTTGCTGTTGAACTTAAGTGAGGCTATGAGGAATGTCAGAAAGAACACAGACTGAGAAGTTAGGAGACTGGGGCTCATTCTCAGCTCTGCACTCCCTAGCAGCAGGATTCTTGAACAAAGCACTTGATGCCTTCACATCCTTATTTCCTTATTCAAATAATCATTCTAATAACTGCTGTGCCCACGTCAAATTGCAAGGCAGAAATATATGCCTTTCCTAGAAGCTGTAAAGTGCTATAAATTTTTAATTATGATTATTATAAACACATAATAACAGGTCCTTAAAAACATTCTCTAGGTCAGCTGCCTTTGTATTATAACCCCTCTCCCCAATATGTAAGATTTCTTCTGTCATGTTTGTGGCCTGTGACTGGCAAGCAATTACAGTGAGTAATTCCATTTTAGGAGAAGATAATAAAACGTGATATCGTAACTACCCGTAGAGTCTCAAAAGTATTTATGTTTCCTCTAATAACCTGGCATGATGCTGTTAATCTTGACAAAGTCTGCCTGGCAGGTGCTGGAGAGCTGAATCTTCATATTCTCTCACTGTTTGCTGACTCTTCCACAGGGAAGAATGCAAGCTATTAAAATGTGATGGCCCTACTTTATTTTTAATTACATTTAGTTTATTAGAGGAACAACTGGATCATAACAAATACTGGGAGCAGACTTTCCCCTGTCATCTCAATGAAGCTCTGAAACATTTTGTCATTTACAAAATGGGTCATGGGGAGCCATTCCTTCACTTCTCTTCACCAAGAGAAGTTAAAATACAATTTAAAGGAGTAAGAGAAATATGTCACTTCCAGAGGGACTCAGTTCTTTGTTGATAATTTCCCCTTCAATCCAGTTAACCTTCTGGTTCTAAAGCTCATTGTCATAAACTTTATATAAATAAGGAAGTCCTCACCAGGTAAGTATCAGGATGAAAAGTTCAAACTTCTCTTTTCCATATTAAGTACAGAGTCTCCATAAAATAAAGCACAAATGTGTGATATATAATATTTTCTTTAGAAAAACTCTGCAGGTTGTAAGATATCATCAATATATATATAATTCTCACAGTTCTGAAGAAAATAGTCTGTGTTCCTTGGTTGACCAAATCAAACCAGTTTCTTTCAATACACAGCATTATAAAAGCTGTAATTTCATGCATTATTATGTACAAATAGAATTTAAGAATGCCTTCCATTTTATGTATAAAGAATGGTATATACCACAGAAGAAGAATAATATATTTTCCACATTTATCATAAAGTTGTTTTCCAATCCCATTTGTGAACAGAATCTGTATTTTGGGCAAATGGTCATTATCATTAATCACCTAAAGCAGCCAGAACATGGCAGGGTATGAAATGTAGATTGTCTTTTTTCTTCTCTATTTCTATTTTGAGTGGGACTGTGTTATAGTTTCCAAACACTGTATAGACTATTACAACACAGAGAGCACAGATGCAAACAGGGCATATGATTAAAGAAAATAGAGAACAAGTCACACAGGGGTGCTTGATTTGAAAATGTCAAACATTGAGGCTACATGTTTATTTTTATTAATATTAAATGTTACTGTGGTAATATTTTGGTTCCTCTTAATCCTCATGAATTTCTATTTAAAAAAAAAAAAGCCAGTGAGTACCCTCCATAAGTTGAGTTGCACTTGAAAAAAAAGAAAGAATCATTACTTATGAAGAATTTAGGGTTTTTTTTCCAACTTTAGAAAAGCTGAAAAAGAAAGTCATATATGCTCAGGTGGTTGGTTTGCTTAAGTTGGTTTTCCTCTAGAATTTATAGCAATGTTCTGGTTTTATTCACTTTATCTTCTTTAAAGAATAGAATGACAAAAATGAATAGAAAATGAAAATCTGTAAAATAAATACATTTAACATACATTTCAATAAATCAAAATCAACCTTGAAAATATTACTTAAGAAATCATTAATACATTCAATAAATATGTATATAGTATCTACTATGTACAAAGCACTATGTTAGCTACTGGAGATAAATGAGGGAAGAAATAGAGTCTAATTCCCTTTGGCAATTACACAGTCATGGAAAAGAAAGAAAACAAAAATAAAATACATTTTAATGAGAGTTGCAAAGAATAAATAGAAGTAACTACTAAAATTATAACCGTTTGAGTGGAATGGGTAGGGAGAAAGTTAAGAAAAGATTTACCAAGAAAATTGTAATTAAGACCTGAAGAATAATTAGAGGTTGACTGTGGGAAGAGAGATGTTGAGAAATCAGTTCTAGAAAGACAGATTAGCATGTGTAGAAGTTCTGAAGAGATAAAGCACATAGCATTTTGAGGAACAGAAAAGAGGCAATGTGTCTACAGCTTAGGTGAGGCTGGAGAAGTAGGCAGTGACAGAACAAACAAGGTTCTACAGGTCATGTTAAGTATTTTGTACTTAATAAGAACAATGGAAAGCCATTAAAGGGCTTGAAGCAAAGCAGAGAATAAATTAGATTTTACAAAGTTCACCCTGCCTTCATTATAGTACATAGAGGAAGGCCAGAGTTGTGACATAGATTCCTGTTAATGAAAAACAACAAAATCCCCCTTCTGTACAAGTACTAGGTGATAATTTCATTCAGATATATGAACTTCAATCTTATAATTTTCAAAATTTTCCAAGTCTGCTGCTACTTACATAGAGTAACAGTAACTTTGGTAGAGATGTTTAGTGAAACAGAGATAAGTGCACAGAATGAAATATATTAATTAAACTGAAAATAAGACTTAATGTTTGTTTGAAGAGGGATGAAGAGTGGGAAAAGTTAAGAATCATCCAGATTTCACACTGAGGGCCTAAGAGCCATTGGCTCATACTGCATGATCAACCTGGAACAATAGTTTAGGGAATTAGTGTCTTAATCCTGTGATTAATAATAATAATAATAAAACATTTCCCAGCTCTCACAGAATTAGTTAAATGTCTAAATCCAAATTCTACAAACACAATAAAGATTATTTAAAAAGGAATTGGTATTATGCTGATTT
The DNA here is from genome assembly GCA_004027375.1 of Macroglossus sobrinus. Taxonomy (NCBI): domain Eukaryota; kingdom Metazoa; phylum Chordata; class Mammalia; order Chiroptera; family Pteropodidae; genus Macroglossus; species Macroglossus sobrinus. Next base: position 534,105 of record PVKZ01000333.1, on the reverse strand, counting down.
TGTGGATAAAACAAACCCCGAATGACCTGAAGTGATCAGAGAAGAAATATGAAAATTATCTCATTTTTACTGTGCAATTGACCTTAGAATTGAGTAAAAGAACAGTGGGTAGTTATATTTGACTAAAGTACAAGGTTCCCATGAAAGAGAAGGGATTATAAGAATGACCAGTTTGGGCAGATTCTGAATGTGCTTCAGAGCCAGAAATAGAGGCTTAGACTTGATATAGATTTTATGTAATGTTTATAGCAGAAAATTTAATGTTCCTATGGATATAGTAAGTGACAGGCTGGAATTGACTAGGAGAAGGTCAGACTGAAGGCAGAGAGTATAGACAGTACGGCTGTGACAGAGTCCTGGTATAAATCAACACAGCTTTTGGATCACAGAAATGTTAGTGGAAATAAACAAGAAGGGTAATTATTTTTAAAAACATATTGTGGCAAGGTAAAGAGACAACCATCTGAATAGAAAAATATATTTACAGGCAATGCCTCCAATAAGGGCCTAATATCCAAAATATAGAAAGAATTCATATAACTCAATAACAATAACAACAAAAAATAAACAATCCGATAAAAAAAAAATAGAGGATCTGAAAAGACACTTCTCCCAAATGGCCAACAAACATATGAAAATATGCTAAACATCCTTATGAAAATGCAAAACAAAACCACAATGGGATACCATCTCATACCTGTTAGAATAGCTATTATCAACAGGACAAGTAATAACAAGCGTTGGAGAGGATGTGAAGAAAAAGGAATCCTCATACACTGTTTGTGGGACTGAATATTGGTACAGCCACTATGGAAAACAGTATGGAGTTTTTTCAAAAAACTGAGAATTGATCTCCATATGATCCAACAATCCCCCTACTGGGTTTTTACCCTATAGACTTAAAAACATACATTCCAAAAGATATTTGCACACTGATATTCATAGCAGCATTATTCATATTGGCCAGGACATGGAAGAAACCAAAGTGTCCTATAATAGCTGATTGGCTAAAGAAGCTGTGGTACATATACACAATGAAATATTACTCAGTTGTTAGAAGAGATGAAATATTGCCATTTCCAACAATGTGGATAGACCTTGAGATAATCATGCTAAGTGGAATAAGCTAGACAGAAAAAGTTGAAAACCACATGATATCACTTATATATGGGATATAAACCTAAAAGCAACAAATGAGCAGGACAAACAGAGAGTCATTGACATGGACAAAAGAATAGTGGTTACCAGAGGGTAGTGGGGAAAGTGAGAGGGAGAGGTAGATGGAGTAAAAGAGACAATAAGTGGTGACAGAAAGAAATCTAACTATGGGAGGTAAACACACAATGAAATATATATGTATGCCTTACTGTTGAATAGTATGCCTGAAACTTACTAGATTTTGTTAACCAATATCACCATAACACAGATTAAAATACAGATTAAAAATACAGATTAAAAAAAATAATAAAGTCAGCTACATAAAGCTAAAGATTTCAAATAAATAGAATTAAGATAATTAGCATCTGTGTACCTACCATGCAGCTTTGTCAATCTTAGTAATATTTTTCATTTGCTTCTGATCTTTTTTCCCAAAGAATTTTCTAAGAACAAATATAACAAACATTCCTTGTTTGCCTTTCTCAAGGGATAACTACTAGTGTATATTGAGTTTCATCAATTTGATGGATCTATATTTTCACTACATATTTAAGTATAAGTGCTATAATCTATCATTTTGTTGATTCTATACTTTATATAAATGACAGAAAACAGTACATGTTATTCTGATAGCTATTCTCAGTCAATACAATATGTCTGACATTTAGACATGTTAATAGATGATGTTTGTTCTTTCTAAACACTGTAAGATTTTATGTTACAACTATAATACAATTTATTATTGATAGGCATTTAGGATGTTTTTAATTTTGGCTGTTTAAAGCAATGCCTCAACATTCTTTTATAAACAAATTCTTTCACTTTTCTGTGTATATATCAAGTAGAATTTGATGATCATATGGTAAGAGCATCTTGACATTTTCAGCTATTGTTAACTTAATCTCCATTTTCTATTTTTACTATCTGTAGTACATATGTGTTATTGAATTTCCATATCTTTGTCAATGGTTTGTCAATCAAATAGAAAATGGTCTAATTGCCATTTTAAGTTTTATTTCCATGATTACAAGGGTATAAACCTATTTTCCCTATTGGGCTTCTTCCTTTGGAAATTGTTTATAGATTTTGCATATTTTTCTAATGCATCTTTTGTCTTCTTGTTAATTTATAGGGATCTTTTATAACTAATATTTTGTTAGTACAATATGTCGTAAAAATCTATTTCCAGTTTTTCTTTCAGTCTTTGTGGTATCTTTTGTTGAACACATAAAAAAATAGATTAGATGTATATGTATTTTTTATTTGTGTTTGCAGAAAGTATTTGTACTTTTCTTATCTTATTTAAGAAATTCTGCCCTACTTAGAGGTCTTAGATTAAATTTAGCTGTTCATATATAGGACCTTAATCTACCTGAAAATCATCTTGAGGTGTGAGAAAGACACCTCATTTAATTTTTCTATTTTTGTCACTGTGTATAAAACAATTTATTATTTCCCTTTTTATTTGTAATGTTGTCTCTGTTACATATGAAATCATCTTATATGTGTGGGTCTATTTTCAGATCCTTTATTTTATGCCATTGGTGTATTTTTGCTAATTCCACAATTCTAATTATTATACTTTCATAATAAGTCTAGGTATCTGGTAGGCCAACACTTGTATTACTCCTCAGAATTGCTGTATATATGCTTATATTTTCTTACATGTAAATTTCAGGGGGGTGGCAGTTCTAATTCTGTCAAAAAAAAACCCTGTTAGTAACTGTAATTATATTAATGTACTAATTGGAAGAAAATTAGTATTTTGATGTTAGTGATATTTTTCAACCCATGTATAGGCTTGGGTTTTTCCATTTTTGTGTCTTTTTTATGTCCTCTATAATTATTTTTAAATTTTATCCCTAGAGGTGTGAATAATTTTGGTCAGGCTTATTCCTGGGACACATTGATTTAATTGCTATTATGAACTTCTACTACCTCCTATGTTTTCTAATTAGTTTTGTCTCTAGCATATAGCATATGCTGAGTTGGTAACTTAAAACCTAAATCCTAAAAACTTATTAAAGGACATCAACTTACTAATAAATTCTAAGAGTGTGAAGATTATTTGAATTCTATGAAAATAATATCTGCAAATAAAAATAGTTTAATCTCTCCTTTTCTGTTTTTTCTTCACATATATATTTTATATTTTGAAAATATTATGATAATTTCTGTATTTAATAGTTCGCTTTAACATGTTTATTGTGGTTATTAATATATTATGCTTATTTCTACTATCTCACTTTGTTTTTTCTTTTGATTTTACTTTGCCTTTGCTTCTTTTGAATGGGTTTGTTTTTTAATATCCTTGTTTTTTCCCCCTGTGGTAGGTAGAATAAGATGACCCTCAATGATCTGGCCAGCTGTATTTAAGCTTTATATAACCATTTCCTTTTGATTCTTTTCTAAGGAATAGGACATAGTAGAAGCAATGTATGTCACTTTAAAAAATAGATTATATATAAAGACCATGGTTTCTGTCTTAAGAATTCTCTTTCATTCTTTTTTGGGACTCTCAAGTTGGGGAAGTCAGCTGCCATGTAATGAAGCTTGAAAAGATCTTCTGAAACCTAACAGTCATGTGCATGAGCTTAGAAACAGATAAAATATATCAAAGATGGGGACAAACAGGCAGAAGAGTGTAGACTTTTGGCATAAAAATAGTTGAAATAATAATTATCTTTGAATTTGAACTAGATAGGGAAAAAATGATGTCAGACTGTTTCATATAAATATGAAACTGGAATCTAATAGACTCTTTGAAGAGAATGGCAGGTATCAAGTGAGCAATAGTGAAGGCAATTCACACAAGAGACAAGGTTTAAAGATGGGAAAGTGGGTAAGATATAGAGATGTAACATGAAGAAGTTTTAAAAAGAACTTTAAAACCAAGAAGAAATATTTTGCTGCAGAGACTAAGAGGAAAGTTATGTAATGTGAAATGCAATACTGAGGATTATGGATCAGAAAACTAACAAAGTCAATGTCATTTAAGTTTTTAAACTAAAGTCTTGATGCAAATGCAAAGAACCTATTGGGATATCTGCCTGAGTTTTGAGTTTTGTGATAACTAAAAAAGTGACAAAATGCTTTGCTTATTTTTTACTTATTTTTTAAACCTAAATCACTTCCACAAGATTTTCAAGTAGTTTAGGAAAATTTAAGCAAATATTATACTTGCTCTTAATGAAGAGAACTGTATTCTTAATGTTTGGTAGAAAAGAGTTTCTAGAGCATTAGGAAATATAAAAGGGGTGTGTGTGTGTGTGTGTGTGTGTGTGTGTGTGTGTGTACTTAATTTTTTTTAAAGGGTTTTGTTCTTTTCAAAAGGAATGATAATAAACCAAATAATTATTTCTCAAAACATACCATTATACAATCTAAGTAGATGTTTCATTGCTGCTAAAGTCAGCTTACCAAAGAATAATGTAACAGAAAAAATGTAAATTTCTAAATTAGAATCTTGATTAAACCATTTTAAACCAATCCATTACTTTAATTAAAACTTTCAGTTCTCATTTAAGTCATGTTTTCATAAACAAATACAATGTTTTGCATTAGTGGTATTCTTTTTTAATTTAGCCCATCCACTGTTTCTCTGATAGGCTAACATTTAGTCGATAATTGTTGTTGTTTATAATAGCACAAGTTCCCATAGCATAACTCCTTTCCTATAATAAATTATGATTCTTCAATATAGAAAATAGCATTCCAGTTTATAAATTTTATCATCTTTCATTTTAATTAACCATGTCTTATATGTGTATTTGAACATTTTGATTATTTCTATTGTCCAAGAAGATCACATTGTAATCTTACAAAGCATATGAACACCTGTCATATTCACAGAATAATCTTTACAAAATAAATAATATGATATCATGAAAATCACCTGACAATTTCCTTGTAGCAAAAGTAATTGTGTTGACTCTTAAAAACTTGAATGGAACATTACTAACAAAAAGCTAACATTCTATGTCCTTGGGCAAGTCAAATGACCTTCTGTATTTACAAGATATTAGTAATTTCTTAATACACCATAAAATCATAACAGTCATAATAGTGTGTCTAACATTGTGAGAATCTGTCACATTTGTATTAACAGAGTGAAACTGTATTGTCATTTGTTATACAGAGAAAAGTATCCTCTCATACCCCAAAAGACTATGTCCAGCTCCTTTGATTAGCAAAATGGTAAAAATTATTCATTGTTATCCTCCATCAGGACTCCTTGAGTAGGTAGGGGCTATTTTAAATGGTATACATATAATCACTTAGCCAAAGGCAAGCACAGAAAAGGTGTTAATTTACTATGAAATTTGACCTAGATTATTAGTGCTTAAATATATAAAATAAAGACACTAACTTAAATGGAGTTTTGCAAACTACAAAAATTTTCACTTAACCATTTCAGAGATAATGCCATTTTAGGGCTTTTAATTTAAATAACTAAACTAAGTACAAATCGGCATTACAAAATTATAATGTAAAAATTTTGGAATATATATAATATATATTTAGAGAGACTGGCAGACAGAGACAGAGACAGAGAGAGACCACACTTAAATATATTTTCCAAAGGTCTAAACAGCTTTACTCTGACCACTCCAGCTAATCTAATGAAGGAGTAAGCATTTAGAAATGAAAAGAAAATCATACCTACTCTCTTACAAACACTAAACTGGTGACAGATAATGACTTTAGAATTATATGCATTTCTGAATGTTTATTTACTCAAACTTCCAAATATTTTATAAAGGGCAAAGATGGCAGAACCTTAGAAAAAGAACTCAAAGAAATCAAAATTTTAATGAAACTTTAGAGAAGCCATAAATTTGACTGCAGATGAAATTTAATGACAACAAAGACAGAGAAGATTGAGAAAAGAGAATGATTGGAAATAGAAAAAGAGCAAAACTCAGTAAGCCTAATCAAATCCGAATCCCAGATGTGAGTAATCAACACAACGTAATCAGCATGAAACGACATTGCATAGGAAATGTGTTACAACTGCCAACACAGTGGAGCTGGATTCCCTTCTTACAGAGCACAGACTTCATTTCATCTGATGATAATACCCCTCTCAACATCAAAAGATGGTTCTTGGAGGTTAGTCCTGTCAATAGCTACCAATAAGTAGTGGGCACAGATCTCTGGCAGAATCTGCTTATACTTTCTGAGACCAGTATTTAGTCACAGACAATTATATGTTACCCTTTTAAGGTTTACTGTTTAGACTCACTTTTCATTATGACTGAAAATGAGAATTTAAATTGTGATTACATTAAATAAATGTATATAATCTTAGATGAAGTAATATGCTATTAGTGAATACCAGTTGTTAAAAAGTAACTCTTTCATAAATGGAGAGTTAAGCAATTAATTTAAGATATTACTGAGTTGTCCTTAGTGCAACCATGAAAAAGTCACAGTAGCTTTGACAAACATTGCTTAAGAATAATAATCATAAGTTATTAGCCTCATCAAATTTGCAGAAAAAAAAGACAATTATGCGGGTAAGCCAAGAAGAAAGGGACCCATTTTCTTGAGGTTCAACTGTAAGATCCTATGACACAATAATTTCACTCATAAGAATATATCTTAAGGAAATAATCAATGAAGTGAGCAAATATATATAACTACTCTAATGTCATTCATTGTAGAATAAAACAAAATAGATTTATGCTAAACAAAATAAATGTGATAAAATGTTATTGCACCTCCTCATAATAGATGCTGCCACTAAAATGGTGTTATCAAAAATAATGTCATGGGAAAATACACATAAGAGTAAGTGCAAAGTTTATTTTACAGGATAAAACATTATATTACATAGAACATAACACTAATTTTGTAAAAATTATAAATATGTAGTAAAATACAATGTGTACCTAATAAAAATCTTCATAGTTTTTGAGAAGGTGATAATTTCTTTTCTGGGATATCCGCTTGAATGAGCTCTTTAGTTTCATGAATGTAAAACAAGTCTCCAGTCATTACCTTGGAGAAATGTGTGAAGACAACATATACTTGTGAATGGTAATGTTTAGTATGAGAATGCAATCTAAATTATGTACATTTGTTAGCAGTTTTGTTTCTAAATGCCTTTTGCTTCCTTGGCAAGTGCTCTGTGCTATTTAAAGATTTAGAATATTTGATACCTGAATATTTTGTTTATTCTTCTGAAGATAAATGTGTGTGTGCATGTATACGCACACACACATGTGCAAATACATGGGAATATCTTTGTTTAAATAGTTGCTCAAGAAAATCTAGAATTGAGATTTTGAAGACTAGAGAAAGTACATAAAGAGACGCAGGAATGACCACCTCACATAGGAAATAAGACTAACTAAAAGGATCACACTGGTGTGCTGGGTTCTATAAACATGCACTTTTATATAAGACAAGGTATCTCAAAATATACTAATGTTAAATGGAATGTTTTCATTGTCCTGGCTAGTCAGAGAATTGGAACCCAGCTATGTCTATAACTTGAGTTCCTCTCAAAGAGGGTTTTTATTTACACTATATATTATCTTGGGATATGGCAAATCCCAGTGCAGGAAATAGAGTTGTGAAAGTAAATCTCAGGCAGTGAGAAAAAATTTCCTTTGCTTTTTGAAAGATTTTCCAGATTTTGAACAGACATGCATGGGGACAATCCACTAAAAGAAGAAGAATCATACTTTGGTATAACATGACAAACAAAAGCTAGGCCGAGAGGTATCTGACTAGGGTTTTCTTGCTCTTAAGTCTGTAGACCCTGAGAGAAGCCCGTCTAATACTACTTTCTGGCATGTATTCCTAAACCTAATAGAGTTTTGTGTGTTTTTTGTTTTGTTTTGTTTTGTTTTGTTTTGTTTTGTTTTTTGTTTTAATGTGTCAAGTCAGTACAGTGCCATAGGTAATTAAGAGAAGGCTCTGCCGCACCCTTGGGTTGGAGTGGCGAAGAATATTATTCCTTCTCTCATTGGCCAATGATAGAAGCAGATGAGCTAGAATAAGAAATGAGAGTTTTAGGCAGCTGTTCAGGGTTCCAATCTAGCAGAGCACCAAAAATATTAAGTAAAATATAACGAGATAGATAACATATAATTTATCAGAATATTTTTCAAGTAGAGTATTATCAATTCTTGAAAGGAACATTTTGCCATTCACTAGTGTGGAGTTAAAAACCGACAAGAAAAACACTTGCATCATAGTGAAACGCTAAGGTACCTTCTAAAGATGATGTTCCTGTTGACCTCCAGACTTTGCAGTGCAGAGGAAGGTATGCAATTCTGGGGCTGGAGCTGAATCATTAGGAATGACATGTACAATCACCTCCCGGAGCAGTGTTCACCTTCTTCTCTACATAAAAGATATTTAGAAATGATCACTTGGTATCAAATCACTAGCCTTCCCAGAGTGTCCAATCCACCCTCCTCACCCCCCACCCCCCATTGGTCCCAGGCAGACACAGACTGAGTCTGGCTCTGGGGAGCTGTGGTGGGCCCTCAGGATGGCTGGACAGAACTCGGAGCCCACACCCAAGGGCCAAAGTCTGTACTTGTAGGGGTTTAATAGGATGATGGAGGTTGGGGCAGAGAAGGTACAATGGTCACAACACTGAGTACAAGACAGACACTTGGAAAAAGTTGTGGGGCCTCTGAATTAGGGCCCAGAGAATTGTAGTTTCTGGCATGGAAGGTTGTAGTCTTTCTTTCCAGATCAGCCCTGAGGCAGAGATTTTTGGGTTTATTCAGAGTTAGGCCCCTAGTGTCTGAAACAGTGCTTTTTACATAATAATAGTTAATTATTATTTATAAAATATATGAAAGTGACCTTGTGTTACATTCATGTGCTAGAAGAAGCTAAGACATTTTGGTTTCATATATGTGAGTATACACACACACATACACATACACACACAAACACACACACACATACATGTATAAGTACTACATTTATCGCTGAACAGATAGTACAAGGAAATTCACTAAAATATCAAGTTTATGCCTGGTTCAAATTATTACAAGTCATGGCTTTTTTTCTCTTTTCATACTTTTTTATTTGTAAATTTTCTACCTAATAATAATCAATCAAAAAGTACTACTAAAAAATATACAATGCATTTCCTACTTAATAATAATCAATCAAAGAGTACTACTAAAAAATATACAATACAAAATCCATGAAAATTGGCCATAATGATATGAATTAAACAGAAAATACCTAACAGCAGATTATAACCACAATATATTTTATGTTTAAAATTGCCCAATACCTCAAACACTGTTCTATGTTTCATAAACACAATTATTTTACACGTATAATTAGTAAGTTCCATTTCAGAAAGGAGCATTGTAAAAGGCAGAAATTTAAAACTTGATGGGGGAAAAGAGCATTTATTATGTTTTTAACCCTAAAGAATGGAAGTTAAAAACAAATAGTGGCCAAAGTACCCTAGCTGAAATTTAAGCCCTTAATAATGCATTTTCCACTGGACAGCAATTAGATGGATATCGACAACTTATGCCTTTATTTTTTCTGTTTCAAAGTAGCCAATCACGCTACTTATGGACACATTGCTTTTTTAACCTCACTAATACTTTAACTAGAAATAATTTTATAATTTTGACTTGAAAATTATTTTATCTTTCTAAATAAAACCTGTATAGTTTTGCTCTGATACTTTATCTGTTCATGTAAAATTTTCCTAACTTTTTTTCTTTATAAATTCTCCTTTTGTGTACTAATCAAAGACCTTCTACAGGGAAGAACGAAGATCTATGCAGATTGGCCATTTTAATGAAAAGGCTTTTTAGTCCCTACTCTGATTCAGCTTTGATATCTCTCACAAATGAGTTAAGGGCAATAAAATGTCAAAAGAAAGGAAGATAAATACTTTTCAGGATTAATGGCTGTTTCACCTTCCTCCAGAAATGCATCTTTTTTTTTTTTTTTTTGGAAGGCCAGAGAAGAGTGCTCACTGAGGAGTACAGAGAAACTGAGCAAACATCAAGGTTGCTTTCATGGGTCCTCATTATAAATTAGAAATTAAAGTACTGGAAAAGGCTCTCATCTCAGTGACTTTTATAGCTCTAGATTCTGAATTATGTAACTGGAAGTACTTTCTGGAGACTCCTGAAGACTACTACTCTAAGAGTGATTCCTGAAAGATGCCAAGACTTTTCCCTAATAAAGAAGCAAGCTTAACTTACATCTCTAATTAAGAAATCATTATTTCACAAACAAAATTGAAAGTGAACAGGTGAATCTCTCAATTCTCAGAAGAGATCAATTTCTCTGTGTTTATTCATACAACAAATAAACATTGATGGACTAATCCAAGCCAGGCACTGGCTCTTCAGTGGCTGACGAGGGAGATAGATTTATATCCTAGTACTGATTATATTCCAGTGGGGTAAATAGAAAACAAAAGGAAGCAGAAAAATGACAAATGCAGACTACAGTTAGGTCTCTGGAGAACACAAACAGGATATGATGGCTGGGATGGAGAAGAGCCGCAGGAATGTAGTTAATGAGTCAAAGCTGATTTAAAGGGATGCCTTAGTGGTAAAGTGTGCAATGGTGGGCAGTGAAAGTGTCCAGAAGGAAAGCATTAGAAGGAGGGGATGAACAAATTATTGTTTTGAATATTCTAATTTAAGTGTGCTTACATATCATACACAGAATTGAATCTATAACTGTGTATGGATTTAATCAGTGTACTTTTATAGCAACTCTTCGCAAGAACTTTCAGGAGAGATTTTACAGGACAACAGGAACATGAAGAAGTAATTTAGGATAATTTACAGGTTTGTATTCACCTCTAGAAAAAAAGGTCTAGAACCAATATGACGTGTCCTTCTTTGGTGTTCAAAAAGGAGATGACTACGTCTTTAAAACCAGGGCCAAGCAGATGTTCCCCAAATTGGGTATCATTGGGACATCTTGTCCCGAGAGCAGTTGTTTTCTACTTGAAATGTGCAGAAGAATGTCTTAACATTTATGTAAAACTTTGAAGTCCTGGATTCCACTCCTAAAAATTTGAATTCTTGAGTTATAGTGTGGGGTCCTGGAATTTACCTTCTTAGGTAATTCTGTTGCAGATAGCCTAAGAACCATACCTTAAAGAAACCTGCTCTCAAAATCTCCTCAGCAATATGGACTAGAGTTTGCCTAAGACTTGACATCATAGGTGGTTTAGCCTAAAACTGAGATTCTTGGCATGGCATGTTTGGCCCTGTCCTGTCCCAAAGCCACTATTAAAGTGCAAATATCTTTGTTTGTGTTAGAAAATTTTTCTCCCATTTGGAAAAGGATTTATACAAAGGAAACTTTCCTCGAGCAGAGATAGCTCTGAACCAGGATGCATGATTTGTCTAGGGGATAATGTACTGAATTTCAGCTGTGTTGACTCTCTGGACTAGGCTGGGCCTTTTAAAAGAGGCTGCCTGACTGCAGGCTACAGTGTTACCATTATCCCAGGGCACAGAAATCAAAATGAAAATGTGCATCGAAACCAGGAGTGCCAAATTATTTTATAATTAAGATGGAATCACTTGCAAAGATTCTTGCCTTGTTAGTCTCCTATTTTCAGAGACTACAGCTAGTTTTACTGGTTGTGTGTTGCTAATTGTGTCTTGGCATTTTATTTGGCATTATAAGTTATATAATGTGAAAGATATACATTAGAGATAGTCTATATATTCTAGTTCTTTTAATTAACCTGAATCCAGGAAACCCTCAGCTCTTTCTTGATATCTTTTACAGTTAGTTTCTCCACCAATCAACCTCAAATCCTTTAGAATTCAGTCCACATCTTTTTATGTTCTTATCTCTCTACATTTTCCCCTGGATAACCTACCCATTCCCATGGCTACAGGTACCATCACTATCTGATGATCAAGAGATTTATAACTCAGAATCTGGTATGGATTCTAGATCTCTTAGATGTTTGCATTTGTATGTATCTAGACTAGCATGTCCAAAAGGGAATACTACCTCTCTCTTTCAAAACCACTTATCCAATCTTCATGCTCAATCAGTCAAAGCTGAAATATGTGGGTGACATTCTTGATTCTTTCCCTTCTGTTATTTTATGTCTGTTAAGGTCTAGGCATTATGGGAGGAACCATTTAGGTGTTTCCTTATAGAAAAGAAATTCTAATGCAAAGAACTGGTTACACAGTTGATAGGCTGAGAAACTAAACAGAAATTAGTGATACAACTCAAAAATTAGCAGCAGAGCCAAGAGTACATATGGTATTACTGGAGACTAGAGGCTAGGAGCATCAAGCAGAAGGTACAACCAAAGATAGCCAATCTAGTATGAGATGAAGCTATAGATAAAATGCTATACCTTCAGAAATTTCTCCTTCCTTCCAAATTCCAACCAGTGACTTGTATCATTTGAAGCCTCATAGAGCTGGAAAACACAGTCTGAAATGCAGAACAGAAAAGGAGAAAGATGAGCACGGGTTTGCATATACAAACAACACTACAAACAAATACTCCTAAAGTCTATCACCTTCATCCAAGCCATTGGTATTACTTCTACAGGCTTCTAAAATATCCCTGGCCAATTGGTGCTCCCTCCAGAGCAAGAGTAATTCTTTTTCAAACATAAATTAGACCTGTTTCAAATGTAATTGTCTACCTTCAACCCTTACTCCTTCCCCATCTGCTTAAAGCACACCAGTGACATCCTGGTGCACTCAAATCACAAACACTTAACTATGGACTGTGAGGTTAGCTAATCTAGGCCCTGCTTATCTTTCCAAACTCATCTTTGACCACTATCCATTTCACCCTATCCATTCCAAAGATGCTAGCTTCCTTTTTAGCTTCTGGAATATACCAAACTTTTTCATCTTAAAGCCTTAGAAGTTTTGTTATTACTCATTTATTTAATGGCTGCCTTCTTCTTATCTTCCAAAGGTGATACAATGCTACCACCTCATATGGCCCTTCCATATAACTGCATCTAAGTAGCGTCTGCCCTCTTTATTACTACCCTTTTTATTATCTTCATGGGGTTTTTTTCTCAGTTTATACCTCTGTATTTCTTTATTTGTCCCCAACTTCCACTATTAAACTATAGGCACTACGAGATAAAGAATTCATACTATTTCAATTTCCAATATATACATAGAATATAGTAGAGTATTTGGTACATTATCAATATTCAAAGTGATTATTGAATAAAGAAATAAATGTATGACTCCAGAGAAGACTTAAAGGTGAATTGGAAACTGTATTAAGAGAAAGTAAAAACATGAAATAGAAAAAATCAGATGTCTAGTGTTTTTGTTTTTATAAATAATTATTATTATAGAATGTGGCAATTATAGTACTACAGATATTAAGTATATCATAAATACCATGGAAAGAAAAGTTTCCTGGTTCTGTCACAAAAATTCAATAATCACATGTACTTTTAGTGGTGTAATGAGTCACTGTCTTGTTTTTTTTTTTTCTTTACTTCCAACAGAAAGCAATGTTTCTGAAGATTCTGATTTAGTAGGTCTGGAGCAGATTTGAAATTCTGTATATTTAACAAGCTTCCAGGTGATTCCCAAGCTACTGGTCCAGGGATCCCATTTTGAGCAGCAAGTAAGCCATTAAGTTGATGAATTGAATTTACATGGATGTTTTCCAATGTCCACACCTTTTAGCTTCTCTGTATGCTAAGCTGAAAAGGAGAAAGAAACCATAAAATCAATAAGCTGCAATGTTCAATTAGTCTAATCAATCTTTTGGCCACATTTTGTTCCTCTGAAATTATGGTCTCAACCTCTATTTACTTTATAACAGCATTTTCTAACAGATTTTCTAGTTCAAATTTTCATCATTAAAGCATTAAGTAACTCATGTTTGAGAACTAACAATAAATGTATAGATCAATACTGGTAATCTTCATTTGTATACTGCTTTATAGCTTATACAGAACTTTCAGGTACATTATTGCATTTAATCCTCACAGCTATCTAAGCTGTAGCCAAGGCAAGAATCATTAACTTTATACTACAGAAAAGTAAGTTGATGTAGAGACACATTAACTGTGATAATAATCAGTAATATGTTCATAGCTTAGAGTTAATAAAACACTTTAATATGCATTAGCTAATTTGATTTGCATAACAATCTTCAAAATCAGATAAATATCTGTGCTTGGTGATTGGTCATAGGCAGTTGCAGTGTCCCAGAATATTTTTTCACATCAGTTTTATTGTGTCTGTCTCCTTTACTACCTTTACAGAATATAGAATGTGGATTTGAATTCTTGCTCTATCATTCACTCCCTGTGAAATCTTGTACTAGTGACTTAACTAGTCTGAAGCCCTGTGATCTTATCTGTAAATTAGAAGAAATAGTAACTTCTATTAGAGGGAACTACATTTCTGCTCTCTAGAAAAACAAACAAACAAACAAAAAACAATGGAATGACCTTGGGTCATTAGCACTGATAAATGTCTCTGGATAAGTGACCAAATATCCATTAGAATTAGATTGGTTCAGGGTTACATTAAGGCAAGAAAGTTTCTGCTTAATCAGAAATATCATCAATATCATACAACTGAAAAAAAAATCCTGTTATTAAATAAGATATCTATCTAAACACTTAAAAAAGAAAAAAAGACCAAATATCTTTTCTCACCACAGTCTAGATCAAAAACAAAAGAACTTTGAAAATGGACTGAGTAGATTCATTAAAATAAAAAAAAAGCAATTTTGAATAAAATTTGCCAGGAACATCCAAGGTGTTTACATCAAGTTTTCATATTACTTTTCATTTCATTTGTGAATGTTTATACAGAAAGGCATAGTGATTCCACTAATATTAGCCCAAAATATAGATTTTCCACATTCTGCCAGTTGAGTACAGTCTCAGTAAATACTCAGAATTTAAAGCATCTGCTAAATTCCTAATGTGTCCATCTGAGATGAGTCCTAGAAGTGAATAAAAAAAAAAAAAAAGGAACAAATTATCTCATGTAGTATTATCATTATTTTCCAAAGCACTTTGAACTGTTCCATGATTATGTTAATAAGTGTCCATCTACTTCCTTCTTCTAATTTATTTAATGTAATTTAGCAAATGTACATTAAGTGTTTAGAGGATAAATAAAGATGAACAAAACACCGTGCTGATTCTCAAGAGTCCTCACATATTAATATGGGTGTTGGACCCTGTAGCAATTGACTACAACCTAAAGAATGGTGGCATAATAGAAGTATATATAAAGTAGAGTGGAATCAAGTGAAGTGAGGCATGGAGAAGGAGGCATGGCATGGAAAGAAAGCACAAAATATTAAATAACATAAAAATTAAGTGGATACAGTTCTCAAATATTGGACTTTCTCTGAGTTAGCCATTGATTCACACTGTCTCATTCTCAAAATTCATATCACAAAATCCAGTGTTACAACCTAAATCTGGGTGGGAGTGGTAGTGTTTCCTGAAGTGCCTAACACACAACATGTACCAGAAGGTACTCGCTGCTATCTAATCAGAAGGTACTTGCTAATAATGACATCTCTGATAAATGAGTTATACTGTAAATGTTTATAATTTTAGATCACTAATTATCAAAAATATTTAAGTGAATGTTCACAATAATTTATAGAAAAGATAGCACACAGGAAGGCAAAAGAAATCTGTTAATTATGTGAGATGACCTAGGAAATAAAGCAAAAGAGCATCAGTGTCATAAAAGGCATGAAACAAGGTAATGTGCTAGCTTCTGTGCAAGCATTTTCATTAAAACATGTCAGGTCTGGAAAATAGTGAGGAAATTCTTATTTTTAGGGTTCAGAGAGTATATTCTCAGGTCCTAGAAAATGGTGTGAATGCAGTGGGCTTCACTGGAAAAATTTATTACATCACACAGAAAGCAAATAACAAGAAAGTCAGAGTAAAAGCTTTCAATATTCAAAAAAGAAAGAAAAAAATTAAAAAAGAAAAAATCATATTTCCCATGACTAAACTATATTTATTCAATGGACTGTAATGCAAACATGAGAAAAAGTAGAAAGTCCTCCTATCATTCTTTAAAAGATACAAATCATAATATATCACTTAGAAAGTAAGTAGAAAATGTTATTTTAAAATTCTACACTAAATTCAGAAAAATAAATGGACTCTATAAAAGGCTGAACATGATAAAATATTTTAAAATAAAAAACTATATTAATTCAAGGAGATAGTGACTTTGAATTTTCATGTTTCATAACATACAAAATATATCACATTATTTGAAACAAAATGAGCAGGTATTATTGCTTTATTTTTAGAGAGAGAAATGAGAGCAAGAAATTTAAATTTGAGTGTCCTCTTTTGCTGGTAATATTTCCATGAGAACAAGTTGAGAAGCTGTACAAATTAAATTTAAAAGAAAAAAATGTTTGAGGATATCAAAATGTTACTAAGGCAACCAGGACTTGGGAGCTTCTGAGAAAAGGAAAAGACATTGAGACGAGTCCAATATTTGGTGGTGTGTTTTACCTCATGGTGTTTGCTAATTGGGAAGTGGCATAAGACCAAGAGGCTAAAACATGGAGCAGAGATTAGAATCTGAAAGTGTGGGAACCAGAGCCAAGTTTTCTGTGGTTTTAAAGGAATATGGAGACAAACACTGAGTTTGGGCCTTCGAAAACAGCCGCGTAGAGGCCAACACACTGGGCAGAAGAAAAGTGCAATAAGATAAGACCAATATTCTACAGCTATTTTCCCCTTGAGACATTTGATAACTTATAAACAGCACATAATAAGAAGCTAAGAACTTAGCAGTGAAAACTAAGAACCTGGGAAGACAGAAACAGTTTTCTGGGATCTCACAGAGCATGGGGCACCAAAAATGAAGTTCAGGTTCCACAAAGGAAGAGCATCCTTAAAATACAATCTAGACTTTGAGTTTGAATGACTGTACCAACTCCAGAATACACATTATTTTTGAGGGACTTTGGGATTTAAAATAATATGTTGGGTCTTAAAACAGATTAAAACAGAATATGCTCTTTGATATTTGTAAAACTAAGATAAAAAAATGGCAAAAATACAAAGGGAAAATCTTCAACTCTTTGGAGAACAAGCAATACACTTTTAAGTAGCCATAAATGAATCAAGACATTACAATAGTAATAAAGTGTTTTGAATGAAATAATTAATATGCAATATATCAAAACCTGTGGAACTGAACTAAAGCAATGCTTTGTGGAAAATTTATTGTTCTAGATAAATATATTAGAAATAAAAGCCTGATAATTAATAACCTTTATAAACATCCCAAAAAAGTTTTAAAGAACATATTAAGCTCAGAAAAAGTTAAAGAAAAAAATGATGAATTGTATAAATTGATAAATCAGGTATGCAGTAGACAAAAATTGACTCAATCAATCACTCAATGGCTATAAAATTTAAGTAGTCTTATAACTGCTAAGGAATTATAATCTGTAATTAGAAATTTGTACAAAAAGAAAATTCTAAGTCGAGATAACACAAAACTTACACAAACTCTTTCAGAGATAGAAAAAAAAG
This sequence comes from Macroglossus sobrinus, assembly GCA_004027375.1. Taxonomy (NCBI): domain Eukaryota; kingdom Metazoa; phylum Chordata; class Mammalia; order Chiroptera; family Pteropodidae; genus Macroglossus; species Macroglossus sobrinus. The sequence continues at coordinate 516,416 of PVKZ01000333.1, read as the reverse complement.
AACTACCTTACAATTTATTTAATAAAGTTGGTATAACACTTATGCTCAAAACCAGACAAAAATATTACAAGATAGGAAAACTATAGCCCAATCTCTTTCATGAACATAGGTATAACATTTCTAAATAAAATTCTAACAAAAAAATCTACTGATATATGAAAATGAGAATATGTCACAACATATTTCACAGATTCGTTGTTGGTTGTATAAAATCAATCAATGAATACCATAACACTAAATAACAGAATAAAATCATATGATCATCCCTGTAAAATCAGAAAAAAATTTTGATAAAATTTAGTATCTGTTAAAGGAAAAAAACTATTAATAAACTAAGAATAAAAGAGAGCTTCCATAATTTGACAAAAGGTACTATAAAAAGTCTAGCGCAAATATCATACTTGATAAAATATTAAATTTTTTTTCTTTACAGGAAAGGAAAAGTAATGATAGAATTTCCTTGTATTTGACTTGAATGTTAAGCCAGTAAAGTAAATCAACTAATAAAAAGTAAATATGTAATTAGAAAGAACAATACAAAACAATAAAACTGTTATAATTTGCAGGTTAACATGACATGATTTTATACATCATAAACCCCAAATCATATACAGAAAACTATTAGAATTAATGAATGAATTTGCTAAATTGTTGCTTATGAATCCAACATAAAATATTAACATCAGTTTTATATAGATACACAAAAAATGAAGTTTAATAAATAATACAATATATATTAGCATCAGGAAACATCAAATGTGTAGTAATAACAAACAAACAATAGAAATTATATAAATAACTACAAATCATTATTGAGAAAATTAAAGACCTAATAAATGGTAGACTATACAATGTACATGGTTTGAAAAAGTTATTGTTGAAAAGATGTTAAATTTTCTGAAATGAATCAATTTTCATATAATTATAGCAAGTGTTTTTGGTGAAAATTGACACACTGAATATAAAATGTATATGAAAGTGAGCTAAATAACCAATCTAATTTCAAAAATAAAAGTTAGATGACTTATATAACCAGCCATCAAGTCTTATCATATAATTAATATTTATTCAGACAAAGTGGTAATTATAGACAATAAGGCCAATGGAAGAATAGAGAATCCAGAAGCAAACTCACATCTATTTAGACACTTGTTTTATTACAAAAGGGGCCTTGCAGTGCAGTGTAGATAGGATGCTCTTTTTAGTGAATGGTGCTAGGTCAATTGAATAGACATATGGAAAAAAACTATCATTATTTATATTTTTATCATATACAAATCAATCTCTGATAGATTTTTGATCAAAATATAAAAGGATACTATAAAGTTTTTTGAAAATAACACAAAAACATATTTTAATGACCTTGGGATTGCCAAAGGCATCTTAAAAAGGAAACACACACATACAAAAGCACTAAACATAAAGGAAAATTAATAAATTGAACTGCATTAATATTAAACTTATATTCATCAAAAAATAACAGTAGAAGATATGAAAATAAGTTTCCCACTGAGTGGGAAAAACATTTGAATGCATGTAAAAGGCAAAGAGCCTGTGTTAAAATATTTAAGAAAAAGACAGACAATACAATTTTTAAAAAATGGACGAGACGCAAACAGTAAATGACCAGTAAACATATGAAATGTTCTCAACCACAATAAAAATATGGAAAATGTAAAGTAAAATTACAGCAAAATACAAACACATACCTACTAGAAGGATTAAAATTAACCTTTTATCTAATACCACATTCCCACTAGAAGGACTGACAATATAAAGTGTTCATATATAAGCAAATATAAAGAAACTGGAATTCTCAAACATTGCTTATGGCAGTATAAATTGATACAATAACTGGAATACATCAGTATCTATTAATGCTAAACATAAACCTTATTGCCTAACAATTCAAATTTTAACAAGCTTTCATATATATGTTCACTAAAATATAAATACAAAAATGTTCATAACATTATTCTTAATAACTCCAAACTAGAAACAATCCAAATGCCCATCTACAGTAGAATATATAAGTAAATTGTACTACTTACACAATTCATTACAGTATACAATGAAAATGAACAAATTACACGTAAAAATATGACTAAGTCTCGTCAACAATATGTTGATCAAAATATATCTAGGCACAGAGGAGTATACACCTCATGATTCCATTTATATGAGATTGAAAAATGAATGTTCAACAAGGTGCTGCTCCAATCTCCCCGTGTACTGGTTAAGGCATTGTATCAGGACTGCACTTCTGGGGCTAAGTCACAAAGGGTATTGTTACAGCACAGGATGAGACTGTGCCTGACTCTAAGCAAGCCACAAAACTGAGCCGCAGAACAAGCTGCCTAGGGACGAAAGTAGATACTGAATGAATAACAATTGGGCTTGCATCATCCTCACAGAAGAGGGACATGTTGGAGACAGTCATGCTCTTGGTGCTATAGCTGCTGGGTATGTGGGCTTTATAATAATAGATACTGCTGGGACTATGCCTTAGTATGGAAGTGTACACAGATAGTTTCTGCAGATTTCTCAGAAAAGCTGTCCAGAGTGGAGGGCCTAGGAGGGTAGTATACGGAGCCACATCATTTGTGATAAAATTTTTAATGTCTGCTGATTTTTTAAAAGGAAATAAGGTCCATAATGAGGATAAAAGAACTGGTAAGAAGATGATGATCTGTGTCGTGGTCCTGGTCTCAGGGTCTATAACAGAAGGTAGGGAAAAAAATGCAGCCCAGGTGAGATGCTATTAGGTACTACAGCTGAGGACTTTCAGATACTCTGTAGTAAGTATCAAAGCAGGAAGACTTTGAGTGCTAAACTCACTCACTCCAAGAGAAAGGAAAGAGTGTTACTGTTGCACCATACTAAGGAAATGCTCTGGGATGGTATTCAAACTATTCAACATCATATATGGCACAGGTGATATAATTACAGATTATTGACAGTTTAATATACTGCCTTTGGCATTTTTTGTTTGTTTGTTTTGATGTTAGGGTAAATTGAGATTACCCTAAAGGAGAAAAAAAAGCAAATCGAAGAAGTGATTATATGTATTAATCACTTGGGGGCATACAGGGAGCATTTGTAAGAATGAAATTAAGAGTTATTCTTTAATAAACAGGAAGAAATTAATGAAAAATTATTTTAACTTGATTTCAAATAAATAGCCACATACCAAATGTCTAGGGATCTCCTATGGTACCTCCTCATTCTATTTTTCTGCCTCCAAAACCAAATATTAACCATAAAATTATTTTGAAATTATAAAAAAATACTTTGATTCTTCCATGATGAACTTGGATACCAAATACATGTTTGAATTTGCGACACCTAGAATGATGTATCTGAGACTCTCAAAACCTCGAGATAGAATTTATTGGCTCTATCCCCTTTTCTTCCTTCCCAACCTCCCTTTGATCTCATTACTTCTTGCCTACCTCATTACAACTGTCATCTAATTGATTTGTCTGCCTACAATCATCACATCATCACACCCCTAGCAGAATCATCCTACATACATTTGCCTAAATAATTTTTATTTCAGTTTTAATTCTCATTTTTCTCCTCAAAATAAATTAACACATAAATTATATTTTTGTGGTTTAAGAAGACTTATGTTTCTTTCAATTCCTCTTTAAGCCCTTTGGTTTCTAAGCCAAAATTATGGCTAACATTAATAACCATTAACATTTATTGATTGTTTACTCTGTGTCAGGCACTATGCTGAAGTACTTAATATGCATGATACCATGCAATGCTCCCTAGAATGCAATGAGGTTTTCTGGAGAACTATCATAGAAACATTATTAAAAGCATTTGTTGAAGATGGTAAAGCTGCTTTCACCTTGAGTCGCCAAAGGATTTCATGGAGCAGAGCCTGCCCACTACCTTGCATATAAAGAAGAAATAAATTATTTTATTTTAGCAATTATCTTTTTGTACCTATTTATTATAGCAGTTTAGCATACCTTAAATCCCTTTTATTACAGCTAAGGAAATGAGACAGATTAGGAAATTTGCTCAACTTCTCACAGCTAGTAAGTCGTAGACTGCGACTGAAGTGACATTGTCTCCATGGAAGGCAAATGTTCTTTACTACCATATCATAATATGCCAAACTCACAAAGCTTCCTCAAGAGTCAAAACTCTGATTCTAATATCATTCCCCAGCATTATTATTTTTCTACCTCTTTGCCTTTAGTGTTTTCCTCCCAGAGTCCCCCTTCTGTCCATAAAACCAGTTGCTCAAGAATACAATCACATGCTACTGCCTCGATGACTGACCTGACCCCATAGCTGAAACAATCTCACCCCTCACATCCTGCTTTCTGACTATCTTAGATGACATGACTATCCATCTTGCTTACAACTTCTTCAAACTATCATCATCTCCCTAATAAATTATGACCTTTTTTCCCCATGAAAGGTAATCATGTTCTCTTCATAACCATTTTCCTTTCAATTTTAATGTAAGAGCTACTATTTTGATCGTGTCAACATGACTAGCTCTAGAGGAAAAACAACGGTAAAGCATGATGATCTAAACCAGAGTTAACCTTTGCCCCTTTTCAGATATGCATGTTGCCAGCTTTCCTTGCAGCTAAGAGTATCCAGGTAATATGATTCTGACTAATGAAAGATAAGGGAAAGTCTGTCAGGTAAGCAGACTAGTTTCTTCTAGGGAAAATTTTCCTCATGACTAGAAAGAGAGAGAGAACTCAGAAAGAAAATCTGTTTCCTTCTTCCTGATTTGAGAGCAGATGTGAGAGAATGTGATGATTTTTACAGCTGTAAAAACCTTCCTGAAACTACTGTGTGGCCAGGTAAGGATAAAAATCCATGATTCTGAGGACAGTAGAAGTAAAATGCAAAAAGGGCTGATCCTTCATAATGTCCTGAACTCAGAGACTGCCTACATATTTACACTCATTACATGAAATAACTGAATGTCTTTAAGAGCCATTCTCAGCCACATATTAAAGCTGAAATTATTCTTGATATAGAATCACATCTGAAATAGCACCTGACTGTGGTCAGTAAGACTGTTCACAAACATTCCAATTTCCCTCCTTCTAGGTTTATAGTGGAATTATTCTTTCTCACCTGCATTGCAGTTAGGCACATGGCTGGTCATGTAATTTGTGTTGGTTAACAAAATGTGAGCAGAAGTGGTGTGGTCACCTCTGAGTGAAAGCTTTAAGAAGTTCACTTTAAGTGTCTTTTCTCTTGGCACAACTATCATAGCGTATGTATGTAAATCAAGTCTTAGTTAGCCTGGGTTACTGAATAAGTATGATGAGTAGAGATCCTGTATTGACCTATATTGGAAATACAGAAAAGCAAGAAATAAAGCCTTGGTTTAGAAAGCCACCAAGATTTTGTAATTGTTTGCTGGGTTGTGTAACAGCCTGTCAGCTCATCCTGACATAATAGAATCAATGGTCACAAGGTGATGATGTGGGCTTTCTTTTTCCAGAATTTACACTACTGATTTCATTAAAACATATTAAATATTAGAAGCATTGAAACACAAGACCAATAAAAACTGTGTAAAAATTATTCAATAGAATATTATTGTGCATAGTAGCATTTCAATTCTCACTCTAATGAAAGTAGGAAGGTAATATTTATCGAATGCCAATTATGCCGAAGACAATAAAATATAAATTAAAGATCCAATAATAATAGTGAATGTTGATCCAAACACAAAAAGAATTATGGTAGTTTTATTAAAATAAATCTTGAAATGAGAACATTTTAAATGAAAATTCAGGTTGAAGTTCCTGAGAATGTTATGAAATATTAAGTAATTCTTAACAAAGATTATTTTTCTTATCACTGTGAAAAATGCTAATCAAGTTTTGAACTTTGATATAATTAGTAATAGTACTTGCAAAAGTTAAAGAAAGTCTTGTTATAGTGATCACTAACCCCAAGAATTTAAGTTATAGATTTTACCACTGTAAAAAGACATCTAACTTCAAAATTAAAAAGGATAATTTTATATTAAATTGTATTAACTTGTATTTGCATCACGGAAGCTTTTGAAATATTTATAGGCCAATATCTTTAGAATTTAATACCAATTTTTTTAAATTAACATAAGAAGTTAAAACTCAATCGTGATGGTTATTTGTGTCCCCTTAGTTAGTCTATGGTGCCCAGATATTTGATCAAATATTGTCTAGATGTTTAAGTGAAAAGTGTTTAAATATTATTAGCATTTAAATCAGTAGATTTTGAGTGAAACAAATTATCCTTTGTAATTGGGTGGACCTTATTCAGTCAGTTGAAGGCCTCACGAGGAAAAGATTAATGTCCTCCAGCATAAGAAAGTATTTTGCCTCTTTGCCTTGGATTAGAAACAGCAAAATCAAGTCTTCCCAGAGTCTCCAGCCTGTGATCCTGCCCAACAAATTTTGTCCTTGCCAGCCCCACAATCGTGTCAGCCAATTCCTTAAAATCTCTCAAAGATAGTCCAATAGATTAGATAGGTAGCTAGGTAGGTAGATAGGTGTTGGGAGCCAACCCATGGAAAAAGTAAACTTTTTACTTTTCAAAGAAGTTAACCTTTGAACATAAGTCTCACAAGTCTTGCTAGGCTCCTAGGAAAGTCCAGAAGAGCAAACACAAGATAAACCCAAAGATGCCTGCACAGATAAGCCCATGCCTGGAGCTGAAGATAAGTCCGTGCCTGGAGATGCCAGAAACCCAAAGTATCCTGTTTGATCTAACACCCAACAGCAGACCATCAATGGCTGACGGCGCCACACCAGATCACCCCATGCCTGCCTCCCTCTGGTCTTTGAAAATATATATACCCTTGTGTGAAAATAAACTTTGAGGCTTGATCAGAACTTTGTCTTGCCTCCACTCTTTGCGTCTCCTGTCCCCCATTCTCTTGCAGATTGTCTCCTCGAGTCTCACGCCTGGTCGGAGCTCCCGTTAGTTGTCCCGTGGGCAGGGACAGATAGGTGGGTAAGTAGATAAGTAGTTAGATAGATGATACATAGATAGATTAATAGATGAAGATGAGAAAGAGAGAGAGAGAGAGAGAGAGAGAGAGAGAGAGAGAGAGAGAACGAGCTATGATAGATATTTGGTTCTATGTATAAATTGTGTGTGTGTGTGTGTGTGTGTGTGTGTGTGTGCGCGCGCATGTGTGTGTGTGTAAATTGAATCTGTTTCTCTGGAGATCTCTGACTAGTATGCCAGTTATTTTAATTTTTTTTATCACATCTTCAAAATTTCTAGTGATTAAAAATATAGCAGCCAAAATTAATAGCTATATAGAATAGAACCTTGGTAATACAGATAGCCCACAAAATATGAATTAGCCTTATATCTGAAATCTCAGTCATAAGGGTACCAGGTTATCAGGTTTATATATATACAGAAAGATATCCACAACCAGAACTCTTCAGCATGTAAAACTTGTATAAAATCTTTCAACAGGCTCTTAAATCATGCTAGCAAATTTGATAACTAAGTAAGCTATCGCTCGCAAATTTATTATAGGTAATTTATAAGCACTAAACCAAAAGTTGAAAGAAATGAATAAAAGAGATATGATGATATATTAAAGCATGTACTTTCTCTTCACAGCTGAGAAAGCATCACAGTGAAGACATTACTGTTATACCATGGATTAGCTCCAGGAATGACAGCTGAAAAATATTATTTTTAACATTACTATCATTTAGAAACCATAATGTTATGTGCTTAGGCATACAAAAGACATTCTCCTAGGACTTAATGTCAGTGATAGGAGAGGAAGATGTTAATGGAAGTGCATGTTCAAAGTCGAGCATTTCCTTTGAGACTTTGTAGATTTTAGTTCCAGCAATATAAATGTCACTTTTATGAGTTCAGTGTTTTTCTAGAGAAATGAGAAAAGGCTTTTCAAATCTGTGGTCTTGAGTGTGAATCTCTTTTCTAAATATTTACTCAATAAAAAGACCATGAGAAGCTACTGTAATTCTGTTTCTTATTTCCTTCATCTATGAAATAAGGGTAGAAGAGTATTTCCTGAGAAAATTAATATTCCAGAAAGAATAACCCATAAAGATGCAGATATTGATAAAGTGTTGAATAAAGTCCCAGGATGGTGTCACTTATAGAGAAGTACCAACAGTACCAACTGTATTTCTTAAAATAATATTTAAATTCTTTTAGAGATAAACTAAAATAAAATTTTAATTGAGAAATATACCCCAATTATAACATAAAGAAAAAAGTTTTATATTCTATGTTACAAAGCAAAGGAGAATTAAGTGACATTTGATATCTTAGATTTGGAAAATTGTCAAGAAAATTAGTTTTCTAGCTGAAATTGACAACATAATTGAATTGGGTGGTGATATTATGAGAAAAGTACATGGGGGAATATCAAAGTGAAAGGTAGATAATTCAAAATAAACATAGAAGCCTTAGTAGAACAACTCAGAGAATGTTCTGACCATAAAAATAAATTCTGTGAGGACCATAAATATTCTGTTTTTTATTGGTAACATATATATACCCCACAAAGGCTATTAATACTAGTGCTTTAAAAGTGGGCTTAACCTGGTACCATACTTAGAAAAGTTAGCCAGATAAATAGTACAGAACTGAAAAAATTACCACAGTATTCTATCATCTGGGTATGTCTTTGGAGGGCTTTGATAAAGGCATCAAAATACTGGGTACTATAGATAACATTTTATTAAAAAGGAGAAGAAAAATATATGTCTGCTCTAATTCATGGTTGTAAGTATATCAAGAACACAACCATTGAGTCATCTGGTTATCTTATGGTTCATCAACAACCTATACTGACAAGCATCTCTGGGAACTGGATCCATTTCAGAGAGAAAAGCAAAAGGAATTAAGACTCAAGGTAAAATATGCCCTGCTAAGCAGAAAACTGCTTTAATTAACAAGCCAAGCAAAGAAGGCAGTTACTAAAATAGTAGAGAGAGCCCTAGACACTGAGGAGGGCCTTTCTAGCAAATAAGACTCCAGAAGTAGCTATTTTTAGTCTATTTGTAGAAAAAGACAAGAAAATAACAGTGCTTACTCTGAACCTTTTACAGTGATAGGTTTAGATCTTAGGAGCCCAAGAAGAGCTCCAGCCCAGGTCATAGCCCTAGGTATGAAACTGAGGAGGAAATACAGTAGCAGTGATAATATGTTTATTGAGCTAAGCAAAGCACTTCAATGCATTATATCAGTTAATTCTCAGCAACCCAATGATGTAAGTCCTGTTATCATCCTCCCTCACAGGATTCTATCCTGAGGATAATAAAGGTCTCACAGCAAGTAAGTGGCAAACCTGTGATTTTCACTCCTAGTTTTCTCAGGTTTTTGGTTTTTTTTTTAATTCCAAATTCTTTATTCTCAGAACTATAAATCACTATGTCATATCTTAGTACAAAGGAGTTATACAACAAGTGCAATGATATAAAAGAGCTTCAACATTATTTTTGCTGATGAAAACCTGTTCCACATTAAAGCAGCATTATGACATTTCCCTTATGTCATTAAATAACTGCCTAGCAAACAATAGCCTGAGATATCTCAGTTTAATTAGTTCATGTCAATCACATGCATATTACCATCCCTCCTACAACTGTGGATGTCTTCATCAAACCATTTTACAAATCGCAGCATAATTTGCATGAACTTGAGAGAACTAGAACATCGACTATATTTATACATACAGACTATAAGTATGTATGTATATACATAATATACTAGAAAATTATATATGCATACACACATATTTAGAGGGTACAAAACCATGAGAATTTAGCAAGCTCAATCTTAGCTCACTAGGACCTGTAACATTCTCTTGGTGTTTTCTATTGTAATGGAGCAGCTCCTTCTTAACCATTTTCACATAGGCAGATAGAGGTTCATTTCTCCCCACTGCTACTACCATGATGCTTTGCTGAATGTCTTGTTCTATACCTAACTGATTACTTCAAGAGTACAGGCAGCGACTCTGTGAACTCAAGTTGAAAAGATATAGAATCATACCTTTGACATGCCAGAATCAAAATACTGTAGACCATGGTAAAAAGGAAGCAAAGTCTGAAAAAATCAATTCTTGGATGTCAAACTCTATATTTTGTTCAAGTCACAAGAAAAATCTAAGAACTAATAACAAGTCTATAAAGCAAAACGCCAGGCTCCCAGTGGGGGGAAAAAAAAATCACATTGAAGGAGAACAATAAGTATTCCAATTGTAGCAAGGCTATTCCCTTAATTACATTAATTAAGATTACTATTAGTTTCTTAGAAAAGGGGAATAAGAGACTACTTAGGTATCCTTTATAATTTCTTATATAAATAATTATGCTCACCAAATGCAGTATTGTTCTTATTTCACACAGTGTGTCCAGTCATTCTCATCAAATTCTATTGTCTTCTTTATAAAGCCTATAGATAAAGAATGTTATCACATAAAATAATACTTCTTTTCAGATACAGAAAATAGTTCTGTTTTATAGAGTGGCCAAAACTTGTTTCACAACACTTCTTGCAGAAGTCAGGCTGTGTCACATGACAAAAGCTACCTGGGACACATAAACATATGTCAAGTATTTTTCACCTGAATATTAGAAACTTTTATTTTGCCTTTAGTGAATCTGTAAACTTGTTCAAATCACTGTATATGCAAAATTGATGTATATATGTATTTCTCTGTAAAAAGATTCTTTAGCTTTCATCATTTTTTCAGAAGAATCTGTAACTCCCCCAAAAAGGTTAAGAACTACTAAACTATAGTATTATACATAAAGAAGAATTTATGTGCCACTTTAAAATCAATATCAAATAGCAAAGAACCTCTCATTATCCTGAGAAAAGATAAAAACACGGTAAGACAGGTATTCTTTGGGGGAGAAAGTAAAAGAGGAGAAAATATTCCAACAATAAATAGTCATAGAGAAAAGAATCTTTCCTTCAGTAATATCCAGAGCCCAAATAATAATATTCTCAGATATTTTTCTGGATTGTATTTAAAGGGAAATTAGTCATCTAAAACATAAAAGAATCATGCAAGCAGAAATAATGGTGGGTTTGGATTTTTTTATAATGTGTTTATTTTAAAATTTTATTATGAATATATTTTTCTTTTGAAGTATGTAGGTAAATAGATTTTTATCTCAATTAATTTTTTGAGGAAAGCTAGAGAAGTAATGGCTGATTAAAGCGTTTAGCAAACAAGTAGAAGGATTAAAGAATAAAGATGAGCTCACTTCAAAAATCTAAAAAAAAAACCATAAAAGAAGAAAAAAGAACTGAAGAAGGTTAGGCATTTAAATTGCAGTGTTAAACTAAATATAATTAGACTTAACTTGGCCCTTCTCCCAGAGTTTATAATCCCATAGCAAGAAGCTCTACAGAGAATGATATAATCAAATTGTGTCTTCCTTTAATGTCCCATTTAAATGGCCAGCCCTGTCCTACCTGCTCTTTTTTTTTCCTGTGTATACCATTCACCTTTCTTTTTAAGCACTTAAGTATTTGCCTGTGTCAGAAGTGTTTATTAGAGCAACTTGAAACCAAAGCAAAATAGATTCTAGAACGTCTCAGGTTTACAAATAAAAGAACCATACTGTACTGTGAAAATATACCACTGCTTGTCCATTTCAGTCCACTTGCACCTAAGTCTCCATTTTATTTCATGTAGCTATGAATGAAAACGAGAAAAATACTAGAAATTGGGGAAATGCTATTTTTAAAAATGTTAACTGAAAAAACAAGTCATACTAATGATGGATTTTTTTTCTTTTAAATAATTAAGTACTGCATAAGAGAAATTTAAACTTCCAAGGTTTAAATCCCAGTCAGAACTTCCAGTTTCAGCTCCTTAATGTAAAGAGCTTGGAAGTTGTCACTCTTATCCTTACAAAAAGAAAAAGAAAAGAAAGAAAAAGAAAAACAAAATGAAAATCAGTGATTTTCCCTGGACCTGTCAGAGAACTGAGGTCTCAGGACAGAGTTGAAATTTAGAGACCCAAGAGCTCAGTTTAGCTGGAGAAGCTGCTGGAGCCATAGACTGTAAAAATTTAAATGGTAATTTTGACCAATCAATAAAGGCTGAGTATGAATTATCTTAAAAATAAAAAGCTTCTGGGAAGGGATACCACACATTCATGGGTTTTTACCTCCAGGAACCTCACCAAGTTCTTATGGTGAAGATTTAAGAAATATATCCTTGTGGCCCTTGCAAGGGGAGGGAAAGTGTAATCATTGTGAAATCAGCCCCGAGGAGTCTCTATAAATGGGCCTATTCTCCATGGTGGTGGGGAGGTGGTGGGGAGGCAGCAGGGGGTCGGGGACTCCGGAGCCTTAATCTAGCTATGAGAAAGGCATTTCTTTCATTTCTTTCATTTCAGCCTTTTCTGGCCTTCCTGTTCCATCTAAGTAGGGGAGGGGGAAGGGAAAGGAGGAAAATCGATGCCACTAGAAACAAAAGCCACAGCTTAGAAATACAGATTCACTAAAATCATAAGATTAGAGAATATTTACCCTCCACCACCACTTCCCACCACACCTACAAGGTTTGAGGATAACACCAGTAGATTACAGCTAAAAGAGCTAAGAAAGAGACTCTTTTTTTGAGGAGGAATACTTAGGGAACCCTAAAGTCAAAAAAAAAAAAAAAAAGAAAGAAAGAAAAGAAACAAAACAGCAACACTAGAAGCTGACACCTACAGCTACAGGAAACATTTCCATAAAACCCGTTTCAACCCAGATTAACATAAAGCCCTATGTACTTCAGTTCTTATTACCCAAAACATGTCTGGTTCTCAACCAAAAATGTTCCAAAATATTCAAAAAATGCAGGAAAAAACACAAGCTAAAGAGACAAAGCAAATATCAGAACTAGATTCATACATGACACAGATGTTGGAATAACCAGACAGGGAATTTAAAATAATTATGATGAATAAGCTAAAGGGCCCTGGGATTAAGAAGTACAAATTAATACTTACAAAATTGTCATGGGGATGTAAAGTACAGCAGAGAGAATGTAGTTAATAACGTTGTGATAACTACATGTGGTGCCAGGTGGGTACTAGACTCATGGGGGGATCACTTTGTAAATTATGTAAATATCTATAAATTATGTAAATACCACTATGTTGCATGCTTGAAACTATAAATAATATCAAATGTCAACTGTAATTGAAAAATAAAAAATAAAAATAAATCTAAAAGGCTCAAATGGAAAAATGGACAACTGCAAGAAAGAATGAGTATCATAAGTAGGGAGATGGAAATTCTAACATTAAAAGAAAATGCTAGCAATCAAAACACTGTAACAGAAATAAAGAATACCTTTGATGAGCTCATCAGTAGATTAGGCATGGCTTAGAAAAGAATCAGAGAGCTTGAAGAGAGATCTAGAGACTTCTAAGATTAAAATGCAAAGGAAAAAAGAATGAAAAAATAGAAAAACCAGGAGCTACAGTAGAGAATTTTCAAAATGTATTAACATACATATAATTGTACTATCAGAAAGAAAATAAAAAGAAAACAAGAATTATTCAAAGTAATAATGGCTGAGAACTTTCTAAACTTAATGGCAGACACTAAACCACAAATTCAGGAAATTCCAAGAACATCAAGCAAGATAAACAATCAAAAAAACAAAAACTACATTTGCAATTCAAACTGCCCAAAGCCAAAGTGAAAACCCTGAGAGGCCAAGGGGAAAAAACGCCTTAGGTACATAGGTACAAGGATAAGAATTATAGTGGACTTTTCATTAGAAATCATGCAAGAGAGAAGAGAGTAAAGTATTTAAAGTGTTAAAAAAAAAAAAAAGCAACCTTGAATTCTATATCTGGTCTAATTATCCTTAAAAAGGAAAGAAATAAAGACTACAATAAATAAGAAATGTTATATATATATAGTTCTGGGTAAGGATTTAGTGCTTAGATTATATATAAAATATTACCAAGGAATTATATGCATTTTTTAAGTATTAATAATTATGAATTGTTTTATAGTTGTGCTCTGATATTTTTCTATTGACACATTTTCCTTTGACAAATTGGAGTTACGAGATATTTTGGACTGGATCAATATCATTTTGGGGGTTCTTGAGTCTCAAGATCATTTCCAGGGGAAATGACTAAGGTTACATTTGCTAACAGAAACCTTGGTCCCTTTTATATAGGGTGAACATAGGTCCTAGTTTTCCAAGCTCAGTGATTTACAGTATTCTTTTTTTTTATTAAGAAACATCCCAGTTTGGATGAAAAAAAATACATATGTGATCAACTTCCTCTCAACTTACAAGAACCTCACAAGTTGAGTCACTATATTGAGACAGGAATTGGATAACACTGGGTACCCCAAAGCTATGTCCAAATTGAAAATGCGGAAGCAAATAAGTGATTGTTGTTTTATGGGTGGTTTGCACAAACCAATAACTAACTAAAACAAATGTCATCTCAATGGCATCAAAACCTAACCTGTATTCTTGACATTAGTCGTTTCTCTCCCAGGATGATTGCTGGGAAAGACTACAGTCTTCTGAACCTCACTCAGCTGCTTAAGAATGGGTCTTAAGCCTGAAATACTTTCTTACTCTGAGTCTTCACATCTGTGTTGGGCAAATCACTTTGTGGGGGATTATCTCTTTTCTTGTTTTATTCTCCTCTGTTTAAAGTGTATGCATCATATGGCACCTGGCCAACTCCACTGCTCTATCTGTTCTCAATGGAGAGGGGACAGGGCTCCTCCCACTGAGGCACTGAGAGGAATGCAAGTGGAAACCCACTGACAGTGGGGTACTGATCTCCACTACTGATGCTGATTTTGCTCTGTCTCTTTTCTGTGTGAGTAAAGTGTTGCTCTGTCCAGCGCTTCCTTTGGCTATTTGGATACCAAGATGCAATGGTCTGAAGTATTTGATTTCTCTTCCTAGTGGTTGGCATAGTGATAATCTATACTATGCTCCATAATTTTTTATTTTTATTTTTTTGTAAATACCAAACCTCCTCTGGAAATGGTAACCAGTGCATAGTACTCTGCATTCAATGATGGGTGGCATAGTACATTTATATCTTTTGAGGCCCCAATTGTTTGTACCCTAAGTAGTGTCCTAAGAAATTATGATTTCTTCTCTATGTATTTCTTACACCTTCTTTTCCCCAAAAATTGGCTGAGAGACCAATGAATTTATAGTTTATCTTGGGAATAGTAAGGTTCTTTTAGTTTATGTTACATTTATGAATTTTTCTGCTTGTTAGTTAATAATACAGCAAAGAATAATGAATACATTCCAGGAGTCTTTGACTATCTTAATACAATGAGATAAAGTATAGGAATTAACCTAGTTAGTGTAACACTTTGGAAATATTGAAAACACATTCAAAATTTTCTTTTCACAGTAGCCAGGTAATTTTAGCATGAGTTATACAGGTAATTTATCAGATCATTCTTTATGAGAATAATTTTTAATCTGATTTGGTGTAAATTAGAAAAAAATTAAGTACTAATCAGGTAGAAAAAATTAAATTTAGGTAGCAATTATAATCCCAAAGAATTAAAATAATATGAAAGAGGATTTATGAGGGTAGATTAAAGGAAAAGTATATGTTATCTGGGAATAGAGATCATTCTCCAGGTAAATTAATAATAATTATTATATACATGATAGATTATGATATGCAAGATGTTGACCAGCTGTTCTTCATTCCCACTGAGTACTGACTATGAGAAAATATATTTTAAAATGTGTCAGACTTAAAAAAAAAAAAAGCAGAAGAATTGTTTTAGGAAATCCTTTTTAAGATGAAGAGTGATTATCAACATTTATAATATAATTATAAGGACCACGAAGCTTTCTCTACCAAGATATGTGTTATAAATCAGACTAGATGCTAAGTCTAGTGCTCAAATACCTGATGGCGAGTAGAGTCCTTACCCAGAAGGACATACCCTCCCACGTTAGAGTTTTTCTTTTAAGACTAAGCTATTACAGTGTGATTTACTTTAATATTAAACTTTTGAGATGTGTGATTCTCCTTGAGTGTTTCATTGTTATCACATTGTCACATTTTATTTATTTGTGATCTCCCTACTTTTTTTTTTACAAATAGGTGGGGGTAAATACCTTAAATGTCACACCACGCCCCATCCATCATTTGCCACCTGGCCCAGTTTACCTTTCCAATCTCTTAGCCCCACCGACCCCACTCCCTGACCATCCTCTTCAGTCATACTGGCCTTTGCTATGCCAGGAATATGTTAACACTGGCTGTTCTTTCTGGCTGGAACTTTCCCATATTTGCATGGCTAGCCCTCTTTCTTTCAGGAATTTTCTGAAGTGTTACCTTCTCATAAAGTGATCCCTGACAACCCTATTTAATTCTGAAATCTGCCCCATCACCATCCATTGAGCACTCTCAAGTCATCTTTTCCTGTTTTTCTTGTCCTTTTTACTTAACAATACTCATCACCTTCTAGCATATTATATAATATTATTATTTATCACATTTTCTTTCAATTGTCTCATTTTTTCCCACTAGAATGTAATATAATCTTCACATATTTAAGAAACTTTATCTATTTTGTTCATTGGCATGTAGATATAATAATGTCTGGTATACATTATATACCCACAGAAGAAATGAATAAATAAATAAATGAAAAAGATAGCTTCATCTGAGTATTTACCCAAATTGAATCACCTAATACCAGATTATACATAACTCCAAATGTCTTGTTTGCTGTTAAGCCATGGGGATTCTGTGGTTCAAGTGTGATGACCTGCAGGCATAAGAAATAGAGACATACACACTAATAGAAACATACAAAATAGGTGTCCCAGGATCAAAAGATAATGGCAGGCATTTCTGGATGTAGGTTTTCTAGAGGCTGACAAGCCCAAGTGAATAATTACTCTTCACCTTTTATAAACGGCTCCTAATTACATTAAAATTTTACAGTAGCTTTGTTACATTGACTAGTGGTTCCTAGTACTATCAATTTCAACTCAGATGTTATGACTGCTAATTGGCAAGTCAAGGAGGATAATTATTTTAAAACTTGAAACTATTGATTCAAAGAAAAAAAATGTGTGTCACACAAGAATATTAAATCGGGTAAATCTACTTATTCACTGCTTTCTTTTGCTCCCATTCTTAAGCCATGCTTTTATTTAAGCTACTCCATTTACTGAAATTTTCTATGAACCAAAATCTAAACTAGGTCTTTTTGTTTATTATCTCTGGTTCTCTAGTAATTATTGTAAAATAGATATTATTATCCTATTTTATGGGGGGAAAAAAAGATTCAAAAACGTTAAATTCTCCAAACTCACATAGCCAAAACTTAGAAAAGCCTGGATTGTAGCCAAGGATTTGGGTTGTTTAACACCCATGTTCTCTCAATTATTGCAAACTGCCTTCCTTACAATTGCTTTCATCTCTGTCTGAGAAGGGAGTATTGGTACAAATAGTTTAATAATGATTTGGCTCCATGAGAATCACCATTCTAAGAATTTGGGGATGTGGGGAAGAAACCTGAAAACCCTCAGACCGCTTTGTCTCTGTTACACCATGAGTTTTTGTAAGACTCCAGATCATCAAATCAGTGCCTCCTTAAACTCTGTCTCCTCTACACTTTAACCTTCTGGCAGATCGGTCAGTACTACAAGCAAAGAATCCATAACCAACCATGAGACATGTTCTGAGCAGCTTTAGTGGGCAACCAACAGTATTTAGTTGTACTTGGAAAACATTTTCTTCATTTGATTGTTTTATTCTGTCTCATATTAAGTTCTCACTGGACATAAATGAACATTTCAAGACCATATAAAAGATGCCAAACATTATCTTTGATCTCTGCACACAAAATGTCAATGTGCGCTTTTGTGCTGTCTCTTTAATTCTGTCATCCTCTCCTCTTCACACTCCACTCTTGCCTTTCCTGTACCTAAAACCTCTGACACTCACTGGTTGAACTCAAGAAGCAGGTATGGAAAGTTCTCTAACTAAACATAACTCATCATCCATTTTTGAACTGTTTATTTCCTACCTTGAAATGTCTGAGACACAATAAAATAAATAAATAAAAGCCAATAAATACTTTAATTTTAAGTAGAATCTATTGATTTAATCAAATAGAGTTTCTTGGAAAACAATCACATCTACTGGAGAATGAAGACAAGATGTGGTGTCTATTTTCAAAGAGTTTACAGTCTATGGACTATGGGCCTAGCATGTAGTTGGGTTGTTCACCTATTCTCATCTATAAATACAATAATAATAGTAGTAAGTATAAAATAATAAGAAATTAATATATACCTTTTAATGTTGTACAGTTTAGTAAAGGACAAATGAGCTCATATATTTAAAAATTTGCAGCAGAGAAACTTATGTTCATTCTAAGCATCACATACTCCCTACACTTTTCAGCTCCCTTTGTGGTTAGGCAGAGCCATGTAACTATTTCTTGCCCATGGTTATTCAGAAATGTCATGAGTCATGTCCAGACCAAAACATTTAAGAAGTGGAGTTTTCCCTTTGGTGAAAGTGGAGGCTTTGACATGAGATTGTAGAGTGATAAGGTGGGAGCACCTAACTCCCTGAGTCACTGCATGGAAGACCTATAACAAAGCTTTGAAGTGTGAGAATTAAACTCTCATTTGTTAAGCTACTGAGAGTATCAGTTTGTTTGTCACTAACCTAAGTATAGCCTTTCATGAAGAACAGAAATGATTTGAAACAGGGAAATATTGTGGACACTCAATAAATCTTTGCCTTAAAAACTTTCAGAACACACCATTCTGATGGACAGTTTGAAATTGGGTGCTAGATTACATAGCACTAGAGTTCTAAAAAACACTATTGGAAATTTAGCAGAGAGAGGACAGAAGAAGTGTGATTGATATTGGATGAGATATTATGAAGTGGAACAGACAAGAGAGAGCTATTAATGCAGTTAAAAAAAAATACATGAGTAAGGGCAAGATGGATTGGGAAGAACGTGGTAAGTTGTTGCAGTGGGACCTTCATGCTTAAAGCAGGTGATGTGGGTTGTAGAATTTTATAAAACTATGAGTTAATAAATACACTTGAAGACTGGGCAGAATTTAGATATCAAAAAGTCAATAGAAAAGCCAGAAAAGATTGAGTTAGTGATAAAAGTAGTAGTTGAAGAAAATTCCTGGCTTGAGCATTTATGAAATATTAGTCATAACAATGGTTCTTAACTGTGGCTGCACATTAGAATCATGTGAGGAACTTTGAAATGTTGTTAAGGCTTCTCCCCTAATTTCTGATTTTATTGGTGAGTCTGGGCATTAGTGGGCTTTAAAAGCTGAACAATGGATTCTAATAAATGTAAATGGCAACAAATATTAAGATAACTGGAATTTGAAGTCTGTTATCTTCTAGAAATCTCATTAGGAGGATGATATATAACACTCTTCAGGTGTGATGACACCAAGAAAATTCTGCTTATTTTACTCAAAGTTTGAGGTGGAAGTGACTAAAGAGCAAGCAATACTCTGAATCTTGCTTCACCATTTTTAATTCTTCCTCCAACATCAAGGCAAGAATACACTCCATTTGGACACTTCTGTTCTTTTCTTTCAAAACAACAACAACAACAACAACAACAACAACAACAACAACAACACTGCAAATTCAGTGTTCTACAGCCTCAGGTAAGAAGTAGGACCATACAAATATCTCTCTGTATTCCATCTCATGCACCAGCCCCACACTGTCAGCCCTAGATTTAGCCATCATATTAAAGACTGAAAGGTTAAGTAATTTGTTTCAGTTATTTGTCAAAAAAAAGTTAGCCAACCTCTAGCAGTTTGGCCAGACTTCCTGACTCCTATACTTTAATTAACAATTTTGTAACATACAAAAATTATCTGAATAGATCCAATCTCAAATCATACAAATCATATATAGACTGGACCCCCCTTACCCTAGGGGAAAACATTCCAAGACCCACAGTGGATGCCTAAAACCATGGGTGGTACCAAACTCCATGTGTGTGGGTTTTTTTCTGTACACACATACTTTTGCACTTAAAGGAAGCACTTTACAACTTTTCTTTGGCATATCTGAATTGCCAGTATCACTACTCATGCACTTTGGGGCCATTATTAATTAAAATAAGGATTATTTGAACACAATTACTGCAATACCATGACAGTAAATTGGATAACTGAGATGGCTACTAACTAACAGGCAGAGAGCATATAGTGTGGATATGCTGGACAAAGGAATTATTTATGTCCCAGGTAGGACAGAACAGAAAGGCACAATATTTCATCATGCTACTCAGAAGGGGTGCAATTTAAAATGTATCAATTATTTATTTCTGGAATTTTCTATTTAATATTTTTGGACCACAGTTGACCATGCTAATTGCAACCATGGAAAGTGAAACAGCAGATAAGGGGGAGAATACTGTACAAATTGTAATGTACCAATATAGTAGTGATTTCCACATGTTTTTGTTTCCAGCTTTCTAATACTCCCAGCAGATGCCCAAACATATCCCAGATATGCACACAATATGTGAAGCTGAGTAAGCTAAAAAAAAAAAAAAAAAAAAAAAAAAAAAAAAAAAAAAAAAAAAAAAAAAAAAAAAAAAAAAAAAAAAAAGAACAATAATCAGCTATTTCAAAACATACAGACTTCAGCAGAATAGGATATTTTCTTGCCAGAGACTTTTATGATGGTGGCAATCAATTTTTTAAAAGGTTAACAGAACTCTATTTAGCTTTTTAACAAAATCATCCCAGTCATCAGAAGTTGTGCAGGCCAGAGACTCCTATATGTTCAGCTTCAGAATTTTGCAGAAAACCCCTAGGTTTAAAAAGCACTGAGTGACTCTTACATGATGGCAGATATTTATTTGGCCTATGCACTAATGTGTTTGTGTGTTTACTGAGGAGAGCTTTTTGTTTTACTTTCTGTTTTGCTGGCTTTCAAACACTCTCTGCCCCCATAGGAAGCCATTTCGATCTAAAGAAGCCACTCTCCAAAGAGCATGGAACTACTGTAATATTTATGAAATCTAAAACCTCTACTCTTGATCTTTTTAATAAAGATCCCAGAGGAAGGTCTTGAGGCTAATAAAGTAGGAAGGGAGAAGGAAAAGCAGTTTATAAGAGAGTCTAACAGTGTGCTCTCAGCAGACTGCTAAAATGTAAACAGCGAGATGATCAATGACAGACCCTGTTTCTAAATTAAGTCTCAAAATGCATATTAATGAATGCAGTTTGAAAAAGTATATTTTATTGAGAATGGCACTTAGGCAAATGGAAGCTACCTTAATTTTAGATTCAGCTTCCCACTCAGCTGAATTTCCTGACTAGGAAACACTTGCCTAGTTAGTGCATAGAGTTGTACAGTTCATTTTTTAAATAATCTGAAAAGAGGGTTAAAAAAAATAAAACAACTCCCCAAACATAAACAGGTCAAATGTGGCTCTCAACTCATCCCCAAAGGGATGCTTAGAGAGACTCACAGCTGCTCAGTTTTATAGGGCCACCTGTCATACTGATGAAAAGGATGGGATCGCTTTGAATAGCAAGGGAAAAAAGCCAACCTCCTGGAAATGAGCATGAAAAACTGAAAACATTAGTATTCAGGATCTCGATTCTATGAAACAACTATGCAACGTAAAGCAGATTCATGAGTCCAAAAAGAAACAAAATGATAACTGGCCTAATTCAAGCTGAATATTCTTCTGAGGGAAATAGCAGAGTGAAATTCCATTTTTTCTTTATTAAGTAAGTGGCTAGGAGAATGTGATGGAACATAAATTAAAGGCAAGAGAGTTTTAAGAGATAAGAACGGCAAGCTGGTCAGAGGCTAGGTTATAGAGAGGGTTGTCAATCCTGAATAACATGTTGGCTGGTGGCTTTCACGTTTCATAAAGGCAATCAATTCCCTTCCTTCTTTCCACCTCCTCCATCATTTTGCCCCAAATAGAATCCTATGTGGAAATATAATATGTAAAAAGATAAAAGTAGATATACTCGTTAAGAAAGTAAGGACAGAGTAAGAGTGCAGTGAAAGGCAGAAACTGTACTATCTCTGCCCACTTAAATTTCCCCACTAAGCCCCGCCATCACCACATGGACCCTGAGCCATTTATAATGAATCTTAAGGCTTTCTGAGAACTATTTCTGAAAACTGCTGGAGTAGATAAAGGGTATTTGAAAGTTTTAAGCAAAAGATGGGTATGTCCAGATTATAATTTTGGTGCTAGGCTTCGTTCTGAGTTGGGTAAAAGAGTACATTTGAGCTTGTGAGCTTGAGGGTATTAGTTGGGAGACTGCGATATTAGGTGAATAAAGAAGACTAGTGGCTCTAACTAGAACAGAGGTCATTAAAATGAAGTAGATACATATTGGAGAAGTAATATGAGAAGACTTGGTGATTGACATGAGAAATTCAAGGATAAGAATTCGAGAATACATCCTAGGCTGGTTCCAAGCACCGTGACTGGGAAGAGGTATAGAAAATGTAAGTGGAACAAGTATATACTTGTGAGGGAAAATAAATTGTTTTAATTATTTAGGTTGGGCTGCTTGAGGTGTTCAGTCAAGAGTAATATATATGAATCTGAAGCTTGAAAGACAATTTTAGTTTGGACAGTTATATCTAGTGTCACTAACATATAAGTGGTAACTAAAATCATAGCAAAACAATAGGCAGAAGAGAAGAACATATTTAGACTTGAAAGCTATGGGCCAGCAACACTGAAGGAATAGGTAATAAAAAAAAAAAGTGCATGTCAGAGTTGGAGAAGATGTAGCATGAGAAAATAAGAAAATAAGAAGCATATTCTATCAAAAAAATCAC
Source organism: Macroglossus sobrinus (assembly GCA_004027375.1). Taxonomy (NCBI): domain Eukaryota; kingdom Metazoa; phylum Chordata; class Mammalia; order Chiroptera; family Pteropodidae; genus Macroglossus; species Macroglossus sobrinus. Next base: position 493,554 of record PVKZ01000333.1, on the reverse strand, counting down.
CAGAAAGTTTAAGACAGAAGAAGAGATCAACGTTGTGAAATGCAGCAGAGAGATCAAACAAGGTAAAGAAACAAAATGCATCTGTTGGGTCTAACAGTTAAGAAGTCACTTGGGGATCATAACAGAAAAGTCAGAAATCAGGTTACAACTGGTTGACAAGTAAATGGAAGGTTAAAAGGAACTGGTGACTACTACAAGGAATAAAAGAGGAGAAAAAGATCAATTGGAGAATAGAAAAGAGTAATCTAACATGCAAAACAATGTCTGCAAACAGTGGTATGTGATCAATACTGAAATGAATGACTAAATGACTTCTATAATGAATAAATAAAATAAATGGGGAGAATAGTGTATAACAAGTAGGATAAAATGAAGGAAATATAACATGCTTATAATGGTTGTATTACCTTTATGTTCATCAAGCTGTTTCAAATCTTTCTGGGAATTGGATGAGAAATTAATTATTTAATCAATCAGCAATCCTTATAGTATTCAACTTTGCCATGAGTCTTGCCACATTTTCTTATCCTGGGACTTGTAAGGAAAGAGATGGGAAAAAAAGAGAATTTAGCTAACATTTATTCATTTAGAGTACTTTGCCTGCATTATTGCATTTGATCTTCGAATAATCCTGTGAGGCAAGTATTATTATTTCATCATCTTACAAATGAGGAAACTGAAGTTCAAAGGGGTTAAGTCATTTGCCTGAGGTCTTACATCATTATTTATATGGTACCACACTCAGCTATCAAAATCAGTTACTATAAATACTGTATAAAAGTAGAAAATAGGTCTGTGAGTGCAATTTAAAAGCCATTCTGACTGGAGAAATTGAGTGGCAATGGGATATGTTTTTTAAAAAAACAGCTTAGGAAGCAAGAAATTCTTCAAACACTGAAGTATATCTTTAATGAGAGTGCAGGGTTTGGAATCTAATTGCCTGTGTTCTATGATCTTAAGCAAGTTATTTATCCTTTTTATGCCTCAATGTTCTCATCTGATCAATGGAGATTAGAAGCATACACCCTAATACATGATATAACTTATGCAAATACTTGGCACAGTGACTGTTACACAGTAAATACTTAATTTATGACAGATATTTTTATCATTGGCATTATTATTATTATCTTTTACTAGAGCGATATAAAGAGAAAAACCACAACTGAGATTTACTCTTTTAAAAATGTTTGGAGATCATATGATTATAAAATATAAAAGGTGATGTTACAAAACCTTGTTTCGGGGTATGTTTCATCCAGAACAATGTCAGAGGTCTCATGGGTGAAAGATATTTTGACTGCCAAAAAGTATGAGAGTCAGGCCGTATTTCTCTAGTATGTATGCCTGAAATTCATGAAAGAACAAAAATAATTGTCATATTTATAATATTAAGATTGTGCAGTGAAAACATCCTTGAGTTCTGTAGCTGAATGGATAAGGGGACTTGATCTGGAATAGTGGATATTCATAATACATGACACATAGCCATGCTGACAGCACAGTGGTGCTTCTAACAGGTCTACCCCGCTGTGGAATGAATCAGCCCTCTCATCTTAGGAAACATTTCTCTTCTTACCTGAATACTCCAAGAAATAGAAGGCAATTCTATTTCTCTGGATGTTCTGGAGGATAACTACCCTTGAAAAAGCGACATTAGCATCCCACTACTGTAAAATTAACCACTGAATCCTCTATCCTGACCATGACACACAGTCTCATGGATATAGCCACCCATTCGCAGATGAATCCAGATCTGGAAAGGGGGTTTCAGCAGTGAGGATGACACTTCTTCCTCAGGACGTTACTGGCGCAGCCTACATGAATTGAAGGGAGACTATAATTCTAAAAACAAATCTACATAAAAACAAAAATGAAATTCTGGAAGAAATCAGGATGACAAAGTTCCTTAACAAGCATGGAAGCTTGACCTTGAATGGCAAAGTTTACAGAGACCTGTCCTATAGTGGAAACAAATTTTGTAAAGGGTGTTTATGGGAGGCCAACAGCTCATCAGAGTAAAACATAGCTGAGGGCTAGAAATAATGAAAAGACAACCTGTGGTTTCTGGGCATAGCTTCAGTCTAAGAAAACGTTTTATCAGCTTTGGATAAAAAAAGAACAGCAAATGATCTTTTCTCTCCCTCATTTCTGTTCTCACTACCTCTGTGTGTAAATAATGCCTATGGACAGTAAACAGAAATACCACAGAGAGGCTTAACTGAATGAAAGGATGTGAATAAATTATGTTCAAAAACAGAATAAAGATGGACATAAATGCCATGTGTTCCTATACACGACGATAAGAAAATATAGTATTGTGGTTAAGAGCCTAGGCACTAGCATCAACTGTCTAGAACTGAATCCTAGCTCTGGCACATGTTAACAGGGTGGCTTTTGGCAAGTCATTTCATTTTTCTCAGCCTCAGTTTTCTTATCTGTAAAATGGTGATTACATTGGTACCTATGTCATGGTCGTATGATAAAGAAAATGTTTTTCCTCTTTCTTAACTGTGAGTTCTTCTAGGGCTTATAGTATATTTCATGTATTCATCTTTATATACCCAAGCCCTAATAAATTTGTGCATAGTAGGCATTAAATACCCAAATTCATGTTTTACTAAATGCCAAACAGAATCAAAGATAGTTTACATGATTCTCAGCTTATATTTCTAAAAGATTATTTAATAAAAGCATAAACATTGCACTCAAATCTTAGTAAGCCATAAAAGAGGAGGAAGAGAAAAACTATTTTTTTTAATAGTTTAACATGGAGAAGTCTAGTGGACATTCAAAAATTACATTGCTCTCTAGTATTATTAGCTATATTAAATTAGGCTGTCAAATGCTGCTTTATGAATAGTCAGTAAGGAAGAGAAGGAATCACAAGGGACAGATAACTGTCATTCACAGAAGACTACCTGGCAGTCTAAGAATTAAGTTCACTCTTCAGGGCATGCTATCCTCAGCTGTTATAAATATGCCGAATGCTTCTGTCAGCAGGCTCAATAAAGAGGCTGCCTCCACCAATATGGTGCTTATAAGGTGCAGTCTGTTGCTCAGAGGGAAAAAGAACAAAGACATTTTGTTTCCAATGATTGTCACTTTGCCTTTTAGCTCAGCCCAGCAATTTTACGACCAGTAAAACAGAAAGGATTCAGAACAGTAGAGTAACTAAACAAAATCTCTCTCATTAAATGACATTTGGCAAGGGCAGAGGACACCCAGAGTCTAGTTTAGAGTAAGTTGTCCCTTTATGGAATCGGTACTTAGCATTTGGAAGATTAGAAAATACTTTTACATGTGCAGACTTCTCCACTGCCTCTCTCTAAGCCACTGTAGGCCTTAGCTGTCTATGAATTTTTCAGGGGCTCACTGATTTATTAATCCTCACAATACGGCATAAAATAAATAGAGGTTTTTGATATGACCATGGTCTTTTACAAGTGCTATACAATAGCAATTCCTTAATCTATTTGTTTGCCTGCTGCCTCAGCCAAATATGTTATTTACCTGCATACCTGACATCATTTGAGATTCTCAAGTTATGTAGTCAGCCTAAAAGTTACCAGAGGTCAGAACGCGTTTCACAGTCAATATTCAGAAAAATCCCAGGATTCTCTTTGTCAAATCATAGTTATGGCAGACCTGAGCAGTAGTGATAGAGCTGATCTGTAGCTGTCCTTATAACCTGTCCTTAGTTATGAATTCCAAGAACCTTCTGAAACTCTAAAATCTAAAAACCTCAGGGGCTAGGGCAGGAAGTGAATGGCAACCAAGCTGTCTCCATGGACCACTGAACAAATAAAGAGAGCATTTTTTTATGAATCAGAATACAAAATATCAATGATTATATTGTTATAGTCATTTGGAGACTATATATCTCTTATTCTAGAATTTTCCATTGGGAATCATGGGTTATTTTCTACCCTTGATGCTATCAACTGTTGGGGGCTCCTGAGGAGAATCAAGAGTCTTCAAATGCAAATGCAAGATAAGCATTGTTAGTAGAATGAATAAATATTTTTTGTGAACATAATAGTATTTTCCAAATGTATAGACAATGATAAATACACAAAGGTATTTAAAATATTTCCTGAAAACATATTATCTATTTTTACATATTTTTGATTATTGACTAATTCTAAAAGTTGAACTGACAACAAGATGGTGAGAAACTGTAAAAAATGTTGATAATCAAGAGAGTTCATCTCATTAAAAAGAGTTTAGAAGCAATTCCAAAGAGAAAACAATAATTTGATAAGTATGAAAATAGATAGGAAAAAGAGGAAAAAATTGTTTCAGTAACCAAATTTTCAACCCAGAGAAAAAATCTGGAGTTATTGAGGCCTATTCTACAAACACTAAAACCTGTCTACCTTCATACAGTACCAGCATTACACTGTAAGATACATATTAAGATGGCTCTCTAATTAGCACTTTGATATTTATCTTCTTATTCTTCCTTTATTTGACAACTATATCTAAACACTAAATTTGCCAATCCTCTATCACAGCATAAGTTGAGACTTTCAGTAAGTCATTACTCTTGCTTATTTATTCTTTTCATTTCCTCTATCACCTCTATCTTTAGAGATCTTAGTCATAGATGGGTAGCTTATGCTGACATGCTGGGATTTTTTTTTTTTAAACATTTATCTTGTGGTAGGTGAAATGGTCACATTTAGTATCTACATACATTCTCAAAGTCTAAAATCTCCAAGCAGTACAGAAGGTACAATCTAAACATTTAAGTAGGAATGGATCATTTGTATAAAGAGTTCCTGCTAGTAGCGTCTAAAATTATTTATATTTGACTCATTAATACAATGAGACAGAATGTTTTTCTCTACTAATGATCCTCACATTAAGGCAGAGGTCAGGTAGAACCCCAAAGTGTAATTATTTAACTATAAGTTTTCTAAAGACAGACATTTAGGTTTTTTTATATATTATGTTGTATCATTACCAATTAGCATAATAACAAGTCTATTGTAGATGGTTGTTAGTTTTTGAATGAATTAAACAAATGACTGAATAAATCAGCAAATTGTATCAGCAATTTAGTGACTCAGGAAATTCACATGAAACAATTAGCTCAGTGGTGGAAACAAAGTATAGTTTGGAATAGCAGAGATGGTTGGGGCTTTAGAATCCATACCTCACTCACCTCTTCCCCAAAGTCACTTCAAACAAATATGAAATCTAAGTTAAAAGTCTGCTAAATTTCTACACAAACTTTAGTCCAAGATCAATCAACTGACACATCATTCCAAGAAGACTACCCCCAACCCAAGTATGTTTTACGATGAAATTGTAGAATTGTAATTAAATCAGCAACTAAGCCTATTCCATAATTTTTTTTTTATTTTCCTCCTAAATGTTTAATTAAAATTTCCAAAATTCTAAGTCTTCCATAGCATTCCCTCTCTCAATTACTCTAAATCATTAGAATAAGGTTCATGAGGACAGGGATTTTTGGCCATTTTGTTTGATGATGCATTCCAAGAACCAAGAACAGTGTCCATGATTTAATAGACACTAAATATTTGTTGCATTTTTGCATGTTCCATTTACCTCAGTTAAACACACCATGGTCTTCAATGCTTTATGCTACTGTGTGATTCTCTGCTTACATTTATTCCTTATTACCTAACTTGATACCTTATTTTCCAAATTATATTTTCCTTACTCAAAATCCATTAGAAAAAGAGAACACTATAATCAATATAGTGGAGACATTTAGTCATTAACTGGACTGCACCTGAAATATTATTTCTCTAGGTATTCAATAGTGACATACTGTAAGACTATCACTGAGTGACAGAATAGAAAGTTGCCAAAGCAAGATGGCGAAATAATACCTACCCATACCAGCAGTTACAATCTGGAAAGCATTTTTATATATACCACCTTATTTAATCTTCATTAGCTGTTTTATAGAGTCAGAAAGATCTTATTTTCTCAACATTCAGAAAGAGAAGCTGAGGCTCAGAGGAACACACAGCTAACAAAAGTATGACCCGTCCCTATTCAGTCTCTTTGGAAATTTGCTTTCCACCTAGCACTTTAGGTTCAAATACATTCCACAGTGTCATATACTTAGCAAGCTAAAATCAAAGCAGCAAATGTTAAATAGAGGCAAAGATATCTCTCATATTTGCCACCCCAGATTGCTGTGCCAATGCTTTAATAACAAAACTGAGGAGTAAAATTAAAGAGTAAAGAACAAGTCTTAATCTCTTAGTAACAAGCCCTACAATATAAACAAACCTATGTGCAGTAAAAATTGAGAAACTGTGTAGAAGGCACAGAAGTATGTAAAGGCACAGGTGGACAACCTTTCAAAGTAAAGGAGTTAATTGTAATTCTGCAGGGATGCACACCCTCCAGACCATGTAGCAGCTGCTTTCTAGACCTCTGTCACACTCTGCTCTGCATGACCCTGAAGTCAGTAGGGGAAGAAGGGCTTCTTTCCTGTCTCACTAATCATCCTTGACATCCAGTTGGCACACCCATCAGAGACAGTCTATTTGTGGCTTTCTAGGTCAGCAAGGCAATGTATAAGGAGAGTGTCAGTATTTTTAGGTAGCCTAGGGTTGTCATTAGAGCTGCTCTGCATTGTTTGGGGGAGCTCTGAAATACCTGTGCAGGCCTTAGGATTTGATTTGCAGATATGTTCCTGTGACCTTTATGGGAGGCGGATCTGACCTGAAGTTAAAAAAGCTTGAACAGTAGGGTCCCTTGCTATCATGAGCCTTTTCTAAGACCCAAAGAAATGGTTCTAGAAATATCTGCACATAGTCATATGTTTTGTGAAATTTATAAAACTACTATATATACTTCTACCTTATCTGCTCCTTCATTATATTTTCCTTGGTATTCGGTGGCATTGAAGTATTATTCACTGACACTTTTTGGAACAGGCTACATATGGATTAAATTTAAGATACATTAATTTGGGTTTGTAGGATATATTTGTGTAGCTTATAGTCACTTCCCTATATAGTTATAGTACTGCTAAAAGATTGCCCAGCTAGTAAGTGTAAAAGATTGACTTTTGTCTGTCTCCAATGCTAATAAACTTAATACTACATTCTATGGCCCTTCGAAATGCTTAGTAATCCATTTTTGATTCCTTAATCTAAAAGCAAGAGAAGAGAGCCTCAGACACTTAACAACATTTGACACCAGATCACTTGTCTTTACCTGGTCCCAATACCCTTATGCTGATCGCCCCCTCTTTGTATACACCATAAATATGCTACAATTATCTATATGCTTTACAGAGGTCTTCTTGCATATCCTCTTTCCTTAGCCTAAAATGGCCTAATCCAACATTTCTACAAATTCTTATTAAGGTCTTATTTATTTAACATGAAGTACTGTCATTGACAAATATAAATTTCTAATATGCCAGTACTATGAGGATGCCAATGATCACTGCTTACAGTGAGTTATCAAATCAAACAGTATTTTAAAATACTCATCTACATAGAAATTTGTAATACTCTGAAATCTTACATCTCAAATAAGAAACATTTTCCTAAATTTAACAGTTCCAACAATTTGCATGACAAAATCAAAAGAGCTGTGAAAATGAAAAAAAATAAAAGTTTTATAAGCTGCCATAATCAAATATTATTTTTAATCAATTCTGGTAAATAAAAGACAATCATTTTCTCTTTTCTGTGTTAAAAATTGATATTACAAAATTTTTGTCAAAGTTCATGCAGCCAAAATGTAGGTAAAATGGATTATAGAAGTATGTGAAACATTTAATTAATAAAAAATGATGTGCTATTTTTTGGTGTTTTGTGATTTTTATAGTATTTGTCATCTTTTCAGTATTGGTACTTTATTGTAATTTTTTTTTCATTTTACATTAATTTTTATTTTGTTTGTGTATTTTTATTTTATATTCTTTTTCTTAAAGAAGACCTCCAAATTTATAAGCATCAGACTCCACAAGACCTGAGTTTGTCTTTTAAAAACAGCATAAGGGGTCTCAAAACCTCTTCATCTAGAGGGGATAAAACTTTTGCTGCTAAGGGAATATATATTTCTGTCTTGCTTCTGGATTCAAGAAAGAAAGCCCTGAGTGGGTCAAGAATGTGACACTGTGATATTCTTTGACTGTTTCCTTAGGTGGTCACAAACAATACTAAGAGAATGCTTTGGAAAGCTGCTCTCAGCAGGCCTTCATTTTAGTGGCACTGATTCTCTAGAAAGTTTGGGGGAAGTGCCTAGGGGATAGCCTCAGGCAGTTACCAAGAAGAAATGCTGAACCAAGATATCTGAAGCCCTTTCTGGCAAGTCAGTGGTGACCTAGGGGCCAAGAAGCATTCTGTTTAACTATTGATCCATAGGATGCTAAGGGCAGTAGAAGAACTAATGCACAGAGCCGCAGTTCTCAGTGAGAGCCATGTCATATCTAGGGGATGTTTTGGAAATTTGTAGAGATATTTTTGATTGTTTCAGTAACTGTGGAGCACAGCTGGCTCTATCAGGCAGGGGCAGGGATCCTAGATTACCTTCAGTGAGTGTGCAGAACAGTCAAACCCAGTAAACAACTATTCTACACTCTGCACTGGTTTCAAGTGTTCTGCTGAATACTGATGCAGAATAGGCGATAATCTTACTTATAATTATTTAAGTTTTTAATATAAATACAAATTACTTTTGCATTGTTTTAACATAAACTGAATTTTACGCCATGTTAATGATAAGACTATGTTTATAATTTCCCCAAGGTTTGCTCATCTCTACCAAATATCATGGCCCTCTTGGCAAAGCAGTGTGTCATTTTCATTGCTAATACACTGTCTATCCCTAAGTCATCTGTATTTACTGTTATATTTTATAGGAACGGTACACATACACGAAAATACACTTACACTTCAGTGACTTCAAATTATCATTGCAAGGAAAAGGGTTTTTTTTTTTAAGTCTTAAAACTTATTCACTATAAATATGTACAAGCACCTCACTAGTGTATTATTTTATTGTAGTGGTTCCTGAACTCAGATGTTCACGTAGTTACTTTGCCCACTGAAAATTGTTTTCTCATGTATGAGAAAGTAAGCTGGCAGGTTAAAGCAAGTAATAAAGGCAAAACAGAATTTATAAGAGAAGGAGAGAGTCTGCAGTCTGGAAACAGTGAATCTTGTCTGGACAAATTTTTGCCTAAGCCTATTGGCCAGAAACTAACACAGAAGCACTTTGACTTTGAATAGGACAACTAGGATATGAAAGAAGACAATTTCAGTTATGTATGGTTCTTTAGAAAGGCTTGAGAGTTTTAGATGTAGGTATTCATGGCAGACTGTGTTATGCCTCCCGGTTAGATTTGCACCACATCTTTTATTAGAGTTTTTAAATATTGATATACATAATGTTTTATTTTAAATTATTTTTGTTTACTTCTCTTTTATATTATGGTAAGTAGATATTATGTAGAGTTTTTAGGAGTTGGGTAAATAGGTGAGTTACATTATCTATGACTTTATGTCAGGAGAACAAAGAGGTATAACAAAAATACTTGCTGTGAAAGAGAAGGGTTGAGGATCATGAGCCCTAAGTGAACCAGTGAAAGATGCTCAGGCTTAAAGACCTTCAGTAGGAATTCTCCCCTAGTTCATAAGTGACTACTGCAGACAGAGAGGGGTACCTTGCAGAGCATCTCCCATATGGGAGGAATTCAATTTATGTCTAAATTTATGGATGAATAAATTTTAACTAAAATTAGATTTTCCAACCTTCATGTGCCTCTGGAAAGAGAGTAGAGGCGTTTAGTTTAGTTTAGTTTAGTTTTAAGTAAATAATCTACTGAATAAAAGGATTTTTTGAGAAGTTTGCTGTTTCAGAGAAACTGGAGAGAAGCATGTGAATCAAAAATTTCCCCTATCAGGTTTGGCCTGAGGAAACTCTATTAAGCATCTTTTAAAAGTGAATAATTTTAAGTTTTACTAGGAATAAAAACAGAAGCAGATTCATATGATATAGTTAACAAAGGAAAGAATTCTTCCAGCTTCTGATAACCCAAAACAGCTAGGCCATGTTAGATATGCTTGCTGCCAAATAATTTTATGGATTTACAAACTAAATGGCCAAATTAATCTGAATATTGTATTATTCCACAGAAGATGTTTCATGTATTTGCTTAAAGACATATCAGCATTTTGCTATTATTAATCAACACACCACAATTTTTCTCAAAATGATTAGACTGTTATATGTAGATATGTGTGTATATGAGTAAATGTATATATACACACACATATTTATCCACAGATTCTTGTTTCTCCTCCCAAAGTAATAGATTAATACCCATAATATGTTTGTACTTACTAGAACCACAATGCTAATATCTTTGTAATGCTTCTCAAAAGACTATTTTGTTTCATTGGTTAGAAGTTCATCTTGCCAACACATATAGTAATCAAAGTGAGAATTTTGCATATTAAATTATATCATAATGAATGTGATATAAGAAGTCATAAACTAGGAAGAGATATTTATAAGGCATATACCTGACAAAGAATCCATTACCCAAATTTAACAAAATTGAAAATGCCAACAGGAAAATGGCAAAAACTATAAGGGAAAAGAACAAAAGCAAATTCCTGAACAGGAGTGCCATAGGTGAGCAAATACAAAAGGTGATTACTTAAGAAAAGACAAATTTTTATGAAACCATAGAAATGCAAAGGATAATGAGAGTGAGACATCACATAAAGCCACTAGACAGGCAAAGATTTAAAATTCCAATAATACCAAGAATTGACAAATACATAGAATAATGGGATCCAGTAAGTACTACAGAAACCACTGAGGATTGTATTATGACTTGGTATACACACTCTGTAAAATGATAATGCTACCAAATCATATTAGCTGCTAAATTGTAATGCACATTCACTACAAGCTAGAAATTTCACGTGTAATTCAGAGTCATTTTTTCAATAAAGAGAGGAAAGAAGAGGATAAGAAAAAAACAATTTAAGCATGTCTATCAACAGAATATAATAAATATATAAATGTCCTGCTACTTAACCAATGGAATACTATACAGTCATGAAATGAAAGAATTGTGTTATTCTCATTTATTTAAAGAAAACTTAAGCATCTTGTTGGGAGAAAAATGTAAGTCATAGAAGCATACATAATACCACTTATTTAATATATATAAAAACATAAAACAAGACTAAAATATTATTTTATTTATTTATTATAGAATGAATTATTTTATATCACTTTACCATGTACATAAGATATGTATCACATTTACATAGGTGATACAGGAGGCAAAAATATAATAAAGAACAAGGGAATGATAACACAAAATTCAAGACAATGGCTATCTCTTGGGAGGGGCAAAGAGATATGTTCTAGGAAGGCACTAAACAGAGCTTAGGAGGAATGCTCAATTTTTAAAGCTGAAAGGCAATTTTAATTTTATTATTTAAATGATTAAAAAAATATTTTATTATTTCTAACACTTATAACTCTAACAACATATGTTAGCTATATATTGTATTGTATACATGAAATATTTTATAATTTTTAGGGAGAAATTTGCCATGTCTAGCAAGTGGTAAATTCTGCCACATTCAGTGCAGCTCTGGAGAATGTACCTGACTGGGAACGGTGGGAGATTAAGAAAAGAAGACAGGAAGCTGGGATCAGGAGGTCTACTGTCCACTGATGGTGGAGCAATGGCGTGGTTTTATTTTTGCAAGCTGCTTTTATACAAGAGCATATAATTGCTGGCTAAGATAAGATTATCTCACACCTTGCTATAATCTTTGGCACTTTCATCTGCTCCCTGTCTCAGAACAACACCACATTGTTCCCCGATCAGTTAGTACTTCTCCATCCTTAGGAGGGTTCCTTGAGGAGAGGCAACCCTTGGTTGACCTCACAGAGTACAAGGGCCTTGTTAGCTTACAATGTGCTCTCCACAGAAATTGATAAAATAAGCCCCAATTTTAATAAATAAAATGTTAAATATAATATATTTTAAAAATCACAGTCAATTTTAATTAAGAAGTCTAAATCTTCTGAACTCTGGATATTTGCACAGAAGTAGAGGATCACAGGAATACACCCAATCCTCTGCTCAAGGTTTGAAGTCTAGGGAGAGAACTAAGCATAGAAAATAACTCCAAAAGTACATACTGTGGTTTTCCTCTGGCTTCTAAAAGTTGGTGGAAGGATATCAGAGCTAAGTCATCTTGAAAGTAAAAAGTTACATGTGTAAGAGTAGTTGAATCAAAAATATTTCATAGAGGAAGTGACACAGGAGACATTCATGATATGTGGAATCTGGACATGGAAAATGCCCTTGGAAACTTTGTAGACAAACATTTGCTGCCATGAAACTCCTTGCCATCAGGCTCTTTAACCAGTCTAATAAGCATGGCATGAGCTAGAGTCACACACCTCAAAGAAGCAGAGGCATGGTTCCATCCAGGCTATTACCATGTGGCTCTCTTTCATTTGCTTGTTGAGAAAAGATGGGCTTGAATGGCTCTCACTTAGATCCAGCTTTTCATACAAGTAGACACTGGGGAAGAGACTGGGTTTGCTAATAAACATTCTCTGGAAGTGACTGATACTTATGAGTAAAGATATGAGAAACTTCTGTTTCCAAAAAGCTTGACCAATATCCAGCACAGTGTTTCTACCAGTAGTCTAACCCTCTGCTACCTCCACCTACTTAGCATCTGCAGGAAGAGCACATTCCCCCTACAATTTCAAACCATGTCACTTCAAGAAGCAGAGTTCAAGTACCAAAAAGAAAGGCCACTGCTGAAAGACTAGGGATCCAAAGATGAATACCCTAGAATAGGTGAGGCACAGCCATATCCACCGACAACCAGAAAATGTTCAATAGGGTGGGCAGGGGTTATTAGCCTCAGGAAAGGTAATGGCAGATAGCCACATTTGGTTCCCGGAAACCAAGGAGCAGGCAGTCTGTGAAGATAAAGTGAGGGGAATGGGCAGCAGCAGGGAGATATGAGAGCAGATGTGGGGTCGCTATGGTGCACTAATGTGTTCTAATGTGAAACTCAAGGGCTGTAGACAAACAAGAACAAGGCAGAATGCTGGTCTCAGAGGGAAATACAGTAAATGAAGCTGGCGTTTATTCTCAGAAATTGAGGTACACAATACAACAGTAAAAGCAAGAACCACGTTGAAATAGGAAGCAGGTCAGAGGCTGTTGACAACAAAACTGATTTGATGCACATATACTATCTCTGCCACAGGCTGAGGCTTTTCAAAGTTTCCATCAGATGAAGAAGCTAAACTTGAAGGAGATCCCAAACTTGCACACCAAAGAAAAGTGAGCCAGGTCTACCAATTGAAATGATGAAAAAACTAGAAGTATGAAAGGCTCTTATTTCATTCTGGCAGATGACAACTTCCTACAATGAGCAGTACAGAAATCACTTGAACAAAATTGGGCTTTAAGCTGATTTAATAGGGCAGAGAATCAGAACATGTGGTCGCAGCTGATTCTGTCCACTCCTGGAGCACTGTCTCTGTATCCAGCAGCACCTAGAACACACATTACTTGGTAACTAAGTAGTCTTCATTAAACACAATTGGATGAATAAATGCACAAACCTATGTGCATAGGTGGAATTGCTATTCCCCATGAATCTCTGGTTTGTCAATAGCCACACAAAGGTTGTAGAGCAATCTTTTTGGTGGGAAGCTTGAAATATGTAGTAAAATCTATCTCCTTCAAAAATCTAACCAGGAGAGTAAACCAACTTGAGACTTAGAGAGTCCCAATTCTCAGGTAAAACTATATTTCAAATCCCTCCAAAATTATTCCTATTATCTCACAATTTCTTCAATCCAGGTAGCTCCTGTAGCTTATTCCCACACAAGAAGAGCCTACTAGATGCACACACATATTTTTTAATTCTGCCTTTCTGATTTACACAGGTCAAAATCAAGTTTCTTAAGTACAGTTTGAGCTTCTTCCCTAAGTTACAAAATGACAAATACAAGCAGCACATACTTTCTAACTGAATAACAGAATAGTGTTAATAAAGACTTTGATGTGCTCTCTATATAGTCATAAATTCAAATGTCACTCTGATGGTTAAAATGTTTACCGGTACAACTTCTACCCAAAATTGTCATTTCCCAAATCACCTGTTCACACCAACACCTGCTAATACTCTGTTGCTGATATGGTCATATTAAACATCCCACTAACTTTATACATGAACCTATATTCCAGATAACATCTCTTCTTAGTTTTCTCCTGTGTCTAAGTCATGCCTCTCTTGGAACAATCCTCAAAACAAATTTTCCATCTCATATTCAGCTCCTCTTGTCAGCTCTTGTCTTCCTTCTTACTGGTGCTCTGCTTCTCTCGGTAAAATACTAGATGTTCCAACGATATTTATGGATGGATGGAGAAACTTACCAGGAATCATTGTATTTCTAGAGGTCTCAAAAGTTTCTCAAAATTAGCATATTTAGATATATCATAGGATGGCTAATTACTTCACTCATTCATTTACTTATTCACTGTTAGATAATGGGTACTGTGAGCATTAGATGCTGAGAGTCGTTTGAAGTCCAATACCATATTAGCTAGTTTCAGGATGAACACAGCCCCTACATGAGGCCAACTATTTCTCATCATTTGTCAGCTTACTCCCAAGGAGGTAAAACTACCCTATATCTCCAACAAGATTCTTTCTTAGTATAATGAACTCGTGAAAATTATCAATAATTAAGAGCACTAAAAATTCTCTTTAGTCTTTTGGAAGTTAATGAAAAGAATCTGTGATTTGAAAATTGGGTACTTTAAAAAATCTTTTCTAGGTCTCTTTATTAAGACATTGTTTAGCAGAATTCACGACTAAAAATCCTAAACCTCCCTCCTGGAATGCAAACTGTGGTGATTAGAGCTTAGAACTACAACCGCATGAGACAACATACCAGGCACTAATGTGTATGAGAGCAAGGCATCAACAAAATAGTCAGCTTAGTAAAAAAGCAGCACACAATCTTTATGCAGTTTTTCATTCATATGTTTTCAAGATGTTTTTCTTTAGCCGAAACATGATAACCCTGCTTAGTTATAACAGGCAGAATGTTACTTGCTACTTACAAAAGAAATAAAATAAAATAAATGAACTGAATTGGATTCTTTGACTTAAAAGTGCTTATGCCACAAATCTTTCCTTTCCAGCAGCAGCTGGAAAAAGGCAGGGACAATACTGTGCTGCAGTTCAGCTTTACTTTACAGACCAACTGACTCCAGATGCTAGGATTACGCTGGAATTGTAATTAGTTTCAATTAACTAACATCTGGTCAAACACCCACAATTATATTCGTAATTCAGGTAAAAGAAAGCACATTTCTGCAGAGCAAGCTTGCTTGCAGAACAGTCTGAAGAAGGTTAAAAAATCTTATTTAGGTTATTGAGAAAGAAATAGTTTATTAGAAGTGGCTTTTCAAACATATTCTTTGAGATTTTTCTCTATCCCTAGGTTTCTGGATTAACCTCCAATATAATTACATGAGCCAAAATCTGTTTACATAATAGCAGGTCATATCCTAACCCAGCAAATACCAAATCAGCTAAAATCTCTACATGTCTCAATGACAGCCAAGAGTTCATCTATTTCAAGTAAAAATTTAAATCTATTTTCAACATGACAGGACAATTCCCCAGAATTGGCTGTAATAGGATTTGTGTGGCTCTTCCATATGATAATATGTCTGAGGTAAAAATTTGGTTTCATGATATTTATGAGTGATTCTTTACTTGGGAGCTGTACAAAACAATATAGATGATAAATCTCTAATTTGATGTGCTACATGTAGATCAAACTAAACACTGGCAGCCTTAGTGGGAATAAAAGTCATGCTTCATTAAAGAGAGCTTTTTCTGCACAGGTGTGTATGAGGCCATCAGCACAATACACTTCTATTTAGATTTGAGACATTAGACTTGCCAGTGGGTCTGAACAGTGTCAACATAGACAGCAGATTTCAATGTTTAACTATAAAATGGTAAATAACTCATGACATGTAAGACCTAAGTGAGAAAACATTTGGTTTCTTGCTCATGTTCATGTTTTTAACATTCAGGTAAAATTACCTTTAATTATCAACCACACTAAAGAATCAAATCAAAAAGGATATTCTACCTTAAGGGTTTGAAAATTTGATGCAAATGTAGACTCAAGCCCTCTATCAAATAAAGGTTTGTAAAGCATTTTGGCGCTTTACCTTTCTCTTTCACAAGAAAACTTAGACCAATTTTAGAGATCACATTTGACTTCCTGAAAGTAGCTTTCTTATTCTGCCCACCCTGTATGTTAAAGGAGATTGTTATTTGTGACACAGATAAATCCAGTCAGTCTATTAGCATCACTGCCATATTCCTCACGTTCTGATTCAGTTGCACAGGTCATATAGAATATAATCATATAGAATATATAAAATAAACAACATACATAACTAAGAAACACATACAATAGTGACAAGACATTTTTAAGTCACTGAAAAACAACTTCAAATTTATTTCTTACCTTTGCATTTTTGCACACTAAATTATCCCATTTAAGGAACAAAAATCAACACACACACACACACACGCACATGCACACACATTGCACAAACACATTTCCTTAACACTATTTACCTCTAATTTCTGGCCAAAGTTCTAGATGGAATAATTTACACTGACTCTCTCCATTTTCTCCTCACCCTCTCATCCTTAAACCATGCTCTACCTTTATCACATCACTGAAAAACAAATATTTGTCAATGTTTTTTTTAGGTTAATCTTATGTTAAGTTGAACACAATGAACCTTTCTGCTATGTTGGCTTCTTGCTTCTGTTCCCAGATCCCCACCCATTCTTTCCTGCTGGTTCCCCTTCCCCTGTCTTCTCTTTAAATACTGGTGTTGTCTTAGATGTTCTCATGCTATGCAGTGTCCAGGGCCAATCACATTCGTTATATTTCAACAACCACCTCTATACTGACAACTAATAAACCCACGAATATTATTCCAATTTCCTCTGTCTTCCTGACTACGACCTCTTTGTATCAGGCTCTCATCTCCTCTCATTTAGATAAGAACAACAGCCTCACATCAGCTTCCTTGCTTGGAGATAAGACATCCCCGCCTTCAACCTCAAGCCTTGATAATTCATCTTCCGCAGTATAAATGGAAGTCTAATCATGTCACTTTTTTCATTAAAGCTATAAATGAAAATCAAATGTCTACAGGATAAAAATTAAATTCTTTCACTTAGAAAATAAGGCCTGCTTTTATTTGGGTCTTTATCAACTTTCAAAAGTTATATACTACCAACTTTGGTATGTTAGATGTCCATTTGTTAGCTTGATTACACTGGGACTATTCTTCTAGAATAACCTTTTCTGTAAAATTCCAGGTTAGAACTGACCAAAAGTAAGATCATGAGAGACTTTGAGACAGAAGTAAAGCAACCACATTATGATGTGAAGGTCATTTTTATTTAGAGGAAACAAGAGACAGATGCATGCTTACCTGAAAGTTTTAGTTTGGTCTCTTTTCATTCTGCTTGCACCTTTCCTTCCCAATTGGCAGCCACTCTAAGTGACAGAAGCCTCGGGCAGACAACCTTCATGTTTTCTGACTGAATCCTGACCCACACATCTTGTGTACAATTTTCATGTACCATAATAATGTACTTGAGGTCCTCCAAATATGCCCTGCTCTTAAGTGCTTATGCCCCTGTCACTTTCTTGATATGCTATTTGTTTGCTCAAACTAGTCCTCTCCCTACATCTTCCAATCCATTATCAACTCCTGTTAGAAGGATTTCCCCAATACACATAATAACTGACATTTTTTATATCAATTACAATTAGCCCTCCATATCTACAGGTTCAACTGTGGATCAAAAATATTCCCCCAAAAATGTTACGTTGTTCCTGACATGTACTATGTAGTTAAACCTATGATGGTTCAGTCTGTACTTAACATGTATAGACTTTTTTCCTATTATTATTCCTTAAACAATAAAGTATAACAACTATTTACATAGCATTTATGTTATATTAGATATATGTAATCTACACATGATTTAAATTTCTTGGAAAGATGTGTATAGGTTATATGCAAATACTATCACTTTTTATGGAACAGGCTTGAACATCCACAGATTTTGGTATATGAGAGGGTCCTGAAACCAATCCTCCCACAGATACTGAGAGATGACTGTACTATACCATGTAATAATTACTAATTTATCTAACTTCTCCAATTACTAAATTATCTGATTTACCCCTTTGTGAGATCCCTAAAGGTAAAATGTTTATGTACTACCTTTGAAACTTGGCACAGAACTTAATAATGAGATCTACAATAGTAGTCAGAAACACATCTCCAGCCAACCAAATCATCTGGCATGCAGACCTACGCAACAATGTTCTTCTTTATTTACAAAGGCTTTGACCTCAAAAGACCCCACAACAACTGAGGTGGAACCTTTGATAGCAAGTAGAGATATTTTGCAGAGTTCAAAACTCAAATTCCATGCCCAGAGAACTGCTGTTCCTACCTTTATTTCTTTCTACAATCTGCGTAAAACTCTCCGGACATACATCATCCCCCACTGGGTTTTAAGCTAGATTCCTAAAATGCTGAGATTTCCTTGGAATTGCTTCAATAGCTCCTATAAGAAAGAAGGCGAAATTACCAAATCCTAGATGGGAGAATGTGAAGTATCTTATTCCCCTATTACATGAGGTTCCCCTGTAGGCATCTATTTGGAAAAAAAAAAAAAAAAAAAAAGATGTCCTTTGTTTAAAATAAACAGAAAATTATTGGCCTACAGTATAGTACCAAAGCTCCTTGGGATCAAGTTAGTCAAGATCCCCATAAACCATCCCCTACCTACCCCTTCTTCTGCCAACTCACTAACTTTACATTCTAGTAGTTTATAACATAGAACATGGAGTATGCTGATTATGTCTTGGTTCACACTATTCCCTCTGCCTGGAATGTCTCTATCATTCTCATCTAACCAACTTTATTCATGTGTCTAAAATAAGCTCAGACAGACCATCTATAGTAAATCTTTTCTGAGACCAAAGGCTGGGGCCAGGAGGCTATTTATCCTCCCTGCTCTTGATGTACCCAAATACATCTCTATTGTAGCACAGCATAATGTTGACATCATCTTCTCAACTATTTGACTGTGAGTGTTGCTGTCTTAATTAACTCTGTGCCTCCAATGCTTAGCATAGCCACTGACATAGTGTTCAACAAATCATTATTGAAAAAAATTATCTCACATATAAATATCATAACATCAAAAATTTTAGGTTAGAGGAAAAGAAGAAAAGGAAATAGAAGGTGACACTGTTTACTTAGCACCCAGAATGTGCTACCTGATTTCCATGTATAGCCTATTTGAGCTTCACAAGAACTCTGTGATGCCAATATATTGTTCCCATTTTACAGTTAGGAAATCATGCCTCACAAAAGTTAGATAAACCATATGGGGTCAAATATCTGGGAAGAGAGTGAAAAGGATTAGATTTCAGGGTTAGCTGACTCTAAAGTCTGAAGAAAGTACAAATTTTCTTTCTTGCTTACGCTGAGCCTTTTATCTTCTCCAGCCCTTGAACATCAGTGTTCCTGATTCTAGGTCGTTAGACTCAGACATGACTTCTACTGTTGGCTCTCCCAGTCCTAAAGACTTCAGATTGAAACTAGAACTGCACCAGCAGCTTCCCTGGAACTCCAGCTTGCAGATGGCAGGTTGTGGAACTTCGCCACCTCCATAATTACTTGAGCCAATGCCTCACAACAAATTTCTTTCCATATAGCTATATATATCCTGTTGGTTCTATTTCTCTGGAGAACCCTGACTAATATACTATATATAGCATATATTAATGCATATTAAAATATGACACCGAAGAAAACTGGCCAAGAGAGTGTGTTTGCTCTATAAAAGTTCCCCACAATATTTCAGCCTGTTTATTTTTTTCAAATTTTTCTGGCAACCAAGATTTTAAAGTAAAACATTAATTTCAAAGAACAGCAGTCTATTTTTAAGTATCTGCTACCTGTTCAGTCAATTTAATAAACATTTATTTAGCACCAACTAAATGCAAGTCACTGCACATAGTCTTAGGGGGGATATAAAATGAAAAAGGCATGGTCATTGCCCTTCAGGAACTCATAATCTAAAAATATACATTAACAACTCTGAATGGAAGCAGATGGTGGTAAGTGCTGTAATAGAGGCGCTTACAACGTGCTAAGGAAGCAGAAAGCAGGGACAGATTGATTCCAACTGTGGAGTAATAAAACACCTTGGTAAATGTATCTTTCACTACACACCGAGAAAGTCTTTTATGACCCAAACCAAAGGATGCATTTCTTTGGAAAATACCAGAGCTTATTCAAAAACTAATAGATGTGGCTTTTGTTAGCAGGAATAGAAATTTAACAACAGTAGAAGCAGCCCTGCCTATATGTGTTTTCCATAGCAATTAAGGAAGAAGCTCATGGGTCTCTTTAAAGGTTTCTCAATCTGTCTGGAAGAGACTCCATGGTTCTGCTTACAAATCCATGTCCATTCACAGCATTTTTTTCCAGTCCACGTTTATGCTTAAAGTGAGACACTGAATAGTCAGTCTTGAAGTAGGAAAGGTAGATTTCAAAGGATATAGCTCAGGCCTAACCAATAAAGGCTAAAAGCAAATGGATTTTTCCTTTTTTAATTTTAACAAGAAGCAACTCTAGCAACCTAGCTAGTTGAAACCTTGATTCAAAGTACTTAAATGACTTTGAATAAGTCCAGTAAAGCTAAATGACTTCCTCTATGTGCCCAGCAAATTTATTAGGTGCCAGCACCATTCTGCCAGACTGAAGTGGTTAGTCTAGAATTCAAAGTGAAAGCACAGACAATCAGTACTAATGGATCAACTTATAGAATGTTCCCTGTTGTTTATAGATTTGTAGTATGCTCTATAAAGAAAGGTGAACAGATCATTAACACTAAAATATTTTTAAATAAATGCTTAAAGTAAAATACATATATGGTATATTTTTACAATGTATTTTTATAAAAGTTTCTTTTTAAAAAGTAGCAGTTTTCTTCAGGAAAACATATCTGTGGAAGAAAATGTAAACTAATAAAAGAACAGTGTGTTGTTATTCTTAAAAGCTATCCCCTGGCAGGATATTCATATAACAGAGCAGAGAATAACTGTGATTAGCCAAAAGTCAGTGGGCCAATAAAATGTTTTGTTTGTCTGAAACCTTGAGTCTGTTTTAGACAGAATGGAATATTGATGGGGAAGTGCCCATGATCTTATTGCTTCCCTATTTCTTTGAGCCCTTTCTCCTGCAACTATTCCATCACTCCAGCATCTTTAATCTTTCATTCTAAATATCAATTTCTCCTCTAGCTTCAGAGATGGAAAGGTTTTCTTTACCTTGAGGGGAAAAAATACACTGCTACTAATATATTATCCTATTATAATAGATTTTTTTTATTAGAACGAGTACTTGCTTCTATTTTTTTAGCAGTGTTTTACCGCTTATTACAGTTAAGCTGTTCTTTGTCCCAACTATTGCTATTATACTAATACTTTCTCAACATTTATCAATTATGCCCTCCAAATCTAATAACCTTTCTTTGTCCTTATAAAGATGACCTCTTTTTTCATCTAATATCATTTATTATTAGGTGGAAAACAACTTCTTCCCAACTCTGGACATCTCCTTCCTCTGAAGACAGCTCATTTAATATAACTCTGGGCTTCAAACTATTCTTTTTTCAATCTAATCTCAAGGAGGTTGATGTGATTTATCTAATTCATAAATTTGAGAGGGGAAAAAACAATTATGTTGAGCTAATCTCCATCTTCTTTTTCCTGGGAGTTAATCTGCCTGCAGAGAGCATGTACTTTTCTCTGCTCCCCCATATCTAAGTCTTACCCTTCCAGATACCCACCTCATCATATACCGAGATATAGAATTGACTGATCTGATTAGTAAAGTGACTCAATTCGAGAATCCTATTAGAGGGTCCATTTGAATCCTATTTGGCTCATCATTAGTAAAAGTGTTGTTTTTCTTTTTGTTCATTGTTCATTGTTTTATTTATCAATTACTTCAAACCTAGGTTTAAAAAAAAAACCTTAAAACTTTCTCCTCCCATGACTTCTGATACATACTTTTGTTTTTCTCTCACCTTGCTAACAATTCCTTCTTTGTTGTTCTTTTATTAGTTTTTATATAATTTTTTTTCTCTTTACAAAGATTTCATTTTTAATATATTGTTTATTTCTTCTCTTTCTCTTTTTATCTCTCTCTCTCACACATACATATATAGATATATATACACATACATATATATTTACATATACACATCTATACATACAGACACACAGAGACATATATATGTATATTCTTATTGAGCACGTAAAAGAAGCTCAATATTTTTCCTTATATTAAATTTTCAGACTGCTTTTTTTTTTACTAATGTTCATGTTTTGTGATAAAAAATACCATTAAATCAGGTATTCTGCTTCAAAAATGAAGTGATCTTAGGCATAATTCACTGTTTCCAAGCATTTGCTAATAAACTACTCTATATAATTTTAACTCTCAGAGTTTTGTTTCTGTATTCTTAATTAAATTATTATCAATAAATTTCAAAGTATTTATGGAAAATATACTACATGCCACATGAGATGAACAAGAGAGTACTGAACAAAAAGACATGGATTCTATTTACAGGGAGCTTACATTTTCATAGAAGAGACAAAATTAAGCATCCGTAATTCCAAAATGTGGCAAGTGATATGGGGGAAATGATGCTATTGTAATATATAACAGAAAAAACTGATTTACACTGGTAGGTGATAGAATGTCTTGCTGGGGATATGACATTTGTTTTGACCTGAAATCGAGAAATAAGGTTGAATTAAATGAGAGTAGGAAAAAAATATATCTCTTAGAATGAGATCATAAATGTTTATTTCATTATGCTTCATAAGCAACATTCATGCAACATATATTTAGATTTATTAAGATTACAAAATATACAAGCCTTTTCTAGAATTATAGGATAGATGGCATTAATCACAATTACAGCTTATATATGTACACACACACAAGTTTTACAGGAATCCACTGAGCTTCATGAATGGCTAGAATCAGATCAAATGTTCTTGGTACCCAACTTTTAAAATCTGAATCTTTGCCACCTGAGAAGTTTTAAGATGGACTTGCAAAAGCAAATGTAACATATATAACTTTAATGTCACTCACATTATAGCAATTCCTTTGAAAATGGATTTATTGTAGGAAGTTGACTCCAAATTTACTGATTTGTAATCTCACTCCCTTCAAAATAAAAATGATAAAGAAGATGAAGAGAACAACTACAGTTTCATGAGGCAAAGCATGAGCATTGTATTTAGGTAGGCCGAAAATTACATTTCGAATATGATTTCTCTTTCCTCACAAATTTTAACTCAAAATTTAAAGAAATGTTTATTATACCTAAAAGGAGCCTCTAGACAATATTCTTATTATATCCCAGAATAGCACATCATATCTTAATCTCTCTATCATCTGGCAGGTGTGCAGCCACAGTACCATGGGAGAATGCCTCAGAGTTGCTATATGTAGCATTTCATGTATTAAAGTAGTAGCGTAATCACTCATATCATTGTCAATGCTACCCTTTAAGCCTATTTTTCTGTATTTAATCTGTGAAGGTTCTGACAAATAACAAAATTAGCATATTAAAACTAGTTCAAAAACTTAATGATATTTGTTGGAGTTTAAATGAAGATTCAGACACTGTGTGGAACACAGATGATTAGATAAATATCAAACTTATTTTAGCTCAGTATATATTTTGTGAATATAGCTTTCTAATGAATATGTGCAGTTGTTCACAGACATAAAACAAATAGCAAACACATTTCTCATATTTGTTAAATTGGTATTTTGAAATTTTTAACCAAGTAATGATTTTAGATGACTTTGAGGCAATTTCCAACATTATATGGTTGGAACAATCTTAGCCACTGAAAAGTGCAGCCCATCTAGATTTCACATCCCTCCGTACTCTAGACTGGAACTTAATTCTAAAGGGTCTGGTGCTCAGAGAGTATGGCTCATTTCCCATAATACTAGTTAAGCTTTCAAGTACACACTTAAGAATGAAAAATGAATAAACAAATTGGACTTGCCAGAGCTTGTATCTCCAATTAGAGAAGCAGAGATGGAAAACAAAGAGAAACAGCTAATATGTCTCATTCCAGGTAATACTACCGCATGCAGTTTAGGAAAAATCCTTTTGCTTTCATTTATGCAATGAGGAGACTGATGCTACAGTTCTAGTAGTGAGGAGAGACACACTACTAGAAGGAATCCAACACTAAAAAATTTTCATGTAAAGAACCCTCTGCTCACTCTATTCTCCTCTCACGCAGGACTGTATAGAAATTGCTGATGATGTCACATGCTCAATTTATTTTGTGTTTGGTGGGCATGATTTGTTCCCCTGAGAGAGACAGAAATTCACTAGGGACACAAATGAGACTGTCACGTTCATTCTACTTATGTGCTAAAATGGACTGAAATGCCAAAGGTGATGGGGTGGGAGTTGCTCTAAGAACTAGATGCTGGACCACTCAGCCTTCTTTCTTGGCTAAATCATGGGGGCATGGCTGAGGCAGGCATCCTACTTAGCTTTGCTAGGGAGAAATTTTCAATAAGCACCGCTAAATGTGAAGAAAAAAGTGAGAAAATCCATTACAATTCTTTTAAGTTTAGCTCTAAAATGCTTTGGGGAACTTCAGGCTGTTATTTTAAGCAGTACTACCTCACACTGTAGATGAATAGATATTTTGATTCCTCCCAGTCTATCTAACATCACTTCAGAAAATACCCTCCCTCCCTTCACCCCCAAGCATCACCACACCCTCTTCTTCAAAGAGCAAGTAAATCCCATTACCCTCTAGCAGGGCCACTTAGGCACAATGGTCACTGACAGCCTATGAAATGGTCATCAGATAATTACCATCAAGGTGGCTCAGAGATTCCATCAAGAGCAGCCAGAGGAATTCGGCCTGGAGCTCAAAAGCTGCTCTAGCACTCTCAGGAATCCTACCCACACTCAGGGAATCCTGATTCTGGACTTTCCTTCATGATCAGTTGTTACTGAACAAAGCCTCCTGGGACTTCCCACAGGGAAAGGCAGCTGCCAGCCTAGTCATTTTTCTGCAATATTTAACTGCCACCAGAGTGGGAGTTCTTAATAGGAATGAGGCACAGGAACCTGGAGGGGATAAGAGTGTTCCTCGTCATTTACATATCATTAAAGAAAGCCTGGTGGCAAAGGCAAGACGCTATCCAGTCATTTGCAGTGTGATAGTCATAATGTCTTGTGGCAAATCCCAGCCTTGTCAGTCTTTCTTGTCTGAGAGCCTGGTTTGGAGACCCCCATAGTACAATGCGGTCTGTTCAGCCCTGCTTCTCCACTGTAGACTTTATGAGGTGTAAGGCCAGCTTTCACAGGTCACATCAGTCTATTAACCTTAGGATATTGGTATTTTCCTACCTTGCAGGTAAGAACTTATAGAGGTAGACAATCTTATAAGAACTAGAGGTAGACAATCCCTAGTATGCAGCTCAGAGAGCAGCATCTGAAGACTTCTGGCCTGGCTCAGAAAGGGCAACCTCCACCAGCTTCCCTCAGCACACCCTTCAACAGGCAACCAACAGAAAAACTTCTCAGTTTTGCCTTTTGTCCTCATTTCAGAAAAGTATAGGAAGTGGATCAAGGCTGTAATTAATAAATATTCATTGAATGTTTGCTGTAGGTAGGTTCTCCATAGTAGAGGGGGAAAAAAAGAGCTATGAAGTCATCCTTCCTCCAAAATTAAAAAGGAGGAAAAAAATACAGGGAACAAAAACATACTTGTTTGCATATTTATATTTAATGAAGTCTATGGTTTTTATTAGCAATAAGTTAATTTTATGAATTCATGGTGTATAAACATTTAGAGGACAAAAAATGTAAAGTAAACATCCAGCTCATAGACTAAGGCGCTGAAATGGACCCCAGAGATTATCTTAATTAACCTTTTTCATTTGCTGATAAGGAAAATAAGAGCTCTAGAAAGTAAGTGGCTGAGAGAGCTAGCACGCTGTAGAATAAGCACAACCCAGAAAGTACCTGTTCAACAAACAAGTTGATCTGGTTCAAAATTAACCAGAAAGTCAGCAGCAGCAGGCAAAGAATTAGAAAGTCACTAGATTCCCAAGCCTGCATGCTTTCTTTCCTTATTTCTATATATAAGGTATTCAGCCCATTTATGCAGGGAAAATTTCAGGGAATCACTATAGTAGTAAAAATATTTATTCACAGACGATAAAAAGACAATTAAGAGAGAAAAGGATGCAATAAAGGGGCACTATAAAATTTGAGTAATTCGAAATACAGGAAAGAAAGGCAGGGAGAATAGTCCCATTCGGGTAAAAACTATTTTAAAATACTTTTATACTTTTAAGTGAATACAGAAATACAGCTAATAAAACATTATCTTATAGAGCTACTTTCAGATTGCCTTTTATGAAAACAAGTATACTTCACTTTACAGGTGGGTGTGCCTTCTAGAAAGATATGTGAAGGGGATATTTTTAAAAGCCTCCAGCTATATTTTATCCCTTTTTAGTACAGATTTCCCCTTCTCCTTAAGCCTGTGACATTAGGGGTGGGCCAAGAGACATTTTCTAAAAGAGGGATGAAGAAAGATATAATATAAAGTCATCCACTTCATAGAAAATTAGGAGGAAAAAACTTCCTTTGAGAGTGGCTGCATGTTTTGGGGGGCAAAGGTTAGTGGATCATGGAGAGGAAAATAATAGATTAAGGGGTGAGATATAACAGGTTTCACTTTTTTCTTTAAATGCAAAGCATAAAGAGAGGGCCTGATAGAGAAGAGAAAGCTAGAGGTAGATTCAAGAATATCCAAAAAGGCCCCACTGCTCTGCACCCTGACTTGGGGAAACTATACATCCCAAAAAACCCTTGGCTTGGGCACAGTGCTGAATGCAATATGGCATGACCCTGTCCAAGGAGGAGCTGTGGCTGATCAAATGCTCCCTGAGCCATACACATTACTGCTGAGTATGCAGAGAAGAAGTGAAGGATCTGCATGTCAATACAGGCCTCTAAAACCCATAGTTTCTCATATGTAAATTCACTATAGTCACAATTTTTTCTCTAAATCTCTCTTTAGTTGGTTGTTCTAAATGCAACCTGGCTCTGCCTTGAGGACACTGCCTCTAAGTGGTGGTGGTTTACTCTTCCACACTCTTCACAATACTGTCTTTGGAGGTGGGTTAGGTGCTTTTCTTGCTCCTCCAGTCCACTTAAAAACCCCGTTGTATCTGATTGTACCACCTGCTGACCCAACATCACAGTAATCCACAGACTCATAAAGGTGGGGGGATGAGCATTGTTCCTTTTTATTTTGTGAAAGTTTAAAACTGGTTCACTGACCATCCCACAAACACTAGTTGTGTCATAACTGGTGTTCTGATTTCCACAGTTACACAGAAAAATCTTCCAATATGCTTGCATTTAAATTCTTTGACTTGTTTCTTTATCTGCTCTTCACTGACAGTATCTTCCAATTACTCCTGCAAATACACCTAGAAGTCAGCTTTGACTCCTTTTTTTTCACCCCTACTATTCTGTCAACTTTGGAGGCATCTACCATACCTCCAAGGAGCCCATGTGTTTCTGAAGATGCTTCCTTGGGAGGCAAAGGGAAGTCTTGATTTATTGAGCTAAGCTTCACTCTCCTAGCAAAAGTGATCATTTCAGAGACAGGAGCATGACCCACATGACTCAATAAATATAAGATGTTTATGGTGAATACATCTTTCTTGAACACCTCAGAGAACTACCTGAAGAAATTCTTACTCTTTTTCTGGGCAATGCAGTTTAAAGACTTGTCATCTGAAACTGCCACAGCCAGTTTTGCAATGATGCTATATACTTTGGGATCAAAGCATACCTGAAGTTAGGTAAGCAAATAAATCCCTTTCTCTATTGTACTGATACAATAAGCCAAGGAATGATCTGGGTAAAGCAGGGTCCAAAATTACCAAAATAAATAAATAAATTAGATTGGCTGAGGCATGCCAATAAATTTTTGGAAGAAGCTCACTTATTTCTTAAATCAGTGTGGCAAATTTAGTAAAAGTAAGTAAATGACAATTTTTCAGTAACATTTCCTTTGAAAAGCTTATGACCTCTGAAAACTTTATGCTGCTTATTATAGCAGCTACCACTATTCTAACTAGTATACCTTGTAAACCTTGGTAATAAGTTTAGAGTCCATTCTTCATATAACATGGGAAAGCCATAGGAAGGTTAAAAAAAAAAGTAATATAAGCATTTTTCTAGCTTTTCTCAAATACTCTTAAAACATTAAAGGAACAGATTTCAATGGAAAACTAGACTCTAATATATAAATAAATTATTTTTAAAAGCTGTATTCACGTTGAATGATCATAGCTTTCACTATATATGAGACCTCCTTATGTACTATGGGTCTCCTCTACATTTATTTCTTTTAGCTTTACCCTGACAATCACGTAAGGCAATAATTGATTCAGAAACACAGTTAAGACAACTTTCAGGTAACCATTATATTTATAACTTTACTCAAATAGTTGTATATTACTATGGCTTTTTATTTAAAGTAGGTCCTTACATTTTCTCTTACTCCTACCGAGGGCCAGTAATATGGACATGCACCCTATAGTTTCACTGGCCACAGGCTTAGCAGGACCTGGTCGTGGTTCATGCTCTTTAGTTGCTATCTTCAAATTCTTAATAATTTTTTAATAAGAGTGTAGAAGTAAGAAACTTTCCAGTAAATCAGTCACAGAGAAGTGATATCTCCAGGCTCTCGCCCCCAGAAGGGCATTGACCACCACTGGGATGCAGATGGAGAAACTGCCTGCTATGCCCTATTTGATCTAGAAGTTCCCTGAGGACATTTGCCTTTGTATGGGACATTTGCCTTTGTGTGGGATGTTTGCAGCCAACAACTGCTTTCTATAATCTGCTGTTTCCTGTAATCTGCTTGCTTACTTGAAAGACCACCAGTATATGGTTTTAAGCTTTATAAGCTGCCTCCTCTGGAAGCTCGGGGCTGATCTCCTCTAACCCTGCGTGGGCCAGCTGAATCTCTCTGATTCGGCTTTGTGGGTCCCTGTTCTCACCTGCTTAATAACAGATCCATATTTTCCTTTGCCCTAGGCTTTATTGCCACAGTGCACATGCACACATACACACACACACTCTCTGACAAAGACTCTCCTTGACCAAACTTTAGGCAGGCTCCTCTAAGCCATCTTTTTTACTAGGCCTCCATCCCCCCACTCATCTTGTTTTGGGCCTTCCCATCAGCCCAATCTTCACAAAGAATCCTAATAAGTAAGTTTAGAGAGAATTTTTGATATCTAATCAAATTCTTCATCTCTCAACTCTGATGTCTAAATCCTTGCTTTGTGTTTAGCAAGAATCCCCCTACTCTCAATGTCTCCTCATAGTAATTTTCTACCCACTGATCCCCTCATTCTGCTCTTTGGCTTATTACATTTTTATAATGACACTATGGGGGAAAGATTATTATTATTTCTATTTATAGGTAAGGCAGAAAGAAATTAAGTGATTTCTTTCAAGAGACTGGACTAGGATTCGAATTAAGGGACTCTAACTTTTAACTGCTATGTTATATAACAGAACTTTTAAGTAGACTTCAGATTCTGTGTTAAAAAGGGGTAGGGGGAAAGGAAGGTATACACTTTACCTGGGATCCCCTTTCTGGCACAAATAAACATCATTGTTTTAGATCAGAACCCCATTCTGCAGTTCATACAAGTATTAAAAGCCATAAAAGAAAACAATGGCCTTTCTTGAGTAAAATAGATGGATATGTGGCTTTAGTAAGAGAAACAAATTTATTTCAAATTATACTTTATTAATATTCTACAGGGCACCTATGGAAACCAAAATATATGTACAATATTCTCCTTAATCTCCTTAAATATCAAATTTCAACTCATGCAGATGTTTAACATTCATAACATAGTGTTACCAGAGTTTGGGATAAATTATTAATCAGAATCTGAAAAAATTCATAATTACATATTTATAAAAGTAATCCCTATCTTTGGTTCCATACTTATGGAGAAGAAAAGGCAGCTGAATCTCTGCTAGAAGGATCCAGCTGCCAGTTCTTTTTACTGCAGCAAGAAACAATTGCAGATGTGATATCTTTTAAATATGCTTAAAAGGCACATTTAAAAAATACTTTAGTGTTTCTAAAAAATAAACTGAGAAGTATTAATAAACTATGGTGTTACTAATATCAATTCATTAGTAAGAAGCAAAGACTGTTTATCCATTTTTTCAGGTTAATTCCTGCTGTCTCAGGTTGATCGCCCTTAAAGAGGAGGCCTTTTTCTTCCCATCTTGGGCACTGAGGCAGGACAAACCACTTTCCCAGTTAAAGACAGATGATCCTTTCCCTGTCACCTATCACTGTAGGATGCTCTTTTTAAATAACCACTCCACCCTCCCCTCACTTTCAGAGGATGAACCACACTTATTATGGTGATAACTCATTTCACTTTCTAGCTTAATGATAAAAAGGCCCGAACAAGTTTTATATTGCTGCACAATAGAGCAGCAATGAAAAAATGACATGGCATTTATCTTCAAACTATTCATGTTTCCTTTTCTTATGATTAGATTTGTCTTCTTTGGGGGGGGTTATTTCTTTTAAAGTTTGATTGCATTTTTCACATTCACAATAAATCACATCGAAATTATTTTCAGTTTCCCTGAACAACCATGTCTCTCATACCTCTGTGCCCTCAATCTTCCCTTGTTTGAATCGCATGGGAAATAATCCCATCCTTCCAAAGTAATTTCAGAGAACTTTCTTAAAAAGTCTTCTTTGTTCACATCACTCTCCCCATAGTCTGTTCCCCTCCCCACCCCAAACACAGTGGAGATCAAAGGCCTCTCCTAGGTTCCCTTTTATTGTGGCTCTGATCAGATCATATTGTATGTTTACATGTTTTTCTGACTGGGTCTTTGATCTCAGTTGTGTAAGGGAAGAAATAAAATTGTCCCTCTACTCTTCTGAGTCCTTAGCTGAGACTCCTGTAATAAAACATATTAACAAGAGAAAAACAGAAGTTTATTAATATGCATACCTCATATATACATGGAAGAGACTCAGGGGGGAAAAAAGTAACCTGACGAGGTGGCTTTAGAACTCACACTTAAATACCTACTAGGGAAAGAGAAAAAGGCTTAATAAGAAAATTTAGGCCTTTTAGAAGAGAGTAAATGATCTTTTAGGAAAGATAAATGGGTCCTTAGAAGAATAGATGAGAGGTATGACAGCTTGTGACAGTCTTTCTGGGTGTGGTGTTGACTTCTAGTCTTCTCTCCTGTGACAAGAGTCAATCTTCCCTGGTTGATGAAACTCCTGGGAATTTATGACAATTTAGTTTCTTTTAGAGAATCAGTTTTTAGAGGAGTTCAGAGAAAGCCTTCCCCCGCATTTGCAGTTTTTTCAAGCACCTACAGCTCAAAATAATCATACTAAAGCAGCATATTTTGGAGTAACATGTCCTGAATCCCTACAGTTATATGTTGGAGTAGCATATTCTGCTGCCCCTCAGTTCCTATCACAATCTAATACATAGTAATAAATGTTGGGGTTTTTTTTTAAGAATGTCAAAGAAAACAAAAATTTTATGAAATTGTTTCAAGTCACATTTGTGTTACTATAGAGAAACCCTTTATCATCTATCTACACAATGGGTGAAATTGCTGCACAGTATTAACACACACTGGGTTGGGTAAAGGAACACCTAATCATTATTCGAAGAATCTTAAAAGAATTGAGATACAATATTCCCAGGCTTTGTCTCTGTTGGACATGCTCCTGGTGTCAGATGGGACTGAAACCATGTGACTCCTGGACAAAGTGTACACTTAGCATTTGAGAAAACTTCCCTATTAACTTGCTTTCTGAGTCCTTGCTTCATTTTATAAAGGAGAGATATTGGGGGGAAAAGGCCAACAAATTTAGTTCTCAAATGGATTGGATTTCTTACACAGTATTTGAATACCATAGTTTAATTCAGGTAGGTCTTTCTTCAGAATAATGTAACTTATGAACCATTTACTTCTCATACCAACCGTCTCATATAAGCACTACCGGAGATTCCTTTAGAAAAGATGCTTGTTCCTGACGCTAGCACTTATCCTTCATCCCTACAAAATGATTCATGTCACTAACCACCCATAAACTCTATCTCTAGGACTAAATATGGTGAACTTTTTTTCTCTTCAGAATAACTCTTGCACAATGGCTTGTTTTAAACATCAACTGGGCCACCTGGAAATATTGAGTATTCAAGGATTCACTAATAAAAAATTTTTAAGAAAAAATGTTTAGGAGTAAATAATTTTATAAAACCATAACTTTCAGTGCTCTGAGTATATATGTGTATTAATATAAGGTTCAGCTATATGTTAATTCTGAGTAAACTAATAACACTTGATAAGAATATTAACAATTAAATCTTCATCATTTGTTTACATGAAATAACACATTTAAACTCTTATGTATTATGTCATGCTGCATCTTCAAAAGCAAATTGGTCCA
Organism: Macroglossus sobrinus; assembly: GCA_004027375.1. Taxonomy (NCBI): domain Eukaryota; kingdom Metazoa; phylum Chordata; class Mammalia; order Chiroptera; family Pteropodidae; genus Macroglossus; species Macroglossus sobrinus. Next base: position 460,764 of record PVKZ01000333.1, on the reverse strand, counting down.
CATTCTTTGTTCATGGTAATTTTTTTTATTATTATTAAGTTTTATAACGAGCTCATTTTCTGTTGTGCTATTATTAAATAAAGCAAAAATGACCACACATACTTGCACAGTTTTAGAGTACATGGTGTAGCTGAAAATATAGGCTACAAAGCCTAACCAGAATTCTCTCTGTGAGGCTTGGGAGGGAGGCTCCTCAAAAATAAAATCCAGCACTTTCAAGGAAAGGTGAAGCTGGAGTTGCATGAGAGACTCATGTAGACTTCCAATCAGATGTGTTACATCATAGATAAAGATTTCAGAAGAAGAAAGTGGCTCCATATAAAAGCTCCAAAACTAAAACTTCCAGGATGGATGTTTTAAATTGCAGGTGCTAATTTTCTACCTAGCTGCTTCAAATGTGGACACTGTTGATTCCAAAATGAGTATCAACAGGGATCGATTTATTTAACAATAGGTAACAACCACCCACAATGCTGAACCGACAGTTACTGTGGTATAAATTTGGATGAATATTTAAACACACAAACTAAATATTCAGATGAAACATGCTGCTACATTAGAAGATAGATTCAAAGAGGTTGACTATCCCACCATGCCTCCCCCTAAAAAAAAAAAATCTTACATTAGGGAAAGAACGATTTCTCTTTCACATTCATTTAAAATTTGGAACATCACGTATTTATTAAGTATTTTGAGAGGTAAAATGTGTTGACAAATAAGTGCATTCCCTTTATTTAAAGGACCTAATAATCTGTCATTTGTATTTTACAGTAGGAAAAGAGAGTTTAATTTAATGTCTCACCAATTTAACCACTGATCTAGATTCTTTTATATGCCTGTAATTTTGATAATATTTGCTCATAGAAAACAAATATGAAGCTTGTCCTTGCAGGATCTATAAACTTACTTATGTGAATAATTACCAACAGATTATGGTGGTGATATAGCTTCACAAATCCCTGGAGTATAAAACTGAACAAAGAAATTAAATAAATCACAAATAGCCCAAATAACACTAAGCAAATCTCTCTTCTTACTTGATTTTACATTAAATTTTACAAAGTCATTTGACTTACCCAAGGTTACCAGGGTTACCCAAATACTGACTTTCAAATTCCCTGATTTCTAAGCAAAATTAGCTACTAAAAGTGCCACTCGAGATATCCTTTTGACTACAAGTTAACATAGTCCCTTAACAAAACTGCAGAATGACCCAATCTGATAGACTTCACTAGTGGCAGAAAGACAGCCTATTAACAGTACCTGCTGGAAGAATGCCTTATGTTTCACATGCCTAACAGCATACAGCCGTACTTCCAATAGTCTTGCCAGACCTCATATTCTAAGTTTTTGCTTATAAAAAACAGAATCATCATAATGCAAAGAATTTCTATGACTATGATCCAATTCTAGATGCCTGGTAATTTGCACCCTAAAAAAACAGATGTAGGTGTTTAATATACAACATGCTATGGTTCAGAGTTAGAGCTCTGATCTCTTTTGTGTTTCTCCTATCATTCTTTGATGCTGTAAATAAAGACAAAGATCAGCTGAGAGTAATTTTTTTTACACACACACACACACACACACACACACACACACATATATCATTTAAAAAACAAAAATTCAACAATCCAAAAATTGTAATTAATTTAATCAGAAAATCCCATTAAGCTCCTTTCATTCATTCATTCTCTAACTCATTCACTCAACAAATATTTACTGAGCACCTACTTTACTTTGAATCATTTTATAAGGCCAGGGACAGAGGGAAAAAAAAAAGTCACAACCCACGTCTTCTTGGAATTTATATTGTAACAAAATGAACAGACTAAGTAAATAAAATATGTAATAAATGAGATGGTAATCAGTGCTATGACAAAAAAAATAAAGTAGGGAAGTAGGGTACGGAAGGCAGAGTCAAGGAGGGGAAGGGGCTAGAAGTGGTAAGGAAGTTAACAAGGGAAGGATCAATTGAAAGGGAACAAGTGAGTAAATATTGAACTGAGGTAAAAGAATAAGCCATGTGAATATCCAGGGAACATTTTAGTCAAATAACAGACCTATGTCTGGAACCAAGTGAACTGGGACAAGAGGATTAAAAGATGGAGATGAGGAAAGAACAACAAAGATTGTTGCAGGTCTGAGATGGAGGAGCACGATGGGGCACTTCTCCGTGAAGTGGGACCACGTTGAACAGTTATAAGCAAGACATGTTCTGGCTTAGGGATTACTATGACTATTGTGATAAAAAGAGTTAGGAAAGACGACAGCAGAGCCTCTAAACGTCCAGAACTGTCAAGCAGATCTTTTTGTCAGTCCTTTTCTAATAAAAATTCTCAGCATCTGTTTCCTCCTGGGGGTTGGGGAGTGTACCTATAGTGTCTTCCAAAGAGAAAGTAAAGTCCTCTACAATTACCAAGGCATCTTCTGTGTGTGTTAAGAGTCATTTTGTCAATGCAACCAAGGCTCCCTCTGGGCATAAATGCTTTGAGTAAGCTTCTTAATTGCATCCAATTAAAGAGCATGTAAACAATCTTAATTTGAGATGCCTATATGAGGATGGATTTTAATTATTTAATATTAAATTTAAAAACCTTCCTCTATAAGTGGATTTTTTTTTCACATAAAAGGTTGATATAACTATTTTCTCTGGTCTAGACATATGGTGAGGTAGTCTCATAACCAACTAAGTATAAGCAATTTAAATCTGACACATGCTTAGAATTCTATATTAGTATTAAATAAATTATATGCCTCAAAATGCAGAATTATATAAGAAAAAATTTTAAAATATTTGTGTTTCAGGAAGTTTCTTTAATCTACAAAACAAATCACTATAGGATTCTATTAAATAGAAAGTGTTCATAGTGAGTTATTAATATATCGGTGTTAATATATTTATACTTATGGTTATACTTTAAAAATATAAATTTTCAACGTGGGCACTAAGGTTCATTATCAGGTTTCCTAGAATCTATAAAAGCACTGAAATTATACATAGAGTTTTATGTGTGTGTGTGTGTCTGTGTGTGTGTCTGTGTGTGTGTCTGTGTGTGTATTAGAATTTTTCTAAAAAAAAGTCACAGATTTCATTAGTTTTAAAGAGAATCTTTACCTAAAAAATTTAAAAACTATAATACAGTCAATATGTAGAAAAGTAAGAGTTTAAACAAATAATTTAGTATTTTTCTAAAATCCTTTTTTAAGGTTTTCTACATGCAGAGTACTGTAATTCTCACAAAGTAAGATCTAACTCTCATAAAACTTATGTTCTTCTCTAAAAGATAAAATTACACAAAACAATTCATGGAAAAGGCAAGAAAGGTCTAGAAAGGATCAGAAATCCAATCACGCTGAATTAAGTAAAAGGGACTTTATTACAAGGAATCAGGAGAACTGTACAGACCCCAAGTGCCAGAAGTAATAATATAGGAACTGAAACATTCTTTCTTGCTCTCCTCTCTTCAATCTGTCAACTGTCTCTAGCAAGCTTCTAATTTTTGCTCCTTCAAGTGTTTGGTTATGAATGGCTTTCTATGGCCATGATGCTAACATTGAATGCCCAATTTACCAAGCTTCTAGGTCTCTAAGCAGGAAAAAATTTTGATTCAGCCTCTGCTTCTCTTAAGAATATGTCAATTCTTTAGAGAAAGAGAATCTTATATTCTTAGATATTCATCCTAGTCTAAAAAGAGGTATCATCATCTGACACAAGCCTGGCCAATTAGGCCCTTCTTTCAGTAAGGGTAAAGAAGTACAACCCAAGATAGTTACTTAGTATGGATTGGCAGCCAAAGCCAAGAGTCTGTCTCAGCAGTCTATGGTTAAGTGCTCAAACCAATCAGTGTTAAATTTTAACACTTAAATTTTAACACTATAACCTGTAAAGTACCTAGAGTATAATTAGAAATCATTAAATGTTAGTGATTTCACCATACAACCCACCATCAATCTCATACACACACTCATCAAATAACTACTTACAAAGTTTCCCCTTGTACTAGACCACCAAGGGGATAGAGATAAGCATTAGCCTCCTTCCTGTACTCAGGAACCTAAAAATCTATTAAAATATAAAATAGTATATGATAATAGTATATGATATATAGGAGTGTTATATCTAAAATATTTGAGACCTGAGACAGATTATTTTTTAACATATCCCTCCTCTATATCACAAAATTATATATAGTAATAAGATTTCTATTAGATATTTTATACTAATAATTTTTTAAATAAATGCCATTTTTATATGAAAGTTAATTTGGAGAACCTCTGGTATATTTGTAATGTTTGAGCTTGCATTGAGCACTGTTCTTGTCTTCAACCCATGTGTTACCTCATATTTTTTTTTTATTTAAGCAGTAGATTTGAAATAAATTATGAAACCAGAGTGACTATAAAGTGGGGGGAAAAAACTTGAATTACTTCAAATCTGTCAATCTGTCATCCGAGAGATTTGAGTTTCATATTAAAATAGTAAAAGAGAGTGACTAGAATAAACATTTCAAAATCAGGCCTGGCTGAATCTATTGAAAACCTCTTTAGTTTATTCTTGAAATAAACATGTATATCTACATGCCTTGAGTCAACTATAGTTCCACGTATATTATTAAAACTCAAAAATAATTAGAGCAATTGTTTAGAACTTAGACCAACAAAAAATTTTTTATCATTGACACTGTTTAGAATTGCCAACCCATGGTAACAATGAAAAGTAGACTGAGCTATTGTCTGTGTTACTATTATTTTATAGTCTGTATAGACAATACTCCTAGAGAACACTGCTCCTTCTTCTCCCAAAGCCCTGTCTCACTTTGTGATGCCAGAAAGCTAGTGCCATGTCAGTGGAGTGAAAGGAGACTTCAATGTCAGTATAATTTAGCCAAGTTTTTAAAAAGTTATTGATTTAATGGCTTAAGATGTTATTGAAGTTTCTGAGAACCATGCTGCCATGAAAGGCTAGGAAATATTGGTGGGACCTTCTCATGCTCTACCTTTCAGTTGTATCTTTTCCTCTATGGTTCCCATTCAAGGAGGCTTGCCTCTCAAGCCACAAAGGTGTCAGCCAATGTCCCTCTGTCCCTCTTATTTCTTCTAAGCAGGCCCAACAGAAATGTTTTTCTTCCTGTCATTCTGACTTAGTCATATGCACATTCTAAACCAATCACTTAGGCCAGGGACATGCAGTGACTAGATAGGTCTGGTGACTATGTCCAACCTTGGATCCAAGAGTTAGTTAACTGCAACCCAACAATAAGAGTGACAGGAAGACATAATACTTAGATTAGTAGAGGAAAAAAAAGGAGAAATTTGGGGGCAAAAATATAATCTACTGAATGCACTTACTACCTTAGGCAAGTCAAGTAGTTTTGTTTGATGGATATAATTGCCCTATGCCAGTTTCTGTGCTTACCTGTAAAACAGAAATAGGAGTACATACTTCACAGTGGGTGTTAAGTGTCAACTGAGAAAATGTATGTAAAGAGTTTAACAGATCCTTTAGCATGTATTAAATATAGAGTGATTATTAAAAGTAACTTTGGATGAACGCTTGCTCTGGGATAAACTAAGCTGTTAAATAGATTATATTATGTTCACATTATCTTTGCAATAAGGCTGAAATGATAAAATTTATGTGTCAGTTTGGTTAGGCTATGGTGCCAAGTTATTTGGTTAAACACCAGCCTAGATGTTGCTATGAGAGTGGCCTTTGGATATTAACACTTGAAAGATTTTGAGTATAGCAGATTACCCTTCATAGTGTAGATGAGCCTCAAAAAATCAGTTGAAAGCCTTAAAAGACTGATGTCTACTGAACAGACAGGAGTTGTGCCCCCAGACTACTTTTGGACTCAAGACTACAAACTCAACTGTTGTTCAAATTTCTAGCCTATTGCTGGCTTGCTCTGTAAATGTTATACAAACTAGCTCCCACTGTGTGAGTCAATTTCTTAAAATCTCTCAAAAGATAGATGATAGGCAAGCAGACATAGAGAGGATAGATACATAGATACTTAGATAGCGATAGATATTGACGTATACAGATTTTGGTACTGTGAGAGATTCTAGAGAAACAGAACCAATTAAGGGTGAGTGTTCTGAATTGGTTCTGAGTTTTCTAGAACTGGTTTTCCAGATTGATTAGATTAAGAGGCACTAATAACTCTTTCCAGTTGGAGAGTGCTGATAGGTCATAGTATGATGTGGCAATTGAGACATGGAAAATATCACCACTGGATATTTCTAATCAAATACTTATAAGAGACAAGATTCTGGGTGGCCATGTATTCGATTTATTAGAATATTTTTCCAAACTAATGAATATAATGAGATGATTGGAAGATTGCTCCTAATTATGATGGACAAATTAAGGAAAGAAAAAGATGAGTTCAGAATTCACATTCTCAGTTCACACACTGTAAAAATAATCTGCAAGTTTCTATGTCCACTCTGAAAGATACCCTTAGCTCCTGTAGCTGTGGGACTTGAGGTTGCTGAAAACTAAACCTAAATCCCATTCTGTGAATGGTAGAATTATAGCATAAATTGAATTCCCAGTCTCACAGGGTGTCTGCTGTTTAAGTGAGTGCATGAATTAATAAGAAATTGGGTCCTAAAAATTAGAATGGGGATACATGGGAAGATCCTTTGAACCCCTAAATTCTGTTGAGGCTTTTTTGACAGTAGAAGCATCCACACAACCCCAGTTTGCCTGAGGAAACTAATATAGCCTTTCCTGAGAAATTTCCTTGCAAGACAATCCAAGTCCACCTCAGAACCCTCTCCCACCACTCTTCTTTGCATCTAAACTAGACTCAAGTCCCAGTAGGACCAAAAAGGTTAAATACAAATTGTTGCTCATGAGGAGGTGAGCTATAATCCAAAAAAACTACATATTTTTTTCCAGTTTGTATGGACAGAAAGTGGGGGGGCTGAGTGGGGAGATGTGTGGAAATAGACATTAATAATGTAAAATAGTAGTGGATCAGGACAAATATATTGATAGAGCCTACTATGCAGAGATTCTGAATTAATGTTACAGTTTGGTGGGTGAGAAAATCTCTAACAGTCTGCTTGCTTGGTTGATTGGTTGAAACATGGACCAAAAGGTAGCCTGCAATAGATAAGATAAAATGTCAAAAAAAAAAAAAAAAAAAACCCTGCCCTGGTATGCTATAGAGGAAAGGATCCAGAGGTTTAGGGAGATTTGAATATTAGAGTACACTTATCATTTAAGATCTGCTCACCCATCCTGGAAGGGTCCAGAGGACACAATTCCTACTATAACTGTAAGAAATAAATCTGTGAGAAGAGCTCCAGCATCCTTGGAGAGTTCTGTGGTTGCTAGGTCAGAAATTACAAGGGGAACTGTAGCCACTGAATTAGAAACCTAAGTGCAACAAGAAACATTGGATCCTGTAGTGGTAGAGATCAAGGGGCAGCACTGCATTGCTATAGGTAAGGTGGGTGTAGTTACCATAATGAACAGCAGAGTCAAAGCAGTAATCAGCAAAGTCTGACTCACAGAGACCTACTATGGCTTTGCTAGTTGATCCTGGGAATTATAGAAATTAAATAGATGAGCATCAACTAAATTCTTACTTTATTTGTGTAAGGGGAAGAGTTTTAAGTCAAGTGAAAAAAGTCTAAATTGAATCATAAAAACAGAGTCACAGTTCCTCAATCAATTCTCTAGAGAATCTTGAGGACTAGAGGGCTTTCCTGCTTGGAGACAGTTTATAGTCTCTTTTTAGTACAGATAAAAACATTGAAATTTAAAATATTTAAGTGACTTGCCCAAGTTCATGTGTTAAGAAATTTTGTAGCTCTAGGATTTTAACCATGACCTAGAAAAAGAAAAATTTTGATTTATAATCACTTAACTCTACTTATAAGCAGAATGCTTGACTTAGTAGATATTCAATAATCACTGAAAAATGTCCAAGAAGAATTCACAAATAGTTTCTAAAAACATTAGACTTTCATTAATAGAAGAATAATTATAAAAATAATATTACTGAGAATATGCTAATTAATAGAAACTAATAAAAACATATTTTTAAAGTTACTAAAAAATCTGATTTAGTGGACACTTGGAGGCAGAAGGGAGAAGGAAGTTGCATAATAACCACAGAATTTAAGATTAATGTTCTATGTTACCACGTGGAAGATCAGGACTTGGTTTGCGTTACCTTTTGCTCTTGCTAAACATAATAAAGGAAAATAGAGAAAATCATAATTTTTAAAAAGATCAGCCTCTGGTGATATAGTTTTTCTCCCAACCTGCATTTCTCATCATTGATCTACACATTAAGCTTTGAAGAAGACCAGAAAAGAAAATGTCCTCACCTGAAAGTTTAAGTTTATACATCTTCCCTTGCTACACATATAAATTTGTTGAGGAAAAAAAAAAAAACAACATCATGGACCCTTGATTGTCTTAAATCTCTGTGAAACTAGGTTGTAGTCAGTATCTTTTCTTGACTAGAATTCCATCAAGATATTATATCATTAAATTCTAAAAACAATGACAATGAAAAATAACTGGGCCATGGATAGTTACTGGTAAGATCTTTATCTCTACCAAGGGAAGATTAAACAGACATGTAATCCATATTTTCCTGACTAAAAAGTAATTATATATTGGCAAACACATTATTGTCAGTTTATAAAATACAGATGTAAACTTCAATGTACCAGAATATGTAGATAATGTATATATAAATTCAAAATAAACATTAAAAAATTAATGATGTTTTTTACCCATTCTGAAATTTATATATATATATAGAGAGAGAGAGAGAGAGAGAGAGACATATATATCTATACTCTTAAATATTTATAAAATAAAATTAATAATCTTATGCAATAGAATAATTTTCAGAACAGTGACAAGAGTTAAATATATGCTTTTTTTAGACCTCATTTTTTTATTACTTTTTAGTATTTTCCAGATATGAACATATATGGCCACTCTTGAGGTCTTGCTAAAACATCCAATTGATTTCTTAAAATTGTACCTGACCTAGATGGAACATATTTTATGTTATCACTATTACTGTACATATGTTTTATAAAAATAAAGGAAAGTTTTAAGTTTGGCAATTTTAGTATTTGAAATGTGTGTCAAATATACTTTCATTTAAGTCCAAATGCCAACAATGACCAGGCAGTGAAGCAGGCAAATATAAAGAAACACAGAGGTAGAGAATGTTAAATTGGAGAATGGCCCATGTGATGAAGCAAAAACTACATTTTAGTTAAAATTGCCATATGGAGACTTAAGGTCAAGCATTGCCGGACATCTTGAATTTTCAAAAGAAATATAAATTTTGTTATTTTAAAATATAAATAACAAAATTTTTAACATTAAAAGCTGTGTGCAGTGGTGAGATTAGGTAGGTGACAGAAACCTAGATATGGCTTCATCTTCAGATCTCTCACCAGTAGCTTGTAATTTCTTGATCAAACAATCTTTAAAATTAATTTCATATCATACAGCCTTTCTTAACTAATGGAAACAGTGCTGCTACACATCTCAGATTCTTAGGCATAAAATTGTGAGCTATGATTTAGTTTACGAAAACTAATACAGAAAATAAATATGATTTCTATTATAAAATTATGCAAACTAATTGAGCAATATTACCTTACGTATGCAATAGGATTGGGGTGAGCTTATTTGAATTAGGCAAACACAGTGCTGACAGGCAGAACATACTCTAAGAAGAAAAATGTCAGGAAACATTGTATATAAGCAATTTTGTTATGATTACAAACTGTTTCAAGTCAACATCATCAATCTGTTTTAAATAAGCAATAAATAATTGTTTATTAGTTGAATCATAACAGATTCAACAGTTAAATATCTTGCTGGTAAACCACTTATTTTTTTATCTAGAAATAAATCTCCAGTTGGCATACACATAAGTTACAGCTTCTAGGCATCTATGTACCCACCTCTCTTTTGCAAAGGCAAAGAAAACATTATTTTGTTATTTCAGAACAACCAGTTATGAGATGCCGTCTAGTCAAAAGTCCTGTCAACTTCCAAGCTAGGAAATAATGGCTGTTCTAATATTTATTGTTTCACTCTGGAAATGAAAGTCTACCCTCTTAGGGAAGCTGGCATAACTTTTAACTATATTTAAATCAAAGCTTCAACATGGAAAGGAATTAACATTTCTACAAGGACAACATTTTCCAAGGCTTCTGAAAATGCCTCACTGTTTCTAAAACTCCAGATGCCCTTAACATCTGACCTTATGTAGCCCTTCATCTCTTTTGCCCATGCTTCAAATACAACATTAGAACAGCACTTATCACAAACCTTGCTTTGTTTTTAAATCATATGTGTATGTTTTTCTCCATTGACTTGTACCAGGTACCTAGAAAACTGTGATCTGATCTTATTTCTCATTTACTGTTTATCCATAGAAAACCAACCTATCATAGGAATTAGAGTAAAACATCCTTTCCTGGTATTTTTTTTTGGGGGGGTTACTACCCAAAACTGGCTGCAGCTGCCATCCAACAATTGTATAAGATAGATGTTCTCTTGCTGCTGAATTACACAGAAGAGCTTTTGAGTTTCTCATTTGCCAGCAAAAGAATATGATGATGAGACATATACATACATTTATTCTTTAAATATTGTGGAAAGTGATAAGACAAGAGCAATTATCACATTATATGAAAATTATTGTTTATGTCTTCACTAGAATACAAATCTCTCAGAATACTGATCAAGTCGCAATCTCTTCACACTTCCAACACTAAATGCAGCACAGAATTTGATACTTAGGATATTCTCAATAAATACTGTCTGTGAATATAATAGCAATCAATTATAAATCAATCTGAATAAAAATGATACCAACACCCTTGTAATCATACCCAACTAAATATATAGTAAAAGGACTTCCAAGTAGCTAAGATAATGGTGGCTACCTAAATCCAAATCTCTCCATGCATCTTCCACAATTATACAGATCAATAAAATGAACAAATAAAACTACACAACGTCATGTCTTCAGCAAATATAACCAACACCAGATTATCTGAATAAAAAACAATTTACAATGCTAAAAGACATAATTCACAATAAAGTTGAAGCAGTTGTGACTATACAACAAATAACATAGTCACCACTGTTAAAAAGTAGAAACTGTAAGAGATGCAAGGAAATTTACACTAATAAAAGATTTTAACATACTACTTTAAATACAAGAACAAATTAAGTGCACAAATATAAAACTAGAAATATTAAAAATAATACTCTGCTCAAAACAAAGAAAACAAAAATATTGAGGCCCTTTCTATAAAGTTTAAAAAGCATATTGAAACAAACTTCATCTAAAAGGCAAAATAAAAACCCAAATGATAAAATTTTTCTTATTACTTTTGAGAAGTTCTATGTATCATAACCTCTGGGCACCCTGAAAGCACTAATCAGATGAAAATTTACAAAGTATAACTCATAATAATTAAAATTTAAAAATTAATTAAATAAATTGAATTCCTCAATTACACACCATAAAAACAATAAAGTAAACCAAAGGAAACTGCAAGGAATAAAATAATAAAAAGCAAAAATTAATGAGTAAAATTAGTATGGTTCAATAGAACTTTCAAGTGTTTGTACATATGAATTGAAATAAAAAGCAATAGAAAAGAGCAAACTACTGATATATGCAACAATTTAGATGAATATCAAAAACATCAGGCTACCTGAAAGATGCCAGATAAAATATGACTCTGATCTATAGCTATAGGTAGGAGATCAGTGTTTACCTGGGTTGGAGGTGAGGCAGGAGAAACCTACTGCAGAAGTAATGAGGAATTTTTTGGAGTGATAGCACTGATCAGTAATTTGATGGTAGTTGGGGGTTTGCACGGGAATTTTATTTGTTAAAACTTATTAAATTGTATCCTTATGATGGATACATTATATATAAAAATTATATCTCAATTTGATTTAATAAAAGAATTCATATATATATGCTGACATAAATAAGCAAACTTGAGGTAAAACAATACTGTTTGTTATAGTATAATCCAACTAATAAATGTAGAAACAATGCTAAAGTTATAAAATTAACATTTGCACCCATTATAATGAGTGGATTATCTAAGAATAATTTTGGGGTAAGAAAACCAAAGGTTGAAAGTTTGATGAAGAGCAAACTATTCATGTAATCCTAATGTATCTTCTCACAAATTACTTAATCATTACAAAAAAGAAAACAGCATCATTCTAGTGGAGAAACAAAGCAAACAACACCTTAAACACGTGATCAAAGTTAGCATCACTAGTAATGGGACATACTAACATAATATGCCCCCTGATACAATGTACTGAGTACACATTCTCCCATCATGGTGCTCCTGCTACTGATATATTTAGATTATACAAAAATACCAAACATTAAAAAGATTACAGATATCTGTTTGTAGAAACATTTATTCCCTTAAACCAAACAATTGATATAAAAGCTGATATCAAGTACTGGTGCATATTAAAGTACCGGTTTAATAAAGAGAAAATTAATAACGTACTGCCTTCATGCCAGGCACATATCCCTTAAGTAAACATGTATTCCTCATTGTTCTAAGGACCTTTAAATTCTTCATATCCTGAATCTAATCATGTAGAAACATCAGAAAAGCCCAAACTGAGTGCAATTCTACAAAATAACTAGTTTATACTCTTAAAGAACAAGGTTGAGTTCTGGTCACAATGGCAGAGTAGATAAATGCTGTGCTTGCCTCTTTCCATGGCCACATTAAAATTACAACTAAAACACAGATCAATCAACCAGAAGAATCATCCGAATACTAGATATATGGAAGTCCTATAACAAAAGATATAAAGAAGAAACCCCCTAAAGACTGGTAGGAGGGGTGGAGAGGTAAAATGAGCTGGCCTCACACCCATCTGTGACAGTCAAGAATTGAGAGGAATATTTCAACTTCTGCTGTACCCTCTGAACATTGAGGGGGTCCCAGCCCCACACCAGGCACACCAGCTTGGAGCACCAGTGCTGGGAAGAGCAGCCTCCACACACCTGGCCTTAAAAATCAGCCAAGCTTCCATCTGTCTGGGTGAGATGGAAGGTGGAAGGAAACCCAGGCATCCTCTTAAAGAACCCATGCACAGAATCTCCCTCTTCCAGGCACTCACCCTGGGCTCTGACAGAAGAACAGCAGTTGAGGAGGTGCCAGAGACATACAGAGAGAAGTTGAGTTGTGTGGCTTCAGGGTAAGAGCTGGAGGGAAAGCTGCCGCTGTCCCTGTATTAAACCCTCCTGTCATGTAGCCAGTGGGTAGAAGCCATATTTCCTGTGTTGAGCCTTCCCCACAACTGGCCAAATCTGAATTTTCACTGGCCAGGTGAGACCACTTACTTCACCTACTCTATCCTCACCCTTCCCCAACTTGCATACAATCAGAGGCTTTTTTGCAGCTGACAGACAGCTGTTGTTGACCCTTGCTGCAGCTTTTCTTGGACAACTCTCAGGTGTCAACAAGCCCCAGGTGGGTGGTTGCTGGCCTCTGTGGGTTCTGAGACTTTTACATAGTAGCCCCAGCTCAATACTGACACCAAATCTCAATCTACATTAACGCACTGTATACCACTGGCCCCATGCTGGTGACTCACCTAGACCCCAACACACCCAACTCATGTGGCACCAGAGGACTTTTGGGCAGCCTGCTGGCAGCTAATATTAGACCACATTGCAGTTTTTCTTGGACAACATTAGGGGGCCCACAAGCCCTAGGCAGGCAGTAGCTGGCCCAGGTATGCTCTGAATCTTTTTTAGAGTTGCCTCAGCCTCAAAACTGGTGTCAAATCTGAATGTGCATTAACCTTTTAAACACCACATACCTCACACATTCCTGGAACCTCACTCCACCCAACTCCCAAAACACACTTATTAACCAAGGCACTTTCAGGGCTGAGCTTAATGAACACCTGGCAGGTATTGGCAGGTCTTTGAGTTCCCTGGGCCTTTTGTTGAACTGATTCAAGCATGGTACTGGTGACAGCCAGCCTTAATTCACAGTGTGGCTTCTCCCATAAATTTCCAGGTCCAGTGTAGGCAGCAACCAATCTCGGACTGCTTTGTATCTCCTGCCAGATAGTTCCAGACAGTCAGAGGCAGTGACTGTCCCTGGACTGAACAGGAGCTCCTTCTAAGAGGTCTCAGAACTAGCATACCCAGTTTCCAGCTTCTAACCATAACATAACACCACCCAATTAGCCCCAGAAGTAGCACACTCAAAGGGTAGTCTCAGCAGGCACCTGAACCCACTGGAGCAAATCCCACTCCATAGGACCAACCCCCACACAGCAGCTTCTACACTGTGGTTGTGGCTAATTGCCACAGCCATTAAGCCAGTGAGGCAATCCCAACCACTGATGTGTCAGCAGCAATCAAGGCTCAACTACAACAGGAGGGCACACATGACCCACACAAAGGACACTCCTGGAATATCTGGCTCAGGTGACCACTGGGTCCCACAGAACACCTACTACATAAAGTCACCCTGCCCAGACCAGGAGATGAAGCAGATCTACTTAACATATAGAAACAAACACAGAGAGGAAGCCAAAAATGAGGAAACAACAACAAAATGTCTCAAATGAAAGAAAGAGCTAATAGAAATGAAGATAAACAAACTACCAGATACAGAGTACAAAACAATGTCCCAAACTAGATGAACATAAAGAGGCTCATACCAAGACACACCATAACTAAAATGCCAAAGGTTAAAATGAAGAGAAAATCTTAAAAGCAGCAAAAGAAAGCCAGTTAGGGAGCCCCTAACTGACGATAAGATTGTCAATAAGATTGACAATAAGATTGCCAGTTGATTTCTCAACAGAAACTTTGCAGGCCAGAGAGACTGGCAGGAAATATTCAAAGTGATGAAAAGTAAGGAATTATAACAAAGACTTGTCTACCCAGCAAGGCTACCATTTAAAATTGGAGAGATAAAGAGCTTCTCAGACAAGAAAAAACTAAAGGAATTCATGAACACCAAACCAATATTTCAAGAAATGTTAAAGAGACTTCTTTATGAAGAAGTCGGGGGTGGGGGGCAAACAAACAAAAAGAACATAAATATGAATAATAAAATGGCAATAATCAAATAAATATTAATGATCACTTTAAGTGAAAGTGAATTAAATGCTCCAATCAAAAGACATAGGGTAGTTGAATGGATAAAAGAATAAGATCCATACATATGCTGTCTATAAGAGACACACTTCAGATTGAAAGACACACAAAGACTGAAAGCACAAGGATGAAAACAAAGCTGGAGTACCAATATTTATATGAGACAAAATAGACTTTAAATCAAAGGCTTTAAATAAGACAAAGAGGGACATTGCATAATGATAAAGAAATCAATACAATAGATACAACTCTTATAAATATTTATGCACCCAACATGAGAGGACCTAAATGCCTAAAGCAAATATTAACTGATATAAAAGGAGACATCAACCATTAACATCATTAACACACCATTAACATCAAGAGATAGGTCTTCTAGTCAGAAAATCAACAAGAAAACATAGGCTTTAAGTAACACAGTAGATCAGATGAATATTTTTAGAGCATTTTACCCCAAAGCAGGAGAATATACATTCTTTCCAAGTAAACATGGAACATTTTCTAAGTTAGAGCATGTGTTGGGCTACAGAACAAGCCTCAATCAATTTAAGAAGATTGAAAATACACCAAGCATCTTCTCCAACTACAAAGATATTAAACTAGAACACAATTAAAAGAAAAAAACTAAAAAACATGCTAACACGTGGATGTTAAATAACATGCTACAAACAATGAATGCATTAACAATGAGATTAAGGAAGAAATAAAAGATATCTTGAGACAAATGAAAACAAAAACACAATGAACCAAAATCTATGTGACACAGAAAAAGCAGTCCTAAGAGGGAAATTCATAGCAATACAGGCCTACCTCAAGAAACAAGAAGCATTTTAAATAAATAATCTAACCTTACACCTAAAGGACCTAGAAAAAGAACAACAAAGTTCAAAGTTAGAAAAAGAAAAAAAAATAATAAAGATCAGAGTAGAAATAAATGAAATATGGTCTAAAAAAAATCCAAAAATATCAATGAAACCAAATCCTAGTATTTTGAAATAAAACAAAATTGACAAACTTTTAATTAGATCATCAAGAAAAAAAAACAAACAAAATAAAAAATGAAAAAGGAGAAGTGACAACTGATAGCACAGAAATACAAAAGATTATAAGAAAGTACTGTGAACAATTATATGCCAACAAATTTGACAGTATGGAGAAATAGATACATTTCTAGAAATAAACAATCTTCCAAAACTGAATCAAGAAGAATCAGAAAATCTAAACAGACCAATTACTACTAATGAAATTGAATCAGTAATCAAAGTCCTGGACCAGAATTTTACCAAATACTCAAGGAAGAATTGACACCTATCTTTCTCAAACTATTTCAAAAAATTAAACAGGAAGGAAGGCTTCCAACCTCATTTTATAGGCCACCATTACATTAATCCAAAAGCAAAAAAAAATCATTACAAAAAAAAATTTTCAGTCCAATATCCCTGATGAACATAGATGCAAATATCCTTGACAAAATATTAGCAAACTGAATTCAGCAATATATTAAAAAGATCATACACCGTGATCAAGTAGAACTTATTCAAGGTTGATTCAATGTTCACAACTCAATTAATGTGATACACACACAAAATAAATGAAGAATAAAAATTATATGTTATATCAGTAGATGCAAAAAAAACATTTGATAAAATTCAGCATTCATTTATGACAAAAACTCATTCATTTATGAAACAGACTGAGAATAGAGGAACTATACCTCAACATAATAAAAGCCATATACAACAAACCACAGCTAACATCAAACTCAATTGGTAAAAGCTAAAATTATTTTCCTTATGATCAGCAACAAGATGAGAATGTCCACTTTTACCACTTGTATTCAACATAGTATTGGAAGTCTAAGCCACAACAATCAGACAAGAAAAAGAATAAAGTTACTCCAAATTGGAAAGGAAAAAGTAAAACTGTCATCAGATAACATGATACTACATAGAGAGAACCCTAAAGATTCCACCCCAAAACTGTTAGAATTGATAAATGAATTAAGTAGCAAGATACAAAATATTCAGAAATTGGTTGCATTTCTATATATTAATAACGAATTATCAGAAAGGGAAATTAAAAAAACAATCCCAATTATAAATATATTTTTTTAAAAACCTAAAAATATATTTAACCAAAGAGGTAAAAGACTTATACTCAGAAAATTATAAGATATTAAAGAAAAAAATTGAAGAAGACACAAATAAATGGAAGAATATACTGTGCTCATGGGTAGAAAGAATAAACATCATTAAAATGTCTACACTACCAAAACAAGCTATAAATTCAATGAAGTTCTTATCAAAATGCCAATGGCATTTTCACAGAACTTGAACAAATAATTCTAAAATTTATATGGAGCCACAAAAGATGCCAAACAGTCACAGCATCTTAAGAAAGAACAAAGATGAAGGTATCACAAGACCTGATATCAAACTATACTACAAGTCTATAGTAATCAAAACAGCATGGTACTGGCATAAAAACAGACACATCAGTGAAACAGAATAGAGAGCCCAGAAATAAACCCATGCTTATCTGGTCAATTAACTTTTAACAAAGGAGGCAAAAATATTTAATGGGAGTAAAGACAGTCTATTCAATAAATGGTATTGGAAAAACTGGACAGGTACATGCAAAAAGTAAAACTGGATCACTTTCTTACACCATATACAGAAATAAACTCAAAATGGATTAAACACTTAAATGCATCCCTTGAAACCATAAAACTCCTAGAAGAAAACATAGGCTATAAACTCTCAGGCATAGCTCTTAGTAATATTTTTTCTGATATGTTGCCTTGGGCAAGAGAAATAAAAGAAAAAAATAAATGGGACTACATCAAACCAAAAACTATTGTGCAGCAAAGGAAAGCATCAACAAAACAGAAAGACAACCTGAATAGAAGATTTTTGCCAATGATACACATACAATAAAGGGTTATTACCCCAAATTTATGAAGAACTCACACAACATTTTTAGAAGGCATATAGCTAGCCTGACCACACATCTATGAAGAGTCGATTTTTTCCACGTGATCACTTAAATCAATGATGATAAGATAACAAGATGAGCTAACAGAACTAGTCAACTTCATTAGACATAGTAAGTTTAGTGTCCACAGTGGTCACTTTCTTTGGCTGTTGTAAATATAAGTTTTAAATATCACTGTTGAATGTTTCAGAACCAGTAGTACAGCAATAACCTCTTATGACCTACTGACAATTTATCAGTGGCAAAATTAGAAATTTGACTTCAAAAATTATCATAGAGAAAACATATTGTTATAGGTAGACAGTCCACCAATATTAGCATTTATTGATTGTCTCAATGCATATAGTAGTCTTTATGAGCAGCTGGATGCCAACTGGGCTTTCAAAAACAAAAATGAAGAGCATTACTCATAGGAAACAGACCCTGGTCTTCAAAAGACTGCCATTTGTCATTAATTTTCCAATAATAAAATATATCAGCTTTGTATCAAAACAATATAAGAGAAAGGAGGTAAGAGAATAAATGAAAATGACTTGCTGAGTTATTAATTGTTAATGTACTATTTAAAAAGTTTATGAAGTGCTTTACAATATTTTTATTTTATATACTTTTACTTTATATTTAAAATGAAAGTATTATATTTTAAATGAGACAAGACCATGATACTGATAAGAAAACATGTATAAAATATATTAAGTTTAAAAAAAGAAGATATAGAAAGTACGCTAACCTTTGGACTTAAAAAGATGAGGAAGGTGGGAGAATATACATATTTGTTTATATATGTAAATAATGACATAACTGAGTGGGAACCACACATATAGTAAATGTTCAATAGAAAAATATTTCAATAATGTATTTTATCCTTAGAAAGTTTGTCTACCAAATAAGTAATTGATCATAATATAAAATCAGTATAGTGTACAGAAAAAAAGTATTGAAGAATCTATTATAAAACATTGTGCTAAATAATTTATAATTATGGTAGTAGAGGTCCACAGTCCCTTAACTAAAACTTTTGGGCCACATTTCAGAATTCAGAATCATTCAGATCTTAGAAAAATAATACACAGCAAAGGCTGGTAGAGAGTTCTTCTACCTCTATTTCATGCCTCAAATGAGGTCTGAAGTAGCATCCCATAAACACATTCATATTCTGCAGTGAAATGTATGAATATTCAAACTGAGTGTAGCTTTAAAAAAATTATAAGTCACTTCAGCTCAATTGAGGTCAGATTTGCAGTCAAATGACTTAATAGAATGCTTTTAGTTTTCTGAGATTTGCAATTTCAGAATTGTAGACAAGGATGCCCGAATCTTTATTTGCATAGCTACCTACCAAGCTGGGTGTACAGAGAATTCTTTATGTATCTGTTACCTGGGTGACTGCCTAATATAAGAAAAATGTCATCAAAACATTCTTGTCTCTTTCTAAGAGTCAAATGTGTGCATCGCAGACATTTAAGTTTAGCAAGTCCGCTATAAACTCATGTGCTTTTCTGGTCAAATATCTTGTTAGACCACAAAATGGGGCTACTTACCCAGCAGGTTACCTCACTAGGAGACCTGTAGTAGTATCTATGTCTGGATTGGATTCTTGTTAGGCTATTCAATAGTTTACTTCAGTTCTTCACAGATTATCAAAGCACAAAGGAACATATTTAAAAAAAAAATAAGCAGGAGTAGGGTTTGGAATGGAGGGTGAAGGGTGGAGGTGGAGGAGGAACAAAAATGCTGTCGTCTACCCAGATTCATTGAGACCTTTGAAATTCAAAGTTCATTCTTGTAATGAGCACTTTATAAAAGCTGTGTCTTAATTGTGGATACTTATTTTTAATATATTAGTATAATCTGAATGCTGTGTGAACTTCATCTTTTCCAAGAAACACATGTCCAAATAATTTTCTAGATGTTGCTGGTTTGA
Source organism: Macroglossus sobrinus (assembly GCA_004027375.1). Lineage (NCBI taxonomy): Eukaryota > Metazoa > Chordata > Mammalia > Chiroptera > Pteropodidae > Macroglossus > Macroglossus sobrinus. The sequence continues at coordinate 440,655 of PVKZ01000333.1, read as the reverse complement.
AGAGTCTTCAGAAAATAATTTTTAACAAAATGTCAATAAATAATTGTACATTTGGTTGTTGCTGTTTCCCTGGATATATAATAATTACTTAACTCTTCATTTATTTAATTAATTGGAGAAATGAGTAGAATGCTTTGATTGTCTGGGTGAAAGTTTTTATAATTATGCTGATGATTAGTATTAATAATTACAATGGTAATTCATTACAACTTAATTTTTCATTTACTAAAATCGATAAAGAAAACCACAAACCAATCCTGCAAAAACATTATTTATAAATCAATTGTAATTTTTTTGTCAGCTATTTATTTTTTATGTTTGGCATACAAACATCAAAGCTATGGATATTTGAAGCCCAGAAGTCCAGAAATAAAATGAAATAATTCAATAAGAATTTTTAAAGTGAAAAGCATTTTTATAAATGAAAAGCTCATCACTATCTCAAATCTCATATCCTGTTTGACCAAAGTTACTTTTAGAAAGACAATCGATAAAGATAAATATTGGGGAAATTGTTATTTTCCAAATATTAAAGAATTTTCTAGTTTCAAATGTTATATAATACTCCAATTGATCTATCACCTTTCAGGATACAGAACTATTAGCGCTTAACAACAGGGCTAAGGAGGAATAGTAAATTTTAAATTTGACCATACTCTGTCTAATTGATGTCTTAAAGGTCCATGAAATGAATTTAACTGTTTAAAAAAAAAAAAAAAGCAATAGTTTTCTTCAAAGCCTCATGCTTTACCTACTATGGCTGAAAAGAGTGATTACTATAAACTGTGTTTCATTCCTTTAAATAGGTCTCTCCAAAGTACTTTTCAACATGGTAAGAGAACATACCTTCAAACACCACTCTAACTGTCTAGACTGGGAAATGCTTCTTCTTTATCATGCTAAAGCTGAAAAACAAAGCTTATCTCTTTCCAAACCCCAATAAATCACTCAACACCTAGTTTGACACTAACTACAAAAGATTTTACCTACCCCCAACCACCAAAGAAAATCAAGGATCTCTTTGGGTCTGCTGAAGGAAAGGAAGCACATCCAGTTCTTGAGAGTGCCAATTGCAAATGATTTATGAATCACCAGAAACCAGCAGGAAGGGGAGTAAATCAACACAGGGTCAAGTGGTCCAGATGTGAACAGGCAGAGCAGATAGGCAATTTGTTGTGATGTTTATGGTGGATTTATTCAGGGAAGGTCACAAAGTACTGTGACTACAGATAAAACAAGAGTTATGGAAGCGCTTCCACCCAACTCCAGGAAAGGATCATCCTGCCTTCCTACTGGATGCACATAATACCATCTGTCCCCATATGCTTGCTGAGCTTGTTAGAGGAGGTGAGGTGATATCTTTTCTATACTGTAGCTTTTTGGAGCAAATGAACTGACCTTAGACTGCACAATTCAGGAAAAGATGAGAGGAGAGGGAGTGGGAGAAATTCTAGAAAGTGAAAAGAATAAGCAGAATATAAACCGTTATAAAGTGAAGAGAAGAACATGGGAAGAAAATCTACATCTCTGTTTATAAAGATTCAAAGTTTTGCAGAAATGTTAATAAAAAGAAAAGGTCATAGAATTGTGGCAGCCTGGCCCTGCCAGGCCATTTTTGTTTGAAGAAGTTAGTTCCTTACTGCATCTACTACCCCATCTCCCCTTCCCAGGACTCTTCAACTGCAGTCCAAACATCTGCTTAAATGATTAAGCCCGTTTCCTTATAGTTTGTCAGCTAATCAATATTCTCCTTATGTTCTCTTTCCTTATGTGGAATATCTAAAGCTGTGTAGAAATGTGGAAGTACAAGATTGTATAAAACTGCCTGTCATGTTACAATCAGAGATCAGCCTTTGGATAAGAATCTGCTGACTCGGTGTCAGCATCAATAAACGCTGCTTCCTGCTTATAGCTTGAGCGTCCCATCTCTCCCTTCGAGAATCCCACACCAGAATCATATCCTTGTTGAACATAAAGAGGGATTCCTCAGGCCCCAGAAGACAAGCCTTTTTGAGGTAAAGAGGAAAAGAAAGAAAACTATATTCACACCAGTCATTATTGACCCCGCTAACCATAATTATCAGTAAAGACTGCTGTTCTGCTGAGAAAGAGCAAAGAGTGAAAATACTTACTCAGCACACAGCGTGTGTGTTCTTCTATCTCAAGAGACTGAAAAATACCTCCAAAAGAAACTTGGATTGGCAACTTAATGAAAGAATATTTAATCTACAGTCCATAAACACTATTCAGGAAGCCGAAAAATCCAGTCCCTCCCTCCCTCCCTGCAACACATTGTGTATGTGTACTAATGAGCATGTGTCATTGTTCTGAGAATCTTATAGTTTCCATTAAATTATCAAATGATCTTCAAAGGATTAATAACCACCAATTTAATATCCTACCCATAAGATCAGTAGGAAATAGAAGAGAACTAAAGGGAAGAAAAAGAACTGACCATCTATTTAGTTAGCTAACCCAAGAAGACTTGTTTCATAGAACGTGTGTGTGTGCGCGCGCGTGTGTGTGCATGTGTGAGTGTGCGTGTGCGTGTGCGTGTACGTGTGCGTGTGCGTGTGCGAAAAGAAAAACTGAGGCATCAAACATCTTGATATTATATTATTAGTATTAATAACCACACATTTCTTGTTAATTTTATATCAGAGTGAAGAATTTTCACAAGAAACAGGAAGAATGTCAGAGAAAACTGGGAAATCATATTTGGTAGCACTAGTAGAACATGACTAATTAAAATGTCTTTAAACTAAAATTTGAAAGAAAGGGAGAAAAATCTGGTACAAGTCTATAGGTATATATCAGGCATAGCATCAGAAGAGAACTGTGGTGATGTAGAGGTAAGCCTGTGTCACTCAAATTTTATTGCTTTATATAAAGAAATAACAACAGATTAAATAATTTAGTTACTAAGGAGTACACATTTTATATATTTGCTCTCTGAGTGGTGTACCACGAGCTAAATTACTCAAAAGTAAAGGTTCTCATTAAATATTTATGAGATTCTTCTATAAGGTAAGTAGATAACAACCCTTGCATTGAAAAACTTCCTGGATTTTAAAACTGCCTATGAAAAATAGTATAATACTCATATGAGAAAGTAAAATTAAATTTCTATCTTGTTTTTGTCCTTTAATAATGAAAACCAAATGATAAAATGAAAAGTATAAATAAACATTATTAGGAGGTAACTAAAATCAAATATCAGATAGATAAGATAAATAGCTTTCAGAAAACAAAATGCTGGAGACAAAACTTACTGATGACGTTAGGTAATCATTTTTTGAATCATCAAGTTGTGGAATTAAAAAAAACTACTGAACGCTATAAAATACCTTGATTTTCATAAAGAAGAGATTCTTAAATTTTGTACATACCAGCTGTTCACATTGGCATTGTTCCCTGGCCAAAGTTAATCACAAGTTACTAAACAAATGGATTATTAGTAGGTAGAATAAAAAGTGGTGTCACTAATGACCATCGCTAGTTCAATGGGAAAAGTGATGCCTATGTGAGCAGTTTCCCTTGTGACAGATCTTCTAGAGCAAAATCTGAAGATGTTCCCTTGTGCTAATCTATATTTCTTATCAAGGAATTTGAGTAAAGGCCTAAAATTTTAAGAAAAAAAAAATTTCTGACTGCCTTGGAAGGAATAAGAGCAGTTAGGATAATTGAAAAATTAAAAAATACAAACACTAGATAAAACTGGGAGATACTGGAAACAACACAAACAAGATGGACCTGTTTTCAAGGTCAATGTGATCCCAGCAGGATGGGAGGCTGTCAAAACAAGCAATGGAACAAGAATATCAATGCATTTTAGTTTACATTGATGGAATTATATAAGCTATGGAACAGTGGATAATAAAGAAACAGATATGACTGGTAAATTTAGCATTAGTCATAAAAATGTAATCTTTCTTACATTCTTTCTTGGAGGGCCAAGCTAGATGTATAGATGCAATAATCCGCTGGGTTTCTTAATTCTGTCACCTTAAAATGTTTATTTTTGGGACCATGTAACCCTAGAGCTGGACCAGGGATTGCAAATTCAGAAACCCAGACAGCAAGAGTGATAGGGATGTAGCAAACGATGGGGAAGACTTAATTCTGCTCTAGCCTGTTGCTAGGTAGCAATAAAGGCCCATGTGGTCAGATCTCTCAATTGCTTAACAGAGGCCAGAAATCTACATTTTTATATGCAATCTACTGATTTCTTAAAATATTGGCAGTTATTTTACTCTTTAAAAAATCATTTTGTGAATCAAAGAAAACACATAAATGGGTGAAATATGTGCTAAGTTACAATTTACTCCAAACTCCATTCTTTGTTATGGGAGATTTAAAGAGCTCTAGGCAAAACCTCCACTAAGCCTTCATGTCAGTGCTACTTTAAACTTATTTTAGGGATCTCCTTTCCTCTGTCTTGAGACAGACTTCTGGTGTGTCATCTGACTCTACCGACATGAGTTTCTGCCTTGGTTCTCTGCAGGTTCTCAGATTCTATAGAGCTTGTCTGTTTCCCATCACTCTGCCTACCATCCTTCCAGGGACTGTGGCACTTCTCTGAAAATCCATTTTGGAGCTATTCTCTCCTATCACCACGAATGGATACTCCTTTTACCTCTAGGTTGGCACAGTTGCATATTGGTACTGACAAATTGTCTACCCACTTAATTATTCTAATACCTGATACATGGATTAGGGTCACTTCATAATGTCAAACAAGTTGTGCAAGGTTCATCAGTCATGTCATGGTCTCCCTCAATTTGTAATTTATTATGCCAATTTTCTAGCAGGAAGGAGTAAAATGTCATAAGGGTCAGGGGAAAGTCTCTTTCTAATTCACTCAAAGGCACTCTTTGGGATGATTGTGTGCCGGGGGGAGGGGAGAGAGAGGGGGGGGGGGAGAGGGGGGGGGAGGGGGAGGGGGAGAGGGAGAGGGAGAGGGAGAGGGGAACTAGACTAGAGTCGGGAGGGCTCACAGTGAATACTGTGGCACCCAGTTGGTCATTGTGCCTTAGTTTTGAAGGGTTCAGAGAGGGAGGATAAGATGGTTAGAAAAGACTCCTAAGACAAATAATTTTAAATGAAGACAAAGTTTTTATTTGTTATCTTGCTTGACAGTTAAACCACATGCCAAAAAAATTATTATGAATAGTCTCCCATGAGAAATCTAGTAAATAAACTTGTGAAAATTTACCTCTTCGAGTTATTCTGTAAAATGTTTTTACATACTCTTTTGATGCCAGTATGTATCCTAGAGTCAATAGAACCCTTTAAATATTTCCAAAGAAGGCATGTCTAACTGTCTTTGGCATAGAGAGGCCAAAATAAATAGAGTTTCAAGTCCATCAGTGTCAAATCAAAAGAAAAACAAACAACAACAATGAAAAATATGGAAGATCAGAAGGAGGTGGGGAAGTCGGAGAGAAAAGAAAAAAGCCATGCCAAAGTCTCTGGCTTCAATGAGTAAACCATCTTTCATTTCAGATGAAGTGAGAGTGTGGTGAATGCCCGGGAACATTTAATTCTTACTCTTTTAATGAGACTGAAAGTTCCCATGAAGATAAAGACCATAATTTTATACTTTTTTAAACACTTTCTCCTGATGTACCTGCACTGCAAAGCCTGCACATTTCTCACACAAACTTAGTTGTTGATGAATGTATTTTAATTGAAAAAATTGAACATGGAACATTTCTTTGAACATAATGTTCCCTCAATGACTTACTTTACCTTTTTTTAATTTTTAATAATTTGTAGGCTGTAGTATAGATACACCTAATAGAAAGGTGGGGTTTGTAATCATGACATCTACTTGAATGAGAAAAATTTAAAACAAAAACACTAATTAAATTCAATTAGTTTAGGTAAAATACTAATCACCTTGCTTCATTTTTTAAATCATTTGAGCCTAAGGAAATGATAACTCATTAAACCTTTCTCAGAACACTTCTTTATGTTAACAGATATCCTCTCCATGCCATGATTAAAACAGAAAAAAAAAAAGAACTGAGATAGAACTGATAATGAAACTCCAAAACAAATTTTTATAGAGATTAAGAGACCATGTATCACTTCAAAAAGGCATAAGAAACTTGGAGTGAAACACTCTTCTTCTCTTTAGCATATAGACAACTTTATAGTTAGCAATAGAAAATGGTTCTAGTAGAAAAAATAAAATGTGTTTTTTTTCCTCCTCAGGCTAGATTTATGAATTCAGCACAGAGGTTCTTTTACAGAGTTTGTTTGGTAGAGAGGTCATACATAGCTACGTAGTCCAATAGTTTCCATCACTGTGTACATATCATTGTTTGGGAGAAAGCAACAAAAACCAACTCCGGCTACATTAAGAAAAATATGGAAACAATGGAAAGTATATCAGAAGGCTGCAAAAATCAAATAAAAGCCTAGAAAAAAGTCAAGCCTAGAAACTGGCAGGAACCAGAGATATTCAGCAGTCTGGGGAGCAGGTAATTCTCTGCAGTCTCTTCACAAAAGAATGGGCTCCAAATATTTTCTGTCTTTAAGTTACTCAACTCAAAATTCAAATTTTAGAAATAAAAATTTGTGAATCTAGTTTACTTCTATAGTTAAAAGGGCCAAGACACCTTGAGTACAATTGCACCAAACTGTACACAATAAGAAGGCAAGTAATTCTTCAACACAATTTTTGGATTTAATTACTAAAAGAATGGACATGAGGACATTTCTAAATGTCAAATGTTTGCTGCAACCAGGTTTTAGATAAGAGCAATATTAATTTTACCGATAACCTTGTTTAAGAAATATCAAATTTTATTTTCTATTTTTGTTAAATATAAAAGCACTTGCTAACCATTCATTAAAACAAAGATTCTTATACCTTTCCACATAGATAAGCCAATAATTGCACTAGAATCTAACATTAATATTAGGATCCAAAACAGCTGGATCTGCTTTGGAAAGATAGTTACTTGTTAAAGAAATGAGAAGATTTTATATTGCCATTTAGCTTTAAATTTTTACCATCACTGAACACAAGTCTCTCTTCAAACCTTTCCTGTGTAGACCAATTTGGATTAGGTTATAAGCATATAGATTTTTTTAACAGAAAGATAAGATTTACTGTGGGACTATAAAATAAAAGTTTATTGATATAGTACAAACCATTGAGGAAACTTTTCTAGCTTTCTTCAGGCCTTACCTGGAATGTCTATTTTTAGTAGGTTATCTGTTATTTTCCCAGAAGATGATAGAACTAGCTATTATAGTATGCTACAGTAGCAGGAACTCAATTGTCTCCAAGATTTTTTTTTTTACTTCCATAAAAAGTAGAGCAAAATAATAGTCAACCAGAGTAAAAACTATTTCTTAATCCTCCTAGTAAAAGTCATGTATCTAAGTTTTGGTAGATGAGATAAAACTTCATGCGGCACCTTCTGAAATCTTCTTCAAAGATTTTGGCATATTATCTTTATAAAATGGCTATTCCCCAAAACTAGCTCTTTCAGGTGCCTTACCTACCTTTAAGTTTTCTGATTTTTGTAGATTCTTTCACTACACATGTTATAGTGGAAAAAGAAAAATAATAAAATAAGAGTCCATCATGTGGGACCTCTTTCAACTTTTGTGACCATCCTAATAATAGCATGTGCTCAAGCCTATTCTATCCACAATTAGAAACACAGAGGAAGAGCTTCTCAATTTCCTTACCCAAACTAATGTTCAACCTCCTCTTTTATTCATTTCTTCAATTAATGCACATTGAGCATCTGTTACCTTGCACCAGACGCTGAGTTTGGCTCTGGTATAAAGAGGATTAAAACTCACCTTCTACTCTTAAGAAATACACAATGGACGATTGATGACTATCATGTGAAACAAAGTGAAGACATGCATAGGGCATTTGGGGAGCAGAGTAAAGGTTCTCTAACCAAGCCCACCAGGAAAGAAAGAAGAGATGAGAAAAAAGTGGGATCTGGGAAGGCCTGATAGAAGAGAGACATTTTAAATGTAGGCATTAATAAGAGCTAGTAAGAATTAGGCAAAGAGAAAGAAAGAATATTCTAAGCAGAGGGACCCATTCTAGAGGACGCAGAGATAAGAAGCAGGGTAGCATATGTAGTGAACCACAATCCTGAGTTAGTGGCAAAGTAAAAGTGAATCAGAGATCCAAGAAATGAGGCCCTTTATGGCAATTGTAATGAGTATAACTGAGGGTCTAGTGAAGGGACATTATTGGAGAATTGAGAGCAAAAACATGACATGATAAAATTTATGTTTTCCAAGATCACTTTGGATGCTCTGTGAAATTTCCAATAAGGAAATCAAGAGAATATTTCTGGAGTCAAAAGGAAAAACAATGTTGCTTGGACAAGGGGGAATATAATGAAAACAACTGAAGACAGGGCTAACAGGATTGGTTAATGAATTAAAGATATAAAGAAGAGGGAACTAGAAGGTCACCTACATTCCTGTCCTGGGCAACTGAGGAATGGAAATACAATTTATTAAAATAAAGACTGGAAAACAGATAGTTTTTGAGAAAAATAAAGACATTATTTATAAACATGGTACAATAGAGATAACAATTAGACACTTAAATACAGATATCAAATATTGGATATAGAAATCTGGATTAAGAGAACTAGTCAAGACTGAAGATTTAAACTGGGAATGCACTAGCATATATACATTATTTCAAGATGTGAGACTGTGTAAGACCACTCCTAAAATGACTGTAAACAAAAAACAGGTCTCAGGATACAAAGGCATTTCAACACTTAGAGATTAGATAGGGAGGTTTAGAAAAAGAAATGGAGAAAAAAAGAGCTACTAATGAGATCCAAGGAGTATTAGAAAAGAATATGAGAGAGTATGTTTCTGGGAAGGGGGAGTAATCAAATGCTGCTGAACACTTTAATTTCAAATTTAAGGTTAAAAAATATTTTAGGAATTACATTCTATCACTCACTGTTCTGTGTCCCCGCAGCCTTAACCCTTACTGTCTTCAGTGTGGTCTTGCCAACCAACACCAGCTGGTTCTTTTCAGCAACCAGGAAAGTAGTCCTATTAAGTTTTAGTATCTCTTCCCAAAGACAGGGTAGCTAAATCACATTTAATATGTATCAGGGGGCAATAGTTTAATAGTGCGAGAGATAGCAGAGAAAAGAAAAACAGGCTCAAAAATCAATTACCTTGGACATAAAATTAGAAGTTGTTTAAATCAGGTGAAAAATTTCACAATCCTTTATGCTTTTCTAATTTTCTTGTCGTCACAACTCACTGTAGCAACATTACGTACAGCTAACGGACTATCCCAATTTGGGAGCTTCAGTGTTTCCAATTTTGAAAGTAATTCTGATTGATAGTATTAATATCCCCGTATTGAATCAGAAAAGCTATCAAATATTTATTTTTAAGTATTTATAACATCAATTTTCATTATATGGAATGACAATAAAGATTGCCTAGGACAGTACTGGCAATTTTACAAACAGATTCTAAGGCTGATCTAAAGTTTTGTGGGTTTAATTTTGAAAGCAGAGACCAGATCATTGACATCAGTTAAAGAAGTGGTTCTTAATGTACTGCCCCTGGATCCGAAGCAACAGCATCACCTGGGAACTTGTTAACAATACAAATTCTCAGAGCTCAACCCAGGCTTATTGAATTAGACACTCTGAGTAGAGGCCAGCAACTGGTGTTTTAACAAGATCTCCAGGTGATGACAATGTACAGAAAAGCTTGAAAAGCACTGAGTTAAAGACTGGGAAGGAGAAGGGAGAAGAAGAGAAAGGAGAGGAGGAGAGAGAAGACAAGGAAGAAGAAAGGGTGGGAAAGAGAGAGAAAGGAGAAAAGAGAAAGAAAAATGGGGAAACAAGGAGGGAACAAGAGATAGGGAAAGGAGAGAGACCAACAAAGAAGAATGGCAGAGAAAGGGAGAATCATAGCTATCTTGTAATAGTAATGAACAACTGTCTACCAATTGGAAGTGGATAATAATCGCTTAATAGCAATATTGTAAGAACTGAGAAAATTAAAGTAAAACACTTTCCAAGTGCTCTGGCACCTAATATTAGTAATACCTATATAAAATTATTGGCCACAAAATAGCTCAATATGAAATGAGCTCGATATCTCTACTTTTATAATTCTTGTTTCCTTCATTATTAACTATTTTCATTTATTTTATTAAAAGCAAATACTACTGAGGAGTCTTATTCTCTAATTCACCTCTTGCCTTACTTTAATTATGCTTTCATTCTATATCCTTCACTATTTTCTTGAATCCCCCTTTACTGTCTATTTTTAGACTCATCCAACTGACTCCTAAGAGAAAAAGTTGAAAAACGCACCAGTGGAGGAGTGGTGGGGGTGCCATGACATAAGGTTCACTAGTGAAACACAATCCTGGCAAAAAAGAATAACAGATGAAATTGGTATTTGTTCATATTGAGATGGAAACACATTCTGTTTAAAAAAATATCGTCAAAGAGGAGCCAACTTGTTTTTTAATTTGTTTGGGTTTTTTTAGTGTCTTCTGACTTTCTTACGGAGACTTGAAGATTTCCTGGAGTTTTATTACCAACAAAAAACCTAAGAGACCAACTAATTTTAAAGATTGTTTAATCTTTGTTTAATAAACAAAATCCACCTGGCTAGTAAACTTAAAGATAAAACAACTAATTAAACTGAATTGGGTCAGTGTGGGCTAGCTGATTACTCTGATTGGCCTCGGGAGAATCTGCTTATGGATTCACCAGTGTAACTTGGCAAAGAAAAGCCTGAAGTCAGGACAGGTGCTATATTTCTGTCTGACTGGAGATGTAATTTTTACTGAGAAATACAAAAAAAGTTAAACGAAACAATATACTGGGGTATAGTACAATGAACCACAAACAAGTCATTTCAACTCCATCCTATTTTCTCAGAGTGGAGCATGGGGAATTATAATAATAGGACAATAGGCTTATGTTACAGGAGGCCCTGAATTTCTTTTTCCTGAATTAACCAAATATACTCTATCAGGTTTTCTCTGTAAGGTTTTTCTTGCAACCCAGAAGAGAAACTAAAAGAGGGCTATGGGGACTGCATCAAGCATGAATGAGAGTCAAGTTTGTGTGAGGAATTCAAATCAATATATCAGATAAGAGTACTAATTCCCAGAATTTGAAAACAATCTTATCCCACCAGCATACATACTTATGATAATCATTTATTATGGAACCACTGATTTTAAAGGTAGTAAATTAATCTGATTAACATTGGTTTAAATTATATTAAGATAAAAATGATTTTGCACACAGAAATGATTTTGGTGACTAGAAAACCACTTTAGAGTTCTAATCCTACATTTTACCTTATAAAACTCAGGATTAATTAAACTTCTCTTAAGGACATATAGATTTATGCTTCTCAAAGTGACTTGCAGAACACCTGCATTTAATCCATTAGAACCATGGGTTAAAAATACAACAAATCTCTAAGCCCCAACCCAGGCTATAAATCAAGTCTCTAGTAGGTCTAGAAAAAATGTATTTTGTAAAATGCTTCCCAGGTGACTTTTAATTACTCTAAAACATGTGAAATGTACTTCCAGTGTCTTACTTAGTGGCATAATAAAGCATTTGAATATCAGCTCCATCATGTCATATGATCGTATGACTTAAGTCATCTTACCTCTTCTTGTGCCTTGTTACTAAAATGAAAATATTAAGAGTCTCTGTCCTAAAATGTTGCAAAGATTAATCAATAAAAAATGTTTAGTTCAGTGCCTGGCTAAACAAATCTTAGCTATTGCTGTTATTAACAGTAACATTGTTCAGATAAAAATAATAACAAAAAATGAAATCTCAATGAAACCTTGTTCTTCTACCATATTTTTGCAGCTCCTGCAACATGTCAACATTCCTCATTAAAAGCTAATTTTTACCATTTCTTGAACTCTCTTCTTTGTTTTATCAACCATAGTTTTTATACTGTTCCTATAGATTTATATACATAATCTAATTTAATTTAATTATCAGAAAACTGCAAGAAAGACTATTTCTTTTCACATGGAAGGAAAATAGGTTAACAAAATGAAGTAACTTGCCCATGATGATGTTCCGCATTCAACTGATGGCTGGTTGTTTCTGTCTCCTAAACCTGCTCTTAATCACTTCATCTGAGTAACTGATACAGAAGACCCTGCTGGGTACTAAACTAATGACTGAAGACAGAGCAGTGACATGCCCCCTTGGAGCTTTCAGTCCAGCAGAGGAAGTAGAAAATGAATACATCTTGATCCATAGGAGGTGTGAAGAGTTTAAACATATAACAGGGCAACTAGTTTACCGTGAGAGTAAAGGAAAGCATCAAGTTAGGAATATTAACCTGAGAGATTAACAAGTAGGATCAATAAGGGAAAGAATACTGTAGTGGAAGGAGCAGCATGTATAAAAAACAAAGCAAGAATGAGTCAAATACTTTGAAAGAAAATAATAATACCCAGGAAAGCTGGATTACCTGAAGCAAAGGCTGAAAAGGGGCCAAGAAAGAAATAATGGAAAAACTTGCAGATCATGTAAAGTTTGGGGAATTTATCTTAAAAGAAGAAGAAAAAAACAAAGTCATTAAGCAAATGGAAGGTATGAGCAGATTTTCTGATTTGTAAGGCTTTCCCACATCAATGACTAACACCGACATCTCAGAAGACTGGCTAGAGTAGGAGTTTGCAGCCTCTTCTCAACTTAATGCTTTTGAGCATTAGATATACAATTCTCTTAATACTATACTCTTGTTAATTCAACTAATGCATTACAAATACAATAAGTACTATAAATACTAACAATTTCTACTAACTACTAAATACCTGCAATTTCTATGAACTACAGTTCCAAGCACCACCTCTTATGCTGATCTCTAGATGTACATCAGCTGTTCCTCTCTTGGCTTATTGTCTGCATTTGTGTACTAACAACACCCCAAGCACTCATTAGAGTCAGTTTTATTGGTAATTTCTGCTTACTTAGGAAGACCATCATTAATCAGCTTCTAGAAATCAAAGCCAACTGCAGGCTCTGTGCTGACATATACTTGCAGTCCACTAAATACTAAAATCATATAAAAAGGCAGATCGAACAATTAAAACAAGAGTCTCTACAGAGAAATAGCCCTTTTGTGTTGCTTTGGTAAGTCACTGGCTGCCCAGTGTTTAGCTGGACTCACTGCTGACTATAGAATGAAACTCATTGTGTTAATCTTGAGTAATACCTTATCCCTGAATGTTCTCATGCCTTCCAAACTGTTTTTTTTTTTAAAAAAAAAAAACATTTTATTAACTGATTAGCTGGAGATTTTAAATACATTTGTGAGCAAACAACTGAACTGATTTTCTCTTCTGATTTGCTACTAAGATAGAAACAAGATTACAAAATCTGTTCTTTTGTTCCCTTGCTATTCCTATTTTTCTCATGTATGCATCTATGTTCTCAAATCTTCCCCTTGCTAACCCAGTCCTGCTTCTTCACACCTTCCTCTCCCTAAGTTTCTCCTCTACTTTTTAAAGATCTAGTTTAGAACTACAAGTTCGCAAGGTACATTACCCTACCTACTCCTTGGAAGCTGAAGTCACAGAATGTAAAGTAGAAATGAAAAATAAATAATACATGTTGTAATTTGATGTGATTCCCATCAGAGCCTACAGAGCAAATACATAAGAGTTGGGGCTCTGCCCTGAGAGAAGAGATATTGCATCAGGGAGGCTGGGAAGGAAAATGTTTAGCTGGCTCTTCTCCGTGAACTGATTTTTCAACTACTAACTCTCCACTGACTTCTGAAGTTAAACAAAAACCCTGTATACTGGCATTTGTTAATTATTCTTTAAAAATGTTCCTGGTATAAGATTTGAAGGACACATCCTAAGGTGACCCCAATGAGTTTTGCCTTTGTATAATCACCTCCCCTGGGATGTGGGTGAAACCTGCAAGTGCTTCTAAAAGACAGATTATGGCAAAGGTGATAGGATGCCATATATAGCAAAGGTGGTGCAGTGTCACTCCCATGCTTATGTTACATAAGACTCTGACTTAGAAGACTGGAAAAAAAAAATTCTCCTGCTGGCCTTGAAGTAAGCTGCCATGTTGTGCGAGGGCCAGTCAGGAAGCTCACATAGCAAAGAACTGTGGGAGGCCCCCTAAGAGCTGAGAGCAGCCCCCAGCCAACAGTGGGCAACGAAATGAGGTCCTCAGTTCTACAGCTGCAACGTGAGTTCTGTGAACCAGAGGGAGCTTGGAAGCAGAACATTCTTCAGTCAAGGCTCTGATGAAAATGCAGTTTGGGCTAATTCCTTGATTGTAGACTATGAGATCCTGAGCAGAAACCCGAGCTAAGATTTATTTTCTTTTCCTTCAATACTCTAATAATATTTCATTATCTTCTCAAACCAGTTTTGTTGCAAACAGTGTGATCTAATATTGATGTTTGGTTTGGTCTTTCCTAGGTGATTTGCTCTTGTTCTCTTGTAGCTGGAAGTTTCTTTTTGAGTTAACCAAATTGACATGTATTCAGATTCCACATTCTTTTCAAGAGAGCATTGCTAGAGATGTCTGGAATTAAAACATGAGTTCTGTTGACCCTATCTACCAGTGAAACAATCATAACTGATGAAAATGATTGGAAAAAAAAAAGTCCCTGGATATTTCCCTAGGGAAATACAGCAAATGAAAAAACCACTTATGTAAAACAAATATGCAATGTTGGTAAGAACAGAGTCTGTGGCATTTTGAGCCTTTACTTGCCCTTCAACTAGCTCACCACGGCAGTAGCCCTACTCCAAGCAGATGCAGTCAAGAACACAGGGATCTCTTGCCCCAGCTCCCAGTCAAGGATTTACTATAGGCCCTAACAGGGCAGGTCTCCAGTACTTCTCATCCTCCAGCTGTGTGTTGCAGAAGCTCTATTCTAGGCAAGAATTGCTGAAGGGTCCAGGGCTCTTTTCCTACACACAACCTCACTCAACTAGTACAACAGACAAAAAAAAAACTGGTTTCTGATTGCCTTGTCTTTGCTTACTTATAGGTAGGACAGTTGCTATGCTTAAAAAGGCAAGCCAAGAAGAAGCTAATGCCCCACTTAGAAAGAAGGAATGTCACTTCTAGAAAACTGAGTCTCTGTCCTTGCCCAAATTCTGGAGCAGTGAAGCAGAGTTTTTGGTGGTAAGAAATTTTTAAAAAGCTGGTAGCTCTATGAAAGCTATAAACTAAACCACAGACCAGGTAGACATTTAAAAGAAAGAGGTAGAAGACAGCTAAGAAGATCCCTCAAACATTGGCTTCAAAGACTACACCTGTAGAGACTCGAGTTTAATTGAATTAGATCGTGAAGGAACTTATGCCCAGGACATTGTTAAAAACAATAGGACAATCAGCCAACACTTACAGGAGGTTGGCAGCTGGGTGTGATACCATCAGAGGCAGTTTAACAGAGATTGGAGGAAAAGGCAGAGCTCTGGGAAGTCACTGTCATTGCAGGGTGACTGTGTCTGATGCCAAAGGCTGCATCATTGGAGGCAACACATTGGGGGAAACAGATTTCACTGAAACAGTCCAGCCAAGAAACTAAAAACATAAATAAACAACAAGCATAATGAGTCCTGGAGAAGCATATCAAATTCAGCATCAGTTGAAACCCACATAGAAAGCTAAAGGAAATGGAAAATGGTGTAGCTGCTTTGGAAAGCAGTCTGGTGGTTCTTCAAAGGTTAAATAAACATAAAGCTAACCATATGACGTAGCAACTCTACTCCTAGGTATGTACCACTCCCCGCAAAAAGAAAATGTATCTCTACCCAAAAATGTATTCACAAATACTCATAGCATTATTCATAACCAAAAAAGAAGAAATAGCCCAAATGTTTGGCAATAAAAAAATGAAGTACTGATACATGTTATCACATAAATGAATCTTAAAAATATTATGCTAAGGAAATAAGCTAGTCACATTTTGTCCATAGAAACAGAAAATAAATGGATGCCTAAACCTGGGCTGTTGAAAGGAAATGGCAAGTGACTGCTTAGAGTTCTAAGGCTTCTTTTGAAGTCATTAAAATATTTTTTGAAATTTGTGGTGATAATTGCACAACTCTGTGAATATACTAAAAGCAATTTAACTGTACACTTTAAATGGGTGAATTGCATGTAGGTAAATCACATCTCAATATAATTGTTCTTAAAACTGGCAATGCAACCAGTTACCTTCCTAACAGAACTAATAAGTTCATGCCATTAGAATTTTATCTAAAATTTTGTTTGCTCAAGAATTTTTAGAGCATTCCTTTAGTTCATGGGGTAGAGAGAGGGAAGAATTTTTAATTAGTCTCTTTGCAGATTTTTTAAATAAAGTATATGTTGCTATAAATGAATACATAGCCAGCATTGTCCTTTGCTTTTCTTTACTTTTTAAAATTTCTCCCTTCAAGTAATGATCTGACTCCTGAATTGAAGCCAGATGTAACTTAAGTGTTGTATCTATTTACATTTTGAAAATAGCCCCTCAAAAAAAATTATAAAAACTATATTTCTAAAGCATCAGTATTTTCTAAATGATCATAATAGTGTAAGGACAACTTAAACAAGACTTTTAAATAGAAATAATGCTCGTTGAGTATGGCAACATGCTGAACTATATTGGGCATTAGTAAGAAGCCTGCAGTTAGCCAACCACATCCAATTCAGGAGTCAGGCCCTCTCCTAGCTCAAGGAGCAACAATAAATTGATGGCACGTATGGATCATTAAATTCTGATAATTAGTGGGATATTATTTATTCTATTATATTTGAAGTATAATTGGTTAATCCTTTAACTTTGAGATGTCACATCAATTTTTTTTGCTTGTCTCAACAGCAATCTTTGCATGTTCTGAACAGTTATTTTAAAATTATAGATCGGCAATCAATACATATTTACAAGAGCCAAAAAAGGTGTGAGTTATTATGCTGGACTTTATGAGGCATACAAAGATAGATAAAATCTTTTTTTTGTCACAGATAATTGGGAATTTAAAAAGTGAAAGTTCTTTTTAAAGGAGAGAGAGAGAGGTAATAAGTATGCCAAATGAGTAGTTTGAATCTCTTACATGCAAGGACCATCATATTCATCTTGAGATTATCACTCACTGGGTTTATTACTCACAGTGCTCACATTGGGTGCTTAAATCCTTCATTATACTTAGTTATAAAAATAAGAATATTCTCATTTCCTTCAAAAATGAAACTATAAAACAGCCCAATTTTCAGTGACAAATGCATTTTTGTTTTGACTTGGTATTATAAATATTATCTTCAAAATTATTCATGAAGATATTTCTTAAAGCATTTTGGTAACCAATTATTTCTTTCTGCATTAGGCTATTTTTTCATTAGTGAACAGTCTAATGACTATGATATTAGACACATGTTTTTTAAAGTTCAATCTGGTAAACCAACTAATCTACCAATTGTAAAGTTGACTATACTTTATATAGGAAAGCAAAACAGTGACAATTTGGAAGAATATTGTTTAAAATATTGAGCAAAACATTTGTTGTATATGCAT
Organism: Macroglossus sobrinus; assembly: GCA_004027375.1. Classification (NCBI taxonomy): domain Eukaryota; kingdom Metazoa; phylum Chordata; class Mammalia; order Chiroptera; family Pteropodidae; genus Macroglossus; species Macroglossus sobrinus. The sequence goes on along the minus strand of PVKZ01000333.1, from coordinate 423,081 downwards.
AGTTTGCTTATTTTTATTTTTATGGCTCTTATTTAAAAAAAAAAAACTTTTTACTCCAGATCATTTAATGATGGATGTGTGACCCTATATGCATTTTAGTCCACTGTGATCTCTGGCTGCACGAATCATTCACATCAAAGAAAGGGAAGCACTGAGCTAGAGCTCCATTATCAGTTTCATCTCTAGTAGGTGTCATATCATAATTTGTTCTTCCATCTCCTTTTAAATTTGATTAAATAAAGAACAAATATGTTCCTGCTCTGCAAGGGTGACACATTCATTAATCACAATACAATTTATAATTATGAGTTACATTTGTTTATTATACTAAAATGGTAGCTGACATATGAGTAACTAATCTGATATTAATTTTCTATTAAGAAAATTTAATATTGCATTATTAAATCTAAACTACAAAGAGAAGTCAGAATGGTTGGAGAGTTATTTTCTTCCAAAACTGAAGGTGTCATGTAACTGCTGCCAAGAGACGGTCAATAAAAAATACGTAAGGCACTAATTCCATCATGAAGATACCTATGAGTAAACATACAAAAAAAAAAATCTTTTATTTTATCCTATGGCATCTTAAATGCAGTTATAAAAACTTATTTTAAAAGTATATGAAGGCTTAGGGTTATTAAAGCAATATGTTTTATCATATGTGCCCAAAGATAAAAGTAACTACACATGTCTGACTTCTAACTCATGCTGATAACTAGGAATTTTCTTTCTCATGAATTCATGTTTCTTGTAGATAACAAGCTGCCCTGGGGGAAAAGGGCCCTGGAGAGAAAAGGGTAGTAGCTATTACTGGCAGTTTACAAAGTGCTGTACTCTATTAACATTTCTCATTCCCTGGGTGCCTGTCTCTGACAGCTCCCAAAGCTCAACACTAACACAAAAGCTTAAGCAGGTGGATGATAGAAGGGTATATAGGCATTGTGGCATTCTAGAATAGAAGTTTGAAATGAGATATGGGTTCAAATTGTGACTCTGCCATCTACTGGCATGTGGCCATAGGTAGAAGTTTCGAGTTTCTGAGTTTCAAGTTTCCCATATCCAAAATAACATAAAGCATATAAATATATGGTAAATCACAAGTGTTCAATTAATTATAGGTAGTATTTATTTGAAATATTTGACTACCATGTGGCAGACACTATGCTGGGAATTAGTGGTACATAACACTAATTTTTAGTATTAGTAACTTTTAGTAACCGACTATTCTAGTTTGTCTACTACTTTCCCAGTTCCACAGCCCAGAAATGTCTCAGCCATAGTCAAACCAAGACAGCTGATCATCCTACCAGAACGTTCAACCTAACAAACTATCTATCTCAAGGATATGACCACAGTATGAAACTGTAGTTTCAGAGAGTGTCCAAAAGAGAGCAAAATTATCATCTGACATGCTGAATTGAAATGAACATGAGAATTACAGGATTCTAAAAAGGTTGGTGAGAGCTTCAAGGTCTAGATTACAAACAGGGAATGCTAGGGGAATCAGGTGAGTAAACAGCTGACAAAGTCATGTGAGATTCTTTGAAAACTCTAAACTACCCTTGATGAAACCTTTTATAGAGTGTTTGTGACCTACTTGTAGACATCCGATGGAGGAAGAAGGTATTCAGGAAGCCACACAACTGCATAGGTAACCCCACCACTAGGGAAGGACCTAAAACATAAAACATTTTCTATGGACAATGTTTAGCTGGACGACATACTTGAAGCATCACATAATCTTGGATAATACCTCCACAGTACCCCCAACTAGTAGTGATAGACATTAAAGCTTTAGACATTTTCATGATAAAAACTTGACAAATTAAAACATATAGACGACCTTTATTGTGCTCTGGTAAAGATCCACAGCTAGCATCATACTCAGTTAAAAAAAAAAAAAACTGAAAGCTTTCCTTTAAGATCTGGAATTAGGCAACAATGCCCAGGCTTGCCACTGCTATTTAATATAGTACTGGAAGTTTTAACCAGAGCAATTTTGGCAAGGAAAAAAGTCATTGAAATAAAAAGTAAAATTATCTGTTTGTAGATATGTTCTTATATGTAGAAAACCTTAAAGACTACACCAAAAATTTATTAGAACTAACAAATTTGACAAAGTTGCAGGATACAAAATCAATGCACAAAAATTAGTTGCAATTTTATACACAACAATGTATTATTCAAAAAGAAAATTAAGACAACAATTCTATTTATAATAGCATCAAAAAGAAAAAAATGTTTATAGTTAATCAGGAAGGGACACTGAAAACTATAATACACTAATGACAGAAACAGACACAAATAAATGGAAAGATATAGTTTTAATCTATGAAACCCAAGTTCATAGATGAAAAGAATTAGTATTGTTAAAAATGTCCATATTACCCAAACAATCTAAAGATTCAAGGCAATCTCTATCAATATCCCAACGGCATTTTCTACAGAAATAGAAGAAACAAATTTGAAATTCATATGAAACTACAAAAGATCCCAAATAGCCAAAGCAATTTGAAGCAAGAAGAACATAGCTGCAGGCATCGCACTTACTATTACAAAGTTACAATAATGAAAACAGTATGATACTGGCATAAAAATAGACATATAGATGAATTGAACAGAATAGAGAGCCTAGAAATAAACCCACACAAATACAGTCAACTGATCTGTGACAAAGGTGCCAAGAATACACAATGGGGAAAGGATAGCCTCAATAAATGTTGCTAGGAAAACTGAATATCGATGTGCAAAAGAATAAAATTGAGCCTCAATCTCACTTCCTACACAAAAATCAATTGAAAATGGATTAAAGATTTAAATGTAAGAACTGAAAAGATACAACTCCTAGAAGAAAACATAGAGAAAAAGCTTGTGGACATTGGCCTTGGCAATAATTTCTTGGACCAAAAGCACAGTCAACAAAAGCAAAAATAGAAAAGTGGGATTATGTTGAACTAAAAATCATCTGCACAGCAAAGGAAATCACCAACAAAATGAAAAGTGAATATACAGAACAAGAGAAAATATTTTCCAACTAGTGTTCGTAATATCTAATAAAGAATTAAATAGGATTGGGAAGAAAATGGCATAGATGATAGAGGCTTTGTTCATCTCTCTTGTGACCAAATCAAAGTTGACAGAAACATAGAGCAAACAGTAAGCAAAGTCCCCTGGAATCTAGATGAACAGAAGCATTACAACTAGAGAGAGAAATAAGAAATCATTCTGCAACAGTAGAAGTTTGGAGAGGGTGAAGACATGAGGCTGCATGGTCCCCAGTAGCTGAGTGGGACAGAGGCCATCACAGTGGCAGCTGGAAGGTGTAGATGCCTCTTAAAGAAGCTGTGTCCGCGAGCAGACTTTTGTGGTAATGAATTTGCTTGCTCTGAGCACCAGCGCTATTTGGCTGCTGGGAGGAGCACCAGGGATTTACAGGAGGACACAGTTGTCTGTACAAGAGTTGGAGGCAAGGCTTTCTCCTGGGGAGAAGTGCTGGTATCCATTGTTCCTCTGTTGAGCCCTTCCGCCTCCCAGTGTGCAGACTCAGAGCCGCCATAACTGAGACCTCATCAAACTGGATAACAGAGGTCTCTCCGCCCAGAGGATTTTCTGAAACTCTACCTCCCCCAACTTCCAGCCCCACCCAAACCACATCAGGTTGTGTCCTCAGCAAGTCCAGTGCACCTTGCTGAACCAACTCCAAGACTCACACTGGTGGTACCTGGCTTTAGTTTCCGGTGTGGTCTCTTGAGGCAACTATAAGCACAGCATCTGTGGATTGCTTGCTGAATCTTAACAAGTGGCCCCGGAAGGGTCGAGGCTTGGGCTAAACTTGGCCTGCAGCTGCACATTTCTGAGAGGAATGTGCCACTGAACACCTACTACACAAATCCACACTTAAGAGCTTTGCTTAGTACATAGAAACAGACACGAAAGGCAGCCAAAATGGGAAGATGAAGAAGCAGAAATCATATGAGAGAATAGAACAGAGATCCAGGAATAATAGAGTTGAGCAATCTAACAGATGCAGAGTTTAAAACACTGGCTATAAGGATGCTTAATAAATTTAGAAAAGGGTAAATGAGAACTTTAACAAAGTAAAGAACACAAAAATGGAAATTGAAATTATAAAAGGGAACCACACAGAAATAAAAAACAAATTACCTGAGATGAAGAGTATAGTAGGGAGAATAAACAGAGTGGATAAAAAAAGAGGATTGAATCACTAATATAGAGGATGGGGAATCAAGGACAATCAGAACAGCAAGAAAAAAAAGCCAAGACTATAATAATTTAAAGAGCCTATGGGACACAAATGTAAAAATATCTGTCATAAGGGTACCGGAAGGAAAACAAGAAGTTGAAGAGCTATTTCAAGAAATGGAAAACTTCTCTAACCTAGTGAAGAAAATAGACATATAATCCTAGGAAGTTCAGAGTTCCAAAAAAGATGAACCCAAAGAGACCCACAGCAAGACATATTATAATTAAAATGCCAAAGGTTAAATACAAAGACAGAACTTTAAAAGCAGTAAGAAAATACCAGTTACCTGCTGGCAGCTGATTTCTCAGAAGAAACTGCAGGACATAAGAGCTTGGCACAAAATATTCAACTTGATGAAAACCCAGCATCTACAACCAAGAATACTTTATCCAGCAAAGCTATCATTTAGAATCAAAGGATAGATAAAGAGCTTCCTAGACAAAAATAAGCTAAAGGAATTTATCAACACCACACCAGTATCACAGGAAATATTGAAGTGATTCTTTAAGTAGAAAAAAAATGTATCAAAAACATAAATAAAGAATAATAACTACATTCCTATCAACAAGTACCACAAATGTAATAAATTTGAAAAGGGGAAGAGTGGTACTAGATTTAGTGGGGTGATCACTTTGTGAGTTAAATAGATCTCTAATCACTATGCCATATGACTGAAAATATACTATTGTATGCCAACTAGAATTTTAAAAAAAAAACTCATTGAATTGTACAACATAAATACCAGCAACTAATTATCTATTACATTTTAATAAAGCTGGAAAAAGAAAAACAATGATGAAAAAAGAATTAAATACAAAATATATAACACAATGGCAAAAACGGAATAACCCAATTAAAAATGGGCTAAGGAATTGAATAAATGTTTTCCTAAAAACATATAAATGAGCAATAGGTATAGAAAAAGGGGCTTGACATCACCAATCATTGGAGAAATTCAAATCAAAATCAAATAAAAAGATCACATTACATCTGTTAGAATGGCTTTTATCAGAAAAAACTACAGGAAGCAAATTTTGGACAGATGTCAAGAAAAGGGATATTTTGTAAACTGTTGAGAATGTAAATGGGTGTAGCTACTATGGAAAACAAAATGAAAGCACTTAGAAAAATTAAAAATAGAACTACCATGTGATTCAGCAATTCCACTTCTGGGTATATATTCAAAGGAAATGAAATAAAAATCTAAAAGAGATTTATGTACTTCCATGTTCACTGAAGCCTCATTCAGTATAGACATAGAGAAAATCTAAATATCCATCAGTGGAGAAATAAAGAAAATGTGGGATATATATATACACGGTGGGATATTTTTAAGCCTTCTGAAAAGGAAATCATATTTGAAACATGAATGAACTCAAAAGACATTATGCTAAGGGACATATACCAGATGCAGAAGAACAAATAATAAATACATGCTGCACTTATGATGAATTTAAAATAGTCCGACCCATAGAAACAGAGGTGGAACAATGGTTGCCAGAGGCTGATGCAAAGGATAAATGGGGAGGTATTAGTTAAAGGATACAAAGTTTTAATTGTACTAGATGAATAAATTCGAGATTTACTGTAATAGTTAATATTATATTATACACTTAAAAATTTGCTAAGAGGGTAGATCTTAAGTGCTTTTATTACACATGCATATACACATAAATAATAATAAGATAGTGTGAGGAAATTTTTAGTAATGTTAGATATGTTTATAGCATAGATTGTGGTGATAATTTCAAATATGTATACTTATCTCCAAACTCATCAATTATATACATTAATTATGCACAGTTTTTCATGTCTGAAATAGAAAACAATTTTTAAGTTTTTAAATTTTTAACAAAGGAAAGTGAGAAGTTTATTACTAGCAGAATCACACTAAAGGATAGTTTAAAAGAAGTATTTTAGATAAAAATGAATATGATTCTACTTTAAAAAAGACTAATAACACAAGAAATTATAATTAAAGGTATTGGTAAATGTGCTAGGTTAATGTAATAAAATTATTCAACTGTCTTGCAATGTGTTCAGGAAATAGCCTAAAGTTCTTAGTCTGGCTTATAAGCCAAACCATCATGGCCTTTCCCCCATATAAGTTCCATTTTCCCAAAGTATGCACCATGGAGCATCATTTCTGTGTAGTAAAAGTATTGTATTAAACAAGAAGTTCTTTAATACAATAAGTTTAATAGTAAATACGATTATTTCTTAAAATGATAAAATAAGCTAAAAAAAACTAAGAATCACTACATGACCCAGCAATCCTCCTTCTAGATATTCACCCAAAAAAACCTGAAAACATTTATTTACAAGGATATATGTACCTTGATGTTCACAGCAGCATTATTCACGGTGGCCAGGACACGGAAGCAACTGAAGTGTCCTATGGAAGATGATTGGATAAAGATGTAGTACACATATACAATGGAATATTATTCAGCCATAAGAAGAGATGAAATAGTGCCATTTGCGCCAACATAGATAGGTCTCGAGATGATCATGTTGAGCAAAATAAGTCAGGCAGAAAAATTTGAAAGCCATATGATTTGACTCATATGCGGGATATAAAACTGAAAGCAATAAACAAGCATGACAAACAGACTCATGGACATGGATTGTGGATTAGTGGTTACCAGAGGGAAGCAGGGAGGAGAAGGGGAAGAGAGGAGCAAAAGGGGTCAAATATTTGGTGATGGAAGGAAATCTAACTTTGGGTGGTGAATACCATGCAATATATATACAACGTATCAAATTGTACACTTGAAACTTACATGATTTTATTAACCAATGTCACCCAAAAAATTTTTAACGAATAAAAATGCACAGAAAATTTTAAAAAGAAAAAAAAAACAATGGGATCATATCTTTATGAACCTCCAGAAGGAGGACATATTTTATTTCCCAAAATCAACTGAATCTATAAACAGTTTTGCAGTGCTTCTACTAGGACTAATACTTCTCAAAAGATGTTTTGAAAAGGGTTGCTCTAGCCTCACAGCCCACCATCTCTCTACCAGCATTGCCTTTACTCAACCTATCACACTCTTAACACTCTCACATCTTTGTGATCTTTCCTCCTCCTGAAATGTTCTGCTTTTACTTTCTCCTAGTTAATTTACACCACACCTTCAAGACTAAGTTCAAGTGCACCTTCTTTGGCCCCTCCATCTGGTTTAGATGTCATTCCCCAAACTCCAAGAGTACCCACTTTATTTCACTTAGCATTCTTTGTTTCCAAGGACAGAGGCCCTCTTATTTACTTTGTTTTCTTCAGTGATTAGTGCAGTATCTGACATATACTAGATTTTTATTCATTGTTGAATAAATAGGATGTTGGAGATAACAGAGAAGAAATCATTGAACCAAAATTTAATGGGTAAATTGCAACTGCCTGTCTGCAAAATTAATAAGAAGAAACAAAGCTGTCTTTCTGGAGTACAGGAAAATGAACTGTATGACCTCTGAGGTCTTCTACTTGCCCTTGGAGTCTATGAACTTCTGGGAGAATAATACATCTCTGAGTTTGATCTAGACCCTTCAATGGATTTATTATTCTTTATTTAAATAATGTATGACTTATCCTTCCAGCTGCATATCAATAGGAAAAACAAATCTGATCTTAGATTTCCTAATGTGTTCAAGTTAGAATCACATTCAAATTCAATAAGATTAAAAGACTTTAGATAAAAATTATTTGAGATTTTCCCCCCACTCTTTAAACTGTCATTTGTATGCTTTGTCTTTTTTATGTCTGTTTTTGACTTTCTAAATCCTCTTACAGAGATTTTTTAATTATCCTTTTTTAACTTGTTTAGTAAAAACATTAAAATCTACAAAGAAAATTTGTTGCACTTGTAACCATCATCTTTTCCCTGTCAAATTGTTTTCCTTATTCTTTTATGGCTTCTATTTTCACTAATCCACTCTGCCAAAGATTTTGACAGCTGAAATATGTGATTAGTGTCATTTTATAGCTCAATGTATAGTCTTAAATTTAGTCATGGTGGTTCTAGTTGTTTTAATTTGTCAAAATATTTTAATTTTAAATGAAAACTACTCACACGTGTCTTTTACAATAACTGTTCTTGCACTAAACGATTTGTGGTATCCTTCGCTCTTAGTAATTCTAAATAGGGGACCTAAACAGCTGAAAATGAGGAGTTTCATTTTATTCACTGTACTTTGAGTTTACAGTAAAATTTTTTTATGCCTACCAGTACTTAAGAATTAATAAAGAAGTTAATTTTCTTGCTTCCTAGGAAACATTGCTGATTTTATTGCCTCCACTTCTTTCAATCTTCAACACACTCAAGTCTCACAGCTCACCTTATGAGAACATTATTTTAAATGTTTTTTAATATTTATGACATTCCTCAGCATTATTTGAGAGATAGAAAACTATGAAGTAGTTCAAATTTTGATGCAGATAAGAAAAAAGAATTTTGGAAAATTGAAACTTAGTCTTTAATTTTAAAAATATACATATATCCATGTATTAACCCCTTATGTTCTACACAAAGTTTGTTTGTTGCTCTAAGGACATGTTTCAAGGATTTTAGTTACAGCAAAACCAAAATTTTCTAAGTCTGATTTGTTATAAAAATTATGTTATAAAACATATTGCCTTATAAATGACTTGTTTCTGATCAAAACACTTATACATGCAAATTTAATATTTGAAGAGTTAACACATTTTTAAATTTTTGATATGAATATTAAGAAAATAGCCTCTTAAAACTATGTTTAGAACACTACAAATTCCTTGAATGAAGATCTAAGTTCTAGATTGCTTTATCTTTTGTGCCTACTGCACAGGTAGATATGTTAGTATTTAAAAAGCACTTTAAATTGATTTGGAAGTGGAGAATTAAAGCAAATGGCTGCACAAATCAATGAAAAGCAGATTTTAATTTCTTACTCAAAATCCACCTGTTGGCGTTTTCAATAATTGTTCCAGTAGAAATCTTATTTAAGAAAATAGAATTACCTTAGATGGTGTATCTACCACAAAAAAAAATTTATCAGTTAAGCAACAGAGCTTGTTCTACAATAATCAAACTGGCTTCCCTCTGGTCAAGTATTAAGTATACTGGAGACAACACAAACTCTTTTTTTCCAGTCTTAGATACCACAGTCACACTTTTAATCTTTCTTTTTCAGAAAGCTCCAAATTACTGGAGAAAAATAATAGTGTGGCACATTTATGGTTTCCCAATTCATCAAGAAACTCAAGATTGCCTAGTTTGCTTTCCATCTCTCCACAATGATCATTTCAAGCCTTTGTCATGCTTCTTAAATCCCGACCCTTCTCTATCCGATGGAATTTCAGTGGGTAATACGCTTCTGGTTAACAATTAGAACCATTAAAAGAAAACTTTAATAACTCCCATTGCCAAATACATAGACCTACTCACACAGGCACCTAGATTCACCTCTTTCTCTACTTTGAAAATAGAGGATATTTTCCTCCTCCTAAAAGGGTTTTACCTACTATCTTCTCATAACTCTATGGGTAGAGGTTATCTTCCCTGGACTCTATGCTGAATACCTCCCTCTCCTAGATCCTATACTTTAAAATTTAAACATGATTTAATCATTCCCTTAAAAAAATAATAAAATAAACAGTTTTCTGTCTCTGTGTTCTCCTTAGTTATTCTTCTATCTCTTTTGCCTCCATAACTCTTGTAAAGAGTTCTCTACTTTCATGTCTATACTGTCTATCGACTCTTCCACATTGTCTAGTATGGCTTCTGCTGTAACACCAATGGAAACATATTTCAATAAAACTAATACTCTTTGTGACTCAGATTTTTTAATTCTTCATTTTACAGAACTTCTTAGCAGTATTTGACATAATTGGCCTCTCTTTTTTTATATTTTTTTCCTTAGGTTTGTGACATCAGATTCCCCCTGGTTTCCTTCTACTTTTCTAAGACCAGCCCATATCAATTTCCTTTGATAATTTATTCTCAGCCTTTAAATGCAAGTGCAGATGAGGATCCCAGGTTCTCCAGAGCACTTCTCCTATTATACGCTATTCCTAGCCAATCTCATCCATTTCTACAGCTTCATCATCTTCTACATGATAATAACGCCCCAAATTGTCTCCGACTCAGCCTTTCTAAGCCTCAGATTGTCTATCCCAGTGCTGGAATAAAGTCTCTACTTAGGTATCTCACAGGTTCTAGAACCTCAATGCCACAACTGAACTTATGATTTTTACTCTCAAATCTCATCCTCTTCAAATATTTTCATGTAACCTGATCACAATATTCTTTATCTCATAGGGAGATGGTAGGATAGTCAGAGATGGAAACATTCTTACTGAAAATTAATTTTCCCCAACTAACAGAAACTGTCATATATACTTGCATACCCTTAGTGGGGACCAACAAAGCCACATCTCTTCATCTGCATAAAGAACACCTCTCTTCTCCTCTCAGAGGCATCAATACTTTTAAAGCTTCACTCACTCCCAAAGTTCCAATATCTTTTTATGCCACATTCCTCTAGCATGGTCGTATCATTTTCTGTTTTATCTATTTCTACAGTTACATGAAGTAAGAAAGGATATTTAGATCACAAAATAGGACATGGGGGAAGAGTCCATCCACTCATTTATACTCTGGGATAAAAATATACAAACTTTCACACATGTCCAACCATTAAGGTTATAATTGTATTGACTTACCCCATTAGCGAGTAAAAAAAAGTGTTACTTTTGCATTATAAAAGTTACTCTCTATATTAAGTTGAGAAGCACAAGCCTCAAGAAAGAAGGGTGATAAAGGAAAATTTATTGTTGTGAAACCACTTTCTAAGCAAGTAGAATCAATAGCCATATACATGTTCATGCCACAAATGTGGGAAATATCTCTTTCTGCTTAAATCAATCAAGTGCTACTAAACCAGCTACATATATCTGGAATTTATACAGTTCTCACCATTTTTGCAATTACTGCTCATATAAAAGGCATCCCAAATACTGCAATGGCCTCCCAAAAGGCACTTTCATGCTCAGTCTCATGTTCTGACAAACCATCATCATACTGCATCCAAAATGATAAATCATCTCTTCTCCTTTATCCTCTTGGGAATCATACAACATGGTATAGGAAATACCTAATGGAATGCTAGCAAACATAATGCATGCAGATGCTTAAAACATGCTTACGCATTACGAATTCTGCTTTTTGGTCCTTTTAAACTCAGTTACCATGTGAAAAAGACTAGTCTTTAGGTTGCTTGTTTATATAGTGATATTTTATTAAATTATTTAAAAGAATGGGGCAATTCTCAATGTACAGATATGAAACAATATCTAAAATATATTTATAAATAAAAAAAGCAAAGAGTAAGACAATATGCTTTAACTGGGGCTTTAAAAGTGTCGTGGTATGTGTGTGTACCTTTGAATATTTTAATAAGAGTAGTTGATCTAGAGAAGAATAACTATCCTGGGGGACAGTTATTGGAGGATGACATACTTTTTCATCATATGCTCTCTTTCTATTTTAAATTTTGCAACATGTGTATAAACTACTGATCCTAAAAGTAAATCAATCCATTTTTAAAAGCATGATACTTTGTTTAAACAATATCTTTCCATTGCTTTAAGGATGTAACCTGAAATTTTGTTGTTGCTTGGCCTGATCTTTCTCTCAGCTAGCTTGGTGAGGCTATCAATAGCTTGAGTCCTCTTATTTGCTAAAGATCTTTAGCTAGACTAGAATAATGATCTAACTCTTACTCCCAAGGCAGCGCTCTCTATCAAGAAGGCTTGGCAACACAGGTTGTAGAAAGCAGATTTGTCTCCTGGCTAACTTGACTGAAAATAAAAATCAGTTTTTTTTCTAGTCTAAGGAAAAGACCAAAAGTGTGGGTTGGGGGATTGGGGTGGGGATGTAGAAACACTTACTCAAAAGCTTTAATAATCCCTTTGGAAGACTTCCAAAGCTTGATTTGCTTACAGTGAACAACTTTATATCATAGATCAATTCATTTAGTTACCTCAGGGTATATGTTTGTAACCAGTTTATCTTGAAGTACCAGGAAATATCTTTAATTAATATTAGGCATTCTGTTGTTGCCTTATTGATATGTTTATGATTACCATGAACAATTGGGAAAACCTGCTTTGACTTTCACAAAATAAAATTACCATGTTGTATAGTTCTCTGGCATAAAATTTTGGGAACTTGAGTGCCCCTTTATTCATTTGTTGAAATATACCTGACACTAAAAAATGCTTTGGAATTATTCAGCTTGTCAAAAAAGCCACCCAAATTCAGATAGCAATTAGAATTAAAGAACAGCCTTGACTTTAACTGAACTTCTGATTTCCAGAGTTTGCCAGAGAAGATATTTTCGAATAATACGATATTCAATTTTTTAAATAAAATTCAAAGAGGATTTCAATTACCCATTTTTCTAAATAATCCAAATCATATAACCTGTTTCCCATTGCCCTTGGATTAAAATCCACACGTTTTACCATAAATTATTATGCCTATTTCTAATCTCATTTAACTCCTCTTCTCATTCACCATGGTCCACCCAGCATTCTTATTTTCTCGCCAATTTCCAAGATTATTTTTTCCTCTGTGACTTTGCAGTTTCTGCCCTCTATGCCTGTGATATCTTTCCTCCTAATCTTCTCATGATTATTTCCTTCTTGTCATTTAAATGTGCCTTAATTATCTTTCAGAGAGGACTTTCTCATCCTCTTACTCTCCACCACATAATCCTGTTGTGTCAATTTCATTACATTTATCACTATTTGAAATGGGTTTAGTGAGTCCTTTAATCTACTTTCCAAGCAGTGAATCTTTGACACCTTATCCATCTCATTCACCAGTCTATCTCCAGTGACTAGAACACTGTCCAGAATGTGGCAAGTGCTTGGTAAATATTTTAAATATTAATTGAAGAAAGCAAGAAAGCAAGATTATCAGAATAGTAACTTACATCAAGGAACATAAAATTTAGCTTTTATATTATAATAAAAATTTTGAAGAGTTAATCCACTATATCCCTCAGCATTTCTCTGAAGCATTTATAAAGAATAATTAACTTGTATATTTATATGCAAGAGCAACTAGCAACTTGTGTGCTCTGATCTGAGATTATGTCTCTTTGTATCTTATCTTGTTTCTATCCCTGGCTGACAAAAACCACAGGACCAAATCTGAGACCTATCTCCAAAAGCCAGACAGAAGTTTATGGTGCACATAAGGAGACCTGAACTCATTGTTAGTCATTGCATAGTATGGCTTTCATCTTTCCCTATTTTATTTTTTTCTATTTTATTTACCATGTTATACAGTGTGCATTTCTGTAAGTTGTTTTAAATCTTATTTGGAATGAGACAAATTGGAAGAAAAAGAACAAATACATAAAATATGCATGTCTGTTCAATGTCTGTAATTTGCCTAACTTAGGATCCCCAACTCTGCAAATCCTTCAAGTATGTACCCTCTTTAAAACTAAGGTAACTCTTAAAGTCCAATAGTTACAATTCAGTTTTCAATCAAATACTCTCTTACAGTAAGCTCTACTTGTTACTTAATGTAGATCTCATAAGATTTTTAAGTCCCTTTGTATTAATATATATTCTCCACAGCACCAAGAATAGAACTTGCCACACAACAGGTATTCAATAGACCTTTATTAAATTAATGAATGCACAAATGGCTCAATATGTCATGTGGCTCAATGAAGGGTAATATTGTTTTTAAAACTCCTAAAAAAATGCAAAATGAGTTCAGTCTACCTAATATTCTGGATCATACCTATCAAAGCAATGAAATGAGGAAATTTTTTGTCTTATAGGTTTACTATGAGAACAAAGAAAATATTGATGATGTTTAACTACATAAATATTAAGAGACAGGCTATGCCATGCTTTCAGGATACAGAATTTTACTAGACACAGATTTATCAACTATGCGATGCTTTTGTATTGATTCTAAAGTGCTTTTTGGATGAACTTTGAAAGCCATTTGCTGAGTGTGAGGTTTTGTAGGCTTGGGGTTGTCAATAAATGTGTTTTTCTGTAATTAATAACTATATGTTCTTGCACCTGTGGGGAAGATGAAGCATCTTTCTAATTTCATGTTCGGCAATAAACATGAGCAACTGTCTGCATGGTTCCTCTTTTGATTCCAGCTGCCAACTGCTTGGAATGCTTTGAGTCCAGCTAACTCCACATTCCCTCATTAGCTGATGTCCCCATTTATTTTTCTGCCTAAATGGGTAGAGAAGTAATTTTGTATAGCTCATTCGGATCTGTTGACAAAGATACCAGCATATCAACACCTGTCACTTTTCAGTAATTCCTAAGAGGAACTCTGGTGCTTTATAGCAGATTTGCTTTGGCAGGAAACAAAATGCTTAAGGTTTGCAATGAATGACTGGATTCTGTGAAAATGCCATCTCTTCCCTTAAAGTGGAGAATAAGCATCAATCTATTATGGACATAATTAATCCAAATCACTTGCAAGACAACAAAATTTAATTATGGATTCTTAAAACTAAGAACCCACCAATTATTGCTAATAGGCTGTTTCTCAATCATAGCTAGTGAGTTAAATTTGTTGAGGCTATTTTTCCAACAGTTAACTTTTAAAAATATGACTTTATTTTTAGTTAAGTAGCTTTGGTATAACATTGTTTTGCAGTGGTAGGTCAAATATATCCACAACTTCAGTTCAGTTTTTATATTCTGGAAAACAATTAGTTAAGAACTGAACTCTTGGATATATCTTTATATAATCAGCATTCTCTGTACTTTAGAGACCTATTTTTGTTTTCTGTTAGAAGAAATATTTCCCTTTCATCTCTGAACAGCTGTATATATGTCTCTGCATTGATTTTTTTGGCACCTCTTTGATAGTGCAAAAAGGACAAAACATTTCAAAATTCATTCTGATTTTGTCAGATTCTGTAGTGGGCCAAATGTTTGTGAGGGAGAATTTCATCCCTTGAAAGTATATTAACAAGAACATTATGGATTTAATGACCCTCTATTCATAAATATTAAGCTATCCCCAGAAATCAGCAGTTTATTCTTAAAAAGTAATTATAAGAACTAACATTTATTGATTTTTTTTTTTTTGGCTATATGGCAGGTACTTTTCTATAGTAGTCCACATTGCTCATCTTATTTACCTGTACTAAACTATTACTGACTCTCCTTTACCCATGAGGAAACTGAAGCACAAGTTTAGATAGCTTGCCCAAAGTCATACAGCAAGTCAATGGTGGAGACAGACTTTAAACTCAAGAAATCAGGATTTTAATCACTATACTCCGGTACTCTCATTTGACTAACGGGTAGAAAAGGGTGTACTCATACATGTGCACTCATTTCTTTAAAGTCTATCATGCGCTTACTGCTGCAAAGTATTGCGGTCAATACCATAAAATCCTATATGTGTATATACTACATGTAGGTGTCTCTTTGGTAGATCACGTTTAAAGTAATAGTTATTGCCAAGCAGACACAGTCTGTTCTTAGTTCTAGTTACACAACTGCTTCAGAACTTCCCACCTCTTTTCTAAACCTCATCCAAATAAGTCTTTCCAGGAAAGATTCTCTATTTTGCTTTTAAGTCATTCAAAATTGCTATTATTACAGATCTTGACCGCAGTTGACTTTAAAGTACCACCTAACCTTCAAGAGCAAACTATTATTTTGTGCTGTGGGAGACCGAGGTATGTCCTCAAATAAAAAAATGTTCATACACTGTTGATGAGATTTGCACTGTGAATGGTGTTTACAGCTGTGATGGTGACTATGCACAGAAATCTTCATACTTTAGAATCAATTGAAATTATTTGCAAGTTATCTAATTAAATTTAAGTATGGCTGCAAATTCTTTGCTACTCCTCTGATCGAGAAGTGGAATTTAATTCCTCTCTCCTTGAATCTGAACTAGCCTTAGTAATTAATATATTTAACAAGTTTCAATAAAAAAAAATGACATTCTGGAAATGCCAAGGATAGGTAATAAAAAGACTTGAAGCTTCCATTTAGGTATTTTTTAAATGCTCTGGGGGAAGCCAACTGCCATATAAGAGGTTTAGCTGCCTTGAGTTTAACCACCACGTTGGAGAGGACAAATGTAGGCATTCTACTCAACAGACTCAGCTGAGTCCATTCTCCTACTCATTCTTCCCAAGGTACTACACATGGGAGTAAAGCCATATTGAACCTGCAAAACCAGTTCAACTGCCACCTGAGTACACAAAATGTCCTCAATCAATGCCACGAAGCAGAATTATACAGCCAAGTCTTTTCCAAATATTTAACCTACATAATTATGAGATATAATATAGTTGTTTGAAGCCACTAAGTTTTGGAGTAGTTTTTTATGCAGCAATGGATAATCACACCAAGTATGATATATGGCTCTGCCACAACAGAATCAAACCTGACATTCTGATTCTACCATCACATAATTCTAAAGTCCCCAGGCCCTAAAGAAGTCATTAAACAATTATAAGGAGGTTTCACTTACATACTGGGATCCAGATAAATAAGCACAGATCTGACTCTTTCCTATGACTGGCCCCTAAGAGTGCATCTCCAGTATTTCCAGGAATGAGTCCATGCAAGCTGGCTGCATTCCTAGCAGACTTCTTTATCCTCTGGGTCTCCCAAAAGACCACCATCTCCTATAAATTTTGACTAAAACTTATGTTTTTATTCATACCTTCACAATGATCCAAACATCAGTTTATGTGACAAAATATGTATTTAGATAACATCCAACTCTTCCTTTATTTGTCCATTTCTCCTGCCTTTCTCTCTCCTTTTATCTCCACCTTGCCCTTGTTTACTGTATCCCCTGCAGCTTCATCTCCTTCTGAGAACTATTGCTTTTCTTATATCTTCTCTTTTTATCTCTGTATGACCTTGGGCAGTCACTTTACCTCTCTCCACATCTGTAAATTAGGTATAGCGTGAGCACTAAAATAAGATCACATAATTTAAATGTTAATATAGCACAAAATACTATGTAACTGCTCAAAATAGTTTCACCATTTTTAATAACATTACTATCATCCTTCAGCCTAAAGTAATAGTGGCCCTGCCAGTCAACTCATACCAATTAATGCCTACCTGACTACCAACTACAACATGCCATCAGTGCTTCCCATAAAAGCCTAACTTAAATTTGGGTTCATTTGGGACCACCTCTACTGTAATCAAAACCTTCAAATCAAAGTAATCACACTGCCCAGAAAATCATGGCTTGTCATGGTGTGAAGAAGTATAATGTCCAACCCTGTCACACAGAGAAACTGTCTGCCAAACAGTCACTGAGGCCATTCCAGAAATCCAAATTTGTACAACTAAATTACTCTTTATAATTTCATAATTTTTCAACATAAGTATATTATTTCTGATGAACATTTTAGTTATTTTAACTTGTGTTAATCTGATTTTGCATAATATTAAACCTTCTTATTTTAGTCCAAGTAATATAACATGGTACTAAAATACATTTGCTTATATGTCAACCAAGAGAAATGACAATTTGCAATTTGACTTCCTAGAAATACATTTTAATCAGAGATCTTTAAATATTTTAATATTGCATCAATTTTACTTTTACATTGCTGAGAGGTCAATGATAACTATTAGAACTTCTCTTTTTAAGGTTTATTTCCAGAATATAATATTTAATAAGATACATAATCACTGATAATCTCTTTCCAATCCTTAAAAATAAGTATGCAACTGCTACTAGACATCTCCATTTGGATGGTCCATAACAATACAACAGCAATAACAATAATGGCTAACAGCACTTTCTCTGTGCCTAATACATTTTCTCAATCTAACCTTCACAATAATAGTGTAAGTAGGTATTATTATTCCTATTTTATAGAAGAAAATAAGGTATGGAAATTTAGATAACCTACTCAAATCACATAGCTATCAAGTGTCAGAATTTGGATTTAAACCAAACAAGATTGTCTCAGGAGTCTAGCTTTTAACCCCTGACTGTATATTTTTTCCATTCTGCTTCTTGCAGACACCTGACACTCGTGTGCCTAAAATAAAACTTACCCTTTTTCAGTCATAAACCTGCTCTAATTCCTGTTATCTAGCACTAAGAAACATCATGTGATATCTCACCTATTTGCCAGACTACTAGAACATGGAACTCTGAATCTGAGTACCTACTTTAGCTCATCCAAACATATCATGTGATTCTTTCTTTCTCTTTTCCTTTTCCTCCCCCTCCTCTTCTCTCATGAATCATTGTAATATTGTAACATCTTCTAACTAGTCTATCAGCCTCCAGTCCTGGTTCATCCAATCCAGTCTTCATTCTGCAGTCAACTGGAGTTTTCCCAAGATACAAAAGTAATTATATCACCTTCTACCTTAAAACACTTTAACAGCTTCCTATTACCATCAGCAAAGTGTTTGCACTTCTTACAGGGCTTATAGGGTACTTACAATTTAGTGTGCTATTTCCCTAGCCTCACCATCAACCCTGCATGTTCAATATTTCAGTCATACTCAGCTTTCTTCAATATTTCAAGTACAGTATGGTTTTTTTGCCTTGGGCTCTTCATGTATTATTATTTTCACTGTGTATACACTGCAGAACACACCACAATTTCTTTACCTGACAAAATTTTACCTATCTCTCAGGTTTCAGCTTAGACATTATTTTCTTGTGAAAGTCTGCCCTGATCTGCCCTGGCACATGTTCATATAGCCCCTAAACTTCCATTACTATGTCATTAATCAAGCTTTATTATCAAAAGAACTACATAATATTAAATTGTTTATTTTCTATCAAAAATATATTTGCATTAATATTCTGTGTAAAATATTCTGTAAGAAATTTTTAAAAAGTAGAAGAAATGATAAGTGGCCATAAAAAATATAATCGAGTGAGAATTAATGAAGGCACAGATAAAATATAATGTTCAGAGGTTGATAACTATGCTTGTTTGATATCATGGGCATGGAGATACATACAAGTATTCATAAGATGACTGAAACAAAACAAAGATAAGAGATATATTGATCTATGATAGTCTTGAAGAGAAAGTAGATGAAAGATTTGAGGAAAATGTTTATCAGTATTTCCTTTACAAACTGCTCCAGCCTCCTGAACACTTGAATAATGAAGAGTGAACTGAAAACTGGAGACTTTGTGTAAACTGGGTCAAGTTCCCTGTAACCAAGATAGAAGATAACCTGTAACTAAGACAATACAGAAACGTAATTATTCTGATCAAATACTTCTCACTCTAATCATCTTTTTATAATCAAAATGTTGTGAATTCAATACTTTTAAACATCTACTATAATTAGGTTCCAGGAATACAAAAATCAATAAACTAAATATATCTATACCTTCCAGAGACCTATATTAGGTTCCATGAATACAAAAATCAATAAACTAAATATATCTATACCTTCCAGAGACCTGTATAAGTACCAGAGGCTCATGATTAGTTCTCAGTTCTGTGTTTTAAGTTGAAGAAAGGGATGGTGAATGATCTGGAATTATTTCTCAATGGATCAACAAAATCTATCATCAATTGAAGCTAACTTCATCAGACAGACATTAGTACCAGTACAATAACCCAAGAACCTCTGTGTTTCATGTACTTATGAAAACATCAGTTTGAAATCAGTCTTCCAGAGAGATTAGCATAGTTAAGTAAAACACAGTAAGCTAGGGACTGATGAGTCGGTCTACCAAGTACCATCTGCATTCAAAAGTCCCAGGGGCCCTACATATCCATAGATTTCAACAGAATCAGAGTTAGTGAGTTGCTTCTGAGGCAAACAGGATTTCACACAGTACCCCAAGGTAGATGATAATAGATTTAGTACAAGGTGATTTTTTGCTCTGGAGGCCCCCAATGTGTTCAAAGTCAAGTCAGTGTCGCTTTTCTTTCTTCTGATACAGTGAATAAAGTATGAGCCTAATTTACTTTAAATACTTATGCCTCATTTTAAAAATCTCTAAAAATCACTACTCATATTTTAACTTCAAACACCCCACTTCCCCCCTGCAGCTCCCTATATATATTGAGTGGGAAAGAAAGTATATCAAATCTGGCAAATAATATGACATATCTTCAATTTAATTAGAAAACTTTTTTTATAAAAACTTATATGTAAATCCTCTTGAATGGAGAGATTAAAACAAATGTTACAGTCAAATTAAATTATTCCATGTAAGTTTCATGTGCAGCATTCTATGCAGAAATTTGTAAAGAGTTATGGAAAACATTTAGCAGAATATTTCTGTTATGGCAGGGCTTTGAGGCCTTTAGCATATTTCATCCTTCAGGATGTCTCATAGTCAGGTAGAAGAGAGGCTGTGAAAGAGATTCCTAAATGTCCTTAAATTTCAGAAAGGAAAATAGTCATTCAGACATTGTATATCAGAACATATCTTTATTAATAAAACATTAATAAAACATTTTTTCAAGTTATTTCTCTTTTAATAGTACATTTTGGGTTTGTTGGATTCTCTCCCCTTTCTTCACATTGATATTTTGCCTGTCTTGATTTTGGCTGCCAATGTCAATAAGTTTTCATGTGGGAAACTGTTATTTGGGGACACAGTTATCGCTGACTTTTTTGTAAGACTGATGGTGTTGCTTCCTTGATGAATAAGTCACTTCTCTGTGGTATCTGTGTTTCTTCTAGGGAACACCTTAAATAATTAGTGAAGCTGGTAGTTTCAGGAGAGAGAAAGTAGACCTCACGGCTACCAGAAAAGCCTGTTTTTCATTGTTGTTGTTTTGATCAACAATCACTAGTTCTTCTGTGGATACAAGTTCTTTATAAAATGAAAGGTGTGAAGATCTCAAAATGATTAAGTAACAAGAAGCATGCACAAATGGTGCTAATTTTGACCTGCTGAGGGTTTTTTTCTCCATTACTGCACTAATCACAACAGCTGTAGGTACTTAAACTCTCTTTCTGGAACGCTTGCACTCTACATTATGCACAAGAGAAGTAGGGACAATTATTACCAATTTTCACAAAGCCCAGGGGGTGACGCAGGAGGAGGACAGTCTTCCTTCTGCCATAATATCTTCACACCCACCAATTGCAACCACTTCTTATAAAATAGCATGGTAATATTCATTAGGAAAAATAGAATTTTTGTGCTTAAGAACATAGGGAATGAAACAGTAAGAGAAAAAAAAGGAAAGAAATAAAGTTGAGCTCATTTCTTACCAAGCTAAGGGTGTCTCGAATTATATGTAATGAAAGGTCTTTGTGGATTTGATCGAGTATGTGAGCATTTATGGCACCTGTGCCTGTGGGGGGGCCATACCAGCGGCCAAATGGTAATACTGGTGTGTAATTACAGAGCACTTAACTGAATTCAGCATGGTTTGTTTCCCTGATAATTTTCACTTTCATTGTTCAAGAGGTTGTGGACATTGTAGAAGCTGAGGTTCAAGTACCTGCAGCTGTTGAGATAAATGAACGTTGTAGCTGTTTTAAAGTTTCCAGGAGAAACGTTTTTAAGAGAAAAGTTTGATGGAAGTACAGTTAAAATAGTCTACTTACCTTTCCAAAGTCATAAAATCCTGAATCTGTAGATAGATCTTTCTTTATTCCTCTTCATTTCAAAAGCTGGATGAACCCTTTTGCACCCCACTCAGTAGAAACAGTCTCTTTTGCCTGCTATTAAATTCTCAGTATGGAATTTAATACTGATGAATTTAACCCTTATGTTGTCTGCAGTTGTGATATATAACAGTTTCAGACATTTAAAAATGTGTTAACCTGTTTATATGAAAGAATAAAAATGTTCCAAAAGGACAAAGCCTTGCCAAATCTGAACTCAAATCGGCTTCTATTTTCTTGCATTTCCTGCCTTTAACCAAAGTTCTTCAGTGCACTATCTACTTGTCTTTAATCTTCTTAAAGTTTGGAACATTAGAATACAGGAAAGTCACAAAACCCAAATTAATATAATTCAGTTTTCAGCACCATGGAGAGAGTATTTTCTCTGTTTCCAAAGACTCTTTATTTCACCAACAAAAATATAGGGTTTATTTAGAAACAGTGTTGCTTAATAACTCTTCTCATTTGTCTGTATTTTACACTAATTTTGTTCAATTTGATATAAAAATTGAGAACATTTATTAAATTCCCACAAGAGAAAACAACTATTGCTTCAAACTTTTGATACTTTCAGCTAGCAATTCTGTTTGTTTCAAAGTTTAAGTTACATTTCTAAATTGGTCACCTACAGCCTGTTTACTTATTGTCAAAGTGTACTTTTCCTCTTCCTCTGTGTGTGTGTGTGTGTGTGTGTGTGTGTGTGTGTGTGTGTTTAGAAAGTGAGATACATGGTAGATAGATGATAAAGATTAGATAGATGGGTGGGTAGATATATGGGTAGATGGGTGGGTAGATGGGTGGGTAGATGGGTGGGTAGATGGGTAGATAGATAGAGCAAGCAATAATAAATCAAATGGAGTAAAATATTTCCAATAGGTAAATGTGGGTAAAGGGTGTACTATTTTTATTTTTGCACTTTTAAGTCAAAAATTATTTCCAAATAAAAAGTCTTAAAACTTCCATGTGGTTTAAGCACACACAATTAATCCAGTCTCAACATCTGCCCCTTGCCCTTTCTCTTTACATATACCCTGAGCTCCAGTCATACCAAACGGCTCATAATGTCTTCAAATGACTACCCCTGTCCTCTAGTCTTCTTTGGAAACTATAACAGACTGTTCAAGGCAACACATGAGGTCATCTCTTCAAAAAAGCCTTTCCTGATCTCTTCAGGTGAGTTCGGTACTTTCTTCACTGTGAGAAATGATTTTTCACATGTCTTTCTTCATTAGAATATAAGATGTGAAAAAAATGACCCTGCATTTTGAGTGACTTGGGTATGGTACTTAACTTCTGTATGACTCAGTTTATTTATAATATGGAGATGACAGCAACTACTCAGAGGGATATTTCAAGGATGTAATGGGATAACTCATGTAAAATATAGAACTTAGAAATGCCTGAAAAATAGCAGGTGCTCCTAATGTTGGTGCAGGTGGTATGATAGTGATGAGTAGCATAGTATCATAGTAGCATAGTAGCATAGAAAAGTACTAGAATAATAGGAATTGGAGGAATCATGGTATATCCTATAGCAAACACTGCAAAAATTCATTAAATGTCTTCAAGTGAATGAATGGATGATTAGTAAGTGCATTATTATAATACTGCAGGGAAAAAGTAATGAAGGTCTCTACCTCAGCCATATCAAGAGAAAAATAAGGAGAAACTGACTTTGAAAAACCTTCATGCAAATCTATATCAAGTGATAATCCCTTGAGAGGGTAAGAGGGAAAGGATATAAGCTATTATGTCTTCCTTATCTTAGGATCATCACAAAGTCACATTTTAGGCAGTATTTTAGAATATGGTATCACCACAGCCATTGGCACCACTTCTGTCAGTCAATAAGAATTATTCTTTGATTGGGTTCAAGTACTTTTATCCATATTATGCTGGATATTTGTTTAAAAGTTTATTATATATGTGTAGAAATCATTAGTATCTGGTTGTAATTATATAGTTAAAAGAATCCAAATCAAAGGTGTATAACCATATTACCACTTAATAAAAATTTTAGTGAGACTTAAAAATGAGGGGAAGGCAAGAAAAAAAGAAAAAGTACAACAGCCTTGGCTTCATTATTTTTAATATTAATACCCTATATATCTTTGTATAGAAAAAAAAAGATATCCTAGTCCAAAACCCAAAACCTCCAAATCAGAGAAGTGAACTGTTTTTGTATTTCAACAAAAAATAAACAAGTAAATAAATAAATGCGAGAATACAACTGTATTACCTCTTACAGTATTTTATTTAAAAGTTCTCAATTATAGCACTTGTAATAACACAAAAAGTTTAAAAATACAAAGGTTGTCCTGTAGGAAGGACTTATATTCAGAAGAAATGGAGACTGTGCTTAAAGTGTGTGGAACTCACTTAATGTGGGCCTCATAGAACATCAGAACCCATAATTTGAAGGGAATTAACATAACTTCCAAGTTACTCCAAAATTGACACAAAGTGGGGGAAGGTGAGGAGGTGGCATAAATCCGAAGATTCCACTTGTCTCAGGTTAAAAATCCAAAGAACAGAAATAAAACCACTTCAGCACTATCTACCATCTGCTGACATATCCAAAACACAAAACTGCAAACCAGTGTCCTTTAAAGAAATTCATTTTTTAAAGACTTCTATCATGCTTCTCAAATTCAGTACTGTGGTAAGGAAAAATACTATTTCTGGATGAGCCAGATAGAATGATTATTAAAAAGAAGTAATAAACAAACATAATGAAGGGCTTTATAAATTAAATCCATATTTCATTTTAACAAATCTTGAAGGTATTCTGCTTTTTTAAAGTGTCCTGAGTGTGGCAGATGCTATTTAAGAACAATGGCTACAGTGTCTGTGAAGTATATGTAGAAAGAGTTCAGAAGATAGAGCAGCAACTTTTTCTACCTGGATTATCGATAATCGGCACCATAAAAAGTTCGCCGTAGGTAAGCACATTGGGTAAGCTTAGCCCACCAAAAACAAGGCAGTTGTAAAGAGATAAATTACCATGAAAAACAAGTTACTTACAAAGGACTCTCCATGGAAGGTTTTTAAAAGTAACTGACAACATTTTAATTGTGAAAGACAAGACTACTAAGGCATAATTGAGTATACTGAAATAAGTTCTGATATCAATATCTGGGAAAGGAAGTTGGGAATCAGTTCCTTTAGATAAAACGTGGCTGAGCTTGGTTTAAGAATGGAGCTGGTCATCCATCTCCCTACGCCGCTTTGCTAGCATTGTACTGCCTATAGTGAAAAAGACTCTTGGAGTCCACATTGCGAGATTTCTGCACAGCTTCAACAAAAAGTTTGGTCACCTGAAAATACAAGGGTAGGAACCTTAGCAACCCACATAATATGAAAGTGAATGTTTAATGAAGCAGGAGTGAAAAGTCATGGTTTCTGGTCCCAATTTTCAAAGGGGCATGGGATGAAAAGAACAAAAATTTTTAATGAGAACTTTTTCTCAGATCTCATGAATAAGCTTATCCCACCTTCCCCCTACCCCATCCCACATAGGGATTAAAACATGACTCAGGGGAAAAAATACGATGGGCAGAAAGTTAATGAGTCTTGAGGGATAGTTTTTTCTTTTTTCTCATGTTAAAGAACTTGGTGAATCATGTCCAAGTGGAACTAAACAAACCTCAGGTATTTTCTGTGAATTGGACAGTGCTTCTTGCACTAGATCTGGATCTTCAATTATCATTAACCTGTTGCTTTTATGTGGTGGCTTTCACTTAGAAACAATGAAATAAAAGTTTGTATCTTTATTCTGTGCCACACCACACTTTTTATTTAGAGGATAACTGAATGGGTAATGATAGAACCGTGGCTATGTGTGGCTTTGGATTATCTCAATTGCTTCATCACCAACAGTCTAAGTTCAGCCATGACCTACCATAATAGCACCATTATTTTAGATTCTACCTAAAGATTCTTCTCCATTCTGAATGTTACAAGATGGAGAAAAGAGATGTGCATAGATCGATGGACACTCTTAAGGGAGGAACAGAAAAAAATCCTCATGCAACCTGAATTTTAGAAAAAGAGCATACCTGGAAATTAGTGAGGAGAGCAATTCCGCTGTCGACAGCTGTCCTCCGAATCACATAATTATCATGAACAAACTTAGTGTTGTTGTTGGGAAGGTTAATCACCAGGTCAATGCTGCCATCTCTAATCAGTCTGGAAGAATCAACAAAATAAAAACTTGCAGATGACCATGTATATTTTATGACTTATTTTTAAAACACTAACATACATTATTCAGCCATTTAAGTCAATGCCAACCTGGGTTGTCGGTCATTTACCCTCCTCTATTCCTAAGTAAATGTTCAAATTACACTCTTTGGAGGTTATAAATTTTTTATTGTGTTCTTGAAAGAATTCTGGTGAAAGTTTAACTAATTGGTTGGAAAGGTTAGTTTTCTCTTTGACATGCTATCTATCCACACAAGAATTGGTAATTTGACAGATATTTACTTGTTTTAATAGGAGGTGATTTCTCCAGCACTGAAGTCCATCCCACCCCCATTCTCCCATTCTCAGATTAATTTTACTTCACTGCCTGCTTCCTAGTGCCTCTCAGCTGATGGTATGAGAATGCAAGTCACCTGATTTGTAATTAAACTATTTTGTATTCTGCTGCTAGGCTGCAAGACCCACTAGGATACATTTAAATGTCAAAAGCATGAAGCAATGCTAATGATAATTGTTTTACAAAGCTCTAAGCAAGGGCTTATAGCACCACTGAAAGTTTACTAAGGTCTGAAAAATGTGCCCTTTTATTAATTTGATCACGATTTATAGGTTACCTTAAGAGCTCTCACAAATAGTATATTGCATAGAATTTGGTATGGCTTACCCGTTCTATAAGCTATAATATTGTGAAGCAACTGAGAATTATCTCCTATGCACCTATGCCACATAGTTCTGTGAGTTTTTATAAGATGGTATTCCTGAAGGCTCACATAGTATACTAAAATAATATATCTGACACATAACATAGCCTAAAGCATAATAACCAACCTGATTAAAGAACGGCAAATTAGTTAATCCAATGGATGACATTATCATAGCTCTCACTATAGTCTCTTGCATGTAGCAAGCACTCAATATATTGACTGATTCACTGATGCATAACTTCAGTGGAAGGCAGTTGGTCAATCTTATACTTGATATATACACATACATATGCAATGTAAGTTTGATGTCAAATATAAAGTGCTTCATTCTTCATGCTCGTCATTCTCATCACTGAGATCTTGGTGTCAGTCAAGGGAAGCACCCTCACTAGAAACTGGTTTAAAAGATGCTACATATCACCATGCACACATATGGCATTATGTGTCCAAATAATAGCAAAGTTCAAGGGAATGAAACTTTATTGTCATCCATAAATGTACTCATTTTAAATTGATTGACTGGGAGGACTTTCAGGCTTAGAGTAGGTAAGGTGAAGTATTCATATCATACCAATTCCCAAAGTTAACCCCTATCTATTCTGTCGATCTCAAATAACTCTACCCAGTTCTTACTTTCTGATAGAAGAGAGGCTGGGGTTCTGTCCTTCCTGAGATGGCCATGCCACTGGGGTAGCAGGGACATTGTTGGCATTGAGCCAGTCTGATGTGGCTTCCGTGGCGAACAGCTGTATTTAAAATGGAAAAGTAAGTTACCGTATCACAGGGAAGACTTTCATGAAGCAAAGATGTCTACTGAGACACACATGTCACTTAAAACATAAAGCAGAATAAACTGGTAAATATGAGAAGCAATATGATGCCATGAATACAGATTTGGACTCTGTATCTGGAGTCTTGGGCACTTTAAATATTTTTAAATTATTTGCTATAAGAAAAAAATGTAATAACCTCAATTGTAACTGCTTTTGTAGAGAATAAAAAAAAGTTATTCATGGCTGAAAATTTATAGTTATTAGGCTGACAGAGCCCCTCCACCACAGGCCCACCCACCCTGAGCCTTGGGAGTTATTTTATTTTCCTGGCCCAGGCTTTGCATAAGGGTATTCATAGCAAAGAATTTTACACACAACTGTAACAACTGGAAACTGTGACTTCATATGGAAACCAGAAAAGGAAAAAGGGGAAACATATGAAACTTTGTCCCAATTCTGTATAAGCTAAGCCTTCTAAGTTTTTAGCTGCAACTTCTACTGAGTTGGTGATAATTGTTAAAAAGTAAAACTAGTCTAAGTATTTTAGTCCACTGAAGCTTTGAAACTATCAAGTTAGTTATATCTTTCAGGTTGAAAGGATGTCTTCTGAGCTATTTTATTCCCTAAGATTCTTCAATATTCTCTCTTGTGGGTAGATTTCAATGCTGATTAAAAACAATAATAACAACAATTTGGGGGAAAAAAATCACATACCTTGAAACCTTCATTGTGTAATTGTTCAGCCACACCAAGGAATCTTGGACGGAATGATTGCTAAAAGTAAAGGAATTTAACAATAGTCACTTTCTAGATATACAAGTTTTTTATTTAGTCATTTGCAATATGGTATTCTCTCATGCCACCATAAACGCCAATGTTTTATGTTGTCACATGTTTTAAATTTAAAGATGACAAATTTTATCCTCCTATAGTATGAGCTCTTACTTATTTTTCAATGTAGATGAAATTCCATCCAGGTTGTCTTACTCTCTATTGTCTTACTTTTCACCTTCCCCTCAACTGCCCTTCCACTCCCTATTTAATCTACTTAATCTGTCTGCAGGTGCAGACAGACCCCAGTTTTGCATGGATCCTTTTACCTGTCAGGCATATTTAAAGACACCACGGTTAGGAGTCCACACTTACCAGCCTTGCTGGATGTTTCTCCTGTTTTTACCTGTTCTAATTACCGAATTTGAACGTGGTACTGCTCTTTAATAACTAGGCCCTGTTCTAATAGTTCATGCACAGCACCCTGTAATAAGTCAGTCGTTTGGAACTCAGTTTTGCGTTTATTCTAAAGCAAAAAGTAAAAAAATGGGCTCTGGAGTCATTAAGCTGTGTTTCAGATCCTGGCTTTACCATTCACTTATAGTGTGTGTTTAGAAAAGTTAATGTTTTGAGCTCCCATTTCTTCATTTGTAAAACAGCAACAGAAATAATAGTGCATCTATTTTGGGGGGGACTCCATAATAAACTGTTGACTTTGAGGAACTTGACCACATTATGATGCTCTTTCTTCACCTGCTAAATGGGAATAGTAACAGCATCTGCATCATAGGTCATGTGAGTATTTAATGAGTGAATTTATAAGTAAGCACTAAAGTTTAGTACAGTAACTACATAATAGGGCATAATTACTGCCCTATTAAAAATTCACATTAAATATTAATTATTATTGAAATAATTGTTTTTTCATCCTCTCAGAGACTAAATTCCTGTCTTGTACCCTAGTTTCTAAGCCTGGATTCCTCTACTGGCTGTCATACTTACAACACAAATCAATTTACTCCTCAGATATATTTTACTTCCGGACAGGCTTCCCTAATGGTCCATCTCATTGTTCAGATATTTTCTTAGAGTCCATAGCTGTGAACTTCCTGGAGCCCCAATTGGACCCATCTAGTTTCCAGGTCCTGCCCCCTTGGATTCCCACCCATTGCTATCAGGGTTCACCAGTTCTGAACATACCTCCTTTTAGTAGCCAAAAGCCAGTATTTGCAAGATAGTTTCCAGGGTGAAAGAAAGCAAAGCTAAATGTCCTGCCCACAGATCAGCTCCTGACCTTGATTTCATTAATGTGAGTATGTGTGAGTAACTGACTAAATAGAGTATGCAAAATAATATAAATTTAAAAACATCCATTCTTCCTTAAATGAGAACATTTTGGCTGTTTTCCCTTGTAAAAAGTTTGTACATAATTTGGTTACTTTAGTATATGTTTTGTCATCTATTTAGAAACCATATTAGTAATAGTTGAAAAAAATCATGAATATGATCTTATTTCAGAGTTTTAGAGAAACTATGAATTGTGATAACAAAACATATCAACATTCTTGCACAATTTTAATCATATTCAGCCCATAAAACCTTCAAATATTCACTTGTAGAGGCTTTCTGAGAACAGATCTAGATCCTAGGAAAAGATCCCAAAGACTAGGTTCAAATATAAAATTCTTTCAGATTCTGGCCCCCTCAATCCCAGTACTGCAGTTTTATGAGAAGAAACTATTGGCAAATAGAAAAGATACATGCAACTGGATGAATCTCAGCTAACGTAGGTTCAGGGATAATTGTCCTAGAACACAAATTGTAACCATGCCCAAGAAAATAGCTTTCCATTCCCATTTAGGACCAAACAGGAAGAAATGTCTTAGTTGCAACAAACTCATGGATACACATTTTAAAAAAATGAATAAGTGTAAAATCAGAGAATAACTGAGTGACTTTAGGGCAATTTAACGAGATACTTGGCAGTCCCTTTAAGAATGGGTTAGAAGATTAGGACAATTATTTAGTTTTTCATGTTTTAAGGTTTCTTGAAATGCAGCAAATATATATGAAATATTCTAAACGAACTGGTGAATCTTGTCACTTCCCCTCTCCCATGACCCAGTAAAGAACATTATATTGTGGCCTTCTGCTAAACATAGAACGAACTTAAGTAAGCACCAAAGTACATTAGGAGACTCAGCATAAAGGTGTTCAACGAACACTTATTGACTGATTAATTGATGAATCATGTACCGAACAAAACTATTCAGTATCTTAACTCTTCCCCTAGCAATAAGTCACTGAGAATATATAGCTATGTGATAACAAAATGCTGAATCAGTTTCTAAAATATTATTTCACAAGTAGAGTGGTCCTTAAAATGTGGTCCCTTGGGAAATCAGCATCACTTGGAAATTTGTTTAAAATACAAAAATTTGGGCCCCACCCCAGATCTATAGACTCTGGAACTCTGTGAATCCCAATAATCTTCATTTTAACAATCCTCCTGGTGATTCTGATGTACACTTAAATCTAGGAATAGGAAGAAATAGAAAATATGAGAACCATGCTTCCCTCATTTTATAATTTGAGATGAACATGCATTAACCTTGGCCAAAGACACAATAAAAAATGTTGAGGGAGGAGTACTAGAATGCAATCTTTTTCTTTGCCATTATAAAGTAAAAGAAGTCAACAAGTCCTCTAAAACTCATAGACACCAGTCAGAACCTCATTATGGAGCTGTTTCAACGTTGTCCCCCAAGTGGAAAAGATAAATATCCTACATGACAGTATTGGCAGTTCCCAGCCAACGAACTTCTCTGCCTTCTGGTCTGGGGTGTTGGCATTCATAGCCACATTATAAACTTCTATCACACATGTATTGAACATTTGTGACACATAAAACAGCCTCTCTACAAAAAGAAATTACAGCCATCAGCTTGCATCTGAGTAGCCCCAGATTTAATAGCTGATTGAAAATACCTGGGTAAGAAACCATTTGTAACTAGAGGTGAAAAGTATGAATTGGTTTATTTTCTGAAAAATGTTTATAAGAAAGAAAGTCCTTTAATTTCCTCCAATTATCATTTTCACATTACTTCAATTTCTGGCTGCAGAACAGAAAGCCAAGTAAACATCGTGCCATGCCTGTGGACCCCACAGGGACGTCTGGTTTGACATGATGGTTGTTCCTAATGATTTCATATTGCAGATAATAGGTTATTTGTGTCACTTGGAGTTGTCTTTTTTCAAATAAAATACTTGCTCTGTGTTTCGGAGCAATGCCATGGCACAGATGTCAGGATGGTACTCGCCTCTCAACTGAATAGCCCAATCAGAGGGGAACGAATGGCAAGGGCTCTTGATCTACTCTAGAGTAAATCATTTGCTGTAAAAGGGTGTCCCAGAAAACTTCAAAATGAGGCAGATTGCCTACTCATAGCAACTAAAAATAAAGCCTGATAGGATGAAAGGAGGCTGAAAACACTGCAGGAAGATCAAAGATGATTTTGTTGCCATATAAACTTGCATTATGCTTTCTTTGTTAGTATCTATGCCAATGAAAAGCCTCTTGATAGAGACACAGTGCATGTAACAGTTAAGTTGACAAGATCTTTCGACAAAATCTAAATTTTGATTTTCGTTTTTCCTAAATCTTTGTTACATAAGATTGATATGACTATTTCAAACTGCCTAAGGAATTTGACCTATAGGATTTAACCTCGGAAGGGCAGACACGGAGGATCTGCGTGTGTAAAGGATTATGATGGGAAAGAGAAGAGAAATGAAGAGTTAAGACTGCAATATAACTAATGAGTGTATGTGTGTCCACATGTGTGTGGACACACACACCACACACACACACACACACACACACACACACACACAATACCTATTTACTAAATGTTGAGAACTGGTTGATGTTTACCAGTAATACTTACTATTTAAAATATGTGTTACTACAAACATTAAGAAAAAATTTTTCCTGACTTAGAGTCCCTTTAACCTCTCCTCATACTTCTTTTTTTCCCCCCAATTTTCTCTTGTAACTTGTGAAGAATTAATGAGTTAAGGTATCTTCAATTAAATCCTTCTACTCAAGGCAGGCAGGTGAGTCAGAGTAGGGAGATAAAGAGAAAAGAAGCCTTTTACCTCAAATAAATGGAGTAGATATTGACCATCCTCCCCATTTATACATAAAGAAATAATACGGCAAATTAACTACAACAGCACTGACTACCAGTGCTGTCCTGTGAGTAAAGTCTACATAGCATCATACTAAAGGAGTGATTACATTAAAAAAATCAAAATGAGGTTACGGACTATTTCTTACAACTTTATTACATAACTCAACTAAATGCCTCCCCTTGTATATATATTAGCAGTACCTTTATATATTAGCTATACTATTTTAGGTCATTTTCAGTTCTGACTTTATATATTCAAATGCATTTATATGAATTCTTCTGACCTAGTGGAATCATCTTAAATAAAATGATTTTTTAAAAGTACAATGTATCATAAAATATGAGACCCTAATTACTTTGTTCACCATTACTATAAAACTTGGGTAAAAAGGTGAGATTAGATTTGGTCCCATTCTAACTAAGATGTCCAGTGAGTTTTAAAGCTAGTAACTCTCAACTTAGTATATTCTGCCATATTGTTCAGTTGTATTTATAACTACATATTTTTAAAAATATCTGTAGATGAAAATCCTTCATATAGTAACAACAAGACTATACATTAATTGTTGATGATGGTAGCTTTTTCTTGTCTCCCACATAAAGTAGGTCAGAAAATGACCTATATATCTCTGAAGATGACCTGTATATCTCTGAAGGCTTGGAGTCATGCCAGTCAAATTTACCACAGCTGCAAATATTTTATTAAATATACTTTTATTAAATATTTTTAAATATACTTTTAACTTTGTAATTAAAATACATATTTTTTAAGTTCCTAACATTACGCTTTCATGCACAGGGAGAAAGTTCTTTGCAATAACTCATGTAGCTGTAGAAACTTTGATTTCTCTAAAAAATGAATGCATTGAAAGATAGAATCTCAATGGACAGAACCTCATTGCTTTAGGAAAACCCTTTCCCTACCCTAAAAAACTCTTTTGTTCCTACAAAGCAAAAATTCTGTTCACTGATGCCAAAATTACATAAATACTTCATAGAGATCAAATTAATTTTTGCTTCACATTTCCCTGCAGCTGGAACCAAACAAGGCACAATTTTATACATCACTGCCTTTTTAAACTGGTATTTTAAAATGTTAGCACTAGTATGATTAGTTTTAAAGATGAGGACTAAGGGCATGGTCTCCTCTGAATGCCCCCAGGTCTCACATTAAACTTTAAGCCATAACTGGAAGTTGGGCAAATACTCTTATACTTGTGACTTAATAATACTTAATACCCTTGTATAACATAATGAGTCTCTCATATGGTGTGATGTGTCTCTAAACTGCCATTAAGCTTCTCAATTGCAAGTCATCTTGTTAGCCTCTGTTCTAACTGTTCACCATCACCCTTTTGGCACTGTTATAAAGCAAAATCCCAAGTTACTCTTTGCAAAAACTTCTCCAAAGCCATTGCCCACTCAGTCTCCAGAGTCCAATTTGCTGATATTAATATACCCTAAAGAGATAGCATCTATAATAATCATCACTAGCTTGAGAATATCTGGTACTGTTCTAATTATATTGTAATGATTTTTTTTATGCAACCATGCTGGGTTTCAGTTTATTAAAAGTAAGGCAGGGGTGATATGTAAGACCATCTATTGTTTTCAAAGGTTCCAAAAATTACTAATCTCAGATGAAAGTAAATGACTAGTTGAAAACACCTAGTATTTTTCAGGGAACTTATAAATAGAACAGATTGTATGTTCTTGCAATAATTGTTCCAAGGAGTAATAGAAGTTTACTGGCTACCATTTTGTGCTAAGATTTACATTTGATGCACTGTAATAAACTAACAATGCTCTTTTCATTTTACAAAGATATTCTTCACCCTACTTTGACTTAGAAGGGTTACCAAATAATATTTCAAGAACTTCTACAGCTGACTGTACTGATTCTCTTAAGACCATAAAATTACTGTCCTTCAAGAATTTTCAATTAGTCATAGAATATCAGGCTGAGAAATTTTCTCAAACAATGCCCATGTCTTCTTCACCTTGAACTCTTTGACATTTAGTAGAAATTGAATGGATGAATGTAAGGAGATCAAGAGGGGAGAATATGACTTTAGTTTGAGATGTGTTGGATTTGAAACATCCAGATAGAGGTATCCAAAAGATTGTTGGAAATATGAGATGGCTGAGAATTAAGATTTATAGGTAATAATTATAGATAAGAGTGGATACTGTAAACATAGATGAGCTGGCAAAGGAGAAAGTTAAGAGATAGAGGTAGACATTGACAAGAGAGAAAGACGAGGTAAGACTCAACTTTATGGAAAGCTTATGCTCAGGGTTAAGGAGGAAGAAGTAAGAGCAAAACATATAAAAAAGATGTAACCAAGTAATAGAAGAGATTCTTTTATATGGTATCCAAAATATCTTTCAAAACAAATACCCCTTCACTAGAGACTTTTTCTTTTTTCTTACTTTTTATTTATTCACTTATTTGTATTGGCTACTGCAATGCAAAAAGGCAAAAATCAGGGAACAAATAGAGAATAAATGACCATTCCTTCTATAACTTGCTGTTTTCTTTAGAGGAACTTAAAACAAATCCCCACCCTTTCTATACCCCAATTGAGATCCCTAGCCATTCCCAGCATGTGCTCACAGGACTATGCACAACTATACACCACATACCTGTATTCCAATCAGGATGCCTTTCTTGGGTATCTTAAATCCTGTGGAAAGCATTGCCTTTAGGAAAGCTGTATGAATACCTTCACCAAAGCAAGCCACCTATTTAGAATAAACAAAAAATAAAATAAAATAAAATATAAAATAAAATAAAATAATAAAATAATATAAAAGGAAGCAAATAGAATCCTTTGCTAGATTTTATTGAGTTGTCTGAGCAATCTGCATCTAAGGATAAAAAGGCTGGCCAGGACAGATGTATCTTATGTTTTTAATTAAGCATAATGAATGAATAAGCAATTTTTTCTCTATCCAACAACACTCCATGGAACAACATAACTGAATTCTACTGTGAGTTATTTGGATACAAATCACAGCTTCTGGTCCATAATGTGGTGAGCTGCCAAATGTTAATATGACATAATGTTTAAATAATGGTGTGTATTGTGTATGCTATGCAGCACCGCATGAATTCATGGGTCAGTATCACAAATGCATAACTGCTGACCCACAGTAAGCATCTTCTTTGGTTGAGTACTGGCCATCTAACTCAAGTAATGTCAACATCAGTTAATAGGACCCAAATTCTAATTTGGAAATCTAATTCTAAAGACCATATCATCATAAGTGCAGCTATAACAACACATAGTAAAACTAAGGACTAACACTTCCACCTTACAACTAGGAAAATAAAATCCCCTATACCTAGGTCTGAAGTTAAAAGTTCATTCAATCCCAAAATAAGCTATTTGAATACTAAAAATGTCTTTTGAAACATAATTGAAATTTCACTAAGCTAGAATTATTATTCTGATTTCAATTATAAAATAGACCTTGTAACATCACTTAGTGACACTTGGAAATATGATTCTAATAATGAAAGAAGCATTAACACTTCTTTATGTTTCTGAAACAGATACAACAAAGGCAGAGCTGAATTTCTAATTCTCTCATATTTTCCTATTTCAACAACTCCAATAATGTATGTCTGGAGGCAGAATAGACTTAGGCACTGAAAATAGATTTGCCACGCTACAGCAAAGAGCATGAAGGAAAACAACTCTCTCTCTGATCTGAACCTTGGACCAGCTGAAAACAGCCCTGTAACTGAGTGACCATGGAATCAAGATGAACTGGAAGAGCGTCTCCTTTAACAGCCGAGAAGCCTAATGAAGGCTGCTCGTATTAAAGTTATGTGTTCTCACTTATTAAATTAAAATAAGCAGCAAAGGGGCTAAGAGAAGGCAATCATCAGTCTAAATACAAAAAAAGATCGCCATTTATTCCTCACTGCCTGCCTTCCTGTCTCACTTGGCTGCTCATCACAGATCTTGCTTGTGACCAGGCAACCACAGAAAATGTCACATATTTGTTGTAATTAAGCATTTCCCCCTTTCAGGTTTTCCTTAATATCAAGAAGAGACAATGATGCCTCACAGTCTGATGTTGACACTACGATGTGCACTGACGAGAATTTGAAGGTTGTATCTAGTAAGTCTGTCAAGGGCTAGGTGATTCATAAAATGTCCTGACACTGACATGTAGGGAACTTTCTAGAATCTGACGGCTCTTGACAAGAAACACATTTCACATTCTTAAAGCAACCTTCAGCTGACAGAGTCCCAATACAAGTGAAGAGGGACATCCAGTGGCCAGTCCCATTATAGTTTTTAGATAATCCCTAGGATATTAAAGGTGCTTTAAAAGTGGTTCTTGAATTTTTCATATTATCTGCATATTGTACAATGTTTAGGTCCACAATCTTTCTAATGCTGTATATTTATTCTACATATTGCTAGTAAAAATCCAATGACTTAATTGGAGGGTACTATTGCAGTGAGACCTGAGAACCTTAAAATAAAAAAAGACCCAGAAGGTGTTTACTTGTATAGAATAGTATCTGAAAGATGTTCTCAATGTGTCATGTGGAAATGATTAGAAACATGTGTATGATATTCACATGTTGAAATATAAGTGAGAATTTAAACTCTGATCCACAAAAAATAAAATATTTTTCTTTAGCTCAAAATTTTTAAGCCCTTTCAGATTTACTCTGATAACAGAAGTTTGTGTGCTCCTTACTAATTACTTACTTACTTTACTATATTCAGATCACAAAGCCATATATTTCAAAGTAGAATTAAGCAAATGTTCCTGGATCATTAACTAGTTACCTCTCCAGTGGAAGCCATCTCACACCGAAGAATGGGGTCAGCATCCCTCAGCCGAGGCCAGGAAAACATTGGAGCCTGTCAGAAATAACAGGGAGGGAAAATATGTGAGAAAAAATATAAAAGGACTAAGAGAGGACAAATATATTTAGTGAATCATCTCTCACACTATTCATTTAGACTATGGTAGACATATAAAAAAAAAATCTCTTTGGTCCAAGCATCTGACTTAAAAAATAGCTTTAAAACTCTGTTCCAAGAATTACTTGAGCTCTTGGCCAAAAACTTGGGTTAAATAATCACAAATTATTTCTGTAAATAGGGCTCCTGTGACGAGTCTAGTCCAGTGTTTCTAATCTGGCCTACACAGATTCTTGTTGGAGTAATTTCAAAGGAAGTATGTTTGGGCATTGGCTTCTCCAAACAGAGTTGGCTTTTGAAACATTCCTCTTCTTGTTCTGATCATTTGAACTTGCAACAAGCCACCTTGCCAAAAATTTCTGTCTGTAAGCTGACTTCTGAAACATTAAACTGTTGTTGACACCTCTTAAAAGGCTTTGAAAAACATTCTGCTTGGAGACACTTTTACTTGGAACTTTCATATGAACTAGAATGTAGATAGGAGTGCTTCTTTTTCATTTATTTTTATCAGTGCAACTTACTAAGAACCGAATTCTTGTTTTTTGCCTATATTCATTTATATAGTCTAGACTATTCTTCCTTTGATTCTGGCACCCCTCTGGCACCCTGAATACCCAAGAAATACCCAAGTTTTCTTGGGTATTCTAGCTTGGAGTCATTTCATTGGGTCATGTTAGTCAGTTATAATACATTCCAGCTTCTCTATACCCTCATCTGTTGATATCCACTCACCTCACTAAGGCTCTATTGAGATGAACTATTACTAAGCAATTTGAAAAAAAGTCGAGTCATTTACAATGATAACTAGAAAAAAAAGTAAACTGAAATATAAAGCACATTTTTAAAATGTATATCTATCCATCAACATTTTTAGTTAGAAATTGTCTTATACATGTGAGTGTATATGTGCATATGTGTATATATTTCTGTGTATATGAATTTAAAAAACATGACTTTTAAATTTATTTATAGACTCTCCAGTACAAAAATATTTTAGCGGGGGGTTTTCTACTTGTTGGTCTTGCATAAAAACACTGTATGCATATCTCACGGAAAGCTTTAAAATTTATGCTTTGTCATAGTCTTCAGGAATAAAATGCCACCCTCTCCAACATAAAAAGTGACATCCCATTTCAAAGCACTATAAAATTCAAGGTATCCTAAATTATTAACTTAAATAAGATTAATAAATATTTTTTGATTTACAGATTCAACTTAAAACTTCTACCATAAAAGTCGGAAGTCACAATCTCAGCTTTAACACAATTATGGTTGAGGTCACTATTACACATAGAAATGGAAATCATTTGAAGGCATTCAAAATATGTAAATGTCACATAAATATGTCACAGAATATAAATTAATTTTACTGTGTGTTTCACCTAAAAAATGCAAATATATTTATATATACCTCACTAATCCTCACGCCTGTCCAGTGAAGTAGTTAAAGTCATAATTATAAATACTCTGTGCATGAACACATAGAGGTTCATGATTATCAGGTGTTATTTAGAAATATACATATATATTGGAAATTAGTGAACAAACTCTTAAATTTTTCTCATAATTCATTACATGCCAGCAGTTGCATCATCCTCCCAGCACCACTGCAAATAGCAACTGCTATCTAAACTTAAGTGGAAAAATTGTGCCCCTGACAAAACTAAGAATTAAGCAAAGGTGGCCAAGGTGGTTAAGAATTTAACCAACACCACAGGGTAAAGGCTTTTTTAAGATTCATGCATTCCTGAAATCTTGGCCCAATTCAAACGTGGTATAATTCAAGGCTTATCCTAATAAAATTCATCCATGATTTCTGTTTACCAACTAAACAGTCACCATCATGCACTACTAGCTGCATAAACATAGTTTGTTTATTTTACTCTGCTAGTCAGTTTTAAGTTAGGCAATTCTAAATGATTTAAAATTTTTTTTGAAATGTACAATAGTTCACACATAGTTGACTATATTGCATTGTAAGTCCCCAGTCCATTACTTTAGTTAGAAAGTTCATAAAATATCAAGATTATTTTGATGAAACATTGTTCTTTAATTTCCTTGGAACTTACAAAAATGACTAATAGATTGTTTTCAAATATTACCTTAATTGCAACATATTCAGAAGGAATGATGGGATTCTCCAGTGTTGGAAGAGGTTTCTCATTAATGTTCTCTCCAATCATCACCTTGGTGGCCACGTCAATGAAGTCTACACCAAGCGTCTTGGAAACAAAAGGAAAGGACCGAGAAGCTCTCAGGTTACACTCAATCACCTGGAGAGATAGGAAAATTCAAAAGAAGAGAAAGAATGGTGAGAGCCAATCACAACAATTACTAATATTATCCCCTCCACTTGGGTTCCAACTGTTACTGACCAAGGACCAGCTCTTGTTTTGCCAGCCTCTCTCTTTCCTCCCCACTGACCTCACTTTTGGCTAACTGGTTTTCTTTCAGGAAGTTACTTCAAACCCTGAATTTCTTCCATCTCCTTTCCACAACTGCATCCCCACATACTGGTGACAGATCAATGCCATGCAGGGCTCAGATAATGTCACCTTCCTACTGAGAGCCTCCATTGGATTTGCAGTGTTGAAGTCCAGTCCTTGAAGACCTTCTATCCTCCTGCCTCAATGTGCCTTTCCATCAATGTTACCTTGTACCACTTTCCTGGCCCCAATCTTACTTTTCAAGTGTACTTTCCACTATTTCCCCAAAAAAATGATCTTGCTACACTGAAATAGTCACTATCTTCTAAAATGTACCAAATTTTTTCATAGATGTGTTCCATATATAATGTCCTCTCTACCTTCCTTCCAGCCATTCTTTAAGATACAGCTAAAAATGCAAAATCTTCCTTGAAATCTTTTATGATTCACCTCAAACCAGATAACCAGACATATGACATTCAAATGCATGCTCATGCACATATGTGCTTGCACATGCACAACACACTCATTAGCAGATGTGTTCTCTCTATTCTATGACTCCAGTGTCATTTCATTTGTATATTCTGTCTAGCAGCCATTATACTCTTACTTTTGTTATCATTATCTACAAATCCATCTTCTTTCTAGTCCTCACTAAACTGAAGATCTTTGGGAGCAGAGGTTGTTTCATAAATCTTTTAGTTACCACATGACTTTACACAGCAGATGCTGAATCAATATTGGTTACTGATTGGTTAAATTAAATAGACTAAATTAATTAAGACTAACATAGTTGACTTAATAACTGTATAAATGGTATACAAAACACTTTCCTTCTCTGGGAAAACGGTAAAGCAAAACTACAATGCATGTAATTTATAACTATTACACATGTCCAGATTACTTTATGATAGTCACTGTACTCATTCTACTACACTGTAGATGGCAGACCAAGATTTTCTTTCCAGTAGATCGGAGTGTTTTACACAGTTGTGAGTATCAGTGCAAGCGAGTCTGTGCCTTCAGACCAGGCAGGCATTCTTTGCTGTGCAACATCCCATACTCAGAGATGAACAGATGCAGGGGTTTCAATTTCTCTTTGGCTGTGTTCACAGAGAAGATTACCAGAGGGACATAAACCAACGAGACCTAACAAAGCAGTGGTATCCTCTTAAACACCTTGGCATTTCTTACCAAGACCTCATTTCCTTTGACGAGGAACTGGACGTTGAATGGGCCGGAGATGGCAAAAGCTTTTGCGATCTTTCGGGTCGCATCCTTCACCTAGATCAAAAGGACAATGGCATAACACTAAAGAATATACCTTAGTTAAAAAACAAACAAAAAAAATTACAGCACCTTAAATTTAGATTCCTTGAATTTCTCTTTATAGATAGCTATATTTTTAATAATAATAATAGTAGAAGCCACTATTAAACTTCTGCTAACAAAATAATATGTACTAAATATTCACAACAGCTACCAGGGAAAAAGAATTAATTTTACAAGATTATCTCTCTGCCAAATGCCCCTATTTACCTACAATTATATATTCTGGTTTTACTTTGAGGGATGAATAGAATCCTTTCAGTTTAGTTACTTAAGGACCAGAGACTGAAGACCAAATTCTATACTAATCTCATGACCCACCTGCTGAGAG
This sequence comes from Macroglossus sobrinus, assembly GCA_004027375.1. Taxonomy (NCBI): domain Eukaryota; kingdom Metazoa; phylum Chordata; class Mammalia; order Chiroptera; family Pteropodidae; genus Macroglossus; species Macroglossus sobrinus. The sequence goes on along the minus strand of PVKZ01000333.1, from coordinate 381,485 downwards.
GTGCAGGACTGAAATCACATGGTATTGCAAAGAGAGCACAGAGATTTCTTTCGTGTGTTTTTCTGTTGCCCTGGATTCTAAAAGGTAGACATTATGGTTAGAAGGAAACAGTGTTTCCTTACAGGGAGGCTCTGCATGTCACATGTAAGAATCCCTGTGTCCTGTAACCAGAGCCAGAAGTTACCCATGCCAAGAGGGAACACTGATGGCAAGAAGCAAGAGCATCTCATTCATCACACTTACAAGAGTGGTTCAGCAACTTAATTGGTTATAAAAGAAAGTAGAGCCCATAACACTTTGAGCTCTGAGAGATTTGAAAAAATCTGAGCTTTTGAAGCCATGCATTCTGATATGAGAAAATGAAGCACATTTGAAATTCGGGGATGTTGTTCTTTTATGCTACTGGTATGACAAAGCATCCTGCTACCTTCACATTCTAGAATAAGGTGAAACCTTCAGAATCCAATCCAATGTAGCCAGCTAGACAGGCCTGCCTTGATTCTGAGGGCAGGTATCTTGGAAAGGCTCACAAAAAGCCAAGCCTGATCTAATACCTGAAGACAGAGCATCCAGGGGGGTTAGTTAAGGTAAGAGTCTCTAACACACCTAGCTGTGCCTGCTGAGTACTGAAGCAGAGTCATCATTCCTATGGAGGTTTCTAGACCACTGGTTCTAAAAGAGGGATAGGAAGAGACATATCAGAAAGTTCTGGTTTGAGGTGAGGTTGGGAATGAACAGTGAAAGCACCGGTTCCAGAAAATTTCTGCATGGCTGCTGCAAACCTGCTTCTAACCAAGAAACATTGCTTTATATGCTGCTCACCTGTAAGTAGTTTCCAAACATTAGCATCCAATGCAGCATAGTTCTCCAAATGTGTCCCCAGACCCATTTGAAGCAATAGCATCACATGGGAACTTGTTAACTATGCAAATTCTGGGGTCCCATCCATAATTACAGAATCAGAAACTGAGGATAGAGTCCAGGAATCTGTATTTTAACAAACTCCCCAGGTGGCTACAAGATGCACTACAGTTAGAGGGGCACTGTACTAGTGTATGACCCAACCATCCTAAAGGGTCATGAAGAGAATTGTTACCTTTGAAATACCCAGAAGACTCAGAGCAAAGAAGTTCTCCTCATAATTAAATTTTACCTGGGGCTATATTGCTACCTAGTTTTTTTTTTTTTTAATTTTGTCTTTGTTTGTTTCCCTTCCACTTTTATTTATAAATAATGACCTTTTCAATGGCTCCTTGGCTGATGGTTTGTGTGGGCAGCATCAGAGTTGCATCTCCCGAGTGTACACCTGCGTCTTCCACATGTTCAGAGATGGCGTGAGAGATAACCTGGCCAAAAGAAGATGTGAGGAAGAGTTGTCAGGCACCAACTTCAATGAAGCTACTGCCGTGCCTACCCCTTTAATTCTGACAGATGCCTTAAGCATGGACTGGTTCCTTTGCCAGGTCCCTGATGAGAGGAATAGAAAGACCTGCACATGAAGACTTGTCAAGTCTCCCTGTGCAGTGACAGATTGGCTTTAGGGGAACCTGAGAGTAGCTGAGAGCTTACCTCCCTTTTCTATTGATTAGAATGGGTATAAATAATAGAAAAAGAGGACAAGTAAAACCAACTTATATTCACGTTTAAAAACAGATAGAAAACTACAGCATTTGGGAGGCACTGGAGATATCTTTATCTTTTTCTTCCAGGTTAAGTTTGAAACACTAAAAAAAAAAGAAAAAAAAAGATGATAGAGGTGAATATCTAGCTAGGTAACTGTCATAACTTAGGTGGGCCAGAAATAAGACTTCAGATCTAAAGATCAAGAGATCTTTAAATTGAAATTTGAGAGAAGCGAGAGGCAAAAGGAAAACATTTTTGTCCTCTTTTATAGGTAAGGAAACTAAGGTAATATAAGAATAAATAAATCAAAGCATGTGCCTGCTATGTGGTTGAGTCAGGATTTTAAACTCGTATCTGTCAGATTCTAAAATGTATAGTCTCAATCACTATCATCTAAATGTTTATAATAACATGTGTCTTTGGGAAATTATATAGCTTAGAGTGGGGGAGAATAATTGAGTGACTGTAAAAGACTTAAACTACAGAGACAATTTGCTTATCAGATTTATAGATGACTTAAAGGAGAATGACAGTTGAGTCTCAGCTCTCTGGTTGTGACCTGGGCAAGATACTTTTTCTGCTGTCTTGGTCTCCGATAAGATGTGAATAACAATAGAATCTGTCTCATAGAGTATTTGTAAGGATAAAAGAAAACATACAGTGTCTGGCATGATATTTTGTGCATAATAAGCACTTAATTTTTTATAGTATATAGAAATAGGAGGCAATAGCCCCACTGAGCTCTGAAAATATCATAATATATCTGAAGTACTATGTCCATATTTGAATGTGACTAGTTAAAAATTATGTGAATAACCTGGAACATTTCCAAGAGCAGGAGTCCAGGATGATAAGCAGTGGTTGACGTCTGAGAAAAGCCTAGGGCAAGAGCTTATCTTGAAACTTGGATCCAAATCAGACCAATAGACTAACTACTTAACCATCAGGAAATTTGAGAAAAACGAGTGTAACCAGGCCAATCTTAAATTCTCCACTTCCATGCTTGGTGTGATCACATTTCTCTTATTTTATACCTCAGTCTCCAATACTTAAAATGTTAAAAAAGTGAAAAGACTAAACTAATGCTCTACAACTCTGTAGGTCAGGAGGTCAAGAAAGAAAATTCTAGGGAAGCAGACTTTAGTTCAAAAGAAGGAATATGTGAGCTGTCCCCACAAAAAAAAAAAAACAAACAATAAACAAAAAATATGTGTAATCTTACAACTTTTTGGCACTCTGCATCACCAAAAGAGTTAAACAGTAAACAAACAACCATCTTCCAGGAGTGCCATAAAAAAAATTCTCATCCTTGGAGAGTATGAGGTCAAAATAAGTGATTTCTAAGGGTGCTTCAACTCAAGATTATTAGATTCTGTGGTAAGAAGTTATTACTATGTAAATATGTATTTTTTAAAATAACCTTACTTTGAACTTAATTTGGAAAACAAAAAAAAATTAACATCAGTAATATTTTGAAATATCTGCAAAGTAAAAGATAAAGGTCAACTTTTTATATTCCCTTCAAACAAATAAAATGACATCGACTCCCAAAACATAACCTTCTATATTTCAAAAGAAATCATAAATGCCTGATTACACAACTAGCAAACTAAAGGAGAGCATTCTTCACATTTTCATTTCTCCCTAAAATCAAACACATACATTACATTAGCAATACAAGATATGACATGGTAAGCCTATTTTATGTTATTATCATTATTTACCCCACTCTGTTTGGTTTTGCCTTTATTAACCCAATAAAAAGGGGGTGGGTGGGAAATCAAGAGAAGAAAAACCAGGGATTCAATTAGGAACTTCAGAAAGAAAAGTATTGGATGTTTTTATAATAGCCACTGAAACATAAAAGGAAACACAGACAAAAGAAAATGAGAGAGAAAATCTATTCAAAAAGAATGATGAGTACAGATAATAATTAATTTCGAATATCATCAAAGAGAAATTCTAACAGTATGAAACTCAGGAAATATGAAACCCATGACACATCAACTGAATTGTCAGTGAATTTGAAAATTATTTTGACTGAGCAGCTTGTCTATTATTATAAGAGACCTGTTGTAGAAATCATAAACTCTAATCCATGTTATGCTTCAACACTGCCAGGATAAAAAGTTTTCATGGGAAAACAGGGATGACAGAGATGGAAATAAAGCACTTACTCTTCCTTCTTTGCCAACAGCATCCATTTCTACTTCCCTGGCCCCCTCGATAAATTTCGTCAGCACTACTGGGTGTTCCTGTCATCAAGGAAAACAGAAGAACAGAACCTGTAGCTGAAATTATGTGTAGTGTCAAGTAAATCATGAACCTTAAGAAAATAATAGGGCAATACTTGTAAAAAGATTTAATGCTAAACATACTACACAAACTCATTAGCCAATTTGTTTTGCAAGAACAAGGTCATTCTGTTTACAGTGAGGCAGAGGGTGTTTCTCCGGTTTTAAGTACTCAGTGAATTGAACACAAGTTTTTTTAATTCAAATATAGGCTTCTAGGCGAGTTAGAGAAAAGAGGGGATTGATGAGAGGGCAGAATGAGGTTCCTCTTCTGTTTTCAGAGTTACGAATAACTTATGAAATAAAATATCTATTTTTTTACATATTATTATTGGTTCAGGTTCTTTCTCTCTCCCAAAACTTATTTTCTCCAAGCGCTACAATTTCTTAAATCAGATCTCTATGAGAATTGTGAAGAACTTAGAGTAGCATTTTGCATCAGTTTTCTTAAACCAAAGATGAAATTCTTAACCTGAAATCAATTTGCCTTAAACCATTTCTAAAGTACGATACCTGCAACTGCAAAATCAAACACTTTCCTTTGTTAATTTAAAAATGTTCTTTCTTTCTGAGCTGTTTCAGACCCCCTTATCATTCTCGAAGTTCTTCCCACACTCTTTTGCATGACGGTGTTATGATGCCCCCTACCACCTGACCACTGCTTGTTTTTTCCAGACGAAATGAAGAGGTTGAATAAAGAGTTCCAGGGCTGAGGTATCTCCTCTATGTTCTGGGCCCAGCAGCCTGCACCAATGCTGTTTTCTTCCAGGACGCTGCTTTTACTTGTCTTCACGCCTCTCTTCCCCAAATGCACTCACTCCATCTTCTCTCTTTAGCTTCATCTTTCAAATCTTAACTCATCTTCAAGACCCAGCTCAAATGCTACCTCTTCCCTGAAGCCTTATCTGAACATCTTTTTCTCCTCTCACCACAAAACTTTTCTGACCACTATTATGAATTCATCACTTTATGCATATGTTAAACTTAACGTATCTTATTTCCTTTAACAAAACACTTTAAATGAAATTAAATTTTGTGGGAAATTCAAAATAACCAATATCGTGTCACAAATAAACTTATCTTTTCTTAAAGTTTATTATTAAATGAGGTAAATCTCCATATTTCCTTTTCTTTAAATATCTATTGGACATACAACTGTGTTTTAGCCAAAACAAAAAAGCAAGCAAACAAATACAGCAGTTTTTCCATCTCCATTCCCTCTTAAAATATTGGATGTTTACTACAGCAGGCCCGGTAGAGCTATGCTGAGATCTATGTGGTTTGTTGGTTTCTTTTTCTTTTCTATATTATAACGATAAAAATATAACTTCAAAAAAAGATAAAGCTTACCAGCTATCTTGGTTTCCCTTAGCCAAGCCTGACACAGGGATTCTTATTCAAGTGATTCATTGAGGGAGTTAGAAAAGCAGGATGTGGCAGCAGGGAAAAGCTAGTAAGATTGTGGTCTCAGTGGAGGTTGGGTCCAGCTTTACCCCACAGGGCACTCTGGAACATGAACTGCAGCACAAAGTAAGTTCCATCTTGAGGTGAATGTCATTGCCAAGGGTCATTTGAGTGTGGTAGTGAGGGGAGGGCTTCCATTTACTGAGAATAGTTATAGAGAGAAGAAGTACAGTTGGGAGGTATTATCAGCCATCATAGCAGTTGGGAGACAGGTACTCCCCCAGATTAAGGGATCTGAGTGGAACAACAACCATGTTCTCCATCTTGGCCAATTGAACAAATTGATGAAATATTCCTTACTACACTGAGGAAAATTTTTTCTTTTAATTTTCATTTTTCAGCAGCATTATACATTGTTGGACTTTATAAAATATTTTCTTTCTTTGGTGCCATGAACTACTTTTTCATGCTTCTTTCTCAGGTTCTTTCTCGGTTCTGCCTTCTCTCAACATTTAAATATCAGTATTACTCTTTTCTCTGTCTTAATTGTTCCTTTTCCTCTATTCTCTCTCCTCGGTGGCTGCTTCCATTCTCAAAGCCACAATTACAATAATGTTATTTTTTTTCCTGATCTATATTTGCATCTCTTTTTTTAGTTGTGATCTTGATCCCCAATGCCAAATCTACATAACCCTGTGCTTTCAAAGCATGTCCACATGGACTCCTTATATGTACTTCACAGTCAAAAGATCAAAGATTAAAATTTTTCCTTCCTCAGTGTTCCTTGTTTCAATAAATGATGCCATCATCCATCTAGTTGTCCAAGACAGAAACTCTGGAGCCACCTATTATCTTCCTTTACCCTCTACTTCTGTCCACGCACTAACTGCATTCAATGCACACCCCCAATATTTCTAGAATGCACGCAATTGTTTCCATCTTTACTATTCTTACTATGATCTAAGGTACTTTTATCTCTACTCTAAGCTACAGAAACAATCCCTAACCATTTTCCATGAATTCACTCTTGCCCCAGAATTCTCTCGCTAGCCTTCAGCAGGGTGATCTTTTTAAAATAGAATATGACTAAAATCCAAATGTATTATCTTCTTTATCTGCTCCCTATCTATGTACTTCCTCTCCATGATTATGATCAATGCTACCCACCAGATTTGGTGACAAGTGAATGCTTGATCAGCTTCTAGAAATTTCATGCTTTTTCTCAGCTTCAGACCTTTATGCTTGCTGTTCATTTTTCCTCCTCACATCCACAATGTAAACCTTCTAACTATGAATCAATCATTTAAAATCAATTCAAAAGTCCCTTCTTCAGGAACTGGACTCCAACACTTTTGCACTCTCCTTCAATATCATGTATTTTCTCTACTGCAATGTCATTATATTTAATTGTAATTATCTGATGCCCAATGTCCCTAGCAAAGAGAGTATTCTGTAAGAACAGAGACTGTACCTACCTTTTTATAAGTGTAACCTGTGATACTAAGAACAATGCCATTATATAGCAGGTGCTAAAATGAATGAATACATAGACAGATGAATGACTAAGGGGGGCTGGTTTTACTCTAGATTCCCTGAATTGAGTATCGCAGATTCTGCTAAAGTTTGATGAGGAGACTTGAACCAGAGAGTACTCAGTAATCTCTATTATAAAACTTTGGTCTTAAAAGGGTTCTATTCATATGCTAGCAGAAAAAAAATACTTTAAAAAAATATTCTACTGATTAGAAGCTCAATAAGATCCAATGCTCAGGCAAGAAAAAGAGAGGAGGATACCTGCCTCATCAATCACATGAGACCTGCTAGGTCTAGCTGTTGGTTTCTCAAAAGGGGAGTGGCAGAACTACTGGCAGAGAATGAGACAGAAGAGGGCCGTGTCACACTCCAGAGCACTGTTGGAGAGATGCACTTTTGTATAACAGGTCACCGAAGAGGGAATTTTAAATTCACTTGGTTTTCTTTTATTACACCCTTTGTCTCTTCTTTCTTTATCCTTATTCACTCTCTTCACTACCCAAATGTCCTTGGGGAAAAAGCTATCACACAAAAGGGAGGTCCAGATTCATGTATGTGGGAACAATCCATGCTCTTTATTCCTCTTTGAAACGCCTCTGATTTTACTCTTAAGCTCCCTTCAAATACCTAACATTAAACTCTTCTCTATAACTTGTGCTTCCTCTCTCTCACTCTCTCGCTCTCATATATATACATATATATGTATATATATATGTACGTATATATATACATATATATGTATATATATACGTACATATATATATACATATATATATACATACATATATATATACATATATATATGTACATATATATGTACATATATATATACATATATATACATATATATATACATATATATATATACACACACACATATAAAACATATTATACATAATTTTATATATATATATACATACATATATAAATTTTATTTTTTAACCACAACTAGCTTTTGAAAGCTATTAAAAGGAAAACATTGTTTTCTTTCTCTACAGTACAAAATCTGTAGATCAATAACCCCACTGGGTGAATCTTAAATGAATCACACTGAGGTAATGTCAAAGGAGAAAGTAAAAGCTGGAGCAGTGGAAGGTGGTTGAATCACCACAAAATTATAAACATTTGTAACTGACAAGTAGAATTACCAAAAAAAAAAAATCAATTAGTGAGCAAGGGAATTTACTATTAAAGTTTCAGGGTTGACTAAGGCAGGTCTCTCCAGATGAGAGAATTAAAAGTCAGGGAAGCCCCCACTCGTTCTTGATGAACATGCTTGGGAGCCCTTGAGGCTGGCAAATGCAGAGATAACTTGACCAGTATCTCACTCGTGATCAGACAGGATGTTTATCCAACCTGTCTCTTGGAGTCTAAAGTCATATAAATCTGTTGTGATCAAATATGCACTGACCCTAAGGATCTAAATATAATTAAATGCATTTGAGTTTTCTCAGGCCCACATGTAGGAGACTTAGTGTATAAAAGAAAAAATAAAAACCATCCTAAAAACATCCTGTGGAAATAAAATTAGCATATTAAAGAGGTAGAAATTAACAGAAACATAAATGTCACCAGGAGAAAATAAAGCACTACCTACCTGAGAGACTCTAGTGGCTTCCTCTAGGAATTTTTTCATCTCATCCTCAGAGAATACCACATTCATGGCAGACCCACTGGGAAAGGAGGGGAAAAAACAGGTCAGTTTCTTTACCACTTCAGAAGTAAAGTCTCCTAGATCGGATTCCTTCTCAGAATAGTGCCAGGCAACCTCAAGTTCTAGTCTGGGCTAAGTAAAAAAGTCACCTTCTTTAAAACTGAGACTTTACTCCATTTAATCAATAGGACAATCAAGCAAAGTAACATGTCACCCAAGTTGGGTATAAGGAAGCAGGTGAGACCTGTGATAATGCCCAAAGAAAACTACGGTAGCTCTACAGATGGCACATCCCCAAGGTTTGTTCTTTCCGATTTACTGTTTTTACTCTCTACTGATTCTAGGTAATTTTAAACTTTTATAGGATTCATCCCAGGCCACATTTTCTCTAACTCTGTTTCTTCAGAGTTCATTACCAAAGTCTAATCTTAACTCATGGGTTTCTGGTAAAAGCAGGTCATTCTACTACTTCAACCAGGTTACAAAAGAATCAATTTTTTAGTAACATTTGCAAATATAATGTACGGTATCTGACTGAAACATATTCAATGGGGTCCTTCTTTCTCAATACTTGAGAAAGAATGCTATCTGAAATCAATTTACTCTGAATTTTGACATTTTCAAAGTAGAATAAAAAGGCTGAAGGATAAAAAGAAAAGGAAAATGAAAAAAATATTACTTTCTACTTTCTTTTTAAAATAGTATTTTTTTTTACCATTTCTACTCTGTTGCAAATTTCTATATAACAAGCTTTCAATTTCTTCATCTATTTTAGACAGTGATGCGATTCTATAACATTGATAATTCATAGTATAGAAAACTAGAACAAAAATATAAATAAAGATGAGAAAGGAAACACAATAGTTAAAGCTTCTTTTTAAGATCCTCCCTTAAACGTGTGTGTTGTTTAAATTAACTTAATACCTCAAAGAAGTAGTATTATTAGACTATAGTTTATACAAAAATGTCATTTAAATAAAAAGGAAAGTTTTCCACCTCATTTGAAATATTTCATTATTTTAATGGATCCCATCTCAAATTCCATTTACACTTTCAAATTGTGTACAGCAAATTGTGTTTCTCTTATTATCTCCTGTTCAGTGAAGTAGTTTCTTACATGTGGTAACATCTTAAGAGAGTAAGTGATAATTCACAACTTCTTTGATGATAGAACTTAGTTTCAAGGTTTAATAAAAAAGATCCTTGCTGTCCATGTCCTTCACCATTATAATTCATCTATTAAAATATGTGATCCCCAAAACTCAAAAATTTAAAGCAGAAGCACCATCAGAAGTTGCTGACAACAGTCAAAGATAAGCTGTCATTTCTAGGTATTATAAAACAAATGCTGGTGAGAAATATTCCAAGTATGTTTTGTTTTGGTTTTGATTCTTTTTTTTAATTGTCCTCTCCTCTAATGTAAAACTATCCACCATCAGTTTGGCAAGGAGATGCCCTAAGCCATGATTCTAAGATGTAGGACTGCAGTGTCTTCCCATTGCCATTCCATGAAGGAAAATCATGGAGCTGAAAGGCTGTGCATGGGTCCACAATATGGCTGTGTTGGTTTGGGGATTGTTGATGCATTTACAAATTACTACACATCAAAGCCTAGTGCTAACAGCATACAGCATGAATTTCTGTATCCCTTAATTTTAAAATCATTGTTTTGAAAACAATATATTACCTCAAAACATAAGAAGGTCTCAACAAGCAGGGGTAGTCCACAGACTTCGCAAATTCCAATGCCTCATTCTAATTAATAGAAACAACAATAAAAATGGATGAGTAGTTTAAAATATTCAATAAAAATGCAGAACTGTATCATTGGAACAAGTTTTTGTTCTTTCTCTCAAAAGACACCATTAAAATGTAAATTGGACATCGAAATATATAAAATTCCTAGCTTCTAATTCTAAATATCAAATCTAGTTCTAAATGGTTTGAACTTCTTTTCATTGTCTGAATCTTAATGAGAATATTTCTATCAGTTTATAACCAACGTTTAACTGCAATCATGGAAATATAGCAACTTTAAAGCAAATTCACTAAGCACAGTGTATTTTATCTGCCCTGCAGTTAACACCTGCAGTAGTTAACATTTCAGGTTATGACTCTTCAAAAGAGAATATTAAAAACAGATACATGTTTCTCTCCTTACCAAAGTGTTAACAGCTTTCCAGGGCGCCTGAGCCACCTTCAGCTCATCTAAAACGGCTGAGAAGATGGAGCGATCCTCAGCCCTGTCGATCTGCAGAGGGTTTGTGCCCATGATCTTGACACCATTCTTGTACAGAGGGACTGCCAGGTTGTTCGGAATCTGGCCTCCCACTGATATGATGCAGCCACTACATGCCTAGAAAAGATATCCGCAATATCAGCTATTGGGTACCTTCATCATAAACGAACAACTGTGCTATTAGTATCTCCATTTCCTTACTGAAAATGTTTAACACTACTAATATTTTCATTCCTACCATTAATGGGTAATATTAAGTTGTACCACAAAGAGACAAAAGGATTTAGTTCTGACTTTCCAGAAACTCACATACTAAAATCTACGTAAGATCTCATACAACTACACATGAATGTGATATCTGCATGTGTGACAATTAGAAAAAGGAAATCAAACCATTAAATATTTTCATCATATACTCTACCCTATAATCAATTCTTGGACTATGGCTATAATTTCCTAAATGGATACAGATCTGTCCTTCTAACACTCACCTCTCCTGTTTTCCCCACCCTAACACTTCACATTCAGATTAATCATCCTACAAGACTTCTGTACCAAGTTGCTCCTACACTCAGAGTTCTCCAAAGGCTGCCATCGCCTAAAGGGTAGAGTGGAAATTCATTACCATCAGGGCAATTAAGACTTGCCAATCTTATCTATAATCACCTCCCCCAACCCCAGGCAGAGGACTTTACTGTTCCCAGCTCTGTGGATTCCCACCAGCAAGCTTCTGCACCATTCACCTTCCTTTCTCTTCTCCTCTCCTTTATCTAACCTCTAACAATCCTTAATAAAGTCCTATCTAAATACTACACCTCCCATTTTAACATCCTCTTTCCTTTATCTGCACCTGTCTGTGGACACAAGAACTTATTTTAGCTCCTATTTCTTTACCATTTGCTTTACAAGCTGTTCCTGAATCATCAAACTTAGTGTTCTATTAGCAGTAAAACTTCAAGACTTAAATAAAAACCCACAATATCTCAAAAGTTCTCTAGACTGGTGTTCTAGTGGTGAAGGTGAGCCAATGTGGAATGTTGGGAACTGGTCTTGGCATCAGAAGTCCCTTCCCTTCTCTGTTCCCTCTGTGAGACTTCCCCTGAGGGCTCAAGCTGCTAGTCTGTGAAATTAGGATAATAATTCTTGCCTACTTCACAAGATCACTATGAAAATTAAATAAGATGATAAACATTAAAGGTCTTATACAGATATTAATAATAATAATTAATAATAATAAGATATTATTATTAATATTAGAAAATATATCAAATAGACTGATTTTGCCATAATTTGTATTTGCCCTAATGACCTACTAGTGAATATTACAATTGCTGAAGTAATAGATAATGTGCCAAATGTATTTTTTTATTATTTGAAATCATTCTGAAATATTGCTGAAGAGATGAAGCTAATTTCTCTCTAATGAGAGAAATTATAGTAATGCATAAGCAAATACCTGCCATTGCATGCTTAAATGCATTGTAAACAGTATCAAAAATAATAATCCCTAGTTCTGCATATTTATGTGTACTTAAGCTACTTTTATCATCATTTTTATATTTAATATACTGTTTTTCAAAACCTTTAAGAATTACTTTTTATAATATTTGTATTTGCTTATTTTCAATTAGTGATGTTAATACTTTAGAGTCTTCAAAACGAATTTCTTAAATGTATACAAAAAGGTCTCTTACATAAAAGACTTCAAAATAATTTCTAAAATTAAGGGAGGAGTAGCAACCTATGAGAAAAATTTAGAGTCAGTTGGACTAAATAGGAGCTTACAGTTGAATAAAAAGGACTTAATTATTAGATAAATCAATATTTTTAAAAATAGCCCTATAAAATTGATTTTTATTTTTCAAGAAATTAACAACTTCAAAACAATAATAGCATAAACTGCTACTATATACTAATGATATGTTGACATACCTTAGACTAATGTGTTTGAGCTCTAAGGCAGTTATTACTTTCCCCACTTCACAGCTCAAGAAACAGGTTTGTTGAAGGTGAAAAGACTCGCTCATAGTTCTAACAAATATAGAGGAGCACTTGAACTCAGTTCTACATATTGTAGAGTAGCTATTCTTAACTAATATACCAAATCTTTGAATCATAAGCTATTTGTCTGGCTGGTTTCAGGGGTAGTTAATATTAGGGGATACAGTAAGAGGTATTTCTAAAACATTCTTTTTGAAAAGTGGTAGTTAGAAAAACTTTCACTGCAAAACCCTATTCTCATCAATGACCCCCAGAAATAAAGATCATTACTGGGAAAACAAATCACTCCCACAGGAATTGTTTAGAATAATGGTGTGATGGTGGAGGATAAGTTTTGCTCATACAATTCAACAGAAGAGAACATGTTTGTAGGACAAAAATTAATATAGGACAGTTTTGTGGAAGATTCTACCTTAAAATGACCCCAGCTCTAAGCACAGAACTTGTAGACACTTAAGAAAAAAAACCTGTATCTCAGACAAGTAAATTATCATCATCATAATCATTCAACACCTAAATATTTTCAAGTAATTTACTGAAAGCAATATCCTAAAATTCAGATATTGTCCACAAATATCTCAAATCTTTAGCCTAAATTAATTCCATTGGACTCTCAAAGTTCCATTGATCTTACCCACATTTATTTGTATCTCTTTTTCATTTTAACCTGCTTAGTTTTCCTACTTTTTAAAACCTGGTATCACTAGGCTAACACAATACCTCGCAAGAATATTTCTGAAACAATGTACAAGCTTCAAACATACCAGAAATTAAGGAATAAAAAAAATTTCAAATTTCTTTGAGAACATCTTAATTATTTTAGACACTAATCACTTTACTCAATCCTTATTTTTATGGACAAATTAAATTCTGCATTATAGACAGAATGCAATATGAGAAAAATTGTCTTACTAACAGAAATAGCATTTACTTCATTAAAAAGTGGCCCTATTTTTTGCAATTTCAGGTATCTACAATTTTATAAACTTCACTGTTTATACACATCAGTGAGAATGATCAAGCTTTGCATTTTAGTAATTCACATTTTAGTAAAGCATAGTTCACATTTTAGATAGAATCTTAGGATTATATTTACTTAAAATTAAACCAATGCTAGGAATGAACCCCAATTGTGGCTGAGTCATACATTTCCTAATGGGCTCTGCTTATCACTTACTAATGTCTGTCACTCATTCATTCATTTAACTCAAGTAGTGTTACAGAAGCTACCATTGTCTATGTAAATATATACAATTAGATGTTAAAAGAGGATAATAAAGTCATTAATCAGAGTACTTTTTATGTGATATGATCCAGTAAATTACTCATTGGAAAAGCAAAAAAAAAAAATTAAGCAGGACTCAAACTGGACAGGGACATCATAAGGTATTAAATGTGTTGCCTGATATTTTTAGATCCAGTCTGTTTTGTAATGAACAAGTACAACAAAAATTGAGAAATGGGTCCTCAAAGGAGCTTGAATACAGGAGAAAATCAGTGTTGCTTGTTTATATAACTTTTCAAACCATGAGTCTCCAAAGAAAGAAAGGGGAACTGTGAGGTTAAGACAGGATCTGCATGATTTTTATTCATTGTTGTAGCCTGTCAAAATTATTGCATGATGCATCTTCAGCAAACAGACCAAATAATAGATCTAAGAGAAGTATAGTGTTGCAACCTCTGTAAACAAGGTAATAATTTTAAACTCAGATAATAATTTGAGAACATCTTTTCTCTTATACGGAGCATCCTAGGCAAAATTGTGAGCTAGGCAAAATATCATCAAATCCTGTACATGGCAGACACCAACTTTTCACTTTCTTGACTCTTCCCCATACTCACACCCTCCCCACAAATCAAAATGAAAATTTTTTCTCAGGGAACAGAACCCATGAACACAATCACAGAAATAAATGCCAACTTTAAAGGGTTGCTCTTCATAAAGTATACTTTAAAATTCTGCAGCCAAAGGAATATATTATTATAACATTTTCTATTTTAAGAAATAAGTGGGAAGGAGATATCAGCACTTCTAGCATCCCCTCTCACGCAACCTCTGATCAAGACGTCCCTTCAAAGCAACCATCTTTAATCATAGGCCATGTTATCTTTTTGACTTCCCCTTCATGTTGTCTTTAGAGGTGTTTCCTTGATGCCATGGAAACAGCTTTGGTTCTGAACTAGACCAGGAGACCTATCATACTTTCTATCAACCCAGGTAGCTATATATCCCTGAGAAATCATATTGCCCTTCTAAGTGACTCAAATGTGTGCTTTTGAATAAGTTTAGGCATGCTACAATTTTCTGCAAATTTACTACTAAATGCATCAGTGCCTTCAGCATCACTAGGGGCATCCAGGGTCAAATCAGGGCAGTCTCCTGAAGGTTGAGGCCCATCCATTATGAGAGGTAGTACACAACAACCTCATGAAAGGAAACATATACACATATACGTACATGTGTCCATGATTTGTGTATGACATATAACATTGCCTATAGGATAGTCTAAATAATACATCAATGGAATTTTGTCTTATGTTCTCCAACATAACACTGAAAATTGCCTTATAATATATAGTAGCACTATAATTGCCAATTAGCTTCAAAGAAAGGCCAATTTATTACTTTCTATAATACTAGATTCAGTTATAGTAAAAGGAGCTCATTAATATACATGTGTAACAATATCCAAAGGCAGTTGTAGACATTTTTAATCTTTCCTTAAACCATTTCAGGGGAAATTATTAATTATGTGTAAAATGCCTGCTGCTATTGCCTGCGATGCTTGTTAATATTTTTAAACAATTATGTAATTTTTCACATATTTATGTTATGAATCCTAGTTTTATTTTAATGCCTTGAAGTAGAGACTTAGTTTTATAGCTCTCTATCCTATTGAAAGTAGAATTTAAAAGGTGCTCAAGAAACACTTGTAGAATGTACTTATTTTGATCCCCATCTACGTATCTGAAATGAATATTAAGGAATCATTAGAAAAACCATGTCTGAGAGAAAACTAAAAATTGTGCATGTTTTACCATTAGGTATAATTTTGTTATGTTAAAGGATTAGTAAACCAGGCCTAAATAGACAACTATGATGATACATCCATCCTAAATTTGTCTGTTTTTTTCTAATAATTATAAGTTATAGAATGATTTTATTATGTGATTTCAACCACAAATCTCATTTTACCTTACAGTACCTGCATGTAGCACATTTTAAAACTCATATGATTCATTAACAACAACATGAAACACGAAGCATGGAGAATTTAAGTAACTTGCACGAGTCAATGAGTTCTCAAGTTACACCTAGAATTAAAGTGTTATGGCTTCAATTCAGCATTATTTTTCCTAAGCAACTATATTTTACACATTGGGATTAGTTTCTGTAGTAAGGAATTAATGAGAATAACATCAAAAGGCATAACTACTGAACATCACTTTGAAATGTTCCAGAAGTTATTTTTTAATTGTAAGATAATTTAACTTGTTCTACAGTCATACAGTACTCTATGATCACATGAATCCACAGTGAAGATACACTCTGTAACACTGGACTGGAGGTGGAAGAACTATAAGAGACTGCTATAAAAGTACCAAAATCATTGAGAATGGGCTCATCAATCTTAAATTGAAGACTAATAGCTTTGTATGATAGCACAAAGAATTAACTGCTCCTTTGTGAACAAATGACTTCGCTCCTCTGGGACCTGTTCATCATTAAACCCGACAGCACAAGAACTGGGGAAAGGCTGCCTACCGTACGTCTATATGACCAATTGAATCATTCTGGAAAATATTTATTGGGGTTGTCTTGTACTAGTTACTATGTGCCTGGCACATGTTACCAAGAAGAGATTTTAGTACAGCTGGAATGCTTAGAAAGAAAAAGTGAATTTTGTATGAAAAATAATCACTCTGTGCCAGGGCCTCAAGAATCTAAAGCTGGGTAATTTTTTTCTTTTTTTTAGCAGTTCATTACAAAATTAGACCATAGAAGACACTGGCAGTTCTTTATCCTAAGGGGAATCACAGTACAAATCTATATACATGAATATACTTATAGAAAGAGTGCACTGCATATATATTTTTCTTTTTTTCTTTTCTCTTTCTTTCTTTCCTTTTTTTTTTTTTTTTTTTTTTTTTTTTTTTTTTTTTTTTTTTTTTTTTTTTTTTTTTTTTTTTTTTTTTTTTTTTTTTTACCTCCTGTTGGTAGATGTCAAGGATTCTCTCCAAAGACAACTCTTCAAAGTACAGTTTGTCACACTCATCAAAGTCTGTGCTCACGGTCTCAGGGTTGCAATTCACTACCACTGTCTTCTTGCCAAGCTGACGCAGTGTGCGGATACTGGAGACAGCACACCAATCAAATTCCACACTGCTACCTGCAGAGAAAATGAGATTAGGAAAAGAGGTAAGAGGAGAAGCATAAAGTTACAATACAAAGAGAAGCAAACTATATTGTCAGTCAGTTCAAGCTAAGAAAGCTAACTCCCTTTCAATTCAATTTTTTAAACTCCAAAATATAAATTTCAGATCCATTATGTGCACTATATTCATAGCAGCAAAACATGGACTGAGTAAACAATGTGTTAGCTTCTTTAATATGCTAAGTTCTTTAATCGCTAATATCTGTATTTGAAGCATTCAGATTCTTAAAGTTAATGAGAGACAATTGTAACGATAAAAACCATTCCTCATTTACTGAAGAGAAATTCAAAGTGAACATACTGATCTTAGTACACAAAAGTAGTTAAGTTAGTGATCAGAATACCTGAGTTCTTGTTTCAGTCCTTCTTCTTACCCTGCTGTCTGAAGGCTAAATCCAGTGATCCCTGAGGTGCCTTATAGCTCTGACATATCTTGATTGATTGGAAAGTTCTGTCCTTTCCAAACATATTCTTTCAAGCTTGGCAAGGCCACTCCAGGCAGAGTGAGTGACCTTCTAAGAAGTAATTTGAAGTATAATAATGGCCTAACTGCCTCAAAATATCACCTCTACTGGGATGCCATAGAACTAAAAGTTCTGAGATTTGTATTTATCTTTTGCAGTAGAACTATCTCCTAAAAACTGTTGTCAGAATGTTATCCAAATTTAGTAACATATTAATTCTCACTATCAATTGAGTATAGACTTAATTGCCATCTCTGCTAGTCTTTTCTAAGTCCTAAAGTAATAAAAAATTATTGCATAAATTAAGTAAAACTTGAAGAGGAAGAAAGAAAGTTCTAGAAAAGAGAAGGGGAGGTCCTGGTACAGGAGTTCAGGCCAACTAGCCATTAAGAAACTAAGATGGTAAAGGTATAAACACTTTATCTTCCATCAAGATTTGGCCAAAAATTGGTAACTAACACATCCTGAATGCACTTAGTTAAAATAAAAGCTAAAATAAACTATGCTTAAAGTAACAAAGTAAGACTACATACATTTAGAACACATATTTCATCATTTCTAATATATTATAGAAACTAAATGTGAAATACACTTATTAAGAAATATTGTCTACTTAAATATATACTTTCTAACTGTAATAACTTTTCATCATTAAATACCTGATTTTAAGTGACTAAGGGGGATATGTAACAATTTCTGGTAAGAACATTTTAACTAAATTATATAATATTCTATGCACCAATAAGAAAAGCTCTTTGCATTTGATGTCGACAGAAGTCATAGCTCAGAGATTGCATCTATAAATGTAATTCTGGATAATGTATAAAATTCTTGAGTAAATATATAGTTTTGTGAAATACTATGCTAAGATAGAAAAAGTCAAAGAATGTAATTCCTCAATGCCAGAGAGGCTAAATTTTATTTATGAGGAAGAAAATAATAAATGGATGACATGATGAAATGAAAGGAGATAGAATTTGTCATTGAGTCCCACTTCCACCACTTAATAGCTGGATAAGTTTGGTCTTCATCTCTAAACCTATTTCCTAGTTTGCAAAATATTTCTTATTTTGATATAAATAAACATAGACAGCATCTTTTACATAGTTTTCAGAATAATGAAATTAACGTGTGTGAAAAGTACTATATAAACTGTAAAGTCCTATGTAAATGAAAGTTATCACTTTACCAATGTGGTATGGACCGCAACCCAGCACCATCGTTCCATGCTCATTAAAATTGATATCATGTTCCTGAGGGAGGAAAAATAACATCAAAATCACTTCTATTCTTCCCTCTAAACTACATGTCCTATTTTGAGTGTGCCTTTCTAATTCTTCCTCTTGATGACCTGCATTCTCTATAAGCTTCCAGGAACCTCTAAATATAAAGTATTATAAAACCTCTACTAATCTGTGAAAAACATAAGTTCAACATTTTGTCATTCAACAGTCATTAGAACACAGCATAATTGTATGGTTCATGTAACCATTGTCCTTATCTTTTCACTTGTTTGATTTCATCTTGAAAGATGAGTACAGAAAGACATCATCACATCTGACTCACATGATGTCATTTTTATTACCAAAATCACTAGATAGATAACTAAAGACAAAAAAATATATGTATTCCTCCATAGGAAGCATTTATAAAATGTAGAGCTTTCTAACATGGCAGTTTGGCAGTTCCTACCTGACCATTGTAGGTAATATAGAGGTAGTTGGTAACTGATGGGTACTCTGCAGCCAGTGTATCGATCTGCAGGAGAAAATAAATAAATACATACATACATACATACATAAAAGAATTTTTAAAGTTCTTTTCATTATAAATTTTTTAAGAATGATTATACAGTTTTTTGGTGCTGCATTCATATTTCCTTAACGCCTATTACTGTCAAAAATAAAGACCAAAATTAAGTATGTACACTCAATTGCTTTCTAATTCTGCAAGTAAGAGGGGAGAAAAACAATGACACAATCTAGTCATCACTTGAGCAGTTAATGATGAAATACATTCCACAGCATCATTGGATTGCTACAGTAGTACCTCTCGTGGACACAACAAAATGGTCCTATAGTCAGCTGGTTACCAAGAAGACAGCCAGCTGTCAAAAGCAGCTTCAAATAAAATCTAAAATCAGAGCACAATGACCTATATGTAAGGATGCCTTTGGTTTACAAATTTTGCATAAGATGTAAGTTACCTATGGCAATAAACAATTGGATGGCACAAATTTCATGAAGCATGAGGGTGAGAGGAAGGAGACACAATTTCATTGAACAGAAAAGGTAAATCAATTCAGCTCTCAAGGGCCAGGAGCTCAGCTTTGAGAGCAAGAATTTAGAGTCCAAAAGGGCAAGCTAGTGTAAAGCAGGTGAAAAGAAAGAATAATAATTGCTGAGTAGAAAATATTCAGCATCAAGCGTGAGACCTAAGGGTATGCATGTGTCCCCTGAGCACATGGAGAAAAGTCAATAATTTTAAAGGACAAAAACCAGCTGGAGGTACTTTAAGCCAAGCCATCTCTTCCACTAAAGGCCAAAAAAAAAAATTTTTTTTAAATCACAATGGTATACCTATGAAAGTTCTTGTGTGATTGTCATGAATACTGGATGAGCTCATTATGTCCAATCCTATCACAATGAATACTAAATGAACCATAATGATGGGGCACTTAAAATAAAGCATTACCTTATAAAAAATTAGTGCCAAAAAAGATAACTACTCTTTTCAAGAGCATTGGCCACTATGCTAGGGTATTTTAAGTCCTTCTATTACTCTAAGGATATCTTTCTACAGATATCTTTGCACACAGTCAAAAAATAGGGGAGAGGTCATTTTGATTTTTTTTTCACATAGGCTGAGAAAATCAGATACTCACTCTTACCTTTACACCCCAGTGCCCCTGCACCCTTTCCTTTTTAAGCATAAATGAAGACTGTGCTAAATAAAATTGGTGACATCATGAGCATCAATTAAAAAAGTAGAGTGCTTTTAAATTCTACCCCCCTTTTTATAGACAATGATAATGAGTTGGTGCCTACATTTCACCTATAGAATTTCGAGAAGGGAAACTACTTTACCTGTTTAACCCAAGGGCGAATGTTTTTCTTTAACCTCAGCTCCCTTGTCTGGGCCTCAGTCAGCCTGAGGCATTTTGAAATCTGCTTGTCCGAGAACCCAATCTCCTTGGCCTTTTTCAGGATTTCTCCTGTAATGGACTCACTAGGATTTGATGAAAAAGAGAGATTCAAGTTGAAACCAAGCCTACTATTTGCAATGCTGACCTTCTCAAGCATGTGGATTACTATTTTCATTCCCTAAGCACCCACTTCTCTTCTCACATTCTGAAAAATGGCTTCTGCATTAACTGTCCTAATGAATTGCCTCTTTTAAAAATAATCAGTGACCTCCATCTTAATAAATTGAAGAGCCCTTTCTTAATGTTGATCTCCTTAACCTGTCAGCATATGACCTGTCTAATGTTCCATTTTTTAAAGATATCTTCCTCTGGCTTCTGGCCAATTGTTTCTCACCTTACTTTATTACTCACAACAACCATTTACTACTATTCTTTCCCAAAGCTCTAACCTCTATTAAGTGCTTTAGTCTGGCTACCCTCATTCCCTCTCTAAATTTAGCCACTGATATTGGCTCAAGTAGCATAAGTAGTCAGTGATACCCAAATCTGTGGCCCCTTCCTCAGTATCTAACCTGTGCTCCAGGTCTTTATGTAAATGAACTTTGAGAATCACCTTCACCCACGCACCCCAACATTGCCTTAGACGGAGTATCCTCTCCATAAATTTCCTCTATTCACTGATATCACATAGTTATTTCGTTTGAAAAGACAGTTTTGTGGTTTTGTGATTATTTTCCACTCAAGCCAAACTTATCACTTCATTTTCCACATGCTTATTTTCATAGTGTAGACTGTTTTCACGCTGCTTCCTTCACCTGTAATACCTTTGACGTATCTACTCAACTTCTCTCCAACTCCCAGCCACCCTTCTTAGGTCAATGAAAGCCAACCCTCATCCATGAAGCCTTCTCAGTCTGCTCTCACCCACACTGATCTTTCTAGGCTCTTAACTGACTCATGTTTGGAACCAGGGTCATAATTAGAAGCATACTGCATAACATGTCATTATCAACTAGCAGTTCTAATGTTTCTTAGCTTTTAGTCACCAACCAGACTTTTTTTCCTGCTAGAGTCAAGTTCCATAAGGGCAAAAAAATATGTTTGGTTCATTTATCAGATTATTCCCAGATCCTAATATACTGTCTGACCCACAGACAGAATTCAATAAATATTTATTAAATAAAATAGAGAAAATTATATTTCTATAGCTTTTTATTTTAAAGAAAAGATAAGGAAGCTATTGAAGTCAGCTTGTAACTAGAAATCAAAATGTACACAGAAATAATTTGTAAAGGCCCAATGTTCAGAAAAATACTACTGTAAAAGCATCTTAAACCAAATAGCTATGAGCTAGTTATTTCAAGTAATAGCCAATAAAATCATATTCGATTATACAATCATATTGACTATCAAGTTTGATAGTCAATACTTAAAATTAAAATATAAGTGTTGTCAAAAGATCTATAATAAATAAAATATTTTTTGCTGAAATTCTGCTATTAAATGTAGTTGAATAAAATCTATTGCAATTCATTCATTCTATTCTTCAATATTCTTTATTGAATTAATTCATATTCTGAGCTTACAGAAGAGAGAATCAAGATGGCATATTTAATAGCTATTTCTCTGGCTTTTTGATATCAATATTTGTTTGGACTCTTGCAGTTACAGCTATTCATAGTCAGTACACTTTTCTATGGCACCTAAATTCCCTTCTGTCTCTTTAATCAATTTGTTACTTCTCCCAATGAATTTAATTCCTTCTTTTTCTATTCCTATTTTAATTTTTTAATCTTATCAAGTATTTGATAAGCATTCTCCTGAGTAACACATTTTATTGTCAAATTCTTAAACACAATTTCATTATTAAATATTATTATTTATTGTACATCCCAAACATTGTGCTACATGCTCTAGAACTATGCCGTCCAATATGCTACCTACTAGCCACCTGTGACTATTTAAATTTAAATATCAATTAGTTTTGTTTAATTAAAAACTTAGATCCATAGCACACTAGGCACATTTCACATACTCAATAGTCACATATGGCCTGTGGCCACTGTACTGGACAGTGCAGATTAGAGAATATTTTATCACCACAGAAATTTCTACTACACAGCACTGCTCAAGAATATACAAAACAATATTTGAGACAATGGAATAACAGAAAGTGATTCAATGCATCTTATGGAGAGATAAGCTCTGTGGTACAATGTGAGGTCAGAGAAAAGAGATAACAATGTGAGTGGTTGTAGTTGAGAAATACTATGGCAGTTGAGTGATGAGAATAGAACCATAAAGACAATTCAGCTTTATATAGATAAAGAAGTTGACGGATATACTATAGACAAGGGCTGCTGCATTTGCAATTTTGAGGCAGCAATGGGCATGGCAGGTATAGGACACATACTGAGGATTTGTAGTTGGAAAGAGTAGAAAATTGTGAATGGTAAAGTTGGGCTATATTTATTGCCATTCTTTCATTAATGCTTTAACATGATGAGCATATGCTGTGTGTCAAGTTCTGTGCTACCTATTTTAATGCCAAAGAGATAAAATATTAAATCTACATTCCGGGATGTCTCTGCTTGGTGAGTAGTGCTATAAAAGAAATGTGTACAAGAGGAGGCAGTGGCTCAGGACGGAAGTGTGCCTGCTTCTGCTGGGGAAGTCTGAAGAGGCTTTACTTAAGAGGTGACTGCTGAGCTCCTGAGCATCTTTGAAATACCCAAGTTTATGCTGTTTACCTTTAGTTTTGGAAAAGAAAAAAAAAATTCTGAGGCAAAAGCGGAGGATTTGTTGTTGTCGCTATTTATTTTAGAAATAGATGTTTCCACTTTCCTTGCCAAGACTATGTTCCTAGATGAATTACTTATTTTTTATGAGCAATAGCTTGACAAATAAGCTATTTTTCTAAATTAGAAATTGGTTGATGTTCTTTTTAAATAAATCTTTTATGTGAGTTTTGTGGAAGATCTCAAATTATATTCATGTTTACCTGTTTACCTGTATGGGGAAAAGCTATACATTTCTCTGTGATCTGCAGTTATATTAAAAACATAGGTATTACACTGTCAAATTGTATACCTGAAACTTATTGGATTTCGTTAACCAATATCACCATAATAAAAAATATAGAAAGGAAAAAAATAAATAAATAAATAAATAAACTTAAATCCTGGCTCAACCACTTTCTAAACAAAAACAAAAACCATAGGTATAAAGGTTGAGTTAAATAAAGAGATACTATATATAACCTTGAGCCAATTCTTAACTATAGATTTTTCTAGCTACTTGCTAAAACATTTTCCCATCATTGTGGGACAGCAGTAAAATAAAAATCAAGCAAAGAGTAAGTAAATATCAATAAGACATTTCTTTATTATTGCAAAAACTATCTGAAGCAAAACCTATATTATGTTACTCTATTGACAATCACATTAACCTCTATGACTAAACTCTAACCCTGAACAACAGCGTCCAAACACACTGAAGAAAAATGTCTTGAAAAGAACAGTCTTGCCTATAATTTTGACTATGGGCTAGCATAAATGCAAGTTGTTTAAGTCCAAAGATAACCAGAAGTAATATATTTATCTTTTGCTGCCTGGGACTTGTTTTTTTTTTTTTTTTTTTTTTTTGCCTTGAATAATTTATTTTTATTTCTTCCTACATGGAATATCAGTCAATTCTTCAAAGGTTCCAATATTGTTTTAAATAAAAATGATAAGTAATTGTACTAAACAAACAAACGAGAAAACTTTTAGATTCCTCACATTTCTATTGTGGGTGTAATACACTTGCTTTTGTCCACATTCAGAAATGCAGTCTTTTCTATTGCTGAAATATGCATAATTCCTCTTATTCTTTTCTACCAAGAAAAAAAAATCCAATAGAGCATAAAAAGACATTTCCAGCAAATATACAAAGTCTTCCTTCTCCACTCACAAAATAAAATTAGACTTTTACTCCCCCCCCCAAAAAAAAAAAGCTGATCGATAAAACTCACCTTCTGCCTTAAAAAGTAAAGTGAATTTTGTGTTCAGCTCTCGAGGCAAAAAATAGCTAACTCAATCATTACTGCTCCCCATAGTATATCTACTCCAGAGAATTTTCATATTCAAAAGGAATGCCTGAGAAGAGAAACTATAATGCAAAATAATGAATCATGAATGACAAAATTTTAGAATGGGGGTGAAAACTATTTCTCTATAGTTGCCCCCTCAATCATAATAGGTGAGAGTTCTGAAAGAGATGCATTATGCTAGACCTGCAGAGTTCATGTTTTAAGCTCACAAGCTGATTCTCAGGATATTTTCTTGGTGAGCCCAAAACTGCTTTAACTTTGCCCAATATTCCAATAATGAGATCAATAGCATGATATAATATTTTTAAATGTCTTGAAAATTAGTGTGTATTAAATGAAAATAACATATGAATATATCTGTGTTCACCTATCTTAACTTGAATGCAAATATTGGGTAGGTGTGTTTATATGAAGTCCAAAGTGACGTATCTTCTATTGTATTTCATTCATGGTCACTCTGGTTATTAATTTCTGCTCATTAGGCATGTTCATAAAATAGTACAAAGCACTTTACAATCCTCCTTACCAAGAAAATAAATGTTGATTCTGACTCAACATGGTAATTACAAGGACTTAGACAATTTAGATCCTTTCCCACATGATTCTGCTAGGCACCCCTAACTCCAAGACAGGGAGTAGGTCGCCTCTCTCTACTGCCCTCATTCACTTTCTCTGCTGCTTCTGCATAACACAGGACTGTCTGGCATATCATTACACAGAGAAGAAAATTGACTTTATTCTCTACTTGTTCTGATACAAAATTTTATTTTGAGTCCCATTATAATAAAATAAAAGAAGAGACAGTTTGAAGACACGATTCATTAGCTTTGGGCCAGTGATTCAGATAAGGTTAAACCTCTTCAGAGTCAGATACAAGATGAATAATCTTAAGTGAACATAAAGCTCATTTAACAATGTGGAGATTCTCATCTTTATCTGCCCATATTGGGCTGCCTTCCATTTTTGTCTGCTAAAAAGAACTTCCAACAGAATGAGAATTCTTAAAAATCAAGGTGGGCAAAAACTTGTTTTAGGAACAAGGCTATAATATTTCTATTTTCCCAAAGGAAAATAAAAACCTTAATTTGGAACAAACTCAAAACAGAATAATTACTAAAAAAAAATATAAAAACAAATTTGTTATTCAAAACTGCTCTTTGAAACCTCAATAGGGAATGCTCCATTTATATTATAAATCAAAGAAGCATTATATCAAGCAAACAATGTGATCAGCTGAATGAAGCATATTTTATTAAAGTGTACAGTTTTAAAATACATATAGTAAAAAAATATTCTTCTTTATTTAATATGTATTTGTGTCTGCTAATATGTTCATGTTTATCTTCACTTCTTTGAACACAAATATATTTTTTTATTAATGTGTCCTCCATATATACAAAATTTTTTTCACCTACCAGCTTTCTTTCCTTTTAGAGGTCAAGGGAAAACTCTTTAAAGCTTATACTTTTATCACTGTATAATAGAATCTGAACAATAAAACAAAGAAACACCAAATAGCTGTGATGCTTGCCTTTTCAAAATCTTCACTTTCTCTCTACTTAGCAGCACAAAATGACAGTCTGAAATTTAGAGGGGAAAAAATATCTCAAAAGCAGACAATCAGACTTTTTTACAAACTCTGCCATAATCTTCTAATGGTTAGACAGCATGGCTTAGCTTCTACAGGGGGAAATCTCTCATGTGTTCTCTGGTTTTATAAACAATGTAAGTCTTTCTCCTCTCTCTCTTCGACTTCCAATGTAGATTTTGTTGTTGTTTAAAATTCTACCCTGTCGTCTCTGAAACTTCCACCACTCACACTTAGTCTTCAATAATAAATGATAAAAGGAAATGGAATAAATTCCCCTTAATAAGGAAATTTTCACCTGGCATAGAGGAGCTGGGGAAATCTATTAACCGACTGGAGGAACGCCTGCAGCATTGCAATTACCAGGGGAGCCAGCATACTTCACACAGTCCTCTCTTCCACTTGACTGGCTTTTATCTGATCTACCAACTCACAAGTAATACTAAACAAATTTCCCTCCAGATTGCACAAGCTCTAATGTGAAAATGAGCACTCTATTTGGCCTACAATTATGGGATGGGCTTGCAATTTTATTATTATCTTCTTTTTAAAAAATCCCCAAAAGGCAGAAGCTGAGAAAAACATTAGGCCTGATGCTCAGTAATAACGCCTGCTTTCATAAGAAAAGAGAACAGAGTAAGATATATATTCTCTGCCCTGAGACCCCTTACCAGCCTCTCCCATGTGTTTCACATGGCTTCACTGATTATTTTTGGCATTTCACAGGTTCAAGACCATGTACCATCACAATAGTGCAATCAGTGGATATGTTATTTGTCTTCTCATCTTTTCTTTCAAGGAGACAGGTTGTTAACTCTTTCCTTAAGAGAAATGTAAAAGGTATTTTTCAAAAGCAGCAGTAGCTTTAGAAAAGCAAATGATAAAACCCAGGCAATTACGTAAATACTGCTCTTTTCTCTTAATTTCTGAGAGCACCGTGCCTTGGTTCTGTAAAGCAATGATGTCTTTGGAGGAATTAAAGAAAACTTTGAACTTTATCTCTCATGTATAGGACAAAATATTTAAGACAAACAATATTTAGATCCAATGTTCATTTGAAGGCATGACATCAAGAAAATTTCCTATTAAGATTTGAGTCCACTTAGCATTATTACAACAATGCTATAATAACACAATTGTTGATTTTCAAGGGACAGTGCATTTAAAATCATATTTCACTTTAAAGACTATTAACAACAACAAAATCAAAACAAAGGAGAAAACCTCTTGAGAAATTGATACTATAGATATTTTTAAGTGGGCAATTTTTAATTTCTGAATCTTATGTTCATTTTTTACCAATTTTTAGTGATCCCAATAATTGAAAAATACTGTGCTATTTCTTTCAATCTGATAAGACCATCTATATATTATTGATTATAATATGATAATCATATCCTATGAATACTAACTAATTATACTGGGGAAAATACCTCATATAGGTTAAGTTAACTATAATTTTTGAACTCTAATGAATCACATTTTGTTTTTCAGTGATTCTTAATGCTGTGACTCTCTTTCTCTGCCCTTGATTTGGTAACAATGAAAAACTAATGGGAACCACTTAATTACAGTAGTAAGTCACATCAATTGGGGTATAAAAAATTGTTTTGTTACATTCAAAAAGCATACATCTACAAATCAAATAGCGTTCACACGATTAAATGAAAGGGAACATTTATACTATGAAATAGTGCTTTTGTTATTTGTGATTAATAAATTCATTTATAATTTTAAGTCTATCTAATGTAATCTTTTCCAAAAAGTAAGAAGATCTAGTCACTAAGCAAATCCTGGGTTTTCCCATAAATATAGGTTTGTTATATGTACAGAATTTAAATCCAACAGATATAAAAAAAAATCATACAAGGCCTTGTAAAAAACTCAAATTGAATAAGCATTCTTTGATGTTTTAAAATTTGTTTCTCACAAATAAGTTTGTCCTATATTGTAAACTCCCTTCATCATCTTTGTTTAAAGTAAGTCATGTTTCCACAGAGTAGTTTTCCAACTATTACATATATCGTCCCAAGCAACAAACGTATAACTTTCAATATATATCTTTCTTTGACTTTTAGAAACCATTACTTAGGTCGTATTAAAATAAATTATGTAACTGAAGCCAATCCACTAACTGTTGCATAGATTTAGTTCTTGTTACATGTAACATATATAAGAATAATTTTTGACCAAATAATTCTAGTTCTTGCATGAGAAATCGTATGTCTTTCTAGAAAGGAGGGAAATAATAAGTCATTTCTAAGAAGATACAGAAAAATTCTAGACTTAAATTCTTGGTAACATATAACACAAGATCTACCTTAACTTGAGGATTACTACTTATATAGAAATCAAAAATCTTTATCACTGAGAGTTTTCCAGAAGACATGAATGCACATTAATAACCATGACAGCAAAAATTCTCACATACTTTATACTCATGACTATACATTCATGAATAAATTGACTTGCTCACTCTTCAAGATGCCTAGAGCAAAATATGGTCAATTAAATTAGTCATCAGCTAAAGGGTTGGTAGTAGGGTAGGATAGGGTATGAGACAGTATGTGCAATATCAACACAGACATGATGACACTGATGTGATGGCCATAATATTATCATTATATTTACATAGACAAAAGTGCGTGCTGCCTGTTTCAACCTTAAATAGGCAAATCTAGAGCCAATCTCCAACTATGCTGAGAAAAAAAAATCATCAATCAGATTGTAAGTGTAAAGTGTTTATTTAGCATTATGCCAAGAAGGTAATAAGTACTTCATAAATGCAAATGCAAGAAGACAAGAAAGAAGGGGAGGAGCAGGCATGAGAGAGGAGGAAGATGAACTGGAGGAGTAGAAGCAGCAGAAGAAGGAGTTAAGCAAAACAAAACGCCTCAGCTCTTCTCAGTCTCTTCCCTCTCCTCTATAGCATTCCTGTCTCCATACCTTGAGAGCATGAGGTACACCTCACTTTGAACTCCCTGCAAATCACAAATAATCTTCTGATGAAAATACTCTGCTGTGGGGAGGCATGGCCACCACCTTAAGCTTTTTAGGATAGACATTACACACTTCATCTTCAAGGGCAGATGTGGAGGTTCTGTGCCCCCATAAAGGCATGTCAAGTGTGAATGAACAATTGAAGAAATTCTGGGAGTTAGTGATTAGCTTCTGTAATTATAGCTCAGGGAACCTATTTTGCTTAAATTTAATTTCCATTGTACATGACAGAAGTTTTTTACTCAGACATTAACATTTAAAGTGTTTGCATTGTATTTAAAGAAAAAATATACATATATGTATGGATGCATGTATACATACTCTAATATAAAAATAACAATTTTTTAAAAGAAAATCATCATCCTAGCTTCCTGTATCCTTGAAAATTTTGTTTACGTCTTTTAAAGGTCACTCACCGGGGCTTTCACCCAGCCAGGCCCCCGAGTTTTTCCCACAAGAGTTCTAGAGAAGGGCACATTTCTTACAGTGTTTCTGCTCTAAGTGGGGTCAACAATTCAGGCAGGAAAACAGACAGCTCACAACTTGACAGCTAAGGAGGAACTGATCTCCAGCTGTCTGATTTAAAAGTCATATCTCTAAAAAAAAGCTTTTGAAAAGGGTTCATGACTAGAACCAAAGGCAGAAACCCTGGGCCAGATTTTTTGCTTTCCTCTGACTGGTGTGACATGAAGTATGATACACATCTCAGTGTGACTCGGTTTCACCACCCACAAAAATAAAATAGTGATTATTTTAGTCCTGTATTATAACAGAAATGTACTTTAAGGTTACCAGAGAAATATAGATCTCTGTATTATAAATACTATAAGTATATATTTTTTGCCTTAACTTTCTTGGCTGGTTAATTAAATCAGACCTTCATTATAATTATAAATATTTATGAATATTTCTCA
This sequence comes from Macroglossus sobrinus, assembly GCA_004027375.1. NCBI lineage: Eukaryota > Metazoa > Chordata > Mammalia > Chiroptera > Pteropodidae > Macroglossus > Macroglossus sobrinus. Next base: position 351,100 of record PVKZ01000333.1, on the reverse strand, counting down.
GAAAAAAATTTTTTTAAATTTCCAATTTGAAAAGCTGAATAATATTTTTAATCAAAACCACATATTTGGCTTGTTCTCAAAAGGCAATAGAGATTTTTATGTCTATATAAATATTATAATTCTTATAATATATATAATCTCAATTTGGCTATATAAAATAATTAGATAAATCCCCTTCTATTAGGAAACAGTTTATTCAGAGCCTTCCAGGCTAATTAGCAGATATATAGTCATTCAAAAATGAAAACCTAGAGATGCTCATTTATAATGTCTTCCACGACAGAGTAAGTTTATATCTTGAACTATACATTTTTCAATTAATAATTTTGTGGGTCCTTTTGAGCAGCCAGGAATTTTAATGCATTTTCTTCTACTTCAATTTACCCTTTTTGTCATGACAAAAAAATTCTGATTTTCCCTTTTTACCAATAGTTCCTTTATTTAATGGGCAGAGTTATCATACAAATATTAATTACTCTATGCAAGGCAAATTTCCCCAAAAAATATGGTAAATAAAGAATTGGAAATCAGTTTCAGAACCGATACTGTACTTTAGAATGGTGAATTCTATTCTGCATACACACAAATCAGCAGAAGCTCTTAAGAAAAGCTTATAATAAAAGTATATTAAGTAATTATGGTATTTAGAATTTGTCCTAATGGGATTTACAGTTTAATTGGAGGATATTACTAGCATGTATGTAACAATTACAGAACAATGAATGAAATTGTGTGGCTCAACTACACACATTGAGCAAATAGGTAGATAATATCCACCTCAATTTCTGTTCACAGACTTCATTTCTTTACAGAAAGATTTTCATTTTTATGAAACTTAGCAGAAATATAACAAAAGAAGAGCAAACACAATCTGTCACTTCCTAAGTAGAATTCATCTATTATCTACCTCCTCTTTCTCATTGCACATTTGGTCTTTAGAGTTTAGCTACGACTCCTACCTCCACATCATCAAATTTGGAGGGCTTGCCCAATTCTTTCCCATTCCCCTTTACCTAAACCATGCAATATTGTTGAAAGTGTCTTCCTATTTTATTTGTTTTGTTTGAAATTCACTCTTCCTTTGGCTCTCATGACATTGAAATATAATGAAGGGAAAACACTGTTCTTTTATTCTGAAAGTACTAAACACAAATCCTGGTTTGAACACGCACTACCTCTGAAATCTTGAAAAGTTTACTTAAACATTATGAACCATTGTTTCATCTATGAAATATGAGACAGAGTTGTATAACTTCTAGGAACTCTTAAATTGAGATTTATATGAGGTAACATATGCAAAGGTCTTAAAGCTTGTTTTTCACAGCCTTGTGTCTTTGCCTCTGGTTGGTCCATTAACAGGATCCTGTCTTATATATAGCTATGTATACATATTTAATCCTCAAAAATAGATCACAAAATCATTGAAGGCAGGTTAATGATTACCAATTATCATTAACAAATAGCATTGGATCTTGTACCATATCTAGAACATAAAAGGTACCAAATAAATATTAATGACTGAATATATGAACAAATAATATTTTTCTAATGACAGCTCCTAATAAAAATAAATGCCATCAAATAAATAATCCATCATGCTGAGATCAGAGATATTGACATAGAAATAATCTATTAATTCTTGACTATTATAAGTTATGGCTATATATTATTTAAAACCAACTTAAAATTTTTGGAACAGTCGAGCATATAAGAATCAATACTAAGAAAATATATAAGATTTTTTATGAATGATCTGAATATTACTCTGAAACATTTTAAGTAAAACATTCATCTTGCCCATACCAGAATCAAATACTCTCATACATTCAAAATGCACAATTATTTGTCAAAACTATGAAAACACTATTTAAATAATGAATTTAATGAGGATACTCAGAACATTAAATATTTGATATAAAATTTTATTATAGCTGATTCAGTAAAGTTAATCAAGGCCTATCAAATCTATGACATCACTTACAATATCCTATCTTATCACATGCAACACAAAAACAAATTTAAAATAAAATGTATTTTTGGCATTAGTTCACAGAAGCATGAAAATTCCCACAGTAGTACTCCTCTTTCATAGAGAGAAAGTTACTTTTTTATGTAAGCTCCAAATTTTTAGTATTCTTGAAGCAAGCTTCATTAAATAAATAGTTTAGGATATAAAGACAAAAACCATAGAATAACATGTAATAACTGATAAAATTGTTTTTTTTAGGATAATTACTTCACACATAATATATATTCATCTAGCTGCATAGCTGCCTAGTAAAATAAGAAAGGAGTACTTTTCTTTTTTACTAGGATGAAACTGAGACTTAGAATAATAGTGTGAGTTGATAGTGAGGTCAAAGGACATAAGCTATTTTCTACAAATCAAATCAATGGACTCCACTAAAGTGTCCAACCATCTCCATTCCCATTCTACATTCAAAATAATAAATATCCGCATTTTAGTATATTTTAGAATGTCCACAGACTGGAGGGGGAAAACAATAACATGTCATAACAGAGTATTGTAAAAATTATAAATTGGTTATATGTTATATATAGGAAATATATTTTCCCTATATTACTTCTATATTTAATACATTTTAAAGCTAAAGTTGTTTATTATTAATTTTTTTCTACCAGGAAATATAAATTATCATTAGAAAGTGAAGTACTGGCCCTTCTGTCTTATATCTAAGTTTAACAACTTTTAGGTCACATTTTCCCCGCAGAATCTTCAATCAAATATAATCACAAACCATTCTTGTCTGGTTTTGTCATGCTTCATGAACAAGTTAAATAAAAAGTCAATAGAACTAATATGTGTAGGAGAGGACATTCAAAGGGAGTGTTCCAGCTAAGGTGACACCTGCATTACTACATCTGCCAGAAGTTTGTGGCTGTAGAGAAATGGCCAACTTTACCGAGCTCAATTTAGCACTTGAATGCCCAAGTGGAACTCACCAGGCTTGCCCTAGATTGTTTTCCTAAGCCATAAGCACATCTATAATTTTTCAGCACTCACCAATGAATGTAGTTTATCATACTGAACACAATGATAGTCAAATGAATATTAGGCCCTTCAAAAGTTCACTTACTCTTTTTTTTTTTTTTACTACATTGACTATAGCAGTAAGTGACAGTGAAGGGGAAAGAGAATATTAATATTATCAGGATTAAAATGGTAAGGAACATGAAACCTATAGAATATGGAAGAAAGCAATTTTGAATAAATTATGCAAAAATCTGTAGTAAATTAAGTTTATATCAAAAATTAATAGAGAAATAGATTCAAAATCTTAGTTTTCTATACTTATATAAAATGACCTATATCATAATTATCACATCCCCTGATTCTGAACATCTATGATGGATGAAAACAGATTTTTTAAAAAATAGTTACCCACAATGTTAACATAAATAGTAGTATTGTACTAAAAAAAAAAAAAAAAAAGCAACATGGCTATTCCAGAAAAATTTCCCAAATTTAATAAAATGCAAAAGAAGAAGCAATTATCAGTCAAAAATAGCTAAATAAACTAGGAAATCCAAATAAAGAAATAAAAAAAGTTAAAAGAGTCACGGGCAGAAGATGAGCAGATGCTCAGAGCTGCAACTGGCGGTCTCATATTTTTTCTTGTCTGTTTTTTTTTTTTTTTCCTAAGTATCATGATTGCCTTTTAATCTAAAATTACTAATCCAATTTGATATAAATAAAAATGTTTGGGGTGTAATGTCCTGAAATAGGTTCTGCTCACAAACAAGCTTTATTATAGTTGACTTCCTTCCTTCCATATAGCAAAAGGGGTTCAGCTGAGAGGTCCTTTTACCTGGGCTTCTCTACTAATTACTATTAGAGTTGAAACTTTATATGTGCTGGTTCTATGGTGATAAGAATATCACTCCTTTTCTGACTACTGTAATTATACTGAAAGTGTCTATTATATGTAGTCTTATTCCTCCAAATGTTATATGTAATTTGCCTTTCCACATACTAAAACATATATGTGTGTATCCATATATATAAACGTGTATACAGTCATGTATATGTATATACATATATATATGTGTTTATATATACATACACAGGGTAAATATGAAACATACTTGGCTCTAGAGTCCTGCTCAGGTTTGATCTCAATTCTGTTTATTAGCATGTGATATCAAGAAAGTTGCTAAATATCTCAGTGCTTCAGTTTTCTACCTATAAAATCAGGGTGATTACTACCTTCCTTAGGCTGTAGTAAACATTAAATGAAGTAATATGAACAGTGCTTCATAGGTAGTCAATAAATTTGGTGATTATTATTTTATACTTGGAAGGCATTCAGAATCGCTTGATTGAGTCAAATTTCAAGTCTCTGTATAAACAGAGTTCTAAATACATCATTTTGTTACTTTAGTTATTTGATTTGCAGTACTTGCAATTCTGGCCTCCAGGCCAGATTTATTTGCATGACCAAAGTTGAATCTGTCAATGTACTAAAGGAAGAAAGGACTATAGTAGAGATTTTCATAGTTTGTAATACATGAAAATAAGCATATTTTTCCTCCAGTGAGTAATGATGAAAATGCTATATGGGAGGAGCATTTATGCGTGAAAGAGTCAGTCTTGGTAGGCTAAGAATGAGGAAAATAGGCATACTAAAGTTTGGCTAGCTCAATAGGGAATTAATAAGGCTTCTGCAAATGTAGCACCACTGAAAATTTTGACAGACTTAACTTTCTTAAGTTCTTTACAAAGTGATCTGGTAAAGTGAGGTTAATAGATTAAACATCTGAATTCCAATGTATATACATAATAAGCATTGGAATCCTACATGATACAACTCACATCACACTGAGTAAAAAGAAACTTTCTGAAACCTAAAGAAATCCACTGTAAAATATATTATCACTCCAGGTCGATTAATGTCACTACTTCAGCTTATAAATCTGGGAAACTGCCTAGAACAGTCAACTCTCCTAGCATGCCCTTGGGCAGCAATAAACAATTTAAGAGGAAAAAGAGAAAGTCAGTGTACTCAAGTGGGAAAGAGAAATTTTTTGCTGAAACTGTCTGAATAGCAGTTATCACCTAAGTTGGTAAGAATACTTATTGTTCTGAAAGTCTCGGGACGCTTGCCATTGCTATGATGGCAAACTGAGTACTTATGGGTGCAAGTGCTCAGAGTCGGGATGTGGTGTGGATTATTCTAACACTCACCTAATTTATCATATCACCCTGAAGAAGGCTGGGATTTTATTCATCATCCTCGGCATGATACGTGTTTATCTTTACCCTTTAAGGAAAGGGACTTCTTACTGTAATTTCCGCTTTTACAGAGACATGGAAAACTCGTCAGCTATTTTCTTAATGCTGACCTTGCTACAATCATTGTTTTGTTTTCCACACTTCAGTCTATAAATATTCATATATAGATTAAATACATGGGAATATTCAATTTGGGAGCCAAGTTCTGAACTTCATCTGAGGTGACCATGTAAATGGATGTAATAGACTGACCATCAGTTTGAGTAATATACTCATCCTCTGCTAGTGAATGTGTTTATTGAATATTAAAAAATTTTTAGCATGATTAACAACTATAGAGTAGGGATTTTTTGTTTATTAGCCTAATGGAGTACTATTGATCTTTTGATAATAGCATTCACATCAATAGCTATTATTGATTTCTTTAAAAATGTAAGTGTAGTATTAAAATAAGTGACAATTCATCATAAAGAAAATTATGAAATGATATGCTGCAAAATACATAAGCAAATGCAAACTGTGACTCTGAAAATGAGTATTTAAATGCATATGTGTAAAGACCGAAAATACTCTTCATTATAACAAGTAGCAGTTTCATTTTCAGTGAGAAAGAAGGGAAACTTTCTTGGGCACTCATCATGAGCCAAGTGTCCTTTACACTTATTTTATTTAGGCTTCACAAACTATAAATAGATATTAACAGGGAGAATACGAGACTAGAGAATGAGTGAGGTAACGTGCCCAGTGGGTAAGACTGCACAGCTATCTATCTGGCTCCATAACCTATGCTCCCTCCAGTGCACAAAAAGGAACCAGGTGAAATTTAACCCACATCTAGCATTCTATACTTTATCCTCTCTTTAAGTTTCTCCTTTTCTCCCAGTTGAGATCCTCATTGCCTTTATTCCAAAGAACTTATAAGAAAAGTGAAAAGCAACATGGGCACATCAGCACCAAAGATATGTTGAGCCAAGAGAATTTTGGGGTCCTTTCAAATTATACAAAATAAATAGTTAGGCTCCTGGGCCTACCCTAGAGCCAACTTTCCAACACTGAAGCAGTCGAGGCCTTGAAACAAAGTAAACCATAAACAAATGCAAATGAAAAAGAACAGTGATCTTCTTAACCTTTCTCTAAACAGGCAATACAAAATGCCAACTGTTAATGAAAAGATATCATTTCTATTGGAGCTATATATATCCCTTGGTGACTGAGTCTTGCTGGATATTTAGAGACAGAAAAACAGAAAATGTCATAATTGATAAAAGCAGAAGATGCTAAGGGTGAAGATAACCAAAATAGGGCAAGAAAGGTCAAGTCCTACATACTCCATTCGCTGCAATATTCTTTTAACTTCAGACCCTTATGTGCCAATGAATGGTAGCTTCAGTGGTCATCCATTTTTATTTATTTACTTAACATCTCTAAATAACAATCATCAAATCGATATGTGTGCATCTAAGACAATCCAAAAAGAAATGAATTAAACAGTAAAATTTCACTCAGATAATAATGAATTCAGGGTTTAGGTTTACTAACACCACGAACCATCTGTTGAGCTCTTGAAACGAGATAAGTATAATTCTAAGTATAATTTTTAGAATAATTTAAATTATTAAAAGCTTTATATAAAGTGTTTAATGTAGCTAATTATGAACAATAGAAAATATTTCTATGTACAAATATACTTATGCAAGAAAATGAAGACAAACTGTCAAATTATTAGTAAATAAATGCAACAGGATGTAGAAGTCAGAAAGATATTATAAGTGACCTATAACAGTGACTCATTCTAATCCTCCAAGGACCTTTATCACTATCAATATACAGTTATTTCTACTTAGCTAGAATTTCAATCTGCTTTCTGATTGTTAGAAAAACTATTCAATTAAAAAATTGAATTTGTCCAAAAAATCAGAATGTTTATCAAGTGGAAATTTAAATCACAATAACATCTGCTGTTTTTCACCCCAGGTCTCTTCCACTGCTACAATTGGCATACTGTATGTTTCTAGCACCCTCATGTGGTTTAATTGGAGCAGTTTCATAGAACTGAAAACTAAAACTGAAAACAGTGGAACAGACCATATATTTCAACATGGAAGATTTGCTGGCATCACAAACCATCTCAAGTCAGCAGAATTCTAAGATAAATGTGTAGGCTCGATTCTTAACTTATTTGCTATCTACTGTTCATTTTATGTGATCACTAGAAAGGATGACTTATGAGCAAGATCGAAATTGCTAGTTTTCAAAACCAAGCATTTATTGTGGACAATTGTTGAATAGGTAGATGAAAAAGAACCTCATTTTGCTCAAAAAGAACAGCAAGTGTTTTCAGTGCCTGGTTTATATGAGTCTTGTTGAGGTAAACCCAGCAACCCAAGTATACATTGCAGTTGCTAAATTTTACAGTTTTAGCGATTAATTTTTCTACATTTTCTCAAATCATTGGAGAACAATTTACACCATTGAAATTTTTTCCTTCTTTAAACATACGCCTTTAAACGTATGAGGCTTTTTTCCAATAGTAGTGTATTTCAGAGTTCTCTTAAAATAGAGAAACTAAAGAGGATTATATAATATTTCTTAAATTGATGATAAATACTCCTCTTATCAAAAATACATTTTTAAAACCTATCCATGATTTTATAATCCTGAGGTGCCCCAACAAATGGTCTTTCCACAAAAAAAATTAAAAAGTAGATTTTAAAGCACTGATATTATCAGAATATTCTGAACATAAAATAAAAAATTTTTAAATAATTAGCCATTAAGGAGATAAAAATGTAAATTAGTGAGAGGTAAAGACTATTAACAGAAACTTGAATGTAGCTTATTTGTATGCTGAACTAGAAGTCTCAATGTTAAAAATATCAGTAGAATGCAAAAGGAATATATAAGCTCATCAACATACAGAATGTGAAGCTTGATGTTAAAATAGTCTTTAAAACTCAGAAAATGTATAGAAAACATAAATTTTACTCTATTGATTATTCAAATTTAAATCTAAGTAATGTTTGGTAATTAAATAGCACATGAATTTATGTACACTGATTTTCATAAATTCAAAGACCTAATAAAAACATCGCTGTATCTGATGGCAAGGGTGGGGGAAGAAGATAGTTCAAATATTAATAGATACCTTTTAATAGATAAGAAAACATCTAAAAACCCCACATTTCTTCTGGCTATGGCCATCATTTTATAACCTTGGCACTATTTACCTCATTGAAACATAGTTTTTGGCCAAATGCTTAAGGGTAAGAAGAAGACTATTTGAAAATTGCATGGAAGGTATCTAGAAAATTGCAGAGCCAGGCTGCCTTACCTGTTGAGCCCTTTCAGTGTCTTTTCCATGTTTAAAATGTCACGCATCTTATACAAGAACCACTTGTCTATGGAGGTGAGCTTCGTAATCTCATCAAGAGACATGTTGTCTTCCAGGGCCTGCCGAAAGGAAAAGACATACATTCTTCGCAAGTATTTCATAAATGTCTTATTTGCTTAAAAACAAATAGCAGCCATTCCTCTCCATGTTATTCAGAGAGCTTGAGGCTATAGACTGAGACATGAAACTGATATCATTGATGTTGCTCCCAATAAACCTGCAGATGCTGTCAACTATATCCAGAATGGCATACAGAGGAGGTGCCCAGAGTTAATCAGAGAGGTGTGTACTCAGAAAATCCCCCTAAAAAGCTTTGCCTTCTGTTATTTATATAACCAGTTACCAATTATACCCTAAATTTTGGACATCTCTTTGGAATTAAAGGGAATCTTTTAAAATTATAATTAAGCCAAATTGATAGGAAAATCTAGAATCTTTATAATGATCATTTTACTTGTATTTTGGATAATTACTCTTTAGCAAATAGCATACTTTTTTCACTTTGTTCAACATTCAAAGAAACTAGTCAGTGAGAGCATATGGATCAAATCTGACTTGGTGTTATTTCTCTAGAATACACCCTCACAGAGGCCTGCAAACAAAAGTTATTTTGAATTAGTTACTTTTGCACAGGCATTTTACAAAGTCCTAATATATTCCAGTTCTGATAGGCAGTTCAGCCTTTTTCTGAAGCTTACAAATTTTCAAAAGTAAAATTACAACTGTGGATCATCAGGCTGAGTAGGTAAGCAACTGAAAAAAGAGGTAAACTCTCAAAACCAAAAACTTTATATTCAAAAGATGTCTACTCTTATTCTTTATTACTTTACATATATAGATATTTATACCAAATGAAAAACAATGATAAAATAATATTCCAAAATAACATATTTTAGAATAGCACATTATATTTTTATATCTCTTTAAGAAATATATGCAACTAATAACTCTGTTGTTACATTTCAACCCAGGGAACTTAATTTTCTTAAAACTTTTACTTGTTTCTAGTATCTAAGAGACCATAATTATGTGTTGAGATACAGCACAGATCATAATTCCATTGACTAGAATAAGATGACATCTAATGGTAATACTCAAAGGTCTGTTCACTTCATAAGTCTTTATGTTTCTTTTGTTTAATTCTCCCTGTTCCCAAGGATTTAATATTCTTTCTTATTCTCTAAGTGATTTAAGCACAATTAGCTGTTGGTCATTAAAACCCTGAGGGGGATAGAACCTGAAGTTGGTGCACTTGTGACAAACCAAAGTAAGTTTCCATACAATTACACATAGCAATCACCCTGTGATTGACTCAAGACTTAGAATCCTGTAGTCATTTCACTGTGAAGAAAAACATACAGTGACATCTGAAGTCTCAAACAGGAAGCAAGATCCCACCCATCTTGGGACTTCATCTTCAAGCACTATAGCTTTGCCATGTCGCACGGCTGTGATGAAGTTCATAATGACCCCACATAAGCTTGAGGTGACTTTAATGTTCCCCAAATCAAAAATAATGTCCACTATTCTCCTCAAACCAAAAGAGATGATGATGTAGTCATCCTGAAATAAGACTGCTGTGAAAATCGGGCCTTGGAGCAAGTTGCCCTTTTCCAGGAATCATGAAAGCAAGCAAAGATTTACACGCTCCCTTCATTCTTTTTCCCCTTCAGCCCTCCACAGTTCTTACACACTTTGTCAAAATCACCAAGCTCTTGGTTGCTGTGGAAATGAACAGTAATGATGACCTCTAACAAACAGAAAGCAGTTTCCTCTCTCGAAATTCTGACCAATGATAATTTATACCTCAGACCCTGTACTTCTTACTCAGATATAGGGTATTCTGTGCAAGAAAGAATCTCCACACATTCCCAGAATCCTCATCCTTTATAAGTCTGTTAGAAAAGAATGAGAGACTTGATTGAGTTTTACAGCCTCACTGGGCGTTTGGAAATATTTCCCTTTTTCATCTGCCTCTAAATGACAGAAGCATGATAACTAGACTTAAGGAAAATAACCCATTTACTGCACTTTGTCTGGAAAAAAAAGTATATGTAAATAGAGATACACATACACATATAAGTGGGGGTAAATTGCTTTTTAAACAAAAGACTGAAGTAGGCACAATAAACAAGTTAAAATGGCTTTATGGAGTAACTTCTCATCACTAACTACCCCCACAGAAAAATGTTAATTCTCTATTACTTTGAAATTCAACACTGAGAAATAGCTATCAAAATATACTAGCATCTCCCCAGATTTCAATGGGAATTAAATATTCTGCATTTAGAAGCCATAAAGGCAAAGAATATACATTCTACGAATGAAGAAAACATTCCCTCCCTTTCTTCCCCTCTCTGCTGGACTCTCAGCGATACATGGACATAAAAGTTCCAGTGAATTCAGAATCACTAACAGCATTTTTCTTTTGTGACAAAGACAAATTATGCAAACTCTCCTTTTAAAGACTAAATTCATATTTTCATCCACTCATCCCACATGCACATGCGTGAGCACACATGGGTACACACACACACACACACACACACACACACACACACACACACACACCACACACACAATGGTCAGTGATGTTTTGTAGCTCCACTGTGATTTGACACTGTTAGAGGATTAATGCTTAAGCTTCCTTAAATGTCAAAAAGCCATTCAGGGATTTCTGACCAGACAGATCCCAGCTGCCCAAGTCACCTTTTATAAAATCAGATAAGCTGAGACTTCAAAACTCTAAGCTTAGTAAACATGAAGGGAGATTAATATGGCATTTAATTTGCATAAAGGGAACTAGTGAGTGGAAGTGAGAAATGTGGGGCTTTTTTTGTTCTAAAAGTAAGGCCAATAAAATAATTACATAGAAAAGCCGATAATCATGAAAGTTCTTTATAGTCTGTTGTTTAAAAACAAAAAAAAAGAAGCAAATAGAGTATTCTAGAGTGTTTAGGTAACCATACTGATATTACTTTAAGCATCTTCCTTTCTAAAATACAATATTACACACTTTTAAAACTCAAGTTATGAGAGTGATAAGAAATGACAAATATCAAATCTATTTAAAGTATTGATATTATATATACTAAAAGAAAGAAAGAGTTTATGTGATCATCCCTTAAAATTGCAATAGGTCCATAAGTCCAGGCTTAAAGTCACATAAAAAAGGATAATTTTTCATTAATTATAAAATAATCTGATGAAATGCATAGAAGTCCTCAGTTTAATAGTATTGAAGAAAATTAAAATTTTTCCAAAAATCTTTGAATCCAAAATCACTTGATAATTCAGTTTTGCTTTAAAGTCCAGGCTTATTATATTCTGGGGGGGAGGTGAGAAGCTCTGGGCCCCTTGTCACATATTACCTTGGCAATGGCATAGATGCGGGTGCTAGATGGGTCAGCCAGCTCTTTTTTGAGATCTAGGTTTGATGGCCATTCTTTGTTCATTGGGAGATGGGAAGTGAAACCATCTATAGATGGGTGGCACATCCGTAAAGCCTTCTGGAAGCTTTCCTCAAAGGTGCGACCAATAGCCATGACCTGTAATACACATTTAAGAACTCATATTTAAAGAAAGAGTACATTACACACACACACACACACACACACACACACACACACACACACACACACATATATATATATATACAAGCAAAACTAGAAAAGGAATACATCTTAGAAAAGATTTAAGAATAATACATCTATCAGAAGAATACCACTCAAATTTAGGTGTTATTTTTCGTCCTCTCTCCTTTTCTCCATTGTTTTGATATAATGACTCTTCAACATTAGGTCAGTCTTTTACCACTTGGAGATTTTAGCTGTATTTGCTGAGACTGATGAGAAAATCCCCTGTACCTGCTCCTGACCACAGTATTAAAATAAGAAATCTATGATCAGAATGTATCAACCTTTCCTTAATAAGACCTTGCTTTTGCACAGATGCCTTTTAGAATAGAAAGCAAATGAAGAAAAACCAGACATACATTAACACAAAAACAGAACTATGAACTATTTCTAAACGGATATCAGTCAGTATCTAAGACAGTTTAGCTTTCTTTATGGCTAGGCATTAATATTAATAGAATCTCAAGAATAATAACAAATACTGACAGATTCAGATTTGAGCATAGGTGAAGACTAAATTCTCCATGACAAATTCAATGTGTCTTCCCACAATCTTTACAGATGATTGTACACTAATCAATTAGAAAAACCATGTAGTGATTTAGTTCAGACAAGTTACAAGTCAGAACTAAACTTAAATTGACTTTGAAGCCTACCCAGTTATTTTCATTGTATAAACACTGTCTTTGAATCTTTCTATGGAATAATAGATTGCTATATAATTTTGGTCTTCAATTTAAAATAATAACAGTTATAATGCTGCTGTCAGTAAAATTCTATGATTCCTCAAATAGACCCAAATTTCCAAAATTATCAGTTAAGTAAATCTTCATGTCAATTGTGTGACAAGAGATACATATTTAAGGATCGATAAAACTAAACAGAGAACCTTTTTACACTTCTCCAAATTTAATTAGAAACAAGGGAAGATTCTCAAGAATGAGAATAAATAAAACATTAGTCTAATTTAGATATACAATTTGCAAGGCATAGTGGTATTTGAAGAGTTAGACAATTTGTTCATATATTTGCTAGCCTAGGCAAGGAGAGACTGCCAAAAATAAGATATTTTATGTTACTATCATATTTAGAAAATATTTTTGAACATTTAATAAAACTTTTATTACATATCTAAAAATTTGCCCTAAAGTGACTAGTTCTATTAAGTGACTCACCATAAATTTTTATTAAATACACTGTACATAGTGGTTTATGGGGTAAAGTCAATAAAAAGGAGCAAACCTATCTATATATCAGTAAAGGAATATATAACTGTGTTTGTTCAAAATTCGTGCTTTTTAACACTTTACATTATTAAAAAAATTCACATTCATTCTGTGAAAATTTCACCATTTTTCAGTAGAATAACAATCATGCTTTCTCTTATCATAGTCTACTACATTCTAAGAACACTTGTATATACTGTGTTTTTTACCACAGTTTAATTCATATTATATTTGGTTCAGTTACTATTTTGAACTTACCACCTGCTACAGATAATGTGTCACAATTAACATCTTATCCACTGTTGTATCCTCCCAGTACTCTGCACATAATAAGAACTCAGGAAATGTTTACTAACTTGAGTTGAACTAAATATCAGGTGTTAAAATTAACTGACAATAAAAATTCCTCAGATAATAAGCCCTAAATGAAACATTAGAAAATTATCTCATATTCTTTGGCCTACAAATTTTACTATGAACATTATGAAAAGGAACATGTTACACAAAATGTAAATTAAATAACAGTTGTTTTGGCAAAAACACTACCAACAAAACTTTTCATGGCATTTGAATTCTAATTCTGTTATGTACCTTGAAGCATAAAAGAAAAAATAAGATTTAAAACAACTATGAAGGAAGAAAAACTACTACTTGTCTTTTACAACTAGTAAGACATTTTCGTTTAAAAGGTCAAGTTGTTTCTTATCTATCATTACTTTAAAATCTTCCATTAATATCTTGGAAACTAAGGAAACCAAAATAGCAATAGTTCTGCCATTCACATGTGAATGTGATTGAGATAAAATGTCTTTTTTTTTCTCTTCCACTGGATTGGTGATGAATTTAAGCTGTATTTCTGTGATTAGTGGCATGCATTTCTGAAACTGTTAGCCTGAGTTTAAGTTATAATCTGTGTCATGGGAAAAATGAAGGCCAATATAAAACCATGTCACAAATAGTTTTTTGCTTTGTAATCTAACTGGCTTATATACTTAGACATAGAACTCCTGCATTAATCATACAGAGATAGAGATAAAGTAAAATAGATAGATGATGATAGATGATAGATGATAGATGATTGACAGATGATAGGTGATAGATGATAGTTGTCTTTTATATCATTTTATTTTCTTGATTTGGTTATAACATATATTACAATTCAGTTATATAAATATGAATGTGTTTTTACATTCGTGTATATATTATATACCCACACATATGGCCTCTCCTTTTTTAATGCTCTTAAAATGCTTGCAAGTGTGGATGCTCTTAGAATCAATCCATTAAATGGTCATGTAACAAATGCCTTATGTTAACAGTCAAATAGAGAGATGTGGAAACACTAGAGGGGAAATGAAATTGCTACATATATTCCAATCAAGAATTTAGTATCTAGACAACAGTGTTAAAAATTTGACAAAATAACTGAAAACAAGGACAAAATAAAAAAAATAAAACAACAACTCACCTCTCCTACACTTTTCATAGAGCTACCAATTCGGCTAGATGTTCCATGAAAACGATCAAGGTCCCAGCGAGGAATCTTAGTAACCATGTAATCCAGGCTAGGTTCAAAGCAGGCTGACGTCTTCCCTGATACGACGTTCTTGATTTCTGGAAGTGGAATTCCTAGAGCGATCTTTGCAGCAATGAATGCCAATGGATACCTATAAAAGAAGAGACAAATTTATTTTTTTCTCTCAGCAATAAGTATTAAAAACAGCCCAAAACATAAATTCATTTTTCTTAGAAATTCTTGTATTATTCCACATCAGGGTAGAAAGCACATCTGATTATTTTCTGTATATTTAATAACCACTTATAAAATAATGTGTCATGATAAAGTATAGAAGCACAGATTCCAGAAGAATTCATTCTTTATGTCTGAGACGCTGTGCTATAATTCCCAACCTTCTCTTCCTCAATCCAAAATCAATAGTTTCCTTGACAAGTGAAATGCTCACTTGTGTAAAACCTCTACTAAGATAAGAATCTGCAAAATATTCTTTTAAAAAAAATATATACAGGTTTGCACCAGGGAAGATGTTGGAGTTAGCTGATACTGTGTGGTACATAATAATCAGAAAATGTAGGCATCACAAGTTTGGGTCCTTGTTCTGTCTCCAAATTATCTTTGAACTTTGGGTTCCTTACAAACCTACCACTCTGGGAACTTGACTATCCTCTGGAATGTCAGTTTTGGTATTTGAGAAAGTAATTCATGGAATGATAGAATTACATATGAGTCCTTTAGTACAACTCCCCACCTAATAGGTGAAGAAACTGATAGAGACAGTAAGTGATGTGTCCAAAGTCACAGTCAGTAGAAGAAACAGAACTCGGGTCCCCTGACTCTTGCCTCAGGCAACATGCCCTCTGCCAGTCCATGCAACATTGAGTAACTACATAAAAAAAATCTTTAGAGGTAAATATTTTGTTCATTTAAATACCATATAATTTAAATGCCACATGTGAAATTTATTAATAGAAGCAAAAAGTATTCATTAATTTTCCATCTGGGTATGCTTCCTAGTGGTTGTTAAATGAATAGCAAAATTATTTATTTGATTGCAGCATTTACCAATAGAAAAACCCTACATTGTTCGTTTGGTCTTGTCGAGTTTTGCTAAAATGTGTATTGAACACTTGAGTCAAGTAAACTATATTATTTGTCTAGCATTTGCTACACTTAAAGAAGTCAGTTGAGGACTAAAATTAAGGACTAATCTGCACTTTTAAACACCATCTGCAAAATATAATTAAGAAGCAGATTTTTCTCAGCCTCTTTTGACCACTCATATCTTCATTAGTTTCTGATTAGCCAGCAAACAAAGCAAGCTAGCAGTACCATTTGCCTCAATCTGGCAGCAAGCTCATTAATAACCATATCCTTAGGGTCCTAAATGATTTGAAGCCAGCATACAGAAATGGGGGTGATAGTTTGTAAGTGTAGCAGTCTTCACTAGCTCTCAATTTTCCAACTCTCTTCGTGAAGAATGTGCAAACCCACAGTCTTACCCAGTAGCCTTTGAGGCCAGGGCAGAGCTTCGAGACAGTCTGGCATTCACTTCAATGATGCAGTATTCCAACGAGGTAGGATGAAGGGCAAATTGAATGTTGCATTCACCCACGATGCCCAAGTGGCGAACGACATTGATTGAAGTACGTCTCAACATCTGAAACTCTGTATTGGAGAGCGTCTGGGCAGGGGCCACAACAACTGAATCACCTGCACAACCAAGCAGCTCTTGTTATTTGGTAGCATATCTAAATTACCAGCTTTAGTGACTTAATCTATTTGTGTGATCCAAGACAGAGAACAGTCTAAAGGTTTGTTGGGAAAAGAATTATCTTAAGGTAATACATAAAAAGAATATAAGGTATTATTTCATCTGATTCTTATTTTACCTGTATTATTCTATCACATAATTTACAGAAACCCCTCTAACAATTTCCAAGTTTATCTAGCTGTGAAGGCTTTAGTCATTTACTTACTGGAGTGACATTAGCTTCTTTATTTTTTCTTCTCTTCATCTCAAATTATTTCTCTCTCTCAACTTCTTCCTTCTATAAAATATAATCTCCTCTTTACCCAAACTTACCCAAACTTTCCCCAACATTGCCAGAAAATCACAAGAATCATCCTTCATTCTTAACATGACTTAACTTCTTGAAAGGTTACAAATTTTTCCTATCACTCAATGCCATATAATTCTTTGCAATATGGCTGACATCAACTTTGTATTGAAACCATCCTCTTGAACATTCAAAAGCCATATTAAAACCTCATTCTTGACCTTTCAAAGTATATAATACATCCAAAACTAAAGCTCTTTTATAAAATATTTTCTTACATTGGCTTACTTAGTACTCTACTCCCTTGGTTTTCTTCCTATCACTCCCTTCTTTTTCTTCAACACCAAATCTTTCTTTTTCCTGCCTTGTAAATCTAAATGTTTCCCAAAGTTCAGACCTTGACTCTATTCTCTTTCTTTCTATGTCTATGCCCTTGAATACTTAACTATATGCTTCCAGCTTCAATTATTTCTTTTACACCAATGACTTCAAATGACTTTGTATCTACTTCTTTATTTCTATCCCCTTTTCTTGAATTCTGGTTCCACATTCTTAACCCTCTTCTTGACAGTTCCACCTATAACTCAAATTTAGCATTTCTAAATCCTAAGGCACTATCTTTGCCCTGTATTTGAACTAGTTTCCTTTCCTAAGAAACCTACTTCTATAATTTGTGGCTATTTTCCCATTCACTTGGTGATTAACACCCCAGTCTACTTTAAGCCTTCTTAACCTCACTCCTTACTTCTCAACACCAAGTCCTATAGATTTTACCTTCACTATATTGCTTATATTTCTCAAATGAAATAAGGATAATAACATCTGCCTTGCTTCATAGGGTTTTTATGAAGATCAAATTACATGTGAGAATATATTCAATACTATAAAAGACTACATGTATATAAAAGTTTATCACTGTCAACTAAGAATGGTAATTTAAAGAAAAGAATTTAATAAAGGCTGCTATGGGCCATCAGAGACATGAGCCAATGGCATTACTATAATTCTTGAAGATTCTTTGCCTACCTGTATGAACACCCATGGCATCAACATTTTCCATGTTACAGACAGTGACACAATTATCATCAGCATCTCGGACCACTTCATATTCTATTTCTTTCCAACCCGTTACTGACCTCTCCACCAGAATCTGGTTGGTCATAGCAAAGGCCTAAAAATCAGTGACAAAAGATATCAAAGAGTAAGAAAAGGCACTGGTTTAAACGTGGATGTTTGGCAAAGTGCACTGACCTAACTCCTGGTCAGCACTAAAGCCTCAAGCCAAGTCTCCATCCTCCTCTACTCTCCAGAAGGCACAATGTGTCAGAAAATCAGTGAGGCACTAGGAATAGCATCCTGCAGTGAATATGCTTGATTTACATTATTGAGGCTTGCCATTCAAAGTGCTGATATGACATTAAATCAAACTAATTTAGGAAAAAGAGAAAATAATTGAGCAATCAGGCAGAGGGAAATGAAATTATTTCAGCAGCTAGGCTTCTGTGAAACCAGAAAATGTGATAAGTGAATAAATATAGAAAAATAAGTCTAAAGACTTTGGCTTTCTCTAAAATAGCTGAGGGTGCTTCGTACAGTGACATTCACAGTAAAAGTCAGTAGATGTTGATGAGGAGAAGAAAGGAGATGATGATGGTTGTAAACAGTTAGCCAAGATAGCATATGAAACTTGGGAATTAGAAGAATCATATGCGACTATTATTATGGTCAATCACTGCCTAAGTTCTTAAGTAGTCTGAGTCATATATCATGTGTGCCTGATTAAACAGATAAGAATTAGTATAATTATCATTTCATATTTACTGAGTACTCACCAGTAGGTAGAATTGAACTCAAAATATGAAAGAGGCAGTCTCTGACCTTAGGACATCTGGTGACTGAAAACCCAATACAGAAATGTCCCTTTCTCATAATGTAGTTGATTTGTGATGGCAGTAAAAAGAGGAGAAAGCAACTGGGGAAAGTAATTTAAATTTCTTTCAAATTATTGCAGGCAGTAAAATGAAATAACTCAATGTAAGTTTTTGTGTCTCAACACTATTTTTTAAGTTCAGTCAATACCACAGGCTGCAACATGTACAATTGAAATGTCACATATTAGTCCCCACAGCTGCCCATGATAAAGTTTTTAAAGTGGTTAGGAAGCTCTGTCAACAACTTAATAATGACTAATTTGTCATTGGAAGTGCCTGCTAAAAGAAGAAATCGGGTAACAAAGGGTATGAATTTGAGAAAGCTTTTGGCATTCTAATGGAGTAGACTGGATATCTGGGCAGAGGAACAATTGAGATCAGCTTCACCTGTTGCCTCGGCTTCTTTTATCTCTTTCAAATCTCAGATTTTATATAAATGATTAATTTAGGAATGCAGATGAGTTAACTGAGTTTTAAATGGTGCTCAATATAATCTCAAGAGAATATGAGATGTTTAGGATATAATCATATGGGTAATTATTCTCAAGGGAAAAGGTAGGTTTTTTTTTTTTCAACAACAAAAAATTTCAGTGTCCTATTGATTATTTTAGAGGAATATAGATAGTTTTTAATTATCTATTCCAAATTGTCTTCACCATAAGTTTTTTAGACAAACCAGTATTCATATGGGTTTTTATACTATAGATATATATAAATTTTAATAGAGAATAAATACATTGTCTTTATTGAAAGCATTAATATTATTAATGTTAATATTCAAAACTTTGGAACATCTAATATGCTAGAGAAAAAAATTTTTATACTGCTATAAACATGTTTTTTCTTTAAATACACGATTCAGAATTCCATAATGGAAATAAAAAGCATTTATATTAGATACATTTCCCTTTTTTTCATTTGTTTTAGCAACTTTAAAAAAATTCAAGTTGTTTACATGTAAGTTTGTCATTGCAGTTATTTAAATATACTTAATTTTATTTATTTGTTTTCAACATCCTCCATCAATTGAAGGCCTCCCCCCAAAAAAGGCCCTTTTTGTTTTACTCCAAAAAGTAAGTGATGATACATGCTGTACTCGGGCTATTTACTCAGCACTCCCCAAAATAATCCTCACAATATTCTGTCAGATTCACTTCCCTGACTGCCACGTAACTTACTTACATGGGCCTCTTGCCTGTACATACAGTCATTCATTCAATATGCAATTTCAGATCCCCCAGGACTGATTGCCAGGATCTGTTCTAGTCTGTCGGAATAGAGTGTGGGCAAAACCTTCTACTTTCATGAAGCACGTTTTCTGTGTTAATCTCTAATTTATTTTTTGGAGCATATTATAACTTTCTCTAGATTTGTTTTCCTTAAATACTTAAGAAGTATTCAGTAATATGGTAAACTTATTTTGATAGGAAATAAATTATAAACACTCGAATCTCATTTTTGCCTACATGTGTATGACGAGTGGCAAAGAGCTTACCCATTTATGTTACTAAGAGGTTTATACATTTTAAATACCTGAATTTGAGGTAAAGTTAAACTGCTCAATGTGTTTTGTCTCACTTACTGGATGTCATTTATATCATGTTATTTCAAAAAAATAATGAAAAAATGGAACATTATATTCCAGTTTTTTTTTAACCACTAAAATATATTTTAGTATTATAGGCAGATTTTGAAACAAGGAAAGATGGAATTGGATTGACTTCATAGCATTGAAATCAATAGACAGTACACAAAGATGAACCGTTAGGTAGAATTCCCATCAGTTTACCTAGGACTGTCTGCATTAATGCTGTGTTCCAGTATAGATAATTGCACTATATTTCCCTTTCAAAGGTGTCATCTTTTGGAAAACACTTTAAAAGAAAATGACAATGATTTAATAGAGAAAAGGTTGTTTCTTGTCTATCTTTTTCTAGTTGAAAGCGTATGTCAAGTCAGTTTTCTTAGTTGGTAAGAATTTGGTCTATGAACATACATACCTTTGTGCTAAGGTCTATTAAGGTCTCCTTATTAGGACAGATGCCTGAGCCTAACCCACCCAAGGCATAGGCAGAACGGATCATCACTGGGTAGCCAATGGTGTCTGCTGCTTTCAGTGCATCCTCAATCTGTCAAAAAGAACAAGGACTCAAAATTTAAAAGCCAACCACACTAGCTGTAAAGATCATACCAAGAGAATCTGACAATTCAGATAAATCAGAATGGCTATGGAAATGTTCTATTATTCTCCCATCTCCTTCTAAAAAACAAGTGGTGTTTTACAAATTTTAAGTAAAATTCTAGGACTTTTTAAAATATTTAATGAAGGCTCTTTTTTTTTTATCTCTTTGTGGTAAGTTTTGTTTTAGCATTAAAAAAAAAAAAAGCAATAGCCAAAGCTAAAATAATCATCAATTTGAGAATGGATGCCATACTGAATTTTCTAATTCAGTTTAAAAGTCTTCATTCATCTCATAAGGAAAGAAGGTTTTCTACTGCTAAAGCTAAGTATTACTACAACAAGCCACTAGGAATATTACATAAACAGATTATTCATTTTTCAAGTTCAGTCAAAAAATAGTCCCAGAAGCTTGGATTTTTTTTTTTTTTAACTTACAGAATACAACATATGGTGGCTATATTTTTCTGTCATGGAATATTATTACACTACCAATGGGAATGTAATTACACCTTTCCCATATGCCTGTTTCTCATCCTGAGGAAGCAAGGACATAATTAAATCTGGCAATGAAAGAATAAATAAATGGCAGGAGCTTTCCAAACGTTCAGCAGCACTATCCTGGGATTTTTCCTGATTGACAGCTTTGTAACATGGTATGTACTTGACAGCATTCTTTTCTGAAACATACATAGCCCATTTTCAGTAGCCCCAGCAATACTTGCCTCATTCCTAAGGATTTGCCTATTCTTCAATGGGGGAAGTTGCATCAAAAACTGCCTCCAGAACCCCCACTCTACTGACTATATGCCTGGAATTGAGAATAAAGTCAGGAGCAAAAACAGATGTACAGAAAGCTGACTTCTTCCTGGTGTCTATAAAGAGGCACAGGATATAATGAAAAATGACTAATGGAAATGCAAAATCATCTGTCTTCTTCCAACAACTAAGCTACAGGTTTCTCAGTTACAAATCTTACTTATTAGATCCAACGGCTTTTTTCTAGAAAATTTCATTTAGAAAAGTTTATTCCATTCTAATAAGAAAATTTAAATTCAGTCATTTCCCATTTGCAGGTTATTCACACATACAAGATGTGTGACTGATCGCGGGAAGAAGGTAAAAATACTTTGGCATTGCAAGCTGGTATGGTTCTTAGTTTTAACTCAAGAGACTTGAAATTCAGTGGCATTGATAAACCACTTCTCTGGGTTTATGCTTATTTTTTATATAAATATTAATACCTGCCCTTAACATTTCTGCATTGAATGTTGTAATTAATACATAACATCTCTGAGGTACTAATACATTTCTGGAAGAACATACATATATGCAAGTATATGTGTAATTTTAACTATCATTTTAGGCATGACAAACCACTCTCCCTATAATGCAAGACAAATAATGGCCTTCTTTCTCCAAAATAAAAGTTTCTTACCGATTCCACTGCAAAACTTGGAGCAATCTTTTCATTAATCTCATTTAGTTTGTCCGAGAAGAGTTGCCTGTCTTCTGTAGCCATAATAGATTCAACTGAGGTCCCCAGGACTTTTACGCCATACTCTTTGAGTATACCTCTCTTGAATAGTTCCACTCCTATAAAAGAACCAAATATAATCAGTTTTTAAAATCTCAAACTCTTATGTCTTCTTTAATACAAATTTTTTAAATTTTAAAATTAACTCCAAGAAGCCATCACAGTGCACAACAGAACTGCACTTAGGGTAAAAAAAAAAAAAAAAAAAAAAAAAAAAAAAAAAAAAAAAAAAAAAAAAAAAAAAAAAAAAAAAAAAAAAAAAAAAAAAAAAAAAAAAAAAAAAAAATTCTGAAGATATTCTAATTATATATTTTGCCAATGCTACTATTATTTATATCACCACTTTCTCCAAGTGATTTTCATTATCTTTATTAATAAAAATTATAAGATTAGAGTGAGCCTTAAGATTTGAGTTTATTTCCTTACCTTCTAATGTTCATTCCTATAATGAGATTCTTTTATTTAAGTAATCCCAGTGATATGGGTGTCTATATGGGTTAAAAATCATCAAAACTATTTGTGTTTTTACTAACTTGCCATCTCACTTTAGCTAAATCTTTTATATTTGTCATGCAAATTACATTACCAACTGCTTACCCCAACTAGCTAATAATATTCTCATTCATGGTCTAGTTCCAAAAGTTTGGAGCATAAAGTGGATAGAGAATTAGACTCAGCTGATGCATGAGGGATTACAGAGACTGATCTATGTTATCATGAAAATATTCGTGAAAGTCAAATGCTACAGGGCTGAGACATAAGAGCACAGAACACTTAATCAATATTAATTCTCATTTGTCATGCATAATACTTCTCAGGGCTTCACCACTAACAGAGAAAAGCAATATCCTGGGATGGAGAAGGGAGACCCAAGAAACCTACTTGGCCACCGCAGAGCATTAAAGCAAAAGATTTCTTTATGTCTCTCAGCTGTTTTGTGAAATAAACCAGTAATATTCATCATATGACATTTTCAGGAGGTTGTTTGCTAAATGCTTCCTCACACATTAGAGAAAAACTTTTATAAACACACATGGCACAATTGTTAAGTGGATTCGAACAAAAAATATACATAAGTGCATGGGCCAAAATTCTGCAATTAAACTTAAAAGAACTCACCACAGTTCAGAGCTGTCTGGCCACCCATGCCTAGAATTAATCCATCTGGCCGTTCTGCCTTGATGACTTCTGTGACAAACTGAGGGGTGATGGGCAGAAAGTAAACAGTATCTGCTTGTTTTAAGCCCACTTCGTTGGTCTGTACTGATGCAATGTTTGGATTCATCAGGATCGTTTTGACATTTTCTTCCTGAAAGAAACAAAAAAAAAAATCCAGAATTTGAATATATGGTCTAAAGAAGATAATTACCATATTCCAATGAAGAGCATTTTCAGGTAACAAACCTTTTAAGTTATTCTGTGGGCTGCAGAGTTTAGTAATAGGACTAGTGAATGGAAATTAAAGGGAAACCAAACATTTGGTGAAAGGAAGGAAGAAACTGCTTGAAAATAAAACTATCCAAAAGGACCTACCTGTCTCATGAGGATCATCCTGAATTCCTTGCCACAGAATATATCAAGCAAATCTGGAGATGATTTGTATAGAATTTGCCTAGATATCCACAAATACAGTAGGTCCTCAAATAACATCATTTTGTTTCAAGTCATATTGTTATAACATTAAAGGGGGGAAAATTGATTTCTGGCTGGGACCACTGACTATGTGGAGTTTTCACGTTCTCCCCATGTCTGCATGGGCTTTCTCTGGTACTCCACATTCCTCCCACAACCCTACGATGTGCATGTGATATGAACTGCTGTGTCTAAATTGTACCAGTGTGAGTGACAGTGGGTTTGGGGGAGAGAGTCCCTGCAATGCAAGGGCATCCTGTCCAGGAGTGAGTCCTGACTTGTGACCTGAGCTGCTGGGAGAAGCTCTGGCCACCCATGACCCTGGATAGAATAAGGGGATGGGAAACTAATTATAATTACCTTACTTGTTTTTATTAATCTTTCTTAAATGTTGGTATAGCTCACATTAATGTTTAATATTAAAAGTGTTTAGGTTCTTTATTTATAAATTTGGTGATGATTTTATGACCAGAAAAATGCCATAGTAACTTAACTCTTGTTTCTGTCAATTAGCCTATGGTAAAATTGGTTTCATTATACACTGTTTTGCTTAAAGCTGCAGTTTCTATCTTACTAACTATGGTAAGTGAGGACTTACTGTACTACTGAACTTTACAGCTCAATCAACTTTAAAAGAACACAATATTCCAAAAAAATTTTTATGAGTAAAATATAAAATGGAACAAGAGGCAACATTAAAGCTGCTTCCCATTCTAATGTTTGTTGGAAAACAAATTCAATGCACATTTAAAATGCAGGATAATGTGTTCTCTTCTTGATGGAAGCATTGAGGCCTTCTGCTGGTTTTCATTTTTTTTCCTTAAGATTTTCATGACTGCAGTATGCTTTAACAAAGAGCATTATACAACTGTTTATACATATTGTATAAAAAGAAAATGACCATATGGCAAAATAAAATAAAAATTTATGTGTGTATATATGGGTATAAAGGTATTCATAGCCCTATCTCATTCCTGACATCTGGAGAGACCACCAAAATAATTCTTCAAGTAGGCTACTTAGGATAATAGCTTTATAAACCAGGATGGGTGTGACACTCAGCAAAATAACAATTATAAAATATGACCAGATGGTTCTAATTATTTTACCTATTAGCATGTAAATTTTGAACCTTTCTAAGAAGTCTAAAAAGTATCCAGATGAAAGTATAAAAATCATCCTTGGAAGCCCTACATATCCTTGGGAGAAGATCTAAATAAAAATTAAATGTATCTCATACTACTTTAAATTCAAATAGAGCCTTAAAACCTGTAACGTACTTTTTTATTAATTTATTTTCTTTTTATACCAAGATTACAAGAGAAATTTTTATCTTACAGATAAAAAATTGAGATTCAATAGTTAAATGACCAAAGATCATATAACTGACAAGAATGAAAATTAAGATTCTAATTCATGTCTTATGATTCAAATCCTCTTCCCTTTTCTCAATATGAGTCATCTCTCAAGACTTTAAGAAGTTGTTTTTAAAGAAGTGTTACATGTATTAGCAAAATATTTAATACGTACATACAGATAAGCAAACGTATTTAAAATATGGGTTGGAATTTAAAAAATTGGAATTTAAAAAATTGTAAACTAAGAATACATCACAAACAGAAGTTATAGGTCTTTCTACTATAAAAATCATCCCTATGACCCTCCTCATTTATTACAATATTATATCTAATAATTCCTATTCTTTGTTTAAAAAATATAATTTCACCTAATAAATGTTTAAGTACATAAAAAACAAGCTACAAAAATATTAATTCTTGATAAAACTACCAAATAAGATGAAAAAAATTGTATGCTAATGAAATGTGTTCTATACCCACAGCACACTTAGATTATATCCTAACCAATCTAAACCACTGGACATCAACTAACGATCTATCCAAAGATAAATTAAATCAAAATGCAATGAAGTAAAGTGTTATTTGAAAACATATAGAAAATACATGTGTGCATGTGTGTGAACACCCATGTGAGTATGGAGCAGAGTATTAAAAAACAAAAACAAATGAGTAGAAGAGTAAGGTAATTGGAAGCTGTGTTCTACATCTTTTCAGTGGGAATCTGTCAGGTGAGCATTTTTGTACATAGAATACTGAATAAAACAAAAAGGTTTTTAAAAAAATGGCCAACTGTGTCCCGTGTTTCTTGTTCTAGTCTCCTGCAGGCTTCGCTATGTTGCTCTCTCCTAGCCAGGCCTCAGGCGAATGGCTTTCCACTGCAAAGCCTGAGGCAAGGTCACAGAGACCTCATATTGCCTCTGGATCACCTGATTAAGACCAAAATGGGGATTGTCCAGGGACATCAGGACACCAAAGAGAAGCCAAGCTAGCTTTTTTTTATATATATATATATAGAAATACCTTGCATCTACAATGGAATTTTTTCTAAAGGTTTATTTTACTCTGATAAGTGTTGAGCTCTAAAGAGAATTTGAAGAATAGGGAGAAATAGGGAGAAGGTTCTCCCCAATTTAGGTATAAAATCTTCTTTTCCACTTGAAAATCCAGCCATACTACCCTAGTAGTTCATCCAAACCAAGTCAGTTGGGTCCCCTCGTCACAGTATCTAATAACTTTTAAAGCTTGAATAGAAGGCATTGTTGCCTTTGCTTCACCTACTAAGTCTCCCCATTTCAACCACTAAAATGCCTGAAGCATCCTGTAGAAGATTTGAAGTACTTTAGAGCACCAAGGACACCCAAATTCCGTCTTTCACTCAAAAGACAATTATATTTTAAAAGTTCACTGCCTCAAAAGGGATGAGCAACATCTATAATTGTACCTTTATATGTTTTTAATATAAATAGGTGATAATGTAGACAATTTTGAAGATCAATCTAACCTTAATTTGCAGGTATGCACATTTGAGAAAGTTAAAAATCTTGTCTGTAATCAAACTTCCTTTAATATAAGATGTGCAAGGAATAGTTAAGGAAATTAATTATAATGACTTTGAAAAGAGGTAGTATCATAAATCTAAATTATACAATACTAATTAGACTCATTAAAAGGAGTATATTAATTCTAGCAAAGATCATATTCTCTCACCTTCATGGCTTTTACAGCTTGAGATCCCGAGTAATCAAATTCACCTGCTTGACCAATGGACAGACCTCCCGATCCTAGGATAAGGACTTTGGAAACCTGTAAGCAAATGGCACAGCTGTTATCATTAAGATGGAAAAATAAGGCATATTCAAGAGTGAAAAAGACAAACTATATTGTCTAGGTTATGTGGTCATTTAAAGTACAATGTTTTGAAAATATATAATGTATGAGTAAAAAGACTCACAATTTAAACATCTCTAATTTCAAAGCAATTTCCAAAGATCATGAAGTTTTTTTCATGAAGTAAAAAAGTTTCAGAAGAGGTTTACATTTTATTTAAATACATACAAATATCTAAAAATAACTACATAAATACATGTGTGTAAATACATATCTATATGTGTATATATATTTTTGAGATAGGAATTTCCAAAAATTAATTGACCAAGTGTATTACATTCAATATTTTATGTGTTTTTTCTGAACAAAGGATCAGCATGAAAACAAACAAGCCTCTGGATCTTCTTTAACTGATCAAAAGGAAGGAAACATAGGCAAAGGGACATGGGTACACTTTCAAGTTTACATTTTGCCTTTCCTTTACTTGGCTCAGTGCCAGAAATATTTACAGATAATATAATTTAAAAAATGATCATATTCATGGCAACAAACTATACATGGCAACATTCTCATACAAACTATATATATATATATATATATATATATATATATATATATGATTTCAAACAAATAATAATTTTTATTTTTGAGCCACAACTACCAATTCCTTCAGAGGAGAAGGACATTCTTGGTGCAGGACTTGGAAAACTTGGTTTGCTTCAATAAATATTTATTGGGTGCCTACTAGATGAGAGTCACTGTAGAATGCCAAATTATACCTTTTCCTTCACCATAAAAAAAAAGCATCTGAAGACCATAAGTTGATATTCTGAGAAAACCCCTATTCAGTACACAGCTTCTTTCATTACCAAGAACCCACAGTTAGAATCTACATTGATCATCTGGATTATCTCCAATCTCTTCATCGCAGGAGAAGAGGCTATCACGGAAATTCTCAAACCATCTAATTCAACTTATTTTATGTAAACATATAAATCAATTCTTTTTGTTCATAAAGTATATACATATGTTTAAAAATATACATACATCCTTTAAATTTTATTTAATAGTGGTATAGGTATGTGTGTGGTTTAGCTATGAAATAAGTGGGTAGAAACCTATATTAAAATACACATTCAAACAAAGAAGAATTCAACTTATATTAATCATTATTCATTGCTCTTTAGAGGCAAATAATATTCCATTTATGGTGTTGAATAATAATCCTAGTTAAAACAAAAAATTCTATCATCTATAATGATTCTGTATCTCAAGCATAAAGGGCCACGGTTTATTCAATAATTTTAAAAAGTATATCAAATTCTAAAAATTAAACTCCATTTTTATTACATTATTTTATTACAAATATTCTAGAAGAAATAAACTTTAAAAGATAAGATCTTAAGTTAAAACACAAAAATTCCAATGAACGTCATCAAGAACAAACCAAACGATGAGATGCCAAAATGAGGGAGATTACAATATTACTAATCATCTTTCAGAGGCATTAAAGAGGTTTACATATTCACTTAAAAATATCATCACATGATAGAGAAAATCCAAAATACGTAGGTAAAAAGAAACCCATTTATACTGACCTCAACTCGAGATGCAACTAGGGCTGGCTTTGGTAGAACCGATGTAATGGTGGTACCTTTCCCCTTCTTTATCAGTGAGAAAAAGGAATCAAACAGGTACTAGAAAAAATAGAACCAACTAGTTAGAAGCTTCAAAACTCATAAGGCTGCCAAATAAAATACACAGTGTGCCTAGTTAAATTTCAGCTTTAAGTAAACAATTTTTTAGGATAAGTATTTCTAGGCATTATTCGTTTTGGAGTTTTTTGTTTGTTTGGTTGTTTTTTGTTTTTTGGTTTTTGCCAAGTTTGGCAAAACTAAATATTTACTACTATAAGTAGATCAAATAAATACTTTTAATTGCTTATATCAAATCCTATAAAAGAAAGTTTTCAGCAGACAATGAACATTTCAGATAATGCTTTCTGAGAATGTCAAGTTTTTAGCCCCTTAATTATGAATCATTTTCTTCCTCTAAATAAAATTCTGGTTATACAAAAAAAAAAAAAAGGAGGAGGAGAAGAGGAGGAGGAGAAGAAGAAGGAGAAGGAGGAGGAGGAGGAGAGGAAGAGGAGAGGAAGAGGAAGAGGAAAATAAGCTATGTTATTTATGCATGCTAAAGTTAGAAATAACTGGATTTTTAAATTTTCTATCAGCTCCAAAAATATCTCTAAAGATTACTATTCTTAAACTTTGCCAATGAATTTACTTGTTTTTTTTTGCAACAGACATATCAAATTTCAAGAAAGATACTCATTTTGCAACTATTTGACAGGACAAAAAAAAAAGGAATTAAGTGATACTGGATATTATACATCTTAATTTCAATGCTCCTAATCTGAAGTACTAGCAGGCTAATAACTAATATTTTAAATTTAAAAAAAAAGTATTTAGCGTGCAATAAGCAATATATGTATGTAACTAAATGTTATTTATGAGTTTCATTGTGGGTAAGTAATGTTTTACCAGCTTTGGCTATTAACAACCATTAATTCTTAAAAATATTAAAACAAGATAAAAATACAAATATCTGAAAAGGAAATTCAAGGATGAGTAAGCAGAGCTTATAGGCAGAGCATTTTTATTCTCTTCTTCATTTGACCTAAGTGTTTTCTCTGAGAGTATGTGCTAACCAGGTAGAATTGTCAGCATAACTATCAGAGACCCTAGGGTGTGAGAGATGGAATCAAACCAGACTACCAGACTTTTCAGAGAGTCACTGTAAGCTCTTCTTTTGCAAAAATGTCCTTGAACATTGAACAAAAAGCTCATGCAAAAAAAAAAAATATTTAAATGTAAACAAGCTCTAAGAATTTCTTATGGTTCTTAAGCCACCTGACTCATGTGTAGGTGCATGATGCCCTCTTTCCGCCCCCAGGCTCCTGCCCATCTTCCTTTCTGCTGCTGTTTATTTTCTCTTCATGACTATACAACCAGTTGCCATAGGGATTTTGTGAAGTCACAGATGGAGGATTAAAATTTCATTTCAGTTATGAGAATGAGAGAGCAAGAGGGAATTCATTTGCATAGTACAATTGTAAATTTCAGAACTAAATATATTAGAATGATAATGATTTAAATAAAAATAGCATTGCATTGGGTTTCTTAAGGGCTTTCCCCACTTTAAATTAAAAAAGAGAGAGATAAAAATTTCCTCCATGATATTCATGTGAAAATTTTAACACAATACATGTGTTATCACAGCACCCCTCTTAAGAATGCTCTGTACCAAGATCATTTAGGATGATTATTTTGGTTTCTCAAGTCACATAAATACATTTTTATTTTTTAAAAAAATTAAGTATATAATAGGCCCCTTTTTTCTGACATACCTCAGTGTCTGTTGGCCCTGGGCTGACCTCTGGGTGGAACTGCACACCAAAGAAGGGTTTGCTCTCATGCATAATCCCCTAAAGGAATAAGAAACGGGAAGAAATTTCTTCTATAACAATGAATGTTAACCAAGGCTATGTGTTATTCAGTGAACAATAAAGTTCAAATTAAAAACTGAGTTAAATACTTAAGAACATTCAAAGAACTAACAATACCAATAAAAAATAGGCCAAAGAAGACTCAATCAAATGCGATTCCCTTAATAAAAATAACTGATTTGGTTTATAGCCTTTGGGGCCCTTCTGAACTCTGTTCAATATAAACCCAAATCCTCTTCTTATCTTCAACTCCTAAATTACTTCTCCAATGGTCTTCTCAAAGTCTACTTCAGTGCTTAGTCCCAGAGACCCACAGCCTAGGTCCAAACAGATCTCCACCAATTCCCCATAAACAATGAATATGTTAAGAGTCATTGATTAACTACAAAAAAAGTGGACCTTAATGAGTCAATTGATGAGAGAATAAGACAAAGAGAAATGACTTTTTAAAAAGCAGAGGGCTATAGGAAATAGCCTATAAAAAAAGTTTTTTCATATACACATACCCCAAATAACCCACATAAACAAAAGAAAGGTGTCTGTATAACAGAATATTAAAAGCTCGCATCTCTCATCACCAACTAAACAGGTTTCTTGAGAGCATTTACCTCATTTGTTTGATCATTGACATTCACAAAAAGTGGCTTCCAGCCAGCAGGAAGGGTGTTTTCCAGGGCATAGCCATGATTCTGAGAAGTAATAAAAGCTTGTCTATTTGTCACATTCAGAACAGGCTGATTCTGCCCTCTGGAAAGAAAAAAAAAGAAAAAAAAAGGAAGAGGAAAAATGAATAGAGGAATATAAAGGCATTTGTTGTAGTGTGAGCAAGAAAAAAAACTATTAAATTTGAAAGTTACCATTGTTTAGTGAAAATTATTCTGTGAGAAAAGGCACAGATTGTTAATCCAAATAATTTCAGCAACAAAAATCAATTCAGGAAGGTTTGTTTTGTGTGTGAAATATCAGGTTTATTAAACTTCTATATTCAGTTTTAGAAAAGGGGGAACTGCACTTATAACAAAAAAGTTAAGAGTTGTTCACTAGTTTAACAGAGACAAACAAATATAAGTAACTTGTAATCCTACCATTTGCAATGATATGGATGGATCTAGAAGTTATTATGCTGAGTGAAATAAGACAGAGAAAGATAAATATCATATGATTTCACTTATATGTGGAATCTAAGGAACAAAAAGAACAAACTAATCAAAAACAGACTCAAATATAGTGGACTATCTGGTGACAGGCAGAGGGGAGGGGGTTTACGGGGTTGGAAGAAAGGGGTGAAGGGTTAAAGAAGTACAGATCAGTAGTTGGTAGATGGTCACGGGTATAGGGAGCACGGCATAAGGAATGCAGTTAACATTAATGTAATGACTAAGTGAAGAACCAGAGGAGAGAAAGAACAATTAGGGGGATCATTTTATAAACTATATAAATGTCTAACCTATGTACTGTATACTTGAAACTAATAAAATAAAATTTAAACATACATACATTATATATATATATATATATATATATATATATATATATATATATATATATATATATATAATCTTGTTTTAAGGGAGCCACAGTAATTTTAAAGCCAGAGGAGAGTTCATGGGGATAATAAATAAATGACTACTCAGTCCTCAATCATTTTGAATTATACTTCAGTTGGAAGGTGGGCTGTGGTGGAAAGCTCCATGTTGAATAAATTAACTTCATTTGGGTTAAGAAAGTAAAACTGAGGGGATCTGAAGATTTATCGGTTCTTAAGTCACACACTCTTACAACATTATTAATTCTTTGAAATAGCTCAAAAAGCTCAAAAACAGAACAACTTCCCTTGGAATATTATTTAATTATTATAATCTCAATTTATGTCAAGGGAAGGAAAATAACTTGAAACTACAGCAAAGTTGTTAGAGAAGGCTGCCTTTCAAAAGTGCAATAAAAGTGGTATCAAGTAGACAACTGTGAACCATGTAATAGTGTGGTTATCTATTTATTCTGAAGAAAATGGCAAGTAAGTTCTCTAAGTCTTTTGGATTTAGTATTTCAGAGCCAATTCGACCTGTAAACAAAAGCATAAGTGCCTTACCTATTGGCCATGGACATCTTGTAGGTTTTGGCACCAGCAGCTAATCCTGTTATTAAATTTCCTGTACTAATTCCAAACAATGGCTCCTTGCGGTCACTCTCCAAAACCTAAATCAAGGAGAATTTTTATTCACCCAGAAGTACCATTCCAAGAAAATACTATCTCTGAAGGAATAAAAATGAAGCATTCTTTTTTTTTGATTAACAAAGTAAAGAGAATAGTAATAGAAAAAACAAGTTAGATTATAAATAAGAACATGATTAACAAATTTATAGCATTAGAATTCAATGAAGCATACTTAATATTAAGACTAAA
This sequence comes from Macroglossus sobrinus, assembly GCA_004027375.1. Classification (NCBI taxonomy): domain Eukaryota; kingdom Metazoa; phylum Chordata; class Mammalia; order Chiroptera; family Pteropodidae; genus Macroglossus; species Macroglossus sobrinus. The sequence continues at coordinate 317,642 of PVKZ01000333.1, read as the reverse complement.
CTAAGTCTAATTTAATATTTCTTTAGAAACTTGAGGTCTTATAAGTCTCAAGGTCATAGTGAGAAACATGAGCTGTCATTTCACTATTGTATGAAAAGACACTTTTGGAGATTCGACTCCAGCTCTCTGAACTCAAAGGCACAATCCCAGTTATTTTGCCTAAAAAAGGCTCTTTTTCTTTAGGTACTCTCTTCTCATTGGTTGCCCTGATACACATCTGTGCTGACATTGTCTCAGAGATCACAAATGGGAGTAGTAAAAAATTCCTAAATAAATAAAATATATGATAGCCTTTCAAGCAGACTGCCTCCACTTCGCACACAGATACACACTATCCCCAGGTTCACCGCACCTTTTTGACATTCTGAATCAGTGGTTGTGCAAGAGCCGGATTCCCAGGTCCTCCAGCAATTAAAAGCCCATCATACTCCATCTTGGTGAAATCATGATTCCAGGGAACTAAATGCACTTCAGCTCCTCGCTAGAAAAGAAACACAAGAATGATCAGAATTTAATAACATTTTTCTTTACCAAAGTGTAATTTTGCTAGATCTTCTCTTGACTACTCCCTAAAAAGAAGGAAAAGTAGCACATGATTTAAATAAATAAAGCTGAGCAAAAAATTCATTGGTGGCTCACTGTATTTTATGTGATGTAAATGGAGCAAATAATAGAGAATAGAGGGAAAAAAACATTAAAATTTTGATCCTGGAAGAATAAATAATACACTTTCCCACACTTAAAGTTTCAGAGTTTAAAGTAACTGGGCACACAGGAATATGAGTTATCTTACCTGGGACTATAGGAGAAAGAGTTGGAAAAAAAAACCTATTTTTTTGCAAACTTAAGTTGGATCACCTTTCACCTTTTTCAATTTTGCCTTATTTGCTTGATCAAATTTTAACTTGCCTTCTTTCCTAGGGTTTTCTCATGTTATCTATAATATTATTATGATAGAAAAATTGGAACTTTTCTATATTAATGTGGATAGGAAATGTCTACATAAACCATTCTAGAAGCATTTTCTGAGACAAGGATTTGAGAGAAATAAGTTTATTTAGAAGAGTTTCCGTTAAAGACCAATAGAAAATGACACTGTGAGGAATCCCAATAAAGTATGCATTTATCAGGCAGTTATCACTATGGACAACCAGAGCTTTAGCCCACTGGGGAGCTCTGAGAGCCAATGTAGAATATCAGTCTTAAAGACAGCCCAGCCATGGGGCAACGAAGCTAGGATATGTACACCATGACCTTCTCTAGTCACTGGTTGGGGATAAAGCAGGGATCATTTATGGGATGGTATTTCCAGCATGCCATCAATCTCTAACTAACCAAAGAGAGCCCTCAGGCAATGAGATGCCAACATCTTTAACTGGAAGGCCAGACAAAATGCCTAAAATGGTAATTTGAGTGGAAGATATGGATAAGGCATTCTCAGCATCCGCTACTGAAGAGTCCATGCACATTTTTTGTTAATAAACTTGACCAGAATTTGAAATAATGTTTTGGATATTTCTGATATTCTCTAACAAAGAATTAAAAAATTCCTCTATACCCATACTAATTTAGTATTATGCAAATATATGTGTGTGTGTGTGTGTGTGTGTGTGTGTGTGTGAGAGAGAGAGAGAGAGAGAGAGGTTGAAGGAGAGAGAGAGAAACATAGTAAGACAGAGAATGGGAGAAGAGAAAAGAAGCAGGAAAAAGGAGAAATCATAGCAACAAATATTTAAGAAACCATGGTAATTATGGTTGAATTCTCCTTAAGGATTTTTAAGGTTTAATTTTAATTGGTTGCCTAAGAATTGATATAAAGCAATATGAAAATCTGCATTGTATCAGGACATGACCCCTGCATATATGAGGTACATAATAAATGTAGCCCAGTGGAGGATTTCCCTGACTGAATCTAACTTTTTGGTTATCTCTAAAACCCAAGAAAGTGAATGTGGTATATCTCAGAATGTCAGTCAATACGTGATTAAAACAGTCATAATTTTCTTCTCTGTTTTTGTGGCCTTTGAGTTTAAAAAAAAAAAAAACAAGCAGTAGTTCACATCTCTAATTTTAACAAGGTTAAATGTCTTATTTTGTAGATCAAAGGCAACAAGAAGGGAGTAGATTCCCTTACACACTGAGAAAATGCACAAGCTCTGAAATGGATAAAGAAAATCAGCTCACCACTGATGTTCAATATTACAAATCCTCACCGTTGAGACGGAATGATTTACTTACTTTTACTAGTAGGCGGATTACGTTGTTCTTTATTCCACAATCTACAGCTACCACTTTTATCCGGTTTCCTTTGCCATACACCTTGACATCCTGCCATTTTAAAAATCAAGGAGTGAGAGAGAAATTCCAGCTGCGAGCAACAAATCAATATCATAAACATATCTGAAGATGCTTTGCCCTTAGATTGGTGACAGATTGGTTGTTAACTACTAGGAAATGACTGGCAGTTAATAACCGAGTGACCACAGACTATCTTTTTTAAGAGAAAAAAAATACTTTGCTGTTTTTATATAAAATGTTGATTACAGTAAAAACAATGATCTCTAAGAAATAGGTTGCTTCCAGAGTTAAACAACCATCTTTCCTATATTTTGCCCCACTAACAACTAGTAGCAATAGAATTTTCAAGTAGTATTGTCTGATTCAGCACTAAATAGATATGGTAAAAGATACATCATGTTTTAAGTACCATTTGATCCTCAACTTGCAATGAAGTGTGGAGGGGGAAGAGCTATTGTGCATTAGGCGTATGCAGTGCATATCATATCAGAGCATATCATAATCATTACCTATGTGTTAAGCACTACTTGGAGTCAGATCCATTTTCGGAGGCATTTACTCAAGAAACAGTTTTCCAAAGCCATAAAAGAAAAAATAATAGAAATATAGGGAGAATAGAGCCTTGAGGACTGGGTGCTCACACTGATTCTAGCTTCAAGAGTTAATTAGCACATTCTGATGTTAGGATGATTTTAATGTTTGCAAAAGGTTTTAGATGAAAGTTTCAATTGGATATTTGAAAGAGCATTGTACTTTAACTGAAATGTGTATCTCTCCACAAAGTCTATAGAATATGAAATTATAATCTTTAGACAGTACTTGAGGACAAATTTTAAAAGTATATTATAATTTTTTTTTCCCGCTGACTACTCTACGCTAGAGAAAATACCCCAGTCCTTTTATGATCTAGGGAAATTATTGCTGAACTGACATAGATAATCTCTCTCATCAGATAATTTGAACAAATATAGATTTACCCTTAGGTTTCTGCTACTAAATAAAGTACTATTGTCATCTAGTTGTAGCAACATCAAATTGCAGTTACAAAACAATGAGTTAAATTATCGACTACATCCGCACAAAACTCACAGAATATAATCTGATGCAAATACACATTTTATTACAGTTAAAATGCATTAAGAAACAGAGCCAGCTTTCACCATTGCAATCTTCCCCTTGACTTAATATTGATAAAAATATGGATAGGTTCCTTTTTGCTGGTCCCTAAACAAACACATTATATACTTTCCATACAGAATGACAAAAGCTAAGCAAGACCTCACAGACACTACAATATGTGAATCTGCATTAGGACTCTCCAAGAAAAGAACATATTATGCAGCATTTTCAACCTGTTTTACCATAGAATTATTTTTTATGTTTTATTTTTCAATTAGAGTTGATATTCAATATCATTTTATATTAGTTTCAGGTATGCAGCTTAGTGGTTAGACTTTTATATAATTTACAAAGTGATCCCCCCCATTAGTCTCGTGCCCACCTGGCACTATACATAATTATTACAATATTATTGACTATATTCCCTATGTTGTACTTTCTATCCCCGTGACTATTTTGTAACTACCAATTTGTACTTTTCTATCTCTCTACCTTTTTCACCCAGCCCCTCAATCCCCAATCACAGAATTCTTTTAATGTGAATTTCTCTAGGAGCAATATTCCTCACATTTGGAATATACTAGACTAGATCCTCAAGGTACTTCTTAGTTCTAAAATTCTATTGTCTTAAAAGAAAAAATAGCCTTTATTCATGCTATCTCAAACTAAACCACTTCACAGGAAAATATGTTGAAACAAATACAAGAAAACTAGTACCATGTCACTTGAATGGACAATTTTAGAATTAAAAACAAGTGAATATCACATATGGCATAATCAAATTGCAGATATATAGAAAATTATAGGTCGAATTTAAAATTCGCTTTCTTTAACAACTCATATTTCTTATGCTTTCATATGATGTCTACATGTCCACATGTCCACATCAACATAAACATCAAAACTATATAATCAAGGACTGATTCCCAGGGACCCCAAAGCCCACCCTCCGTTTCCATGTACCAGAGTAAGAATAGCAGGTAACATCAATGCGTGTTTTCTCTGAGTCTCACACAGTACTAATCAGGCTATTTTTACTCTTTTAATAACTGTTTCTTAAAAAAAAAAAATGCCCAGGTGTGATAAGGTTCTCACGGCTGGAGCTCTTCTTTATAAAATGTTCTCCATTGTCATTCTGTTGGTGCTGGGTTGCAATGTGAATCACTTCACAAATAAATAGGTATCAGTAAGTGTGAGGGAGGGAGCATCCTTTCTAAAAACCCTAAATGAGGTTTTGTCACAGTAGGGCATAGAATACTCTATACAAACAGTCAGTTTTCTAGTGCATTCACCCACTGTCATACATTTCACAGCTGCTGATTAGATATCCTTGAATCTTCACTTTACAGATATAAGAAGTAGATGATTAAAACTATGAAATGTATTTGAATACTATTCCGTGATAGTATGACTATGGTTACTAATAATTATTATTTCTAATATGTTAGGAGGCAGTATAAGATGATGTTTAAGAGACTGACACTGGAACAAACCTTCCTGGGTGTAAATCTTGGTAGCTGTTCACCCTAAGAATGAGATTTAATCTCTCTATATCTCAGTTTCTCCTTTGGTAAAATGAAATACTTAAATACCTATCCCATAATATCTATCCCATAGAATTGCTCTGAAGATTCAAAAAATTAATCATTGTAAAGTATTAAGAAAAATGCTTGGTATAAGCTAGGTACTCAGTACAACTAGTCTATTATTATTTGTATTAATAAAACTCATAATAGTTATTAGCAATAATGATAATTTACATTAATAATGAAGATAATAAAACCACCAAAAACATTGATTAAAGTAATCAGAATTTGAAAAAGAAAAAGAATCTGTAACACCTTTACCACCAACTCTGGCTCCAATTTACTGGGTTTGTTCATTCCTTCATTCATTTATTCAATGTTTATTGAGCATGTACTACGTGAAAGGCACTATGGTAAGTGTTGGGGACTCAAATAAGTAAACCATGGCGTTTAATTTCAAAGAGCAAACCATAGGCAAGAGACACTCTATGCAAGGAGAACTAAATACAATTTGATCATTTTTTTAATATAACAAAGCTATTTATAAAATGACATAAAATACAAAGATGGGGTAAGTCATTAAAGTTTTTACAGAAGAATAAGGTGCTAACTGATCCTTTACACTGACTTCTTGAAAGCAAGCAAAGAGAGAGAGAGATCCCTGGCAGAAGATCAGAATATGCAAATATATTCTGACCCTGACAGATGCTGGTCGAGAATAACCAAGTTCACAAGAAGCCTTAAGAGAGCTTCTTGACTTTTTGTAACAGGATCCTAGAAATGGAGCTTTCTTGAAGCTTTTCAGTCAAACCACACCAAAAAAAAAAAAAAAAGGCAAAACTGGCATGAGGTTAACCACACAGATTCTGAAGCCACTGGAGTTCAAGTTGAGGCTAGCAATAAAATCTTGGACAAGTTACATTTGATTTAAAATAGATGAGTTACATTTGAAATGGAGTTTTTTAAAAGAGAATTAACTGAGTATTCAAAAAATATTGGTTATTATTTTCTTCTAAGAGAAGAGCTGCCTCTTTAAATGAACCATGAGAACCACAAACTATCTTAGACAAGAAATTGTTGCATATAGGAATAAAATGATGTGAATATATCTATTTAAAATAACATTTTAAAGAGAGAGATGCTTTATTGCCCCATTGGTGATGAAAAATAAGTCTGTGGCCGTCTCTCCTACAGTGAAAATAATCACTAAAGTAGAGCTAGCCAATAGCAACCATTTCAAAGATGTTTCAGCTGGCCTGAATTCTCTATATTTAAAGCACAACAGTAACCAAATTCACACCAAATACATCAAGGGAAAAAAAAAAACTCTGTCATGCTCCCTGTTTTATGCTGTAAAAACAAAGTAGCAAGCACTCCTTTAAATTTCAAAGTACACCGAAAACATTTCTTTAAAAATTCTTTAAAAATTTTTTTAATACTGATATCCCATAGACTTATCAAATCCCTGTTGAAATCATCACTGTGCTAACTCAAACTAATTGAAAACTCTGAGAAAATATGGAGATAGATCTATAATTTGTCTCATCCACAGCCTCCTTCTCTCATTTGTCCAAGCCACCTCATTGTCTCTATTCTTACTGTCACTGCTCAGTCCACGGTCTCATGGGTTTAATACTGATTAGTTACAATAATGTTCTAATTAATCACTCTTTTTATCCAGGCTACTTTGCTCCATAATGATGCCGAATGAGTTCCCAATTGTTTCCAGTTTTGTTGATTTAGCCAATGACACAAAACCCTCCAGACCTAACCCTAGTCCATCTCTACTCACCTTTAGCCAAATATGTGAACCCTTTGGTTCAGCTGTACCAAAGTACCCATAACTCTTCAAACACACCATTTTGTTTCATACCTCTCTCCCTCTCGAACATGTAACATTTTTTCTTTTTTATTACAAAACAAGCCTAAATCCTCTGCAGAGCTTTCCCTGATACACTTATCTCATTCGATTCTGCCCCACGCATGCACTTGTGGCAAGCTGGGTGCATTCCAAGGATACCATACCACAAGATTCTGTCCCACTAGTTTCCATATTCCCCAGGGACAGAAACTGTAGCCCAAGAGACTTATGCCTACATTCATAGATATTCAATCAAAACCAAAAGGCGTTTTTCTAAAATGCATTCTATGCCCTCTTATAAACGTGCACTAATTATAGCTCACTTTGGGATGACAGTCATTATTATGAATGCTAATTTTTGAATGCAGTTATAATAGTTACAATAAGTCTTCAGTGTGTGAAGGAACACTTTTCCTTGCACAAAATGACCCCAGATTCAGAATATTGTCTGATTGCTTTAAAGTGCCTTTGATTCTCTGGCAGGCTATTAGCTCTGACTCCTGATTCTCACTATGCCTGTCTCTGGCAATTCAGCATCCTCTTTATTTGACATTGTTAAAATTTTGAGCTGGAGAACCAGAAAAGGAAAAAAAAGTTAAAATAATAGTAAACAATTTCTAAATCAGGGCATCGAGTTTTTCCCTGCAAGTAAAAGTCACTAACTTTAAATGTACTGATTTCTTATATATATTTTAGCTGCTATGAGGCCATTTTTTCCCTCAACTCTGGTACTTCTAAAAGACCTATGCCTAGATGAAGATGTTGATATTATAAGAAAAGAAGGTCTAAAGGGAATAAAACAAAACTATGAAATATAAAGAAAAAGCTCTCACCTTGGTTGAAACCTCGGCAATCAAATTCTGCTTATTTGGATCCACAAAATTCACAGGCTGACCTTCAAATTCAATCTTGCCAAGCATGGTGCCCTATCAAATTAAAAAATTCAACAGTTAAAAAGGAGGAATGATGAAGGTGCTGACAGGATAAGTTCACAGGGACTTAAACACCTGCTTTGAGATTCTGATGTCTTTAGAACTACTCAGAACCAAAAGCGGAAGACCTTCATCTTCTCAACTTGTAAAGATTTGAGAACCACTGTGAGAAGTATGATTAGTTCATTTAGGGCTAAGACAGTCACCCGGGGCAGGTAAAGTCAAAGGCATCAGAATTCGGGTCTCCAGGTTTTGACCTGGTACAAATTTGAGTATTCAGGGTGCTTCTTTCTTAGGGCATCTGACCTAAGGATATTTCATGGGAGACGTGGACAAAACACTCTACTGAGTAAAAAAATAAATAAATAAAACCAAAAATTTTTCCGAAAATTAAAAAGAATGGGAATTTATTACATTGTGAGAGTAAAATTAGTTCACAAAAAATGTAAAATGCTATATAAATCATAAACTTTGAAAAGTGACATGGAAAATATTCACTGCTTTAGAAATAAATGCTAAGGTCGCTAGGATTTAGGTATCCTTAAGGACCTGAACTTTAAAAATGTTTAGCCTTCTGTGAAATTTTCACAAATTAGCCTTGCTAGCTTGAACATGGCAAATGTTTTCTTCTCATTACCTTTATCTTGAGATTTACTTATGAGTAACTCTATTTTAACATATTTAGAAAAAAAGGCTTATTATACTTAGTAAATCAGACTTGATTGAGGGGGTAAAAAAAAAGTCTAACTGATTCATTGATTTTCCTTTCCCCAAGAAAATTATTGCACTAAAGGAAATAGAAGGAAGTCTTTATTTCCCTTTGAAAGTTGTTCCTTAAGAGAAGGAGTCACTTAGGAGTGAAGGGAAAAAGTGCCAGCACACCTTTGAGACATGACAGTTATTTCAGTATAATTACTAAAACCAGAGTGCTACCTCAAACTCTGGAAAAAATAAAAATAACCCCACTCTTCCACACTGTATTATTAATTTTCATAATGATCTCTACCTACTTTTATAATCCAAATCAGAGAATCCCTTATCTATATTTATGAATCCTTAATTTTGAAATTTGGTTTTTCTGTTCTCATTTTTTTTCTTAAAGCATGTTGAATGAATTTTAATTTTATTTTACAACCAAAGATCAGTAGACTGAAAGCTACAATATAAATTTTAATATGAACCAGAATCACTCACACCGAAATATAATAAGCGATACTACAATTTTGTCTGTGCTATCCTAGTCAGGAGAATTTTTAAAATATAACTAACTGCCTCTGATAAAAGATGGGTTTATCTTAAACTAATATGAAGAATACAGTATGGTCTTATAAAGTGTTTTCCTAAATTAGTAGACCTGACTATATTCTATTCAACCTGCCAATTCTGCAACCTAAGATGAATTTCCCAATTTTACTTCCTTCCCACTCCGGTAGCTTCATTATCATTTATACATCATTGGGCTAAGAAAATGCAAGAATCCACTTGGGATATATAATCTCACTAACATCTATGCTGAGGAAAATCATGGAGAAGGGAATGAATCAGAGGTGGAGCAAAAGGATCATATAAACTCTCACTGTCTTCATCCTTCATGGGTATGTGGCCATATTCTCATTTTCAAACCTGTTCTTTCCTTCCATTTACAGAGATCCTGTGTCAATATATATTCAAGAAATCTACAACAGATTTTCTTAAAGAATCTCTTTCACTTTGAAATTCCATTTTTTTCTTTTTTATGTAATATTATTCAATGAGACAATTTTAGTCATATTTGGGGAATTTATTTAACTTCAGTGAGGTACAGTTTCATTCTGGTCTTGGATATGAAGTATCATGAAGGGGAAAAAAAGTGCCCACCTTTTATAACAAGACGAAGCACGCCATAGATGATGAGATATTCTTAGAGGAAGGGTCAGATGTTTCAGCTATCAGATATAAAAGCAAAGAATAAACCTACCTGCTTTCACCTCAGTCATTGGTACAGTGTCTGGAAAGACTATATAATTGATGTAACACCTGCAGGGCTCATCTGGCACACTCATGAAACATAACTCATTCATTTTACAGACAACTCCTATGAGAAAACTAAACAAATAATCTCACCAATGCCGTATGCTTCCTGGTTTGCATTTTCCAGCATGTATGTGTTCAATTTAGGGAAATTGCTATGCACTAGTTACCTTTTACCTTTACCTTGACTTGTTGGGATAGTAAACACATAGTGGGTACTCAATAAACTGCTGCTGAGTAAATAATCTCAAATCCATTAGGTTACAAACATCCCAATCAAGTATTCAGTCTTGAAAATTACATCAGAAATACTAAAACAAGATTACAGAAACCCAAATGACAGAAATTGGTCAGATTTGTTTTCTTACATATTAATGAATTCCTTGGGCACTGAGGGAAAAATATATATATGTGAAGAAACACAGATTTGGCTAAAGATGATGATCATACCTTATCCCGAATTATTTTAGTCAGCATTCTGGTATCCACTCCATAAATTGCAGGAACCTATAAAAAAAAATTGTAGTGACAGTGAAATTGGAGGAAATTAGATCCAGTGTATTGTTTTCAAGCTACAAACTTAGCATCATCTATCTTCTTGAGCAGGTTATAATTTCCCTACTCCTCCTTTTCTCTGACCCAGGGTGACTATGTTGTCAGAACACGGTAAATTGCTGTTCCGGTTGGGCACAGGATTCTTAATACCCAAGCCTTTCCTCAGAATAAAAAATGAGAAATTCTGAACGTCAATCTTCGGCTACAGTTTTGCTGCTTTTAACACAGGATATTAAACAATATTATATATACACATATATACACAAAGATATTTTTGAAACAATGGAATTTGTCAACTTCTTAAGCAATGATATGTAAATAATATGCAAATCTATGTATTGAGCCAAATGTTTCGGGCACACAGTAGGCACTTGACACATTTTTCTGAAGATCCTCGTTAAGTAGTCATGCTGTAATAAAATTTCCCTATTTTTTTTTTAATAAATCAGGCAACACCACCATTTGTTTTACTTCCTTTGACTAGGCTGGATAGAGAGGTGTATTGTAATGAAAGAGCAATGAGTCAAGAATCAGGAAAAGCACTTATAATTGCTTTTTTCCACCAATTATCTGAGTGACAGTTGAGCAAGCTGCTTTTCCTTATCTGTACATCGAAGGAGGCGAACTGATTTTTACCTTATACCCTCTTCTACTCTACATGTCTGTGATCATGGAAGAGGAGGCAAAGCACATTTACAAAACAAACTAACAGGCCATAGATGAAGCTTGTAAACTACAGGTCTGATATGGAGCCACTATAATATCAGGTGTCCTAAAGGACATAAAGGAGACATTAAAGGTCAGGCAGGTGTTGAGGGCAGCCTCCTGAAGGACTGTTTCAAAATTTAGCTATCTGGACATAAATTCAGATGGTTGAGAAGAAAATAGTAATGATTTGAGAGATGATATAAACACTTCTTCTCTCTTTTAATATTTAGAGAAAATGAGAACGAGAAAGCCAAGATCAAGACTTTTTGATTGGTCAGAAAGAGGCAACATTTCAACCCAATAGGTAGATGCTCATTGCAGAGGCAGAGCTTTACTAGAATATTATTCTGTCAATTACAAAGCCAGCAGCAACTTGACAAAGAGCAGTTACAGCAACACTGGAGATGAAGATAAATATATAGCAGGTCTATTAACTTTAAATACATCTGACATTTGAACCAAGAAATTCCTCTTACTTGATTAAAAAATAATAGTTAAAATAAGGAAATGTAAGGTAAGTTTTAAAACCTTTTTTATTTATAATTTCAAATGAGATTATATATAATTCTATGTCATAAAGGCATAATGTTTAAGCCCAAAGAGACTAAATGGCAATCTGTTTACATTCCTTAAGAACAAAAAACAAAAAATAAGTATGGAACGATGATACAACCAGCACAAAGTGACATAGCTAGTTAATGGTAGAGCTGGTACTAGAACCCATGACACAAGTTACATATCTAGATCCTAGATAAAAGGGGAAGGAGAAGTTAAGTTGTTTGAGAGAACAAAAAATTCTAAAATTTTCTCTAACCCTTTTCAGGATTAGAAAGGCTACCAAGCATGTTTGACTGCCACCTAGTGGATGAAATAAAAATATCTGGTCCTAGGTGTTCGGAAGAGAATGAATCCAGACAATTTAGCCTGTAGTAATAACAGAAGGAATTGCCCTTTGAAATAAACAAGATACCAAACTGTATGATGTGTTTCATCTGCTTGGCCCTTTAAACTACATACACCTTTGCACATTTCCACAGACCCTACCAATCATCCTTAGGTGATGATGGATGGCCTATCATATTTCTTACCTTTTCTTCCCGCAACCATTGACCTAGACTCTTGGTAGCCAACCAGTGGTTGTAGTCGTTACTGTAATTGAGCACCAGCAAACCTGCAACCTGAAAAGACAGGCAGTCATTTTAAAAGGGTGACCATAAAAATATTACCCAACTCTTGTGACCTTTCTTAAGGCTCAGTTTGTATTTTTTTTAAAGCTTTATTACGTACACTGGTATGAGACTTAAATTTTTAAATACTTGAAGAAAAACAAGATGATAAACACTTTTCTCTTAAAATATATAATTTTTACCTTAGTCATCTATCATGTGAGGGAACAGTCTTATCTGGTTTGCCAGATCCTGAGACTAAGCTGGATCCTCCTTCTCAACACCTCAATGACATTCATCAGTAATCTAATTAATAATTACACATTTAATGTACATGAAGAATAAAATTATTTTTAATCTATATTTAAAGGTGACAGAAATTTGGGTAAAATTGTGAGAAATAGAGCTAAACTAAATGATCAGGCCATGTCATTCAAAAATAGAATGGTGGAAAAAAATAGTGTGGTAAATTTGATGTGTAAATTTTTAAATTGTTTAGATGGTCCACATTTTTAAGATATTATCTGAATCTACCATGAATAAGAAGTTTTAATGTGTTTACTTTTAGACTGGTATATCATCTAGACTTATCATCTAAATATACATTTAGACTTATCATCTCAAAAAGAATAAGATTAAAAGGCAAATAGTTAATACCGAGTTATCAAAATCCTTTTAAAAGGTGATCATTACTAATTCTTGTAGCATAGTTATTATTTGGACTTATAACAACATTTTTCCAAATAAAGCCAAGTTTCATAGAAGGCATTAAAGAACAAATCCAAAGTGCCCTGAAAAATAAAACTGGATGTCATGCTCAAGATTATTTTCATATACCTAGGAAGAGGTTAAGAACATGAATTTAATGGTTTGTATTATAATATTGAAGAAGAAACTTTGCCCAACCTACATACTTAAAATAAATCAATTATACCCCTTGAAATTAAGATTTTTTAAACAGTCATCACTGGTAGGTACTACCTTAATTCCATCAGACTCCAAATATTTGCTAAGTCCCAGTTCATCCACTGCAGTAGTGTCAGGAGCACCACCATTTCCAATAATTGGGTTGGCCATGGTGAGAATCTGTCCCTTGTAGGCAGGATCAGTAATAGCTTCTGGGTACCTGGGTAAAGATGCCAAAAAATTACCAACAAAAAATAAATGTGTATAGCTACTTAATTATTGAACCCTTAAAAAATAGAAAGCATGAGATTAAAAACCTAAAAACTTATTTCTAGATATTAGCAAACCTAGAGAATTTTAAGATAGAAATTGTTCATTTACTTCATGATATGACTGCTATGAAAAGAAAAGCTGACTCTTAAGTACTAAGGCAAATTCTTATATAATTTTCATTCCCTCAATTTCTTAAATTTTTTGTCTTTAAAAAATTCTATAGGATCTTAATTTTTAACATATTGCTCTAAAGTTTGCAGATGTTCTGAAGATTCCCTTTGCCTACCAGACATGATTGGTTACAAATTGATATTTACTGTTGAGGGCTGCCAGTTTCACCAAAATATATTAACTGTCAAAAATTTAAAGTTTTTTTAAAAATATCTTTTAGGATATTGAAGACTATTCTGATTATGTCAGTGGTGGTTGTATAGGTATAATATTTTTTTTAATTTATTGAACATTTAAAACACTGAGTTAATTTTTATGAAATATATATTTAATGTAATTGATTTTAGAATAGTTCCATTTTAGAAAGAGGTATATGTTTGAGAGTTATTATCAACTTAGAAAAAATCAATCCCACAAAAATTGACCTGAAGCATTTCTGACTTCTAAATTAAAATATTTCAAATAACTATTTTGAAATAGTTATATAGAAGTAGGGAGGGCTTAATTTTAAAGTTTGCAGAAGGGAAAAATAAGAATACCTGCATGAATATATTTATATATCATATTCTTAATAATAAGAAACCTTATTCTTAATAATTAAGAAACAGCATTCTCATAAATGCCAGGAGCTATCTGTAGCTATTCTATACATTAGAATACATTGCAGTGAGGGTTCCCCCAAGTCTCGCCTCTCTTATTTCACTTTCTGCATAAAGAGTTACACCAAATCTTTCTTGTGGATTACTACTGAAAGTGAACTTAGGTGCTGAAGGGGACAGAATCAACAACCTTGAAACCAATAAAGTTGGGCTCAGGCAGTAGTCAACATACATTCTTCAACCCCTCTCCAGACTAACTCCTCCCAGAACTACCTTTGTCAACAGAACAGTTAGTCTTTCAGTTTGGCAAGCCCCACCTAAAGTGACTAACGTGCTATGATATTTATCCACACTTCCATCAAATAATTTCTTAAATGCCTCTCATTTATCGGGAGCTGATAATATTTTAGCCAAGGCTCATACACAATATAAATGCATTTCTGAAAGATGAAAAACAAAACCCCCTTAATTACACAATGAATGAAAGCAGCATTCCTCAATGAAAAATAGGGTTTGTGGATTAATCTTATTAATGAATGCCTCTTTCCACATCAAAAAAAAAATCTTCACTAATTTAATTTTGTTTCCCTTTCTTCTTTCTCTCTGTAAAAGAACTGGCCATTTTCTTTAAACATATACTTACAAAACTCTCTCCAGTAAATGAATAAATACAGCTTGTCCTAGAGAACTGCAGTGTTGGAAGCAAATTAATCTATCAAGTCCTGTTTGACTTTTGTGATGTGACAAGATTTATTACACGTAATCTATCACAGAGAAGAAACTCTAGTGCCCTCCATCATTCTGATCTATATTAAACAGTTGTTTGTTGGCAGGTATATTAACACAGCTAGTAATTAGTGCTGTCAAAAAGCTTAAATAATTGCCTGGTGAAGCAAAACTTTGCAAACAGGTTTCATACACTATAATTTAATGTTCTCTTCAGTAGGAACTATTTTAAAAACCATTTAATATTCTTCATTTCAATCAGAGAGCCAAGAGTTTAGAGAATAATGGACATTAATAATATAATGAAAGTTTGGTCAATCAATATCTTCAGTATCAGTTAACCATTGTCCCCTTAGCTAACTGAATTTCCCTAAAAAAAAATATCAAATATTTTATAGTCTAGTCTATACAATCTCTAATGGAAACCTCTGGAAACCATCTAGTCATTTTTTAGAGACTCATATATATTTTTTTTAATTGCAAGCTGTAAATTATTATCTAATGCAGCCCCCTCACTGTTTATGTGTGAAAACAAGGATTCAGAAAGTTTAAGTGATTTTCTCAATATCATTATCAACATAATGAGTTATCATTAGAACTGAGACCAGAACTTCAGCCTCCTAGTTCTCAGATGAAAACATTTATTGACTAGGTAAGAACAGTTGCAGGATTTCTGTAACAATTTTTACCTTCATTGCAATAATTCTCTTAGCAAATCTTAAATACTACGTTGGGTATTGATAAATTTTGAAAATACTAGATCTATTCACCTGCTCTCCCATTGATTATGTTAAGACAATAAGTATACCTGTTATGTTGCCTAACTTGAGTACAAAACTGTATAAAATACCTAACGATTTCTTAGCTCCTTATAGTAGTTCATATTAGATGTGCAAAGTTGACTCTTAACTTCACTAATGGAATGGCACCAGAGTGTGCTACCCATCCTTTTCCCTGCTCCAATTTTCACCTTAATCAGATCCATACCTTGCCTAAAAGAAGCCATTTGCTATTTGGTAATCTCACCTAACCTGTGTCCTTGCACCCTATATTTCCAGAATAAATTTTGTTCTTTTTTTTTTTTAGGGTAGCACCAGTGTTCATGTTCTCATTCATTTACAGCTGCAGGGAGGAGTCTGTGTCTATGTCTGTGCCTCTTTTCAAGCTGCAGTAGTCTACACATAGGTGTCGTGCAACATCAGGACAATATGTAGTCTTACTATTTGATGCAGTGATTTCAACTTCTCACCATGAGTAAGATCACCCAGTTATTTCTCTACACAGAAAAAGAGCCTTGGAATAGAAGCATTACTCACCCTCCCAGACCAGTATTAAAAACCACTTCACCAGCAACAGAGGATGGATGGCCAAAGGAGTAACCTTTCATCTTAGTTCCATCTTCCAGGACAATGTGTGCTGTCTGTGCCTAAAGAAACAGATTCATAATTCTTAGCAGAATACAAAATATGAAGAAAAACTAGTTGAAAAATCCAAAGTTATAATATACTAACTTATTAAATAAATGCACAAGGTATTTGTTGAAACCTTACTGCCTAGATTTGGAGTTGCTCTCCTGTTACTTGTCACTTTTCTTCAAATGTATGTCTCTTGTCACTGGCAGGTGTTTTATTTTGCTTTAAAAAGGAACTGAGGCCTGTCAATACATTGTCTATTCTAAGTCTACTTGTAGAGTTATTGACAATCCAGAAATACGTCAGTTTAGCTGAAATGCTATCTGTCTATCTTTTCTCCTTAATATTCCCTAGCATAGCTCAAGTATGGCTTTTAAGAGAAGTTCATGAGTTTGCAAAAACATTGTGAATTGTACCATACAGCTCATCACTACTCTAAGGTTTAGAGATAGAAGGAATCTTTAAAGGTTATCTATCAAATCATGTTTCACAGAGCTCTTGTGTTTGATGGACCTGTCTCAAGGGCTGTCCCCTCCATCAGCTTTATGGCTGTAAAGAAGCTGAAACTTTATGCTCTGTTAATACTGATACAAAAGCAAGTACCCTGCAACATTTCAAAATATATTGTATTCTGCTTTTTAGTAGAGTTAGTTATATCCGTGTCTGGTTCTCTCTATAAACTATAAGGCATTCTGAATTTGATTACTTGACCATATTAATCTTTGAACCAGCTTCTATAAAATTCTTGGCTTAGAAAAGGGACAATTAGAGAAACTTATTTAAGAAGCAGGCATCATCCAGTTCTCACAACTACCCTAAATTATATTGTTGAGACAACTTAAATCCAACTCCCAATGTCCATAAAATTCAGGAGAGAGAGGAATGTGTTAAATCACACCTTGGTGTGCAAAATCAAGACTATAGAAAGTCCATAGGACAAAATAATTTTAACACGGCATATGATTTTACTTATATACAGAATCTAAGCAACAAAAAGAACAAACTAATCAAAAACAGACTCACAAATATAGTGGACAATTTGGTGATGGACAGAGAAGTGGGAGTTGAGGGGCTGGGGGAATGTGGCAAAGGGTTAAAGAAGTACAAATTAGTAGTTGATAGTTGGTCACAGAGATGGGAAGCATGGCATAGGGAATGCAGTCAGCATTAATATGATGACTAGGTGGAGGGCCAGGGGAGGGAGGGAGCAATTGTGTGTGTGGGGGAGGTCATTTTATGAACTATATAAATGTCTAACCAATGTACTGTATACTTTAAACTAATTTAAATAAATAATTTTTTAAGATGAAAACTAAAAAATATAATAACAGTAATAAACTATAAAAAAGCTCTGCAATAATTGAGAAAACTTGCATGAAAATTTATATTTTATTATGTTCAGCATCATATTTCTTAGGACTGAAGATTATATTGCAGTAATATTTTTGAGTCCTTATTGTTTCAAAGTTATATACTGAAGTACTAAAATAATAAAGGACAAACAATATGATATCTGTAATTTGCTTTAAAAGAATCGAGAATTGGATATACAAGTAGAAATATAGGTGAAAGAAATTTGGCCATGAGATAATTGAAGTAAGGGAGATCATTGTGCTGTTCTCTCCACAAGGATTGAGGTCAGTAAAGATAGAAAAGTGCTAATTCTCTACTTTCCTTCCCATACATTTTTAGGATGGAACCCATAGTGTCTAATCTTTTTGGATCCTGTCACCCACCTCCACTCTCACCTCCCCCCCACACACACACACACATGCTGGTATGCAGCAGGAACTCAATAAATGATTTCTAGACCTCTGTTTCTATGACCCTCTAGCTTTATAATATCTACTTAGCTTTTCAAGTGTTAAAAAGGAAAAACCTCATCATTTTTCTATAGTAATCTTCTCTGTTGAAATACAATGCCTCTTTTAGGCTCAAAATACACAAGTCTCTTGACATAGGAATTAATACTCTTCAACGTAAACCAATGTTTGATTATTTTTAAACCAATATACCATGGGCCTAAATAATATTTATGTGAGTGTTTATGTGTAGTGAGCATACAAATTAACTTACATACACATTTTATATACAGTTTTATTAGTATTTCCTAATAAAATCGATATGAATAAAATACTCCTTTCAACAGATCAGTTTATAATTTTTTTTAATCTGAGGTGCAATGCATGGATTTCAAGTTTATATGTCTGAGAAATATTGGACAAAGTGCTGTGCTACACATTTTATATGCATTTGTGTGTGTGAGTATACCTACGTGTGTACACACAAGCAGAGTCAGCCAAAAGAATTTTGCCCTTTTCTTGACATATCAAATTACCTTTGAAGTAAAGTTTTATCTATAGCCTTGGAACCACTGTTTGAGATCTTAAGCTTGACACTTTATCTTTAAATAGTTATGGTTTATCTTCTCAACCACTAAGCTAAACAAGCTTTTGGAATTAGCACAAAGGAAACACAATCATTCGTTAATGTGATATGAATGATGACAAGACTTCCCCGACAGAATCAGCTGAATGCATTAAGTTCTGAATTCTGCTCCTGTATTCAGGAAATCACCCTTGCATGTCACATCTTCTACCAACACACTATTCCTATTTTATATTTTATTTTGTCAACTACTGTTTGTTTATTCAAAACAGAGGTTGATGATTTTAGGAAGTTAGAGTGGTAATGCTCAGAGTATTTCTAACAACTCTTAGGAGCTCTCCAAATGTCTATGCTGATGGTTCTCAATAGGGTACGTTTATTGGGAAAATTCCCTGGGTAGCTCTGGTGTGTTTCACTAGGTGAAACCCTTTGGTCTGACTAATGAAAACTCACTGTCAAAAAATATTTTCTACTATCCAAAAATATTATTTTCTGTTCTTAAGGAAGTCACATGTAACCTACATGCTTTCAGAAAATGGAGGAAAAAATGAAAACTTTTTCTTAAATAATATATAACTTTGATAGCACCTAAAATAACTGTACTTAGTTCACAAAACGTGTGTGAACTGCAAATTTCAATTGTCTTTTAAATACCAAGTTATTCACCCTACTCTGAGCCATCCTATCTAAATATCACCTCTGTTTATATTTTTCTTTTATTTTTCTCTATCCTCTTCTCATCTAAGAATTTCAGATTGGCTTAACTATGGGTTAGTCACCATCTACTTATTTTTTTAAAAAGGCGAAAATTAATGTAGGCAAACCTACCTCCTGCTAGCCTGTTTCTACAGTTCTATTTGGTCTTTTTTCTTCCTCTCTCCATGGGATTAGTTTTCAACTTTGCTTTCTACCTTTTAAAGATATATTTGAGGAGATGTTTACTGTTGCCTGAAATAGTTCCTGAGATTCTGTTCAATATGTCTTTTTGTTCCTTTAATTGTGTTTTCTGTTCTTTTTGGCAGCGTTTATAGATCTTCCAATTCTCTTTCCCACTACACATTATATTGTTACAAGGTTTCTGTTTATTGCCTATAGTACCCTTTATATTCCACTTAACTACATTGGCCTCCGATGAGTTTAAAATGATGAGTGCCAATTGACTTATCTATGAATTGATGGAGAAACTTTGAACAAAGAGCCATTATGTGGAATCCCCTCTTCTAGCTAGCAATTCCCCAAATGCTATTTCATTCCAACGAGTCAAAAAGAAATCACCTTGTTACTGTCATAAGATACTTTGATAGTTTTGTCCTACTAGAAAGAAGTCCACAGCCTAAGAATTAGATTGTAAAATTAAGTTATAATTTAAGTGCCTACTACCAGAGCCCTGTAGTACTTTGAATGCTGAAAATGCAAAGGAAATTTTAATGAAGAGAAATATATACACTTGTAGAATGTCTGGAAAAGTAACCAAGATATTATATAAGTATGAGTTCTACAAAATAAATTATCTTTATCATAATGTGGTCCCTAAATGTTTAATAAAAATAAACATGTCAATAAGACAGTTTAGACATTCAAGTCACAATATGTGCCAATTACCATACCAGGCTCTGGAAATGCATGGGTAAATGTCCCTAGTCCTCCTATGTAGTAAAAGGGCAGGATATGTGCATGGATGATAAAAAAGAGGAAATTTCAAGAAGAACATCACTGAAGCCCTTGAAGATACAAAGATACATAAAATATCATTTCTTATGGGAGATTTCTCTAATAAAATAATTCACTCTTTCTTTTCCACCCATGTGTTAAGTAATAATAATAAATATTTTAGGAGAGAAAGGCATGTCAAATTTTGAATTTCAAGTCCAAAATGTAAAGTCCTTCAAGTCATTGTTCAAATGCCATCCATCTTCTGGACAAGACCTACCTTGACCCTTTATTTAAAATGGCAATATGCCCCCAGCCCCGGATCTCCGCAGTCTGCTCTGTTCTCATAGAGCTCATTGCCTTCCAACATTTCATTCGGTGTTTTATTTAAAATATCTTATCCCACCAGAAAGTGAACTTCATGTGGGCGGGGTACTGGGTCATCATTTTGTTCAGTGGTAAGCCTCAAGGGCCTATATCAGTGCCTAGCACAGGATAGACGATATTTTAATTTTTTTTGGATGAAAAATCATTGAGTATCACTCTAAAGATAATAACATTAAAAATATTGCAAAGGGTTATACATTTAGTTTTTAGTTTATTCTAAGTATGATTTTAAAAATCATCAAATGCCTATTTGAGTTTCTTTTCATTATGTTTAACTAACAATACCTTTCTATATCTTATATGTAATCTCATAATGTAAAAATATTAAGATAAGAAATAAATGTGAGTCTCATTGAGGGGTAAAGGAGTGAAGAAGGAAAAGGTAATTGGACGATTACAACAGAATATGCATATTGAGTATCCTGTGTATGAGTGTTTAAATATATATTGTGCAGAGTTAAGACAAATAATTATGATAATTCCAAGTAAAAGGATAATTTATATGAATTTACTAGGTATTTCACATGAAAGAAGCTGACACTGTCTGAAATACATAACAGTTTCATTTCTTATTTTATTTTGCAAAATAGAAAAAGAATGAGAAAGTTCTCCTTACCTAGGGTATTCTAAAATATAGAAATAAGGGAATCCTATATTATTCATTTTGTTTTAGAATAATTTATACAAATAAATCTTGAAGAAAATTTATTTTAAATTTTTCATATTATTCTCAAATATTTTTGCCATAGCAAATTCAAGTGAAAAATCTAAATAAAATTCAAAGGGATCACAAGTTATTTTGAACATTGAAAGCTATTTACTTCTTAATCATCAAAATTATTTAAACAAACATGTATTATTCAGCTGCCCTATTTGAAATTCTAATTTAACTTGCTGCTGCCTATCTTAGTCAATCATTACAGAGAAATACAAGCAAGCAACAAGTTCTAAGGTGAATTTAATCTGACTCCCTCTGGATAGAACTGAGAAGGATTTTACTTTGGTTTGTTCTCACCAGATATGGAGAATAACTTTTCTCCTTCCAAAATGTAAATACTTACAGAATCATTATTTGTGCCTGGCTACTTTGAGTTTTTCTTTTTAATATGTTCTTATAGCTCTTAGTTTTACTTCTTCCCCCTCTGGTCTTCTACTAATATTCCAATAACTTTTTTAGTAAAACTTTCATGCAAACTAAATCTCATGTGTGACAGGATCCACGTAGAGGCTTAATTTTTCTTTTTTTTTTTTTTTGCACCCTCATCAGTCATTCAGTCTCTGCTTGCATACCACTGAAAGATGAGATACTTACTACCTTCCCCAGCTGACTGTTTTCTCTCTTATATATATATTACTTTCAAGTCTACAGTACACTGGTAAATTTTAACTAATAATTATAGTATAATTAATTCTTCATCACTACTTAAATGCATATAAAATTATAAGAATATTTTTCAAATCTCAAGATCATAGCCAATAATAATTTAATTTTTAATTTATTATCTAATTTTAGATTTAAGTGCCTCAAAGTCAAAGGTTGTTAATGTTACCTTTGTTCATACAACCAAATTGACAATAAAATGCTGAAATATAACAAGACATTTTGGGTATATGTATTAGGCTTCAGCTTAGCCGTTAAGAGATATTTAAACGGCTTTATTAATCAAACAGAAATCAATCATTTTCCTCCACTTACTATTATTTATCAACCCAAACATACACAGTCCTCTAAAAGTAACAAGAAGAGGAACTTTACTAAAAGGGGGAACAGAATATGAAGTTTCTGTTTGGAAATCTCGTTTCGAAAAGGTCAAGTATATTCTATTTGGCAAATACTTAGATTGCTGATTTTGGAAAATAAAATAACTATCTGTTTTCAGGGAAAATATATATTAATATATGTTATACTATCCCCTCAATAGCTATTACCCAAATTTGCTTATATACTCATAATCTAAATTGCAAACCAGTTTACAATGGTAGTTTAGGGTAAGAGTAGAGCATAATTTTCTATCATTCAGGGGATGATGTTTTTTTAAGTATAGAGAGGGCAAACTTCTCCAGTGAGAAGAACAGATGCTTGAGGAAAAGAAAATTATTCTACAGATAACCACTCACTCTACCCTGGCCCAGTCCACACCAATCCATAGGGACTGTTTGAAATCCTGCTCTGTGCAAGGGAAGAGGAGGGAGTATAAATGACGTTGAGCTGAAGAGAACAATTTTGACAATCTCTTTCACTTTTTGCCATTTGGTTCTTCTTTCCCTCCAGTATCCTGCCTGTTGAAATATGGATTTTACTAGGGTTTTGTTGTTGTTGTTGTTTATTTCTTTGCTTAGTTTTGTTTTGATGTTATACTCTTGATCAATTGTTTATTAAAGGTCAATTCTGCAGGTACCTTTGAAGACTTTGAAAAAAAACAAGCCTTGAAGAGGCACTAGGCAGAGCCCAAGTTCTTATTCTCATTCCTGCCCTCTCTTCATTCTACCTCTCTAAATTCTACCTCTTGTTACAAACCCAAGCTTTATTTTCTTTGTACATTAAGCAAACAAGCAATGAAAATTTTATCTTCCAAAGTTAAAAGTAAACAAAATTTGGCACTTATATTCACTACCTATATCCAAGGATACGACTAATTTATCCAATAAGATTATAAGCAACACTAGACAACAGCAAGGAGAGCAAGCCTGCCTTCTTTGTCCAACACAGAATCACCAACACATAACACAGTGTCTGGCACATAGTGGGTAATAGCGGAGACCATTTTGTACCTCTCTGAATTTATACCTGGCCCATTAAATTAATTTTCAGGGAACTTAGAAAGGTCATTTAACTGCTAGTCCACAAAGGAGAAGTAATAAGAGTGATTGGTGACTCTGAGAAATGGAATTGAGCAAGACTAGCTCAGCCCTTAACTCTGTTTCAGAGAAACCTGTTCTCAGTTGTACATCAAGGTGGCAGAGCTGCAGTTGTGAAAGAACACATTTGACTCAAGGAATGGGAGTTCTAAGAAGCCCATTTGGTTACAGATCTAAGCCCTGTGATTAACAGTGATAAAGCTGATACTTAGATCTTTATCTGCTTTAATGTTATGTCTTTCTTATTTCTCAATTGATTCTAAACTTAGAGGTTACATGTAATGTGTAATTATTTATCACCCCTAATATCCTACCAGTAGAAAATAACCTATCATATACTAATTGGTTGAATGAATGAATGAATGAATGAATGACTTTCAGGTGATAAAGATGTTACATAATTCTGCTTTTGTTTCTCTGGGACAAAATAACTGGCTTGTAAATCACACTCCTACTTGGCTCCCAATCATATTTAGGCCAATCCTCTTAGGCTCTACTCTCAAAGATGAGAAGTGGTGAGCTATTTCCTGGGAGAATGGGTAAGGAGTAAAGAACACCTGTTTCAATAGTATTTTCTCTTTCATATCCCACCAAGTAGACATGTAAGTGCATATAGCAATTCCTTTTTATAAAGCCATTACACCATAATTAAGTTTTATTCACACTTTAGTACAATTACTTTAGTCAGATAATCTGTTTAGCAGAGTACTGCTAAATGATTAAATAATGAGATCATTAAATGAGAAAAGGTTACAACAGAAAATATATGAGCATATACTCTCTTCCACACACATCTTTCCTATTATTTCTTTGAATACTGAAAATATTAAATATGTATTTTTCTCTTATACTTGATATAATTTTTACTTTTAATCACATTTTAAATTCTTAATTCACTTGTCTTATTTTTGGTTGAACTCTTTTGTAAAATGTAGATTTCTAATTCAGTATTTTTCTAGCAATAGTTAGACTTACAAATTTTTCAAATCCCAAGATAGTAGGTCTCATAATAAGATATTGGAGGTTTGGTCTCCCTCTCATTGGCATCTTTTCCTTCCATCTCCTAGGAGTAACAACTTTCAAATTACATCTGGTCCTAGGAATCCAAAGTCTGGGCAAGAATCCAAAGGCTTTAGAGAGTCTCAAGAAATGGAGTTCTGCTGTTTATGGGGGTTCTAACTCAGATGCATGCAAAGCACTGCAGGACACCTGAGTGCTTTCCTTTCTTCACATAGTCCTAAAATATAAGAATGAGCCCAGACTTCAAGTAACTTTGACACAGCCCTTAAACATCAGTCAAGGTCCAAGGCTCTTAGTCCAAAGCTAATGGTGACCTCAAGTTGCTCAATGCTCAACAGTGGGCATTTACTTGTAGGAGCCCAGTAAGTATGCAACTGCCTAAAATAAAATACACACACACACACACACACACACACACACACACACACACACACACACACACACACACACACACACACACACACACACACAGAAAGAGAGAGGGAGATTTCTTTATACCTTCTAAAAATCTCTTGGTTGACCTTAAACCAATATATAAACTGTATCTGTAATTAATATTTCCACCTCTTCAGAATCTTGTTTTTCTCCCATCCATGTCATTATGTTGCGAAACATACAAACAAGCATCTTCTCGGCCCTCCCTTCCCAAACAGGCCAAGGGTTTGTAGTCAATACAGACAGCAAGGAAAATACATTAAAACTAGTTTATATTTATAGTTTGATTTTCTTTAGCCTGGAGCATACAGATATTATAGGTCTGGAAACCAGTTATTTTATAAAATAAGTAGTCAAAAGTTGTGTTTCTTTGTGACATTATATGATTTTGAAGTTTAATGATTGAAATTAGTTGTTTCCATGTATAGCAGTATGAAATATTACTTTTATCTGCAAATTTGAAAGAAGAGCATCCATAAGTATAGATTTTTCCACATATAATATTTATGGCTAAAATGAAGTTTTCCTGTGTATAAGTAATTATCTTTAATTTTTTATTTTACAATTTTATTTTTTCTAAGTTAAACTGAATTATGTAAGTTTCTACATGATCCCTATCCTTATATTACTTTTTAAATGAGTATTTTAATAAACTGAGCAATCTTTGAATTTTGTACATTCTAATATTTGTAAAACCTGGGGATGTAATTTTTTCACAAATTTTAAGTAATATTTAATAAAAATACATTTTTGTGAGGGAGGTTACATATAAGTAAAGATTCCAATAAATTCTCTCAGTATTTATTTGTTGGTTAGTCTGCTGTGGATTTTGGTATCATTTTTTTTTACTATATCATGCATTTTTTAATGACATTTCCAAGATATGATATTGCAAATAGATTTGATATTTCACCCAAACATCTCATTGCTTTAGAGCTTTTGATTTTTTTCTTTAAAATCAAAATTCATTGTAAACCAATATTTATGGGTCTATTTTCATTTCAT
Organism: Macroglossus sobrinus; assembly: GCA_004027375.1. Classification (NCBI taxonomy): domain Eukaryota; kingdom Metazoa; phylum Chordata; class Mammalia; order Chiroptera; family Pteropodidae; genus Macroglossus; species Macroglossus sobrinus. The sequence continues at coordinate 291,636 of PVKZ01000333.1, read as the reverse complement.
AGTAAGATGATTGATTAGCTCTATGGGACCACAAATAAATGAAAGGATTTTTACACTCTAATACTCTCAGTTTGAGATCAAGTTTAAAAGGGTAGATGTTTCAAAGCATTTTCCAGGAAAAGGATAATGCAATAATTATTAATGGGAGTCACACAGCTAAATTCCCCTTTAAAAGCTTTGAAAATGTGTCCCTAGTGCTATGCTCAACTAATTTAGAGGGCTTAGTCTTAGAAGTAACTGTCAAAATTCAAACATAATTTATAATTTAACCTATAAACATTTTTTAAGCAACCTGGTGTTTATTATTGTTGTTAGGCCTTTCCTTTGCATTTAGTAGTATGTTATTAAAAATCATCCACTCATTGTTCATTATTGTTCCATATCCCAGCATCACTCTGGCTAGCTTTGAGAATATCGATTCTTTACTTTGAACCAGTTTTCTTTTAATCTTTTTGTTCATGACACTGAAAACAAGTCAAAAGGAGATTTTTCTTGCAGTTCAAAATTGCTATAGCAAACACCTGCCACATTGGACTTTTGCATATAGAGAGCTTACAGGACTGTATGAGAAAGAAACAAATTGAAAAATATCACGCTTTATTACAAACACATAATACTCTTGATTGGAGAGGAAGAAATACGTCAACTCTGAATACCAATGCCGTAAAGTATCCTATTTGTAGAATTACTAATGACCATAAAAAGCAAGAATCCTATTGATTCTTTGATGTAAACAATCTGTTCTCAAAATGCAACCAAAAAAAAGGAAAGAAAAAAGATTAATTTATTTTATATGAAGATTAAATCTCAGTATATAAATGGGCTCTTGAGTAAGCAATAAAATTACAACAGGAGAAATGATTTACAACATTCCGAAGCCAGATTAAACTATGGCTCCAGACATATAAGCACAGTAACAAAGATGCCAAATTAAAAAGAACCATGTGGCATCTGATCTTGGAAGCTAAGCAGGGTCAAGCCTGCTTAGTACTTGGATGGAAGACCACCTAGGAAGACCAGGTGCTAAAGATGTAAAAATTAAAAAATAAGAGATTGTAAACTGACAAAGTCTTTGCAGTCTGTGAGGTCAACTAAGGGTTGCCTCGCCTAAAAAAAAAAAAAAAAAAAAAAAAAGATCCATGTGGTGTTTGAGTCCTAATTATAATTCTAACCAGACTTACTACATGTATACTTCAGTTTGTGTACAAAAACAGACATCCACGGGTCCTTGTGTTAACTACAGCACTTGCACATCTGTGAAATGGGAAGAAGACCATTGTTTATTCCTCTGGGTATGAGAATTTACCAGTAAAATGTTCTGGATGTAAAGCTTCGGCTATTTTAGCAATAAATTCATAAAAGATTTGAATATAAAACATTACAGCTACAATAATCCCCTTAAAATAGTAGTGAAAATGAAAGTGATTTACTTTGGGAATCTGAATGGGAATGGCTGTTAAATCATTTGGCTATATAAATTATATGCATATCAGAAAAAGTAGAAGCTCCATGTGTTTATTTCCATTTTCACTAAGGCCTAAAGCTATCTAACATCTTTGATTTCTGGCTTACCTGATGATTCTTAGTTATTTGTTCGTCAGTATTCATCCCCTTAAGAAATAAAATAAACTCGATTCACGTATTGGAAAGAAGGAAGCTAAAAGCCAGAATTTATTTCAATTTGTCATTAAATAAATAATATGGTAAAAGTTAAAAATTTAAAGTGTTCTTTATTGATAGATGATATTTTATTTTTCATTCTTACAGTTATCCTATCAAAATATAGATACTTAAAATTCAGAATTACAGTACAATTTGCTATGTCTAGAATATTTAATGGAACTTCTCTACCATTATAACGTCAACATTTCAGGATTTCAAAGTACTATAACAGCAATCAATTAAACCTTACAACACCCAAAGTTAATAGCCTTACAACATTCTAAGTTAATATTAAGTCATCTGCCTTTGGTTAAACATAAGCCAGTGTTAGGGGAAAACACCATGAAGTTTATTTCCTTAAATTTCTATGTTCTGGGCATTTATAAACAAATTAGTTAAGTTTATAAGTAATTTTATTCTAGTTATGTTTCTCATTATAAATAAAATATAGCACATAGAAAAATTCCATTACAAAATGTTTTCATAAATTGTAGGTTTATTAACAAGCGTATAAGGGGCATCTACTATGTGGTAAAGTGTTCTAAATCTGAGAGGTATCTCCAATATTGTAAGTTAATTTTTACTTTATAGTAATAAAGCAAAATGTTCTTATTTTAATTCTACATAATAGAAGAAAATTCAATAAAATTCTTAGTGATACATCAACCCTATTAATTCATTTGTTAGAACTTCACATTAGCCAATAATCTCCTTATAAAATTTAAAAGATCAATATAAGTTGTAAAACAAAAGAAAAAGAACAAAGAAACCTTGAAAGCATTTTTATAAATTGAACTTATTTAGATTAGATGAAGAAAATCAAGTGTAAACTTGAGATCACTAGGGCTAAGGAGTCCAATGCCAAGTCTGACCCTGGCCCACACAGGGGTCAATACTTGATCATTGCAGAGACCCTGGGATATACTGGTCACATCAAGGTCATTCAGTCTTACATAGCAAACTCCTGAAACCTTAAAGTGAGCTCTGGTATGACCATTGCTTAAGAAGTATTAGAAACCTATAATACCTGCAATCTTTGGTACAACTTGGAAATATGAAGTAAGTCTAATGAAGATGTGAGGACATCTGCATTTGCTGTATTTCCACAGCAGGAGGATCTAAATTCACCTTTAAATCATCAGTAAATCTAGCTAAGCATGGTTTAATGGAAACCTGAGGCATCAACAGCAAGAGAGAGAAACATGAGGCTAAGACTAGTGTCAGCTCTTATGGCATTTCCCCTGCCTGAAGTTTTAGCTTCTAGCCCAGGGCTGGGACTAGGGTGAGATGAGTAAGATGCCTTGGGCACAACATAAAAGGAAGGCACATTGTGGCTTTGGCAGTGACAGCCTACTTCACTAATGCCCTTATCCCACTCTAGCCTAGGCCCTGTTCAACTATACTTTTGCCAAGGATTTTATGGCAAGAAGCTCAAAATACTAAAGCACTATTGGTGACAAACAAACAAGTCTATACTTTAAAAAGGAGAGCCATAAAAAGTAGAGTATATACACAAAAATGTTCAAAAGAGAGTCCACCAAAAATATGTAAAGTTGCTCAACTACCCAAACTTATTCTGCAACAGCTCATTTGAGATTGGAATATAATTTATTATTTCAAAAATTTTGATTATCACGGTTGAAATCCAGTCCTAAAACATACCTATATATAGTAAAAGTCTAATAACGATGGTTTTTCTTGAAAGTTTATGCTAACCTTACCCCTACTCCCACCTCTAATATGTACAGAAGCTCCAATGTAATATCAAACTCTATTTCCTGTGAATATCCTAAAGCTACTACAGTATAATTAAATGATTCTGATTGCAGATTTCGTACTTGCCAATTCTAATCAAACCACAACAGCTTGTCAAGACTGAGCTAAATAGATACTTCTATGTTAGAATCAGAATATAATATCTTACAAAATGAAAACTTTCAAAGGTAATAATGATTCTGAGACTCATTTGTATCTGACATACCAGAGGGAAGGATACTTGGACTGTTAGGTTCCTGCCTTAATTGTAACACAAGTCACTATTTTTAAAAATGAGTGGATTAATGGTCAAAGCAATACTTATTGAACCCTTTTCTAGTCATGGAAAATTTAACCTTCCTAATTTAATACCTTCAATTTCCAAATTTGTTTGTAAGTAAAAATAAAACTATTTACTCTTGGCGATTTTCCAAGACTTGTGAACACAGAATTTTTAAATTTATAAGTTTCTTGAAGTCAGAGACTATTCACTAATTATCCAGTGATTTCCACTTATTATTCTCCCTGTATACTTTCAGAGTAGAAGTTTCTCATTTCTTTGTTAAATAATGAGGTAATTAATTTAAAAAATAAAATATGATTATATACAACCCAACTTTTAGAATTGAATTCACCATAGTGGAAAAAAATGGTTATTTGCTTCATAGTCCTTTAATCTAACTGATTATAAGCAATAGTGTCCTAGAGATAGGTTGAATATTAAGGAAAGGTGAAAAAATTATCATTATAAATATTTGAGAAATTTTTATCAGAGATCTTGTCATTATAATAATTTGTAGTCCATGAATAGCATGAAGAAACTCTGCTCTAACTCCACTAAGTTCTTCTACTAAAATGCATACAATAGAATTTTTTTTAAGTATCTAGTTTTTGCTTTGAAAGTATTTTATAGATTTTTAAGCATTGAGCATGTGTGATGATCACACAATCCTTTGAGTAAAGCAAGAATTGTTTCCACACTACAGGTGACAAAATTTAGGTTTAGAAAAAATACGTGACCTGACCAAGTTCAGAACATTAATAAATGCATGCGTGATTAGAACTTAGATCTCTTTATTCCCATCCAGTATATTTTCCTTTACATGGCTATGACTAGTTGAATTTAATAATGAGCACTGAACATTTTTAGTGCTAATAGGAAAAAATTATGGTCTTTGAAACCCATATTTTATGGTAGTTGATCATGTATACACATATCAAATTTCTTCAAAATGTAGAGCACCTGGAAATTTTTTCCTTTTCCCTGTACATGAAATACAACTGTGTCTATTGGCAAGGTGTGCTCTATAAATATTAGCTACAAACAAATATGCAAGGAAGGGTCACATAAAAAATACAGGTGCATCACTGCTATCATCAAACCCATTCTCTCTGTTGCCAAGGAGAAAGGAAAAGTGATGTCCAAAGACAATGAAAAAGCAACCAATTTATAGGGCAGTGCTTACAGACCTGATCACAGCGTACCTTCCACAATCCATTTACTAGCCATAACTAGCCATAATGCTTTAGTGACTATCCTCACTACCCTTCACTAACCATTAAATAACTATATCCTAATGATTTTAACTATCTTTAAAATATGATGCCCATCTAAAAAGACTAAATTTGGATATATTTTTTCTAAGAGAGTTGTTTTAAAAGTAAAGATAGGAATACAACTAGGTAAATGTCTATTTCAAAATAAGTAAATAATAAATCCCCTTGGACTGCTGTACAAAATTTTAATTCATTATTATGAATTTCAAGAACTACTTCCTCCAAAACTCTGGCTAGAAATGACTGAGTGTGAGTAATGTCTTTAACACCATGAATTGATGGCTTTTTCCTCCAGCAAATTTGTTATTCTTAGCTGTTAACTTTGGCAGACCCTTAAAACAGATCTGCCACCACAAGCTAGAACTACTTATACAGTAGTCCACCCACACAATGGAAGAGTTTTGTTGTGGTTGTAGTTAAGGTTGTGTTGAGCACTTATTACGATCTTGGAGAACTGGCTTCTTATCTCAGCCACATCTACACCATTGTGTATAGTTACTTAATTCCTCTGTTTCTGATACATGATGAAGATACACCTATTCTTACCTACATATTTTTGTGAGGAAAAAGAAAAAAAATATTCCAAGAGACACAACCTTGAAGTCTTAGAAGACACATCTTAGTCTAGGCAATATTATTTTCATTCCAGTTTATTTTCTCTGAAATTATATATGGGTACCTTTGAGATATTAATAACACTAAACTGAAACTAAATACACACTTTCATAGTTTATATCTACTCTGTATCATTGACGATGGTTTAGAACATATCTTCTTTCAGCTCTCCTATTACAAACTGGATCTAAGAAAACTGTGGTTCTTGGGTTTCTTAATTTAAAATGATAGTTTTTTATACTTTCTCCTGAGATTATGCATTACCCCCCCCACACACACACACACACACACACACACGCCCCTCACTCCTCACTCCTCACCTCCTGTCTCTGTCTGCATCTCTCTCTGTTCCTTTTTTTTTTTTACTCCTATTCTTTTCTCATTCCTATCAGTGGTGAAGTCCATGAGAATCTATGAGCATTACTAAGCCCTGCAGATGTCACTCAGAGTTAAAAACATATCGAATTCTGACTGAAACACCTAAGCAATAGAAGCTGTAGAAGCATTCGGAGGACTTTTAGCCAACCCAATGAGCACACAAATATAAGTAGAATGCTCAAAACTATTAGAACCTATTTTTTTATCAACAGAGAGAGATTGCTTGGGGTTTTTCTCTACTTCACTTTTTACAGCTCTTACTACTAAAGAACTACTGTGATTATTTAAACTTTATATTCACCAAGTGTGATTTTTATGGACAAATTGCCCAGGGAGTAATTTCAGACTTTTCTGGTAATAAATACCTTCATAAAATTATGGGAAAAACAGAAGTCTCTACTGTATTTTGTAATTCAAGAGCATTTAAAATTCCCTTCTTGAACCTGTAACAGCTTCTCAGTTTTAGATACACTCAAGAGGGATGGAATAATCAGTTACTAATTGTCTCAATGTCTTAATCTGCAAAATAAAAATCATAAATTTGGCCTAAAGAAAGGCTAAGAGGTAAAAGGGAAAATCAATGTCTACATGATGATCTGCAAATATCAAAATTATATAAATATTTTTCTTCCAAATTTTCTTCCCAAAATCTGACATTTCCAAAAGGAAAACTTTACAGCGAGCCAATACAGAACAGGGTTTAACACGCTACCTACTATGATGTGACTCATGAACATAAAACCAACTCCATGTTTGAACCCAAGCTGTGAGCAACAGTGTCTGGGCCCGGATAGAGCCCTCATAGCCTTTAAAAATATTTTTTTTCTAAACAGAGCACTTACATTTACATGTTAACAGGAATCGTGATCTTTCTTTTATGTAGGATGAAAATGTCTGTATTTTTACTCAGAGCAGATAAAAATGAGCCTCAGGTGAATCAGTAAGTTCTATAGTAAACATTAATAAATAAGCACTTCAGAACTACATTCAAATCTGTATTTGCTTTACACTACACTAAACCCTGCACAATTTGAACAGAAGCAATGGACATGGGAATATTACCTTGACAGAAAGGAGCCTGATGCCAGGTGTTGAAAATGTCCATGGATAGCGTGCAGTCACATTGGTCAAGCCAAAACCAGTCTTCAGGACCTTCGCCACTTTGCAAGCTGTCAAAATCCTTGTCATTTTGAAGATGTTGATTTCTGACTAAAATTAAATGAAATTACATATATTTTATGAAGATTTTGTTATATTTTTAAATACTGTGAAAAAAAAGCTGGGGAAAGGGGAGTGCAGTCAGTTGTTTAAGGCTGACTGTACAGTGATCTTTGAATTTCCATTCATTCTGTCATTAAATGTCTTCAACCATAGCCCCTCCTTTTAACCCCTCCTCCCAAGGTGATGTCCAGAGATGTTCTATGGACATGTAATACAAATTGCATCACATCAAACACTACCTTCTGCTGCTGAAATAATGCTGGTGTTGTAGAAAAACAGTCGTCCACCAAAAGAATTGCTTATGCAGCTGAATAAAATGACCTAGACACAGCAGACAATCTTAGAAATCTCACTTAACCTAGAGTAGCAACTTTCTAACAATGTTAAGGCTCAAAAGCTTTTACTTGTATGCAATGCCTAATGTGTTTCCAAAGAGGTTTGAATTCCCAAAGAAATCTGAAGACTTGCCATTTTCTCCTTGGTAAAAGAGTAGAAACCACATATAGTAAAAAGGACATCAGAATAAACTTTTCTTCACAAATATAAAGTAAATCGATCTATGTTGTCTCCGTTTTGTTCTTTTGAGTTAATAATGTGGTATATTACATTTTTACTATTGCATTGTTCTGTGTTCCAAATGTTAAAGCAATACAGTAATATGAAGTACAACACAACTGGAGCAAAGTAGCCTATTTATATCTCTCTTAAGCATTAGATTTGCAAATGTATGAAACAATGTCAAACACTGATCTTAATATAACTGCTATTTCTTAGCCGAAAATTTTTTTCGTCATTAAAATGTCACTTGAGCTTTCATGTTTTCACCTGAGCTGAAATGGATCACTTGAGCCCTTCAATCCCACAGTCAGTCTGGTGGGCAAAGGGTCTCATTGTGGAAGTTCTCACTATGTCATGTGTCTCTGTAGATTGGGGAATACTGTAGCTTTCCTATGATATCCTTGCAAAGAAGGAGAGAAAAACAAAGGCTCCCTCTTAAGGCCTCCCAAAATGAAAAGATGACACAGAGATTGTAAACTTCACCAACATAAAATGAGCGCTAGAATTAAGGGGTAGGGCGTGAGAATCGGTTAAAAAAAAAGTTAAAGTTCAATTTTCTATCTTACTTGCTGTGTTCATGAACAAACATTCTCTGAGGCCACACTACTTCATGGCTGCTGGTGATAAAAACCTGAAAATATAGCCAAACCTAGTTTACATAAGTAGTTAATAAAGTAAATAATGTTACGGTAGTGTGTCCAATTACAATGGAAAAAATAAATCAACTCCTTTGTACATATGAAGTAAAATTTAAGTGTGGGATTATAGTGAACCCCATTTCCTTAAAGGATACATAAATGTATTCCAAGTATACCAAGAGGTGAAAAAAAAAAAACAGAAGAAATGGCATGAGTAGCAGCATAGACACAGGAAATCATATGACATATAAAAAAACAAAACAAAACAAAACAAAACAGTCCAATAAAGCCTAGATGCAGGGAAGTAAATAGGAACCATACTATGAAAGACTCTGTGTGTCTTAATTCATAAATTGTGTTCATGACAGTCATGGAGGTGTAATAAACATTGTAGTAGTATATTTCCTCCTTTTATTCCCTGTACTTCAGTTGAATATGGCAGTTGAGGTGCTGAGTTGTCCAGAGCTTGAACAAGGAAAATACATAAGTAGATGGTTTCTTAACTCTTTATGACAGCTGACCAAAAAGCATGATGAAATAAACATAGTTTTCCAGAGAGATATGAGCAACTGCAGTATGTAATTCCATGACTGCAGAACCTAAAGAAAAATGTAGACCTGAGAGTTATAATGGACTTTCCTTTTTGTCAGAAAAAGCCCTAGATGTAGGCTATGGTCCACGTTCCCAGTCACTAGAATAGAAGGGGAAGGGTCAGAAGATTTGGCACCCACAATACACACAGAGGGTTATAGGAATCCGCATTTGAAATGTATTCTGTATGAGTCACGTCATTAAGGGTTCTCTAATCGTATGTCACTCAAAAAAGCAAAATATTGCATATGAATTTAGTCTTTCCTTCCTATTGATACATTTATCATAGTTATGGCTATTTACAGCATTGGGCTACTTCTCTCTGTACAATCCAAAATTAAAAATAAAACTAAACATTTCTCAATTTTTGATGTAGTACTTTTTAATGTAATGCTAATTTAATTTTGTTTTTTCCATAAATTGTAAAATGCATTGAATATATGTACATGAATACATATGTGTGTGTGTGTATATAGAAAGAGATTTTAAAATATGTACATATATATATTAAGAGAGAAAGAGAGAAAGTGATAGAGAAAGAGAAAATTATCCTTGATTAAGAGCAATTCATTTGATAAACTTGTCATTGGGATATCTGGTACTGAAAATAATACTAAATTAAATAGTAAGTGGGATTTATTTTTTGTTTTTATTTAAAAAAAGTTGAATAATACAGAAAAATAGATGATAGCCCACTCCTCAAACATAACCTCTATTAATATTTTAATGTATTTTAGCATTTATTTCTATGCACAAGTCATAATTTTGAAAACTGTAATCAACTTTTTTTAAGCATTTTATTTTTAGTTTCAAGTATATGATACATTGGTTAGAGATTGATATAGTTTATAAAATGATCTCCCCATTAACTCTATCATGTAATCAACTTTCATTATGCTTTTGTGAGGTAATATTATATTAAAAGTATGTCATTATTATTCCATTTTCTTTAAAAACCTAATTGAAATGGCTATAACATATTTCATTTGCACTGCTTCTGTTTAAGCACATCAATATTGCCATTTTTGATCAATATTACCAAATTTTTTTCAAAGAGAGTGTATTCATCTACATACCAATCATAGTATATGAGTGTCCCTTTCAATAAATCCTCACCAACATTAGGCCGTATCTTTTATTTGCTTATTTGAGCACAGAAAATGGTAATTTGTTTTTATTTAAATTTTAAATTACTAGTGAAGTCAAATCCTTCCATGTGTTTTTAATTAGTACTATTACTTCTGTTTTTACATTTTTTTGTTCTCATTAATCTGTTTATATTAATGATCAAGAAAACTTCTTAAAAAAAAAAAAACATAAAACAACCTAATTGACAACCTGTATTTGTAGTGACTTCAAGTATCCTCTTCCTTTGGACCACTCATTGATGTAAGCACAGGGAAGCCTGCTACCAATTGGGAAAAATGAGACCAGCTCATCCTGAAAAATAAAGGCCTCAGGTTTTAGAATAAAAAGAAAATAATGGTATTAGTTATTCCTTCTTGAAAGGCACAGAAACTATCGACTGCCCTCTTGAAGTGTGTCTTGCTAGGTAATGAATCAGAAACAACTCTAAGTAAGTGATGCATCTATTGAAAATATAGCAAACATGCAAGAGGTGTTTCTGGAAAAAATGACTGAAGAAATGAATGAATTCCTGTGTACTGAGTTCCTGCCTGATCAATGATGTTTATTTAAGCAGAAACAAATAAAATTATGTCAGATGAACATAAGAGGAAATAAAGGTATTTAAGAATAGGCAAAGAGAATAGTGAGTTAAGAAGTCTATGAAAGGCTATTTTAAAGAGATAAATTTAAAGCAAGAAGCAAGGTATGTCTGGTGAGCAAATAAATTCAGAGTAAAAGAAGATAAAGCAAACCTCCAAAAAAGAAAGTTCTATTTTGTGTTTGAGCAGGAATACATGAAAATAGAATATAAAAGGTAGAAATAATTTTTATGGTTCATTTCTGGTTTTTATTAGTCTAATATAACAAAGAACACTTTTACAAGTGAAAATAAGGACCAAAAAAAAAAAAAAGGCTACTCTTTAAAGGAAAGTGGTATTGATTTGTATCCATATAAAAGAACCTAGAACAAATTGGTAGGAGGATTCCTCAAATAAAGTTTGGCCAGGGAGAAGATTTATCAATAATGACAATAAGCAGATTATTAGGTTGTTAGATGATGAGGTTTTTAAATAACCAGAAGCCTTTAGAAATCCAATCAAGTAAGACACATTCATTAGGATCCAATTAGCATTTTGAGGGATAGAAAGTGAGGAACCAATTTCCATGAATGTGCTTGTCAATCTAACATTTGATGACCTGCTTAAAGGTTGAAGTGATATAAAAGAAGGTGAAAAATAAAGCTGGAAAAGAGACCTCGTAAAAATGGTTTCATACATTAAAATCCATGGCACATATCATTTATACCTTAGGATAATTAAGAAAGCTATCATTTATAAAATTCCATTTGAAAACATTCCTTTATAAACAGGTTAGCTGGTAAAAGCAGCACTGATTTGCAAAAAAACCAATCTTGTCATACTAATTTCTACTTTAAAAAAAAAAAAGAGAGAGAGAGAGAAAGACCTTACTAGACTAATTAGAAATGTTAGAGACAATCTATCATAATTAAAGGTCAATGAGTATATATTCTGGACCACTATTAGATGCATATATATTTGCTGGAGAATGTATATAAATATAAGAGAACACAGTGAATTATCCAGTAAGTAAACCAAAGTTATTATGTATTTGTGGGATGAGAACAAGTTGGACAATTATTTAGAGAGTTGATTCAGAATTCACAGTGACCTTGGGAAACTGAAGTCATAGTCAAACACTAACAGAGTAAAGTGCAAGCAAAGTGAGGTCAAGTTTAAGTTAGTCCAAAAAGAGGGAAAAAAAAACAAGTTGTAAATATAACTTGTAGAGGACTAATTATATAGAAACAAGCCAAAACTCATATGTAGCAGTCATAAAGTGTAACAAGCTGCCCAAATTTACTATAGTAAGTTGTAACCATTAAAGCCATACATAGAAAGCAAAATTTAGACCTAAATTTAAGAAAATAAAGTTTACTAGAAAGTTAAACATTAAACCATTTAAAGTACTAAAAACAATTTTGACTATGAAAAGACTATTAAATTTAATTATGTTATGAAAGATTACTAATCAAATCTTTCAATCTTCCTGTAAAGTGCCAAAAAAAGAAACAGTAAATTTTTGAGTAATAATTAAGAGAAATCCTACAATAAGAGCTAAAGTATTGAGATTTATAACCACAATATATTAGCATATATCTATATAAAGAGATATATACATCACTTGCCATTATACCAGTTAGTGCAAATAGATATTTAAATAAATAAATTTTAATGGCTACTAAGATGATAAATATGATCTATCCTGGAAGTTGAGGTACTTAACATTTCTTGGTCACCTACAGAGTGATTGCTGTAGATCTAGGCACTCAGCATGACCAATTTGCCAATCTTAACAGGAATCCCTGAACTGAACACAGCTAATACTATCCCTATTTCACAAATAAAGGTGATGAGTGAGTTCCAGATCAAGATTACACAACTAATAAGTTGCAAAGATAAGATCAGAACACGACTCTTAGCCAATGTCCATCCTCTTTCCAGGACATCAAGAGATGGCTACGATCCAATTTGAACTCTTCCTAGAAATATCTTGGAGGTAGAAAGACAATAATAATTACCTAGGTCAAAAAATAAGTGAAGGCAGAAACACAAAAATTTTTGTAATGATGGCTTTTAATTAGAGAGTTTTGCTGATCTTGGTTAGGTTTAGGGTTATAGTTAAATTTAGGGTTAGGGTTCAGAGATCTTAGGGTTATAGTTAGGGTTAAGGTTAGGGTTAGAAGGGGAAAAATACTCTTCCTAGAAATTTCGAGGAGATAACAAGACAATAAATTAGCCGGGTCAAAAAGTACATAAAGGCAGAAATACAAAAATTATAGTGATGATGGCTTACTTAAAGAGTTTTTGCTGATCTCAGGTTTAGGTTTCAGGTTAGAGTATGGTTAGGGTTAGTGTTAGAATCTTAGCATGAGGGTTAGGGTTAGGGTTAAGCTTAGGGCTAAGGTTAGGGTAAGATTAGGGTTAGGGTTAGGGTTAGAAAAAAAAGATCCAATTTGATAGGAAGAATATATGACTGTAGAAGTAGCAATGCTAAGAAATATTTTATTACCTGGAAATGAATAAAATGTAAGCAGTAACAATCAAGAAATGAGAGAGAAGAAAGAATCCAGAACTTCTCTAATTTATTATTATACTTAAAATTAAGATAATATAAGAAATAAAAAATAATGAAGAAGTAAAACTACAACTTCTTATACTAATCTCACTAGTAGAACAAATAGGACTGGGAACCACACTTTTAAAAGGCTGATTTAGCAGAAATTACCTATCTATCTGAAATACTATTGCTTGAAGTTACTTATTCCAGAATCTGGATAAATGAATGCCATTGAATTTTCATGGTTGCTCATAAATAAAGTTTATAATTACTAAAAAAATAATAGAATAATAAGTTCAGGAATTATTTGAGTACTTTGTATGCATCAGTCACTGTATACCAGGAAACAGGATAGTTTCCTGCTGAAAGATGCTTCGTAGGAAATTGGAAAAAAAAATTAATATATTGCTTAAATTCTCATCAGAAGAACAGAGAATATTTTTAAAATGTAGTTTTATGTAGCCAAAAGGAGTCTTTAAAATCATCTTTTCTAATTCCCTTGTTTTGTAAATATACGAAACATATCTAAAATGTGAAGTCATCTTATTATCCTTGATTTATTTAATACTAAATCTAAAATCTTTAGTAGAAATAAGTGTAGAAATATAAGTTCTGCACAAGTACTACATTTCAAATAAAAATAATTTTTAAACGATGGAATAATTAGTTAAAGAAACTAACAATTACATAAATCAAACTCTATATTTAATGTTGACCTAAGCATTTTCTTAAAATTTGGCCTAAACATGTCCACAACTCAAGCTTCATAAAATGGAATGACTAAATCATTAGGCCCCTGTCATTCTAAATAGTATTACTATTTCTAAGAAAATGTTTTGAAAATTTAATTTATCAGTCTTTTTTTGCACAATGATTATCACTGCAACAAAACCATATTCTAATGTGCAAAGCAGGATAAACAGCTCTGGGGGTTTTTTTCTTACTTTTTTTTAGAGAGATAACACAAATGATATTTCAAGGCTCTAAAGAGCAACTCTGGCCATGAGGAAGAGTTATCTATGGTAATTTAGGTCATGTGCTAAAGTGTATTGGATCCTCATTAAATTAAACATATTTGAGATCACAGAGAAGCAACTTGTGCAATGTGTATTGACGTTCCCAACTTATGAAGTAAGGGACAGCAGGTTACACTGGAATGACATAGAAGACTTTTTTTTTTTTAATTAAAAACAAGTCACCCACGCACGTTCCTATTCTATTCTTTTTTTTTAGTACGTTTGTTATATTAAATCTGATTTCTTTAATGGCCTGTTTTCAGGGGAATGTGGTCCAAAAAGATGTATTCTGACCTTCTAGCAATCAAACCACTACTCTTACAAACAGTAAAGTTTAATCTTCCTAAAACATTTTTGCAAGTTCCAATGAATGAACCGTACAACTACTTCTTTGTCCAGATTTGGAGATTTCTCAGTTGAGTCATTGAAAAGCAAGGTGCCTTTTTAAATTTTATTAAGGTTAATTTTTTTTTTTGGAGCAAATTAATGCTCTAGAGAGAAAAAGAAGAACAAAAAGGAAACCAAGATGGGGAAGAAGAAGAGGAGGAAAATAGAAACAGAAGCCAACATCATGGTCTTTGAATTCTACAAACCTTTAACAGTCAAAAGTACTTATTTGGATTTCAACTCCTGACTCTTCGTTGGGTGTTGAATTAAATGTTTTATTCCAGTATTGTTTATTTGACCTCACTGAGATCATCCTCAGCTCATAGGAAAATACATAATTTTGTTTGCTAACTGAACTTGGATTAGAGAGTTATTTATTTCCAGAAACTATTCTTGAAAACTTTGTGAAATGAAAAAGCAAAAGATTGAGTGTTAGAAAGTAGAGAACTGTGTCAAGTTTTCAGAAATTTGTTTTTAAAAGTTAATTGACTGGAGTTAGAAGTTGAGGTCAAGCAATAATAACAAAACTACAAAAAGAATAATTAAACATAATGTAAAAAGTAATACAAATGAAAGAAATAAAGTATTAGTATGATGTTAGTTACTCTGGATGGTATACAAATATGTAACTTGGGCAAAAAAAAAGTTTATCAGGTTAGAACAATATTTGTACTAAAAGTGGTGACTGAATTCCTCAAATTATTAAAGACCATTACTCAAAAAGCCATTTGTCTACAAATGTCATTTTTCTACCATTAATTAACAAAATTAGTACTTGATTAATTGGTTAATCAATTAATCAACATTTTTCTATTATAAAAAAAACAAAGACAGATACAGGATTTTCAGGGACATAGGTTAGTTATAAAATACTGCTACCCCCAACATAACCTTTAAAAAAAACAGGTTTTTTTATTAGAACATAATCTTTTTTCTTATTTTGCTATTTATATGTTTTGAAGACTTAAAACCTAATGAGTTACTGAAAGCACCAACTAAAGGCCTTTCAAGAGTATATAATTTCCCCATTTATTTGCAAATCAGATATAATCTAATGATATAAATACTATACAAAAAGAATTGATATCCACTAGACTATATAGCTCTCACTATACTTTCATTTTTAATATACAAGGTGAGAAAAATAGTGAAGGTATTTACTGTGAAGGTATCCCAATACTTATCCTGATGATACATAAAAGTAATTGAAATTTCACAGTGAACTAAAAAAACAGAAATTAATTCTGAAAATAAACTTTTTTAATAACCCAAAATTAAAGAATTGTCCTGAATTGTCTGTATTTTTGCAAATTGGCTTTGCAGCTAACTCTTTGCTTAGAAGCCAGAATCAATTTTAATAAAAATCATTCTTTTAAAAAGAGAAAGTACTTTTAAAATACTGTTTACATTTAAATAAAAGTTGTTTATTATACTAACTGACAAAAAATATATATCCATTGAGCACTATCATTTTTTTAACTGCTATTTTCACTTTTTGGGGTTTATAAGTAGAGTTTTTGGCTCAAATTCTAGGCAGACACAGTGATGTGGGCAGGAAATGTAAGAGGCTGAGATGGCTCTTGAACACTGAACGTAGGACATACAACTATTTCACCATGACATTGTAAGAAATCAAGTTACAGACTTCTGCAAATCTAAAAGAAATTAACACTGAAGCTCAAGCCTGATTGCTGACAGAGCCTAGAATCATTCAATCCCGTTCTACTGTGATGTTCTTTCATCACCCTTCACCTACCACTACTGTCCGGAATAAAGTATTTTAGTAATCTCCACACTGACTACTTTTTTCTCTTCTCTTCCTCACCCTGCCACACAAATTTCACCAAGAGATGATATAAGGGGTACAAGGATCAAGAAAAGAGAGGAGTAAAAGTAAGAATGTGCAATTATAAAACAATACATTTAAAATATGTGAATGAATCTCACATGGTTTGACACATTGCCAACAGGGTCAAAGACCATACAACTTCTGCCTACTGAAGTTTTCTGTTTATAAAATGAAATTGATTTTTTAAAAAATGAGAGATAATTAATAAAACAGACTGTGAACCATTTAGCCAACATAAAATGATGCAATATTTTACCTGATGAAGAATTTGGAGGCCACGCTTTTATTAATTTTCTCAATACATCTATATTCTATCAATCCCTCAAAGCCATGTATGTGAAATGATACTCTATATGAACTTCATGCACATCTTATTAGTACCACACAGTTAAGTTGCAATTCACATAATCTTATTTCATACACTGCTATTTTCCTGATTAAAATCATTAAATAGCTCCATGCTACTTATCGACTATAGTGCACAGTTAAAAATACAATATATACACTTTTCCATAGCTTTAGGTTCTTTTATGCCTCATTTATGTTTTGTAATCCTAAATTAGTTTCTTTATGGTCTCTGTTTTCCATCAACAAATTGGAAATAGTAGCAACTGTGACCTCCCATAGGCTGTAAGTGATAATTAATTCTCTAATTTCCTCTTTTAACATTTATCGAAATTCTTTTGTGTGACAAGTACAGTGCTAAATCCTAGAATAGAAATAAGACTTAAACACTGACTTGCCCCCATCAAAAGTCACTCCTGAAAAGACTTTCAAATTTAGTCTTAAAAAAGAAACATGACATATATTTTCTACTGTCAAGATTAAACAATAAAGAATAACAAAAAGAACTGAAAGCCTAAGAAACTCAAGACCTATAATAGCCAAGCATAACAGACCAGATTAATATTCCTCTCCAGTAGCTGTCTCAGGATAAAACGTGATACCTGTTAATGTACTTTGTAAACTAAGCCCTCATGTCATCTTTTGTATCCCAAAGGAGTTGACCCATACCCTAGGTGCCAACTTTGGATCCAACAACCTCTCAGGAGAACAACCACCAAAAAATCACACTTTTTCACCGACCAATTTTGGCTAAAGGATCTAGAGAGCAACAATAATCAAATTAACTAGTGTTAAAATTGTAAATATCCACTGTATGCACTACTATAAAGACAAGGTGTGAACCATGAAATATCATATTAATTTATTTTAAAAACCCAAATGTTTTCTAAAAAACACATGAAAATAGAAAAAATCATGAAAAAATGTATTTTAAATGAATTTAGATTAATGGTGAATGTCATAAATACATAAGGCATAACATAAAAAAAGGCAAGCTTTAAAATAAAATTAATACCACACACCCATGAATTTACAAATCTATAGCTACTATCATACCCAATAGGAATACCAAAATATAATTACGAAATCACAGAAAGAAAAATAAAGTCTCATACCCAAGTTATATTAAGTTATAAGGGTTTAAAACTCAGGAAGAATAAAATTTTCAAGAACTTCTCATCAGAATCCAATGAATTACTCAGCTCACCACTGTTTCTTCTTTTCCAAATCTTGAATATGAGCAGCTAAGAAAAGATGAGTCACATCAAAACCAAAGAAAACAAACTTTTGATTGTTAAAGCTTATACACAAGATGGCTAAAAACAAGATTGCCATGTCCAGGCCCAAGTTAGTAAAGTTCTTTTTTAAGGAGATTAATCTTTTTCTTCAGACTTGAAAACCCTGTGCTATGTCTGGGGAAATAACTACTCTACTACCTTGATACTGGACTCCGTGTTTCTTCCAGACCAAGGTAAGAAACTTTTCCTTATCTCCTCCAAGGAAAAGAAACAGCTCCAAAGTCCAGGAGACAAGTAAGGTTCTAATGCCAATAGGATTAGAGGCTACCAGGTCACCTGACTTAGTATGGTATGGGTGGGGGGGGAATATGTCCTAGACACTTTAATTCAATACAAAAAAAAAAAAAAACTCTAAGTTAACACATTTTCTCTCTAAATAAATGTCCTAAATATCTTAATAAATTTCAATGTGAAATTATAACAACAAATTTTTCACACACTTAATGTGTGACACTTCAGAATAGCATACCACTCTTTGAATTGATCAACAGAAATATGCTTCAAATTTTTTTTGCAATTATATTTCAAGCTTGATGTAATTTTTTATTTCTAGGAATACATATACTCTCAAAATAGCATAAGGAAAATTCTAACTAAAACCAGTGGAAAATAATTTACAGCTTTAAAAATGTTTTACGTAATATTTGTACATCTGAATAATATATAAAGAGTTAAGTAAAACATTATACCAAATGTTTCCCTTGAACTCAAAGCATCCTGGCTCCTATTAATCGTTCTTTGATATGTTTAAGTCTAATCAATCAGCAGAATTAGGGCTTTTAATATTAAAGGTATAAACCATTCTTCCACTGAGGATGAAAAACATAGCTGTTGTTTATACAAGTCAATTCAAAACCCCAGAACAGAGTTTTGACATTAATTCATTCTACCACAGTGATTGAGTTATTTAACCTTTCTCTGCATCATTTTCTTATAAAGAAATTGAGAAAGATTAATGATCATGAAAAAGAAGTACTTGGCCTAAAGGTGCATCTCAGCAAATGTGCTATGTGCAGAGCAGGAATATTTACAGTAATACATTTTAGAAAGAAATTCCAGCTTTACAAATCTATTGATGTAGATTTATTCCTAAAATACTTTCTTCAACTACTAACAAGTGTGCAGCATGCTAAATTAGTCAAGAAGTAGAGACAAATTCTAGTCCTGGCTCTGTTATAAACACTTTCTATCCTTAGCCAAGTCAATTAACCTTTCTATATCCCAGTTTCTCTAAAAAACTGGGCAAGTCAATTCCACATAAATAACAGGACTGTGTAAAAGTTAATGAGAAAATATCTATCTCAGAAGAGAGCATCAAAGGACACCAATTTGATTAAACATCAAATGGCCCTATATTGATAGCCTTAGTAGAATTTTTAAGGGATAACTAGAAAAAAAAGTGTTTCCTGATCCCGTTTTGTATGTCTAATTTATTCATCATGTATCCATTCATTTATTTATTCAACAAGTTGAGTATTTTCTACTATATATCAGATATTCTTTAGGCAACAGTGCAACAAACTGTCATGTTCCCAAACCTCAAGATATCTCATAGGAGATGTTTAACAAATATAAATGAATCATATAACAGCTTATATGATTACATCATATATAATTATAAATAATATTACAATGTATAATTATAGCTCTGCAGGAAAAAAGGCAGGGTATTTAGGTAGAAAATAATAGTGTGGAACAAACTTTAGATTGGATGACTAGGAATAGTCTCTCTAAGGAAGTAATATTTAAGCTGAGATATAAACAACATGTTAATTAAATAGGTAATGTAGGAGAAAGAGCATTCTAGCCTGAGGGAACACTATTCATGAAAGCTTTGAGTTGGGAATTAATGATATCCTCTAGGAACTGATTGGTAGAATAAGAAGATAGTGAACAAGGGAAAAGTAAGACCAGGAGAGAGCTGAGAGAGTCATATTCTATATCCTATTCGGCTTGGTAGGACATGTTGAGATATAGATTTGTCATTCATAGTACAATTAGAAGCCACCGAAGGATTTTAACTTTGTGTCAGTCTGCTCGGGCTGCTAAAATAAATACTATGGAGTGGGCAGCTTAAACAACAAACAGTTATTCTCACAGTTATGGAGGCTGGACGTTCTAAGATCAGGACCAACGTGCTCAGATTCTGGTGAGAATCCTCTTCCTAGTTTCCTCAGATTGCAGAGAGAGGAAGCAATCCCTCCTCCATGTCCTGTCTCTTCTTACAAGGGCACTAATGCCGTGAGAGTTCCACCCTCATGATCTGGATTCTTCCCAAGAGCCTCATCTCCAAATACTATCACATTGGAAATTAGAGTTTCAACACATGAATTTGTGGGGTCCATAAACATTCAGTCTACAGCACATGGAAAGTGAAAACACTGTACTCCTATTATAAGAGAAAATGCATTGCATGTGAGGAGAGTCCATGTAAGAAGCTAATTATGGCAGATCAGTTTGTGCCCAGATCCTCTTTACCAGGCCAGCAAACCCATCTCCCAGCTACTGTGACGGCTGACTGCTAATCAGTCACACCTGACACCTTTTCCAAAAACTGCCCTGGTTGACAGGTGCTGCCTTGTTCCATCATAGGGTCATGAAAAACCAAACTCCTTTCCCTCAAGAGTGGACAACTCTACCATGTTAATTGTGCTCCGGAACCCTCCCCTGTGGATAAGGTCAAGACTAGCATTTATTTGACAGCAAAGATTTAATTTTATTTAAGTGGTGGAGAAAGAAGTCGGATTGAAGTGGTAATTAAAGAGTAAATGGGATGTAAAAAAGTGGAGGCAACATGGGGGAAAAAGCAGTTACATAAAATAATAGAAGCTAATGAGAATATGAAGAAAGGAAGGGTTCTTTTTTGCTTTGTTTGTTTTTTTTTTTTAAACGGATGGTGACCAAGGCATATCTGCAGTGGATGGGGCAGCTCTATCTGAAAAGAGAGGGTGACTTTGCATGATAAAAAGTGTATAGCCAAAAAGTGAAGACTTTGAGAAAGAGGGTAAAGATGAAATCTAGAGAACATGGAGAAGGATTGGCTTATGACAGGAGGGCAGATAGTTTCACTATTTTAATAGGACAGTAGGAGTAGATGCATGAAATATCTCTTTGCTGACTAAAGGTTTGTTAATTTGGTAGGATGAAGATGACACCATGGCCACTTTATAATGGGGTAGGATGTATGGTTTTCCACTGATAATAAGACAGTTTAAAATAATTTCTATAACGAGTAAGACATACTCTCATTAGAGAACCATAACAGGAGATCCAGTAGTATGGATTCCCATTTGAAATTGACCATGAATGGTGATCCCAGAATGTCTATGTATGTGCTTTCTTCAGCCATGTTCAAATACATGAGTGCAGGCATAGAGGTGGAGGATTGTTCACCAAAAGCCTGAGTTTTGCCAGACCAATTAGAGGAAGGGATGTAGAAGTTGAAGATATCTGCAAAGAAATGGTTATAATGGTAGATCTTACGCTAAGCTAGAGCAAAAAAAGGATGCTCAAAAATTATTAACAGTAGGAATACTTGGAAAATATAAGGTCAAAGAATAAGGGAAGGGGTACATGGGAAGAGGGATGTTTGAATTTTGGAGGTGGTGCAATTTCTGGTAAAGAGGTCAAGGTGTAGCCACAGGAGTTGGTGGCTGACGTCAAAGGTGTGGCAGAGGAGCGGGATGATTTACTAAAACTGATTTGTATCATACCATTTGGTTCATGTGACTCCAGTACCCTGGGGTCAACCAATACCTGCCAAATAACATGAATTCTCTTTACAAAATTAATTAACCATCACTATCACATTTCGAAGCAATCTGGATGAGCACTAAATGAAACACAAATATTTTCTCACTTTTCTCTTTGGGAAAATCTACAACTTCAATTTTCAGAAATATTGGTTTAAAGAAAGTTTTAAGAACTTTTTTGTTGCTTTTCAGGGGTTAATAGTACTAATGTGGCCTTGGACTTCTCTAAGTCAGCACAACTGATCAATCAGCATTTCACTGATTGCTTAATTCCTTCTTCTCCACATAAAAGGGGGAAAAAGCCCTTGCAAAATGTGTTTGTTCTATTTGTTATTCTGGACAAAGCCGATAACGAGTTGCAGCTGCTGTACAGAGTGTACTGCCTGCCGAGGCCATTGCTTTAACTTATAGATAGAAGTGGAACAGCCAGAGATGTGCCTCAGGCTGAAGCCGGTGCTGTAAATAGGACAGGCTCTCCAGTTTATGCATTTCATTATCCAACAATTTGTTCTGCGAAGGCAGTTTGATTGGCCAGGCAAGAAACTCAAAAAAAGAGATTTTTAAATATCACGACTCAGCTGAAAGAGTTCTGTTTTCTGACCTAAGGAATTCGCTTCTGTCAGTCTCAATAACAATGCTTGTAATAGCAGGTGATTCAGACTTTGAAGGTGTGTGTCCCTCTGGATATAGTGCACCCCTGATGATTATACTCTTGGGGCTATGCCTCAGGCCTCACAATTCTTAGCTAAAGCTCCCTGCAGATCCAGCCCTTCATCCAACTGAGTTTTGTTCTTTGCCTGTATAACTAATGACTGTGAGTCAAAAAGATATAAGGTCAACTATTTACCCTTGACCAGTAAATAGGTGTTTAAACCGAGCTAACAAATGAAATAGTATCATTTGTCCATCATTTGTTAAATCATTTTCTATTTTATTCTAGATTATTAATGAGGACCTGAGGGAAATAATAGTAATCAATATTATGAAGATTAACCCAAAAAAAGACACAGATTTCTGGAATGGAGGGATAAAATATTAGGCTTCTTATGCTTTGCTTGAAAAGGTTCCCAAATTAGACACTTACTATCTGTGTGGCCTTTAGCAAGTTACTTTAACACTTTAAACCTCATTTTCTTTATATATAGAATAGTAATAAGAATCCCTGTCATGAAAGATTATTGAGAGAATTTAAGTGGAATAAGTTATGTAAAATGCCTTGCACTGGTGAGTAAAGCAATAGTCTGTCACTCATAGTGTGAGTGTAAATTAGTCTAGTCACTTTGTAGCACAATTTGTCATTATACAGTAAAATATATAATGTAAAATGTGCATACCCTATGGCAATTACATTTCTCAGTATGTAACTTAGAGAAATACTAAAACACGCACAAAATGAAATAGATATAAAGATAGATGTTCATTGCAGCAGAAATGAACCAGTGGGAATAATATTTAAATGCATTAATGTTCTTTTCTCTTTTGAAATTCTTTTTACTGACCTTCACCACATACACATCTCTTTTCTTTTGGGGTAGTTTAAGATTATTACAGCAGGAATACAAAGAGAAAGTTAATATTTATCTTCTGGCATTCTAATGGTATTGCAGTAAGACAATAGTCCTAAAAATTAGATTTGTCCAAGGAGAAAAGATATCTTAAAATCCTTAAACTCTTATTAACTTATCAGACCTTGCCTAGAGGACTCAGAGTACATAGCATTCTTTCATATTACAAAAGGACCCACCCTTTCTATTCTGATCACTGGGCTTTGAGTTAGAAAGCAGAAGGAAAAAACAGCCTAGAGGAAGAAGACAGACCAAAGCCCACCACTTCTAGGCTGAGTGATGGTGGGAAGAAAAATGGAAAGCACAGGAAACAAAGAAGTCAGATCAGGATCCCTTTTTCATACTCCCACAGCAGGCCCCTCACCTCAGACCACTCTTCAAGGAAATAAAGAAGTCATTGAGTGGAAATGCAGCAGGCCAACAGATACAGGAACCTGAGACAGAGATCATGGTATTCCACGCTTAAAACCTGGTGACCCAGAATTGCCCAGCTCCTCACTGTGGCAACACAGAGGTTCTGCAAGTACCAGAGGAATAATGAGGCCTGGGCCTGAGATGCAAAGACCACTGCAAGCAGCTCATTTCGGGGGGGCAAATAGCTAATGACAGTATCCAGAGGATCCAGAGGATCCAGAGGATGGGACATCAACCTGGGCACTCTGTCTTCTTCCACCACCATATCAATAACAACCAGATACTATCTTAATGAAGAAGAGGGTGAATAGATGAAACTTGGAAAAATTGAGTATCTACGTCAGTCAGCCAAGCAGGGACAGAGTTATTAAAGAGAATATTCAAATTACAGCATTGAACTCAAGACAAAGTTTACTAGATTAAACTAGTAAACTAGTTTATATTTTTTTAAAAAGTAAGCTATATTTTCTTTGCACATTTGCACCTTCTGAGGGTAATTCCAAACCTGGCTTCAAAAAATCAATATGACTAAACAAAGCACAGTCTGCCAAGTATGTGGAATATTTTACAGCAGATTAAAAAATCAAAGTACATCTCTACATACAAAGAGTAAGCAAACAACTGACATAGAGTTCACTCTTGTATTACTTCTGTTCTAAGTATTTCACGTGTGTTAACCTAGTTCATCTTCCAACAATTCTGTGAGGCAATTTCTGTTGTTATTCTCATTTACATATGAGGAAACTGAGGCCCAAAAGCTAAGCCATCTTCTCAAAGTTCTCCTACCAATTAGTGGTGAAGTCTAGATAAGAAAGACCTCTAAGGTAGACTTGTAAAAAAAGGCAATTTACAAAATGATGTGTACAGTATAACATTAATAAAACATACATGCACAAACCAACACCAACAATTTTTATCCGTAAACTACTGAAAAAAAATTCTGAAATGATGTTATCAAATTAGTAATAATATTCTCCTCTGGTAACAGGAAGAGTTTTTCATTGGGAGGAGTATTGTCAAAAAAGATGTTAACATTTTCTATAATGTTTTAATTTTTCATACTGACAGCACAGCAATGTACTACTCATGTTGCTAAAAGTCGATAATATAGGTGTTACTAAAAACAGTAGTCTGAGAGTATGATGATAAGTAATACATTTTTGTGGTATACTTTATCTGCAATATGCTTGTTTTACAGGAAATTGTGTAACAATGCAAGCATATATATAAGATAATGTTGAAAGTTAATAAATTGCCAGTTGTTCATCCTACCATCCCCAGGGGATGTCAATGGACTGATTTTTAATCATGCAATAGTAATCAAATAGGGATCGATGGCATTCTCTCAATCACATCAACATAAACAAAAATAGTTACCTGAGACAGATCATTTCTAAAAAAATAAAAGAATGTGAAGTAAATTATTGAAATTAGAATACATCTCTTTATTTAAATATATAAAAATATCTTATTTTAATAAATTGAAAAGTTTAGCCACTATAAAATTGAGTTTTTCTGATGGTTTTTCAAAAACCCACTGAACCCTCACTCTGGGCTATACTGTACAACCTGTAATATACAAAAGTAGAACATTTCAAAGGTGGCATCATTATGTATAATTACATAAAATATGGAAAAAATATGCATAAATATGGAAAGAACTAAGAATACAGGCTTTATTATAATAGAAATCTAAGCCCCTAAAAATTTTATAATGACCTTTAAAACTTAAATAGCATATTAGGACAAAATAGAAAATCTGAAAATGACACCTTAATGATTTGAAAGATAATTTTATTATATAATCATATAATCTCTATTCTTATTTCAAATTCAGCCACCAAAAAAAAAAAAAAAATGGCCCCTGTAGAAAAGGTAATTAATTAATGCTGCTGCTCTCCCCAGAGGCATGAAAAGCAAAGCATTCATCGTCTATGGGAAGAGAATCTATTGCTGATTACTAGAAAATTGCAGTTAACTAAGAGTTAAACATGTAAATTTTAACCTTGCTCTTGGTTTGCACAACAGAGAAATCTGTGTGTGTGTGTGTGTGTGTGTGTGTGTGTGTGTGTGTGTGTGTATGTGTGTGTGTGTGTACTGGGGAGCAGCATGGAAGAGAAAATGCCAAATGTTCTGTAGGGTAAAAGACTGCTTTAGCCTTTGTGCAAGGCCAGACTAAATGCAGGCACATCATCTATCAACGTGATAAATCATATCACCACTGACCCTAAAAGAATCACTGCTATCTTATAGTTTTCATATAAAATGATAAAGTCTTCAGGGAAATGTGGTAGCTTACTACAGATTGATGGTATAAGATGTTCACCTTGGAATCAGGGTATCATATTTGCTTAAGACTACAATTGGACAGGGTTGAATGTAGCTACTGTAACACCTAGAGAACACTTAGTTATGTCAGTACTCAGTACTTCAGAGAGCTGTTCTGGCAGGTGCTGTTTATGTTATTTATGTGTGGCAGGCCCACCACGGGAGGATAATGGCAGTTCCATACTAGAGTGAGCTCATCATCCTGCACATAAAATCTTTACTAACCCCATGCCTATTACTCCAACCAGACTGAATTAGACAATTCCTTAGTCATTAGTCATTCCTTCCACAACACACAGAAAATGCAAGGGAAGAAAAAAAAAACAGAAAACATTATTCACATGGAAAAAATTTTACCAAGTATAATAGATTTTTCCCTTCCCTTATCACTGGCCAGTCTCACCACTCATTGGTTTGAAAATTACCCCTTAGCAATGAGCTATAACTGAATCTGGCGATGTTTTGAGGGAACAGAACTCCAAAATCAATAATTCATCTTTAGATAATATATGATATACCTCTGCAGCTTATCTGCATTTCAAAGTACAAAAGTTTAGAAAATTCCTATTAAAATGTATACAGTATTGTTAAGAAAGGGAATGGTGAACTTTATATCTTTCTGAGTTTCTGGTGTGTTGATGAATATGACATACATTTATCACAGACTTTCAACTCATGATATTTCTACCATATGAAACAGCGAAATCACCTCTTAATAATACATGAGCTTTTTTCTTTTTATATTTATTTTTCTTATAATACTTAACTTTAGTTTAAGAAGTAATCTAAAAATTATTCAAGGTATCTATCCAACAATTTTTCCTTATTTCTTTTTCCCCTAATCTCATTTCCTTCTTAATAGATGTAATTTCTATCAGGCAAATTAAACTCTCCACAAAGGCATTATGACAGTAGATACTGTAGTTGATATTTGTAGTTCCAGCATTCTTTAAAGACCTACTGGCTCATTTTGAATTGCCAATCCACTGGGCTTACATCTCAATAACTAAACACCATTTATCAGAATGTATTTATTTTTTAAAAATTATTCAGAAAAATTCGAGATTATTAGAGACTTGAGAACTGATTTTTTTCATATTTAAAAATTGTGTATAATGTTTTTAATCATATACATATAAAATCCTTTTGTAGCAACTTAATTTCCATGTAATGTATTCAGAATGATTTAGCTTAATGTGGGTGTGATAAGTCGGAAATAAACTCACATTGGAAATGGCAGTATAATGTCAACTTCAGACATTTTAGATAAGAAGTTAGAGACCTGAGTTTGAATCCCAGCTTTGTCACTTACTAGGTGAATGAACCTAGTTGTAGTATCTCTCAATGCATTTTTTCAAATCTGAAAGGTAAAGATCATAGACAGTGCTCACTTTAGATGTTTAATAGATGGGCAACAATCCCATTTAGGGAGACAAGGGTTACACTCCAGTTGCAGAGAACCTTATTCAATAATGAGGAATTTTCAATGTCATGAAGAATTGAGAAGAATGGAGAAGAAAAAGGGAGGAGAACTTGAACTTTTCTTTTAAGTGTGTGCAGTAAAAAAAGGAAAGTGTTATAGCTAGGATAATATTTTTGGAATATTAATTGATGCATTTTCTTCCCTAGCAGTTCCTCCTGTTTCTTACTCTGCTGCTGGATAAAATGACTACATTCCTTTCCCCAAAGAGAGGATAAATACAGCAGCAAACCAAAGTGTCATCTTTTGGCTTTGATTAAAATCTGGCTTTTTTTAAGCCTGTAGCTGAGACAACAATCTGGAAAGCAAAGCTTTCAGGTATTATTATGAGGAAACAGATTAGTAGGTTTCAATGAGCCAGAGCTTAAGTGACTCAGCACTATATTTATAATACAAAATTTAGAGCAGGGATAAAACTTGAGGTTTTTCCAACTTAAAGGTTGATAAACCTTTAATGGAGTGGGTGTGAGGAAGAGGGAGGGAGGAAGGGGATGAGCCAGGTGTCTTACAGAGGTTGAGCACATTGTAGTATGCTGATACAGATGGATGCCTAACCTGCTCTTTACCTATCCACCCACCCTACTATGATTAAAAACCCAAAATAGGAAAGCAATTAAAACACCCAGAGCAGAATGCAAATGCGTTGTTTCTCAAACCATAGCCAGGGAACACTGCAAGCTCTTAGGAAAACCCATCATGGCACCAAAGCAACATGGCATGAGGGCCACCATGATGGCCGTGGAAGGCTCTAGACAGATGAGCCCTAGGAAGCCTCCTAGAGTGTCACAGAGTCTGCTTTCTATGCAGAAAGCAGCCATGAGTTCTTGGGTGCCCTCTAAGGAAAAACAGAACGGTGCTCAGAGGACGCGTGGCCTGAAAAGAGCCAGAAGCGGGGCATGGAGTGCAGTCTGGTCCGCTAGACCATCAACTGAGCCAGGCTCAACTATATCAATACCAGAGGCTGCCCATGAGGCCCTACAGCTAGAATAGACCTACTGTACCTTACTGGAAGCCAATGAGAACCATAGAGGATCCAAGAAACAAGACATTCCTCTCCCAGTGCAAGGATGACCTATGAGTCACACAGCAACTTAATCATCTGTAGAGGTAATCAAAGAAAGGGCCAAAAAATAATCTCAGAATTTCACTGAATAAACAGTGAGTAACTGAAACGAGTTGAAGTACCAAAAGTAACTTTTCAGCCAACTGACCAAATAGGGGTTTCAGCTAAGTTGTGTTTAGTAATAGAAAAATATTTAACAACCATTTCTGTATACCTGAGCAATGACTATAAATTTTTAAACCCACTATATTGTCTTATCAATTATATATTTCCATGTAAAACAAATCCACTGAGACTTCTTGGAAACCTACTGCCTCTTTCTTCTAAGCCACTTTCAGGTTAAAAGCATGCAATCAATGCTACATATAGAGGTCAATAATGGCCACAGTGGAATAATCCTAAAAATGTACAAATACAACCTACAGCAATATATACCAATGGCTTTTGGTAGCTGTTAAAAGAGTTAACAGTCATTTATCTTTCCAGAATGAGTCTGCTTAAGCAGAAGAAAGAAGAAGTGATTATGCAAGGCTCCTCCTCCTTCAAAGGTGTCCTTCATCCCTTTCACAGCACAAGAGAAACACCTAAAAGAAATGGCATATCCATCAGTCACTGCAGGGCTGGCTGTGCGCCTAGGCAGTGTGTGCCCTTGTTGGCAACCCCTCCACAAGCAGCATGTTTGCCATTGAAACATTACTTATTACCCTTCAACAGGATATCTAACACTTCTTTTATGAAGCTGTGCGATAGCAGCAGCCAAGTGCTAACTCATCAGAACATGTGGCATGAACATCCAACATGGCTCAATCAGTCACACTACACTCAGACTAATCAAGGGACAAACAATGAAGGGCAGCTGTCTGATTCAACAGGTCACTGTCTGATTAGAACAGGCAAAGGGGGTTTTAGCAGTTGGTCCCCCTGTTCCCCAATGGCTTTCTTTTGAAGAGAAAGAAGAACAAAGGGTCATTTTTGATTACTCTAAAATCAATTTGTTCCCATGGTGTTTATTAATGACCATTTGATTGATTCTCCCTGGTAGGCCACTATCTGGTGCATGATCCCTCAAGTGCCTCCCAGAAATAGATATAAACATCTAAGAAGCCCCTAACTTGCAAATCTATGAAATACTCAAAGTGATGTTTGAGTGTTCCAGAAAATGGGTGATTTTTTACTGTTTTGGAAAGCCAGATATAGAGCTTGTTATCACTGCTTCCAGCCCTACAAATCCAGACATGTGCAGCCTCAACTATCAGGCATATATCCTAGGAATCTCATTTTTTGTACAGGTTGTAACTGAAAACACAGACTCAGAAGCCTGCCTGCCTGGTTCAGATCCAGGCTCCACCACCTACTAAATGTGTGAACTTGGGAAAATTGCCTACTTACCTTCCTTGTGCCTCAGTTTCCCATCTGTATGATTAGAATAATAACACTGCCTATCTCATAGTGTTATAGTGAGAATTAAGTGAGTGATTTGTGAGTAGAGTGCTTACAACAGTATCTAGCATATAATAAGTGCCATGGAAGTGTAAGCTACTTGTATCATTGTTGTTATGGTTATTTTTGCAATCTCAAGACATTCTGCTCAAAAGAAGTTTTCAGTTTTCCAAAACTCTGACCTAAATTTAAGCCTTCAGAAAACCAGAAACTCTTTTTATCCTTAGGGTCTTCTTTGAGTCCATAAGACTCCATCGATTTGGGGTAGTACAGGGATAATGATGGCAGGCCCTGCCAGATATTAGTCCCCTCTCCTTTGTGGTCATGCCACTCTCCAGGACAGTCTTACACCTGAAAAGTTACTTCCTTCTCCTCTCAACACTGCTCTTCTCTGCCTTCTAATTTCATTGGCTCACTTACTTTCAGCGTTGCCCACTTTAGCATGATAATAACTGACATAGCTTTTGCAGGATCATCTTCTTGAAGACCTGTTTCACCTGGAAGATTCAGTTAACTACAATCGAAGAGTGTGCTGTTTAAGGCAGAATACTGTGTCCTATCCAAAAAACAAAACCAAAAATCTTCCCATCTGAACTGTGAGTCAGGCCAGTAGTCAGGTTGATAGAATTGTTTACCAGGTATAAGGCACCATATATAGGAAACAGTTTATTAGTACTAAATTCAGGGGTACACACACAAACACAAACATATTTTTATTTAGAAATAGCTGTCTCCTAAACTGATAAAAAAAATTCAGAATTCTAAGCATTAGAATATATATCACTATACAAAAATCTAAAGCATCTGGTTATCATTCTTGACCTAGCAAACTTCAGTTTAAAAAGCCATATGTAAATATAAGCTATTGCCTGTGCTCATGTCTCCCTTTCTGGTAAGGGAGATCCTAACAGGAAAATATACATCTACTTCAGTTAAAGTAAGACTACTTAAAAATAAGAGAGTAATTCAAAATTTAGGACTGCTAAGTAAATAGCCATTCATTTAGATTTTAATCAGTTTCTCTCTACATTCTTTGAATAATTTTTGATCTAATACTTTCCAAGTAACATATTTCCCTTCCAAGTGACTTTAAGGTCAAACACTAATTAACCTTTTTCTCTGTAAATTTGGCAATGATACAGACCTTTTGCCTTATTTTAAAATTTGGAGCTGTCTTATAAACCCTCCAAAATTAATTACACATTATCTAAAATACCCCATAGTTCTTTGCAATCTAGCCAAGACTAATGAATGAAGACCGTGATACACATAGTGTTAATCAGAGACTTAAATAAATAAGATCACCAGAGAACTTGGAAAAGAGCATCACATGAACCATTTAGAAGTCCTTGCTTTCCTCATTGATTTGAACTGCTAATTTATTGTATGAGTATACTTTTTTTCAGGAGAAATTATATTCAGGGTCTCCATCTCACAAAAACAAAGCAGTCTAGAAAGCTATGTGCCACACAGAGGAACAGAAAAACTGGAGTTATAATAATCTATTTTTGTTAAATCTTAAAATTCAGGATATAATACAACATGGCTCAAGTTTTACCTCAGATCAAGGCCAAATTAGAATCTTGTCCACAAATCCTTTTTGGTAGTAAACAATTTTGGTTGTAAACAATTTAAGTAAACCACCTGTTAAAAGAGCATTTTATTATACACTTCTCCCCATAAATGACCTTTTTTTCCTGAAGTTTAAAGTTACCAGAAATTCTCTAATATTTTTTGTCTTTTTTCATCCTTAGGCCAAGTAAAACAGCAATGAGTCATAACCTCCTCAAATGTGAAGAAATACTTAAATGCAAAGATTCAGGTTGGATTACTTCATTAAAATGTTTTGAATTGATTACTTTTACTGTTCACTTTTAGGCATGGAATGATAAGTACCAAAGAAATAGAAATCCTAAAATAACTAGTAAATCACTGGACAATTGAGAGATGATTAATTACACAATGCTAAATAGAAATCACAGGAGCTAACAGGCTGGCAAAGAATTCTGTTCAAAATTACGAAATGAACATAGAATTATCTGTTCTGCCAGAGTTCAAATTTTTTTTCTCTGTCTTTGCCCACTACAGCTAAATTTAATACACTAGGGCTTTCGTCCCCAAGGCCATGAACTTTTAACTTGCATGCAAGTTGCTCCTTCTGTCATCATTTTTCCTATCAGAAACCAGAAATTTTAAATCATGTCCTAAAGAATTTTATTCAACTGGTGACATGGCAAGAATTTTTAGGATAATATTGCCAGATATTTTTCAAAATTTAAAAATTACCATCTCTCATATAAACATTTTCCTAATATTAACTAAGACAGTTGTGCGCCAAGCTGATTGTGCATAACAGCTGCAGAATCTTGAGCCACACACTAGATCTACTGAATCCAAATTGCTACACTTGGAACTGTGGGGCTATATTGTTAACAAGCACCCCAGTTGATTCTGAAGTAGCCGGCTGTCAGCTACTTCAGAATCAACTACTCTCAGAACTAGAGTTATAAACAGAAGTTGGGGTCAAAACAAATAGACAGTATTTGTGATAGTGCAGGGAGATTCCGGAATTTGGCTTAACTGCT
The DNA here is from genome assembly GCA_004027375.1 of Macroglossus sobrinus. Classification (NCBI taxonomy): domain Eukaryota; kingdom Metazoa; phylum Chordata; class Mammalia; order Chiroptera; family Pteropodidae; genus Macroglossus; species Macroglossus sobrinus. The sequence continues at coordinate 258,873 of PVKZ01000333.1, read as the reverse complement.
GACTCTTCCATTACTATTTGTAACTACTACCTTTGGTTAAGCTGTATAATCTCCCTCAGCCTCAGTTTCCTTGTCTAAAGAATGAAAATACTAATATAGTACCTAACTCGCAGAACTATTAATATAAGAATGAGTTTACAGTACTGAAAACACCCTATAAAAAATAGCTATAGAAAATTAACTACCCTGTGGTCTAACACTTCTCACAGCAAGCCAGAACAGAAAATCTTTGCTTCAGGAACTGTGATGTTTATCCTTAGCTCTTTTATGTGAATACCAAAGACAACTGTGTCTGAAACAAATGGTCAAAAATGCAGGTTCTGGAGTTAAACCATCTGAATTCAAATGTTAATTCCACCACTTATTTGAGCAAATTAATTAACTTTTATGCACCTCGTTTCCTCCTCTTTCAAATCAGCATGAGTACCTATCTCAGGTAAAATGGCTAGCAGAGTTCTAATCAATGCTCAATTGTTTTGCTATTGTTGCAAGATATAAAAGAGGATCTGATAGAGAAGAGTGAATAATTTTATTTTATAGTTGAGGAAAGAAGAAAAAAGATGTAAATTATTTTATTAAAAATCAATAACATTTAGAAAAGCAAATTGTTAGCATTTTCCACAAACATGATTCCAAATCAGTAGATATTAATCCATTTAAAAAATTAATAACTCCACCCATCAAAAATTTAATTTTACTTAATAATATAATGACCTATCTTGTATAGTAACTTAACAATTTGTCTAACGTTTAGATAAGTGACTTTATGCCTTTATGAGAGTCATTAAATTGCCTTTAGTATCATCCTTCCTATCATGGAAATCATTATAAAGTAGTAACCCTTACCAAAATATAATATTACACTTTTAATGAATTAAATAATCTACAAGTTTTTTTAAAAAAAAAATAGGAGCTTAAAACCACTCAAATTTATTGTAGAATCATAAAATCCTTAAGAAGAAAAAGATGGCTGGTGACATGATCTGAAAATGCTATTGAGTGAAAATGTCTAGCATTATATTGTCTGTATATCTCAAGCTGAAACAAAATAAAATTGAACTGACATGGAGCAATGAATGGGCAATAAAATGGGAATCAAATAAATGCAGTTAAGATGAAATAAAATAAAATCTGTATTTTATCCATCCCCATCCATCTCTACAATACTGTCACTGGTTTTCAGGGTGTCTAACCTAGTTTCTACTTCCAAGTAAAGGAAAGCATTCTGTCTCTTGCTGCTGGTAGAAGTATTAAGTAGTGAAGAGTAAGCAAAAATATTCTGGAATGCTATCTTTTTTGTCAAAATCAAAGAAAAACTCAAGATTGAAATGTCTCATTGTTGTTTCTCAAGATGCCAATGTTTAGGGCATAGCATCTATTTTTAATGCAATAAACCCAAAAGCCAAGAGTGGACAAATGAAAAAGATCCATTCCTAGTCATAAATCTGACTGGAGGAAATAATGGTGCTGATATACTCTGTGGTTATCAAAGGAGGTAGCCTCTAAAGTAGGTTAATTCTGGAAAGAGCCTTAAAAAATGAAGATAAAATTTTGAACTTGTTCTAGGAGAAAGCAGAAATTTCCTAGCACTTTTCTCTTTTTTTCCATAGACTTCAATTTAATGTCACAGTGACTTCTTTTACACCTACTAAATGCTTAGCTTTAAGAGATTGAAAGACAATTAAGGCACGATTCCTATGTTCAAGGAAATGAAAAGAGTCGGATGTATACAAAATTAATTCTAGGGAGTGTTATTCTGTTCTCATGGCTGTGCCAACACCTGGCTTTGTATTTCCAGTTCTATATTCACTACAGCTCCCTTCAAAAATCTTAACTTGGACTTCTCACCATCATGATAAACTCAAATATGCATAAGCCAAACAAATAATAATTCCCTCCCTCTCTCTCCTCCCCAAAAATGCCACTACAGTCCAAATTTTCTCCTAGCATCACTATTTTCTCTATCACCCCAGGCTGTCAAAGTTAATATTTTTTATTCATCCTTTTCTCTTCCATCTCCTATTCAGTTAGCCACTATATCCTATCAAATTTTCCTGAGAAATTTAACCCATAACAATATTTTTCTCTCAATTCCTACTACTAACTTCACCTTATTTTAGATTCCTTGACCTATTATAGTCAGAAGTAAATAGAATGACAGAGATCTGCCTTACTCATACCCATTAACTTGGAACTAAAGGAAGAAGAATGTAGTAGATACAGCTGGAATGGCTTTAGAAGATTCATTAGTGAGGTCCCCAAAGTCAACACCATTCCTGAGAGACTATCATTTGGCTCATCCTTTCCTTCTTTGAGCTACCTTGGTATATTTGCAACAAATTATCTTTTTTGTTTTACCTTACTGATTTCTGTTGCTTGTATCCAGAAGAACCTTAATCAATGCAAAGGGAAGTAAGACTGAGTTAAATCAGATAATAAGAGGAGATAGAATGTCTCTCAGATCTATGATATTTTGCTAAAACTTAATTGGTACTTTGGACATAAAGTATTCGTGAATGTTAGGTGGAAGCCAGTGTTAAAACATTTTTAAAGGAGGAAAAGCGTTCATCGAAGAGATGGCAGTTAGGTCACTATAAAAGTTTCTGTTTTTTTGCTGTGGAGAAAACATGTTTTATATAATCATATGGCAACCTAGATAAAAAATGCCCCAAGGTCATCATTTCCTTTTTGCTCCATTTATATGTCCACTAAACAATCAACTGAATATGATTTCAAGTCCTCAATACCTCAAAGTGGAAAGAATGTGACCTGTGATGAGGGTGTAAACACTTTAAAGGGTCAGCCCCTATTTTAAATGAACAATATCTCTACACATTTGGTTATCATGAGTCTTACCAACAGTTGAATTATTTCCAAGAGGACCAATAAAGACCAGCTATGGTCCTAAAATGTGAAGGACTATAACCTTAACTGACATGAATTCACAAAGACTGCCTCAGTCTCTGAGCCCTCGATGCGACCTTCTTGTCACTGACTGTCATTCCACACTCCTACTCTACTGCATCAAATTTCAACACCTATCTAATTGCTTCCCACGCCACCCCAACAATCCTCTGCTTATTCGTTCATTTTTTTGAGTCCTTTTTATTTGTCAAGCTCTATATTAGATAGTAAAGATATAACGAGCATAAAATATAAATAATAACTAGCTTATCAATTACAGAATTTATTAATAATATGCTAATGAATATAAGAAAGAACAAATAGAAGATATTAGAACATATAAGAGGATGGATTAACGGAGTCAGGGCGATCAGGGAACACTTCTCTGAAGAAGTAACATTAAAGTTGAGCCCTGGAGAATGGCTCCAGAAACCTCCCTCTAAACCTTTTCCCCCTGCCACTGCTAGACTAATCTTTAAAAGAGTTTTCAAAGCTGCTATCTCAAAATCTCTGCCTGCTAGGAAAATAATTAAACTGGGGAGACTTATCTTTAGAAACCATTAGACGAGCTGATGTCTAAGGTCCCTTACAGATCTAACGATGTTCTGATTATTGTCCAGCATGTGTATAGTGTTCCATATTATGGGAGTCTGGCAATTACCTGGTTGTCTCTGATATATTTTTATGTAAGAAAAGTGAGTTATTCCATTTTTAGAAAAATGAACAACAACAACTTAGTATAAGCATTTTTGTTAGTATACAGGTTCATGAGAATAAAGCAACGTGTGGAGGGGAAGCACATCACGTTGTTAGCAATGACTTCCTAACAGGAATAAGAAACGTAGGAAGAAATAAAGAACTAAAAATCATTGTCAAATAACTGAAAAATACCATGGCTTAATTTTAAGTAAAAACACAAAGCTAAATATCCCCTCCATACTATTTCTGTAAATGTGTAAAACTTAAAAATAGTAGAGATTTTGGTCTTTACCAAATAGAAGTGTCATAGATAAATGACAGTATCGATTGAGGTGACAAGGTTGTGGCAATTTGTATCACTACTTTCTGTTTTCATTTTAATACTAAATGTGTAATTAAGTAATGTTTAAGCTTGTGCTTTTAACTCACAAAAGCTTCTACCCAGCTTTAAAGACTCTTTTTAATCCAGCTTCATCCTCTTTTCAATCAATTTCCCACTCCTTCCCCAACGCATCCAGCAAGTACTTTTTATCAGTAACCTTCAGCTTTATGGCTTTTGTGATAAATTTTAGGGTGTGTGGGGAGATGGGAGAGAGAACAATTTCTTGAATCCTGCTGTGTGGCTGACACCGGTTGCTAGGTACAGTAAGTATTAACTTAATGTCATCAGTAGGCACTTGGAATCTGGGACTTCGAGCAAAATGAGTATAACAAAACCAATTTTATCACAGGTGAATTGATAAAAACAAGAGTTAAGGCCCTACAGCATATTTCTGGTCAAAAAAGCATCACCAAACTTCTGAGTAAAGACCAAAAATACTTCTAACATTTTTTAATATTAAACACTGAAATAAATATGTTGTATAGACATTTAGAAAGACTAATAAAAAAATAAATCATAATTATTTTCCAACTTGCTCATTCCAGTGCAGATTTATAGGTGGCCAGAGCCTATCCCAGCAGCTCAGGGCACAAGGGCAGAACAAACCCTGGACAGGACACACTTCTACTGCAGGGGCATTCACACTCACCCACACTCACTCAGAATGGGACAGTTTAGACACACATCTCTTAGACAACTCATACAGACATGAGGAGAACATGCAAACTCCACATACAGGGGCCATGACTGAGAATCATTTTTTTCCTCAACATTATAAAGAAACAAAATAACATTATTTGAGAACCTGCTATACTTTATGTTCATAAATACACTGAATCCTTACAATAACATTAAAATGGAGGCACTGCTACTTTTTTTTTTTAAGTTTTACTGGTAAGGACACTAGGTTAAGTAACTTTTTGAGATGACAGCACCGAAGGCACAAAAATTGAGTTTTCACATAGGACAGCCTAATTATAAAACTCATCATTTACACACCATGCTTTGCCCTCTGCCTACCTCTTCCTGCTCATTTCCCATGAGCTCCCAGTGAACTCCACCCCAATCATACCAGTCATATCAGACTACTTGCATCTTCTAGCACAAGTCACTCTTCCTCTCACCCATTCTTCTCTTCCCAATCTTCTCTTCCTCTCCCTCCTCCTCCACCACCTCTTTTTCTTCTTTCTCGCTTTCTCTCTCTCTCTTTCTCTCTCTCTCTGTCTTCCTGCCCCCTCCTTATTTTATTTTGTTTAAATTATACTACTCGTACTCCACTTGTTCATTAAGCAAACTCCTATTTGCCCCCTAGGACTCAGCTCAGTTATGCTCTCCTTCTGCAAATCATCCATGGCAAGACATCTTCAAACATACTCAAGAGCTTCCTCTGTGTTCCCATTATCTTTTTTTATACCTCTATTGTGACATTTATCATTGCCATAATTGATTATTTAGCCACTACCTCACTAACTCTCCTTACCCTGACTGTGAGTCATTGTTGGGCAGAAACTGTAGTAAGTTCTTTTCTGTAATTCCATTGCCTCATACAGAATCTGAGACAGAAAAAAAACCTTAATAAATGAATGCTAAATAAAAAAGTAAATGAATTGTTTCCTATAGTTCAGTACACAAATCAGGGTCATTAAGAGAAGACAGGTAAATGAACAAGACAGAATGCACATGATAGTTTGCCCTCTGTTCTTAGAAGATAGAATAGACTCTCAGATAAGCTAACAGCCTGAGGGAGGTTTTGCATCAGAATACTTAGCTGGAGAGTTCAAAGTTTCAGAAAATTTATCTATACTTGTATATATGATGTTTTACATGGTACACCTATAGAAACTGAAACTTAACCCAGGAGTGTCCAGCCAAATCAAAGATTCCCTTTTCCCTGATCTAATGTGGTACAGATGCTGGGATGGTGGCTATTTCAACAATGACCCATTTGAACAAGTGATTGATGACAACAGGAGCCTCCTTAGTTCTTCTCCCTAGAGAGATGGAGGACCCTAATAAGATTTAATTTTCTGTCAGCACAGTGGATAAGACTAAAAGTTAAATTTAAATTAATAGAGATTTTTTAAATATGATACTTCTTGTTTTGCCAATTTAGTATATTAAGAATTACTGAATTCTAAGCAACACAAAACTCAATAACTTAAGCAAGAAACATTGAATGAGATTTTGCACAGAAGGGACAGTCGAAGAATAAGGTCTTTAGGACCAACAAGAATTAGAGAAGTTGTGAGGTTCTAGATAACAGGAATCAATGGTCTTTGACAGAGTGCCATCTTTGAGCTCAGTTCACTCCAAAAATTCTGTTATTTTGTTACACAATCCAACAGAGCATCTGATTGATCCAGCAAGGTCATGTGCCCACAAACTGGCTAAGGGAGACTGGAGTAATTTAAGGGACAGTTTCACCAAGATTCCAGTCAAAGGTGAATGACAGGTTTCCCATAGAAATATTGGGGTGAACTTACCAAGAAACAATAAAATAGATAAATTTTAGGACAGCAAAAATGACATATCCACTACTGATTCATATCCCTATTGTTCACTGTTGAGAATGTGAGCTCCTTGGAGATAAGAACTTTTATATGTGTTGCTCCCTAACATAACCTCATCACTAGAATATTACTCGGTATATAGTAATTCAATAAATATGAGTTAACTTAATTTAATACAGTGTATATAAATAAATTGCCTTTTTGTTCTACTTGCTAGTTATTTAGTGGGTCCAAGAAAGAAAAATATACATGGTAGATTAATTTGAAGTAAAAGCAAAAGTGTAAAAAAAAAAATCAATGCCTTAGGCAGACTCTTGTTGAGAATCCTGGATAAACAGAACCATATGAAGGTTCCAGAGGTTTGTGAAAGATAAATATCATAGTACATGTTAGAAAGCAAGGCATAGGAAAGATAGGAAAAGAGGAATAATATTCATTGAGTGCCTACTTTGACAGGTGTTGTGGTTGACAGTTTTGCACATGCTGTCTCACTAAATATGGTGAGACAAAACTTGAGAGGATACACAAAAAGTAATGACTACTGCAGAATGCAACTTCCTTTACTTCATAATTGTGTATATGGTTTGCTCTTGACCTGAGATACCCTCCACTAAGCACACATTTGTTTTGCACAATGAGGCCCTTGGCTCTGATAAAGAGCAAAAGGTCAACACCACTGGTCAAAGGAACAACGACCTTTCCAGCCCATCTCTGCCCCACTTTCAAGCACACCCACTGCAGGAAATAATGCCAAGCACGTCATTCATTCCTACATGAGCATTCTTTTCTTAAATGTGTACAGACACAATGGTCAGCTCAGGTTTTTAGAAACTTTCTTCTCCTCTAGTACCTAAATAGGAAAGAATCCAGTTTACTCTGTCCTAAATAAAGCCTGATGATTTGAGGTAAAAAAGAAGGTGTTTCTAGATGGTCATCTATACTAACAAATCTAGAAAAGATCTAAGAAACTCCACAATATCTAGTCTGTGCTTAACTTACCAATAATGGAGACTCGGATAAGAAGAGCAAGCTACTCAATATCTCAGAGCTAGTTGGTCTTAAGGTGAGGACTCGAACTTGTGTTTCCCATCTCTTAATTCAAATCTTTTCTTATTTTGACAGAATTTGCTCTGATGTTGGGATTCCATAGTAGCTTTAAATGGTTTACTATAATAGTGAATTAAATAGCTTAATTATTAATTAAATAATATTTTTCACTTAATTTAACTATTTACTTTTTTCTGTCAGAATTGTGTTTCTTGATCCAAATGATACCCAAAGAAACAAAGCACTAGTTTCTCATAAAAATAACAGAGACCAAAGTCATGGGTTTGTCATAAGATGTTTTAACTTTGGGATGCTCATTTTCTATTTGAGTCCTAACAAACATAATTATATGCTCTTTCTTTCTAATTACTTAAGACTGTGATAAGATCTATGGACTCAAGAAGCAATAAAATGTCCACTATGATGTCCAGAGTGTTTTAGATAAAAACAATTTTAACCATCCAGATAAAAAAGTCCCTTGGTAACTGAGCCAACAGCACCCTCTGGTTGACAGCAGCAAAGGCAAGCAACAAAAACTATAACTGTCCAAAATAAAGTTTTGTGATTCCACAGTATCTTGCCCACATCTTTTGGATTTAAAATCTCTGGAATTGAAATATAATTTTTTTAGTCTCCGTCTTTAATTATCATATCAGTCAAATTTCTTAGTTATAAACAACAAAATCCACTCTGGTTAGTTTAAGTAGAAAAAAATTTGTTCAGAAAAGGCAATTCTTTGAGAGAGAACATAGGTTACTAGTTGCCTAAGCTGAGGGTAGGAATAAAGAAGACTGACTGCAAATGGGTATGACATCTTTTTGAAACACTAGAAATGTTCTAAAACTAGATCGTGGTGATGGTTGCACAACTCTGAGAATTTACTGAAGATCATTGAATTGTATACTTAAAATAGGTGAACTTTATAGTATATAAATTGCAATTTAATAATGCTCTTTGGAGACCTCCATTTTGGGCTAAAATTTAGTAAGAGGGAGCAGATATCCTCTCCAACATGAAATAACCAAAAAAGACCAAAATGTACACGAAACAACCACTTTTTAACACTCAGAAAATAGGCAGTCAAGATCAGAAATCCCAGACAGACTGGATACAAATGAGGTGGGCCCCATGATTATTCCAGCTTATTATATTGAAGACTTTCAGGCTTTGGTTCAGATAAAGGGGATGGAGGTAGAGTCCAGTGGGCTCCTGACTTTGAGGACTTGAAGCTGAAAGTCTGGAAGGACCAAAGCAGCTGGAATTCTTAGCATGGAGTACTGAACAGGTATTCAGGTACAGGAGTTACACAGAGAGGGAGCTTTAGAGATTTGCAAAGGGTCCCCTCAAGTATTCTGCATTTGCATGTGAGGAAATTATCTAAGCTCAGGAAAAGAACCACCTGAAAAAAAAATCAGAAGGAATAGCCAGATTAAAATTCACCTTATAATTCACAGAGCATTGGGTAGAGTAGTGTCTTGCTTCAATAGTGAGGAATAATGGCTCTAGACATCAACACAGCAAGATACAAAAGGGTCAAATTGCTAACCAAGTGATAATGGGGTCCTAGAACAAAGCTAAGGAATATTTACAGGAATACAAGAGCTTCTAGCACCCAATAAGGTAAAATAAAAATATTTGACATAGAATAAAAAAATTACCAGGCATACAAAGAAGCAGGAAAATATGACCCATAATGTGGGGGAAAAAAGAAAATCAATCAAAATTAAACCAGAACTAACACAAATATTAAAGTGAGCAGTAATAAAATTAAAGCAATTATTATAACTCTATCATATATCTTCCAACAGTTAAGTAGATGTAAGATATTTATATAAAACAAAAGTTGAACTTACAAAGACGAAAACTATTATGTGTGATATTAAAAATCCCCTGGATAAGATTTAGGTGAACAAGATGTTGCAGAAAAAAAGATCAATGAATTCAAAAACATAGCAATAGAAACTCTCCAAAATGAAACATGGAAAGAAAAACAAATTTTAATAGATGAGCAAAGCATTAATGAGGTGTTAGAAAACTTTTGGTAGTCTAATATATGAGTGATTATAGTCCCCAAAGGAGAAGAGCATGGAGAATGAAAAAATATTTGAGAAATATAATTAAAATTTTCTGAATTTTATGAAAACTATAAACCCATAAATTAAATAAGCTCAATAATATTCAAACACAAGCAATAAGAAGAAATGAACTATTTATATATACAATACCATGGATGAATCTCAAAATAATTTTGTTTGGTGAAAGAAGCTAGACAAAAAATTCATACTGTGTGATCCTATTTATATAAAATTCTAGAAATGCAAACAAACCTGTAGTGACTGAAACAAATCAGGGATTGACAGGGAAGATAGGCAGAAGGAAGGAATTACAAAAGGGCATGAAGAAATTTGGGAGGTGGTGGATATATTCATTATATTGATTTTGGTGACAGTTTCACAGGTGTATACATATGTAAAAATATACCAAATTAAACACTTTATAAGTATAGTTTATTAGATGTCAATTATATCTCGATGAAATATATAAATATGTTAAAAATATTAATATATTAAATATGTTTGAATATGTATATAATAAAATTATGTGAACCTTGCCAAAATCAATACAAAAGCATAGATCACCAACAATCAAATAAAATATAAGTAAATAAACAATAACAATTTGTAGTTCTGAGAACCATTTTGCAGGATATAACGATAAATGTGTATGTGCTTGCAAGAACATGACAGAAACTTGAGCTGATGAGGAAACCACAGCTGTCACTGTGGTCTCTGAGCACTGCATGCTGGAACCAAGCTCTGATGATATCACTACAGCCACCATAACCAAGGCCTCTTTTTCATAAAGAACTTTTCCAAATATCACGCCCATACCTGAAGCCGAATACCTCTGCCAGTACTTGCATCAGAAAAGTGCAAACTTTACTTAATGCCTCATTCTGCCCACTTGGAGTCTCTTTCAACTTCACATGATTGATAAAGCCTGGGTCACATGTCTGTATCCAGCTGCAAGAAAGCTGGAAATTTGAGTTTAAAATCCATGTAGAGCAGGGAATACTTATGATGTATTAGTTTATAGATAGATAGAAAAGTTATTTAGAAGACCCTGGGCAGCTATGAATAATGATGAATGTACATTACAATCATTTTTCAGAATTAGACCCAAGCCAAAAATACTAACATTTAACATCACTTAAACATCACTTTCTAGAAAAAAATAAATTTGTAAACATCAGTACTTTAAAATTTAGATATGACCCTTTTCATAATTTAATGTTTGAAAGTGGTACTCAGGAGATGGATTATACAGTTTTATTTTCATAATTACATCAAAAGAATATGAAATATATTAGGATTAATTACCTGTATGTACTCTTTACATTTTAAAGGCTGTTCCTATAACTTCTGTAACTTTGAAAGTAGTGATCACACCTTGGGCAAAATGCAATCAGGTCTCCAGAAGTTGCACTGAAGTACTGACTAGTAACTCTACCTGATGAGGCAGAATTAACAATTAATGATGCAGAAAAGTTGGGGTAGATATACAAAGCACAAGAAACAAGTTGGTACATCTTGATAAGTACACTTAATTTTCTACAGAAACTGATCAAGAAACTGAGTCAAGAATGTATTCTAATTTTGAAGACCTTTTCAGGGAAAAAAAAAATCTTGACTGATGGATTCTCTCACATTAGTGAGAAGAAAAGAAACAGATGTTTTCAGGGTTTTAGTTCAGAATTAACACAACAGGATCAAATGTGGAGGGAAAACTAATGAGTTGGAACTTAAGAATCATGAAATAAGTACTCTTAGTTCTCAACTTTTATTTTATTTGAACCTTGTAATAAGAAGAATTAGGTTCAGAAAAAAAATAGTTAAAGTTTAAGCAAGATAGAAACATGGTTCTCTCTCACATTCATTAAGTCTGAAAGCTGGGTTGGTAGGGGCTCCATAGAATCAAGGACTCAACTCTTCTTATGTGGCTTTCTTTCTCGAAGTTATCCCATGGTGCAGGAGGGTTGCTAGAGCTTCAATCATATCCATATTTCAATCAGTAGAAAAGGAAAAGTAAGAAAGAAAAAGAGTCTGCCCTCTCCCCTTAGAGATATTTTCTATAAATTACACATACCACATCACCTTCATCTCATTGGCCAGAACTTAGTCAGTGACTACCCCTATCTACAGTAACACATAGTCTTTATTCTAATTACAACATGTATCCAGCCACAAATCATGGCTTCTTTTTCAAAGGAAGAAAACAGATAGTGGGTAATAATTAGCATGTAGCATAAAAACTCAAGATGAATGTCTGTAGCAGTACTATTTCTCCCACTCAAAAAAGTAAGTGGTACTAACAGCATCATCATAGAAATCACTTGGAATCCAGTCAGATTTGTAAAGCAGGAAATCATTCACAATCTTTGTTACCTTGATCATAAATGACCAATTACTTGAAAGACACAACAGATCACAATATACCAAAATGTCAGGGCATCCTGAGCACACAGAGCCAAATCAATGGCATTAAATCATCATAGCCACCTATGGTCATCAATCTATGGATAATAATCTAAGGTTATCAATCACTGAACACTTTATATAGGGTCAAATGAACATATCCCAGTCACATGGATAGCATATATACTGCCACAGGTCTGAGATATAATCCTGATATAAAATATAAAAGACAGCTTGCAGGCATCAAAAATATAAAATTGTCAGTTTGGATAACCACTTGGTTGATCAGTTCAAAATATAAGATAGCCAGAATGAGTTTCAACAAATAAAATTATTAAGACATTTTTCTAACTAAGAACTATATGCTATTTTATATCACATCTTTCTCTAGGAAAAAAAATCAAAAGCTATATGTTCCCATTAGTCAGATACAAAAAAAAAAAAAGAAAAGAAACTGGAAGAAACATTAGTGAGAAAGAAAAAAGACTAAACTGTATAAATGTAATAACTGCTAACATTTTTCTTTGCCATTACCTTGGCTATCAAAGGTTTGTATGGAAACTCCTGATTTACGGCCCTTTCAGGTAGACACTGCTGAACAAAGCCACATTGATTTCCCAGGACCCAAGGTGGGGCAGTTCAAGGCTACTAACAATTGTAATTCACACTTCTGTTGGTTAACTATCTATGAATCGAAGCTGACCTAGACCAAATTTATGAATGGGGCTGCACTTGGCTTACCTGTCTTATCGCTGACAAATAAAAACTTTTACCTTACCATAAGTCATATACATGAGCACACCCTGGACTTCTGACCCATCTCAGTGCTGGCTTTCTGGTTCAAAGACCTTAAGACTCTCTTTGAAGATTATGCACCAATAAAGTATATTAATCTTTGATAAGCTAGACCTTTAACTGCTGTGAACAGTATTATCACAGCAAGAAGACTAAGTTAAAGAAATTTGGTAGAAAAATTCAATGCATTTGTTCCCAGGTTTTCCTTAGGTTAGTGTCATTAACAAACCAAAAGTTTTTTATAATATATTTAATTTCCTCTCTACAAAATATTATAAGTTTAAGCAAAATGATCAGGTATGCATTTTAGAAAAATAACTGAACAAAGAGAAAGACACACTGGAAAATGGTCAAAGAGGAAACAGAAAGACAATTATAGAGATAAGAAGTGATAAGATCTTCAACTTAAAAACACTGGGGAAAAGAAAAAGAAGATAGATTCAAGACATATTATGAGATAGTAACTACAGACCTTGTAGATTGATTGGACGAGGGGGTAAGAGAGAATAGTGTGAAATGGTACCATAAATATCTCAGGTTTGAGCAACTAGGTAGCTGGTTTTGTCATCCTCTGAAATATGGTTTCCAGGTGAATGAAGTCATCTAGGGGAAAGATGGTGAGTTTAGTTTTGATAATGTTCAGTCTGAGCTGCCTATGGATCATCAGAAGATGCAGGAGGCAATAGATTATCAATCTGAAACAGCACAACTCATGGTACAAGGGCTCACAGACAATAAAACTTAGAGACATTCTTTAACTACAGAATTATACTGATTTTTTTTTGTTGAGAATCATCAAAAATACAATGTATAAATGAAAAAATACATACAAGATACTATATATGCCACAAACTGTAAAAGTATCAGTCAGTTTTGAGATTAGTCTCTAGTCCTTCCTCACTAAGGAATTGGTATTGACCTCAAACAGTAGGGTAACAGCCTCTCTAAAATCCTTTCTATGGTATTCTATTCGTGCACCATATTACCCAAGTTGCATTAAGTTTGACCCACAGTGTGATGTGGGCTTATTTCTAAGCCTCAAGCTTTGCTCATGGACTTGCAAAAGACTGAATACTGAGTCTCTCTTTCTCAACTCCCTTGGATGTCTGCACAGTGATGCTGACTCCTGGATTCTCCCCTTGAGGTTATTATTCTTCAAGTGCAAGGGCTGTGTTCTTTTTCTCTTTTAAATGGCTAAAGTTACTTCATGATGTGTCAATTGAACAGATTCCAAAGCCCTAAGGATTATATGAATTTCTTCTGCCTAGAGTCCCATTCACAATACTATTATATGCCCCTGGAAGTAACTCATTAAGAATACTACTGCCTGCTCTCTTCATGTTCCAAATTACATGAATTACACTAAGCAAACACTCTTCTAGGCTGAGTGATTGTGTCTTTTTTTCTAGATTGCTAATGACCTAGAGAAGGTAGTATATGGCTTCGTGAGAAAAAATGTCCAGAAGCCATCTGTTGAAGATGCCTATCTTCTGCCCCATCAGGTGACTCAGAAGTAAGTCAGCAAGAAACAAACAAGGATTTTCCTCCCAGTTGCTCATTTCCTAAACTTATTTAGGTTGTGTAGACACACTGCACAATGCCAATCACAATTAAGAAGGAAGTTTCCCTCCTCTTGATTGCCTCACCAGTAGGAAGTGGTCATACAAGAATGCTCTTAGGTCCTCCAGTATGGGGAAAAACAAGATTTTGAGCATCCATTCAATCTTATACCAAAGGAAATATAGCCACATAATGAGCAATACACCCTTTAATAATGACTATCCAACTGGAGATCCTGTCCTTCAGATCTCAGATGTAAGGTTAAGAGAGCATGGTCTCTGGTGTCAGATTGCCTAGGCTCAGAGCTTCATTCAGCTGCTTATCAGCTGTGTGGCACTGAGCAACTTACTTAACCCCGCTTTTACTTACCTTCCTCACCTGTAAAATTGAAATAATGATAGAACTGAGGTCATGATGTTAACCTGAGGTTCAAATGACATATTAAATGATATACATTAATAACATTAACTATTAATTTAAAGAAAAAACTTTTTTGAATTTTTGTTTGTTTTTGCATTTTTGTGTGTGGGGGGGGTGGTTGTTTTGTTTTTTCTTTAAATGAAGATTGGAATCTAATACTGCCAGATGGAAACCAGAGAAGAGTAAACAACAAGGGATCTTCATGGATGGGCACACACCATGCTTTGCTCCACTGTTCCAGGCAGTGACCCATCAGTATATGTCACTCAGAGAAGAAGAAAGCACAGTGGTATATCCTGGCACCATAGCATTCCCCTGAATGACAAGCAGCTGGGCTAGAACAAAGCCAGGAAAGAAATGCAATCTCTTTGAAAAATAAAATCACAACACATCTTCCATTTTGAAAGCCTAGGGAAAAGAGGCAGCTATACAGAATAAAGCAGCAAATGCGTTTTGACATCTTCCAATGAAAAGCAGCAGAGAAGCACACCCGATTATTGTGAAAAATCCTTACTTATATATACACTCAAGACTTTGGCCATCACCCGAATTGCGCTGTAAAAAAAAAAAAAAAAGAATAGGATTTTGACTATTTTTCCCTAATAGGGCATAAAATTCTTTTTATTCTTCCTAGATTTGGCTGATGCTGCCACAGCTGTTGCATAAGTCCCCTGAATAAGAATTTTCCCATTGTAACCTGAATATGTTCACTTTTCTAAGAATGCTGTGTCAGAGTAATTTTTAGATTCCTAAAATTTTTATCAACCACAAAGGTAGAAAAATAAAATTTAATCCATTATTAGTTATTATAACCAGATTATACATAGTGATTAGAGTCAGAAACCAAGAAAAGGGGATAAAGAAAGGAAAAGAGAGGCCAGTGACAGAGGAAAAAGAAAAAAATGAGAAGCACACACCTGCTGGAAATAATAAGAAAAGTGCAAGCTAATATTTATGCAGGCATTCACTTTCTCCCTTCCGACTATAGCACGTTTATTTAATGAGTCTCTCTCTATCAACTTGTCAAGCAAAACAGCTGCACCTTCTGCGCCTCTAGCTCAGGGAAAGGAACTAAAGTGTCATGTCCCCACAAAGCTTCCTAAGTTAGGTGTCTCAAGGATATTGTTCAGGGAAAGCAAAAATCCCAAAGAACCAGAATCTCCTCCATCTAAAAATTGCCTCCGCCATCTAGTGGCAGCATGTAACATGCCGCTAAGAGGCTATCAACCTAGAGCTTCTGATTTTATTTTCTGTAGTTAGACCTAAATTATCCTCCCAATCTCAGGATGTCAATGCTCGGAGAGACCTGAGGAAGACAATGGTCTCAACTCTGGCTGCACAAGGGAATCATATGGAGAGCTTTTTAAAAATATATTAGTACTTGGGTTTCACGCCCAAATATTTATTGCAATAAAAAAATAATTTTTAAAAATAAAACAATTTATTTTGGTCAGATATAATGAATAAGAATTTCTAGGACTAGGGTCCAGGGATTGTTATTTTTTTAAAGCTCTTCTTCAGGTCACTTAAGCTGACTTTGGCCTTGAGAACCACTGAGATAATCCAACTCTTCCTTGTTTTAAAGTGTGGACTGGAAGAATGAGTTACCCTTTCTCATTCAGTTGCTGGAGGAGCAAAGATGGGAACCGAGGCCCTCACCCAAGTTGTGAGGTATTGTTAGACAAGGTGAAAATCACAAGACTGCCTAGGGTCAGGACAAATGGGAAGCAAGCATCATCAGCCAGACTAGAACTATAATTTCCTTTTAGAGTGGATTTGCTTTGCCCTTTAATTCCGCACCCTGCCCTAAAATATGCCCCAAATATTTTCAAGCTAAATTGACAAATGTTGACACAAATGAACATTGTATTCATTTGAAAAGATACTTTTTTATAATAAAAAATGTAAACCTCATAAATAGAATGTAGGTTTTTAAAAAACATTTTATTACATTTATTAAATTTCTTTTTAATGATGTCTATGTGAACCAATTTTGCTGGCATTAGGAAGTAAAAAGATAAATTCTTTTAACTTGGCTCTCTTCAAAAGAGATGTGGAACAAAAAAATAAATATAAGCCAGTAATGTTTAAATTTAATTTTCAAATAAATCAGAGTGAAAGGTAATGAAGACGGAATAACAAGACAAAATCAGGAGGAGTTAGTACACAGTTCCTTAGTTAGATATTAGACAAATTCTCCTGAGCTCATTAAAGCTAATAAAAAGTGGGGGGAGATATGATCAGTTACAAGATTTTCATTCTCTGTTTGATAAAAAAAAAAAAACAGACCAGTTATTCAGAATTAAGAGTAGGAGATTTAATTTTTTTGACAGAAAATAAAGTAAATCAATGACACCTATTACCTAGTGATAAATGCTATGAAAAAAAAAATGGAGCACAGAAGACTAGGAGTTAAGTAGTAAGCAGCATAACCAGGAAGGATGTTGCTGAGAAGATGAGGCACCAAGTCATACAGCTACCTGTGCAATAATTTTATTTCTTACTCACATGAAGCCCCATGTAGGTCGATGTGATGATCCTGATCCATCGAGTAATTCGGAGGACCAGAACTTCTCGCGCCCTTGCTCTCCCCCAGGTCCTCCAGGTTCTTCTCCCCACTCAGCCGAATAATGCGGAAAGAGAAAGAGTGTGAAGGGCACACACACTCCTCCATTTGAGGAGACAGGCATCATCCTCTCTCATTTCCATGGTGAGAACCAGTCATATAGCGCCACCTACATGCGACAGGTCTGGGAAATGTAGACAGTGGTGTGCCGAAGAAGATGAAAGAATATGCATATAGATGAGCATTAGCAGTACCTGCCCTACGCCAGTTAGGAAGCTACTGCAGTTATTCAGAGGGAAGATCATGCTGACTGGGACCAGGGATGACAGCAGAAGTGGTGAAAACTGAAAAAATTCTGGATATATCTTAAGTTAGAGCTCACAAAGTTTTCTGAGAAATCAAATATTGAATGTGAGAGAACAAGAGCGTCGAGCTTAAAGCCAAGAGAGATGAACTGCCAGCGCTCAGACATTCCCACCCAGGGGCGTCTTAAGAGAATTCAATTTGCCAGCGTTAATTCCTGTGTGGCTCTTATTTGTGGTCAAAAGAGGAGAAAAATTTTTTTTAAGAATGTCCAGGTAACAGAAGCAAGCAATATTAATAACAAGACAGTGACTCTTTCTAGACCACGAAGTCCTTCTGAGAGAAAGATGGAGGACGTGTTTCAACATAGGGCTCTGGACACAAAGACATAACACTTAAAAATAAAATTCCTCAAAAGCAAAATGTAGAGTTAGACAGTTGAGCATTCTCTTGTGCAAATCATAGCACCTGAGGGAGCAGCAGATGCCATAGTCACTTCTGATACATTGGCAGTGCCCTACTAGTTTGAACTCTCTGGTGAAGTACCCACGTAAGACATACTCCAAGAAATATTTGGTATAGGGGAGAGGGTGCTTTGATGACAACAAGAACCAGAATTTTTGAGAAATAATAAAAATGTTTTGTGTTCCCCACCAATATGCCTTTCTCTTTATTTAGAAGAAGGACGAAACATATGGTACCCTATTTCCCCCATATACACACACGTGTGCACACACACACATATTACATGCATACACACACATACCTCAAGTAGTAAATTCTGTACTCAATGACAGAGAAAAGAGGCATAGCAAATTCATTTTTTTTTTTTAAAAAAAAAAGAAAGCCGACTGCTAAAAGCTTTTCTTCGTATATTTTGCTTCCAAAAGTCTAAGCCCATTTTGAGGACAGGGATAAAAGAAAATACTCCTGAAGAGATCAAGCCAAATATCAAATATTAAAGCAAAAGAATTTTTCTTAGATTAAATCAAATTTTCCTCAAGTAGAGAGACAGGCAGGAAGAAAATGCAGTGTTGCTAGAGAGGCTGTATTTTCAACAAGGAAAGAGGCTGATGTTAGAAGCTGTACAAATCCTGTCTTTCTTTAAAATTTTGATATATTGTTGATCATAGATTATTTAAATTTTTGAATTTTGCATTAAAATATGATTTATGTAATACTGAGTTTGGTGGTACCCCCTTAGTCCTAGTCTTAGTGCCACATCATTAAGAAAGATGCCAATGCTCCAAGCATCCCACAACATGAGACCCAAAGTGTCAAGCTAACAGAATGATAGACCCCCAATGGCAATCTCAATGGATAGATGATCTATAAATAAAGAGTCTCCTCTGATTTCCCCAAATTTTGCACTATGTAAGAACGTCACACTACAGAATTCAATAAACCATAAGAAAAAAATAAGGTTAATAGCAAAATTAAAGTTAGGAATAAAAAAAATTGAGTTCTGATTCTTACCCATTTGAGTTCATGGACCATTCACATCTGTTTTACCAATAATTCTCAACACTAGCTGCATATTAGAATCTCCTAGAATGCTTTTTTATACATAACAAAGACAAGGCCCCAAAAGCAGAAGTTCTGATATAAATGGTATGTTTTAAAAGCTCCCCAAGTTATTCTAACATGCAGCTAGGTCTCAAAGCCATTGCCTTAAACTATCAGGCATCAGTGGTGCATGCTGTATACACTCTGACAGTTGAGCCTAGTAGACGTCCAGCAAAACAACAGCCTCCCCTCCTTGTCTTCTTATCTTCCCTTCCTATGTGGCTTCGAAACAAATCTCAGTGTATATACTGCAGTGAAGCATAAAACAAAACCAAGCTCACTACAAAAAGTAAGAAAGCTGGAGAACATAATTAAAACAACAAATTGTAAAAGCATCCCTTTACCTAAAACACAAAGTGTCAATTCTTAAAAAAAGTGTGTTTAGATTTGTCATCATTTATTTCAAGACATCAAAGCCATTTTGCAGTTAGAGAAATTAGAAAATAAGAAAACACATTTAAAATAAAATAGCACAAAAATGACCTTAGTTATTTTTTATGAAATTAATTCATCATCATAGCTTAAATATTTTCTCTATGATACATGAAAGCAACATACATGGTAACACCTTTACCTCTTAAAGCCTGAAAGTAAAGCATACTTCTCTACTCTGTGTTGATAAGGACCTGGTTGAGATGAGGTTTAACCCTGATTTTCAAGGTGCTTATAATCCATTGGTAGTAGAGCATTCAGCATCATGACATCATGATGGATGTCCCTGAAATAGCTTGTGAAGCAGGTTACAACTTCAGACAGCTTTATTAACCCATCTGTTCACTCATATGAGTGAAATCATTCCTCTAAAAAATACAAATGACTATCACCTCAAATGACAGAGCTGCAAATGAGATGTTCATCTTGAAGGAGAATTCTCCTGCCCCTAAGGAAATGTTACTGCCAGGATAAATAGAACTACAAGCAAACTGAAAAAGAACTATTTCTCCTGTGTGACAAATAAAACCCCTACAAGAGGCTTATGAGTAGGCAAGAGAAACAGTCAAACACAAAGGTGACTGAAAGTTACGAGTAATGGACAAAAATATCCCTTTTTCCATCTACCCAGGTACCAAAGAACCCAGAAATTCATCATTGGCACAGGAGTTTTTTGGATTAAATAATGCCATTTCCTTGTAGACTATTTGTAAATATACACACTTAATAGGGCCACGTAAAAGCTAAAGCACTGTTACTAATGATTACATTTAATTGAATTGTTGATATAGCTCAGAAGCACTGAGCACCTGAGTTGGAGAAAGATTGTCCAGAAAGGATAGTGAATGAGACAGAAAAAAATTATTACTTTATACTTTGATCTGGGATTCACCCAGCCTGTGATCTGAATGCCATCATCTGCTGACTCCGCTCGATTCTCAGTCTGCCCCATATTTGAAACCACTATTGGAACACCACCTCAGAGATGCACGTGATGAAAGATGATCTGAAAACCGAACAAAGAACAAGTTCCTCATCTTGAACCCACGGAGAGGAATCCGGGGGTAGAATTCAAAGGATCTTTAAACTTGAAAAAACTAAATTACATCATTTATCTTCGCAAATAATTAACTGAAATTGAGTCTTGCATTCAAATAAAAATATGGATACCAAACCACAGTTGTAACAGCAGTACCTGTAACTTTGTCACAGATGGAATTTACTCATATTTTGATTTCTCCTTGCAATTTTTGCAGTTATATTAAAATGTTATATATTGTCATTACTTCGGAATTCTGATGGTTATTAAGCCAGCCATTAGATTCTGTTATTTAACATGTAAATAAGAAACACATATTATTATATCATAATTTTTAAATTATTTTGATAACTATATTTCAATGCAATGTATTTTCTTTGAATAGTTTATATTTTATATCGTACATTTAAAACCATACTGAGGAAGAGTAACAAGTTTCACCAGACTGCCAAAGTAGTCATGACAAAAAAAAAAGTTTAAGAACCCGTGAAATAAAGAAACTCCTCTTTTCATTGCAATAACTGATAGATTTTTGTACATTCTTACTACATATTCCAAGTATATAATCCTAAAATTTATATCTGTAAGGTAGGCAAGAAACAAAATAACCTCTACTAGATTATTTGCTACCAGTGGCCCTCTGGGCTTCATGGTGAGGTAAACAAGGCAGATCCTCCATGCTTCATTCAAAATAACAAACTAAAAGTTATTCTCTGCATGATGATCAGTCTTCAGTGATATGAAATGCTTTCTTTCACTTGCGTTTCTTAAAAAAGGAAAGAAGTTGTTCACTACCCATTCATGCTAGCTGTCCTATTTCTAACTTCTGTAGTGACTTGCTAGAGGACTATAGCAATTAACTTAACCTTTTGGAACTTCCACTTTTCTACATGTAAAAAGCATAAAGCTGTAGGTCATCAAACTATATAACTATAGCTAAAGGTTCTTAGCCATCAAATGCTGCTATTATATGATCGTAAAATGCTATAGCACAAAAAAAAAAGCATTCTGGAAGGATAGTGAAGCCTAACTCTTATTGATTGGTATAGTACATTGGCCTCAACCTAAATTTGTAGAAGTCAACTTTGTTGGCTTTGACCCTGCCACCAGGCGCTTGTGACCTGCAACTTCCCATACTACAGTGCTGGTTGCTGCCAATGGTTCAGTTGCACTCCCACCAGCTTAGTTACCACCACCCTTACATCTCCACTGAAGCTCCTGCCCAGTTCCAGAGGAAGAACTGAGAGAATGGAATGTGACTAGTTCTCAGGTTAACAGGCTTGAGGGAGGCCTGGTCTTCCAACTGTCATAGGGCCCCCCAACAGAAGATTCCTTTTAGGAGAGAGGCATCCACAGATCAGTCTTGACAGATCTGCTTCAAGTGATCTCACATCTCTTTTCAAAGGAGAATCGGTGAAGACTTGGTGCCTTAATAGGTGGTGGCAAAATAATAACTGCCCATTGTCAGAGGGCACTCAGAACATCAAGGAGAACTAAACAAATTCACAGATATCAAATGCACACTTGTACAACTAACATAATTCAAATACATCCAACATTTAAATCATTCCTGCAGGAACTCAACACAGGCAGTAATTACATCATCCAAAGAAACAAAAGACTCTCTTATAACCAATTAAACTCATTTGAGTCAATTATTCAAACATTTCCTGCCAATACATAACTCGAGCCTTCAAGTCAAAAGAATTTGTTTATAAACTGACTAATTGCCTCCAGAAATTGGCTCCCTGAAAACATTATAAAATGTCCCAGTCCAGAGAATCCTGGCCCTCAAGGGGATTTTCCAGCTCTGCCCCACAACATTCTGTATCTTACAGATGTGAAATCCGGAAACCACAGAATTTTAAGGGACTTCTCTGAGACAGGTGACTTCTGTAGTAGAAAAAGAACTGGACTCCCAGACTAAAACTCTGAGGACAATATTCTTATTTCACACATAAAGAAAAAGTATAAACTGAACTTTTCAAAAATTACATTAACAGACCAGCATGTTTATTTTGTGTGCATATTGTGTGGCCCAAATTTTAGATGACAGTTCAGTTCAATGGTATAAAAATTGAACAACTCCGTTTTCAATTTTCCAAGGAATGTGGCTTTTGTTCATTATAGCTCACCATTGAAAAAAAGACTTTTTTTGTCATGACTGCTTTGGCAGTCTGGTAAAGCTTGTTATTCTTCCTCAGTATAATGTTTTTAATGTACAATATAAAATACAAACAATTCAAAGAAAATACATCACATTGAAATATAGTTATCAAAATAACTTTAAAATCATGATATAATAATATGTGTGTTTACACATTAAATAACAGAATCTAATGGCTGGCTTAATAATTATCATAAATCCAAAGTAATGACAATTTCTTCTCACTTTTGACATACCCTGTCACCTTTAATTAGGCCAATAAACACCCTTCCTCATATTTCCACTCCCTTCCACATGTGTCCTGGAATCATCTCTCCACAAACTCAGTGTCACTTACCTACACAATCAAAACAAGAGTTCAAGTTGCAGTGGGTAAATTTAGATATTAACATGCATCATTTAAAATTTTTCAGATTTGCAATTAAAATGCAATTGTAATATTGCTTAGGACATAACTATTTATTAAAGTTATTTGCATGTATTAGATGAAAAATTATTTCATACAGCCAATGCTGAGATTTATCTACTAAGGTTACGTAAACCCACACAGAGAAAGCCACCATGACCATAAAGGAGAGGAAAAGAGGGATTATGCACAATTATAATCTATACTGGGGATAGATTGTGGGTCAGAGGTTAAATCTATAAAAACACATATACCCCCATAATCTGAACAGCAGAGCAATGCTGATAATAGGGTTATATGGTGATGATATATAGCAGAATGTTGTAACGGTTGAATGGCTCTGCCACTGAAGCAAGGCTATGTATAAATTTATAAACTGAAATTTCTTTCTCTCTCTTCTTTCCTTCCTTCCCTCCTTCCTTCCTGCCTGCCTTCCTTCCTTCCTGCCTGCCTGCCTTCTTTCTTTCCTTCTTTCATTTTTATGATAGTATGAGAAAAAGCAAATATGACTGAGGTCCTACATCTGGTTTCTGGCACTAGCTCCCTATTTTGTGATGTTTGGCTTAAATAAAGATTTCTATGCCTTTGATCGCTCCTTACTTAATATGTATTTACTTATCTACTAGGTCAAAGCCCTAGCAGATAAATGTGTGAAGGAAGGGAAGTTTTCCTCCTACTCACACATAAATGTGAAGCAGCCTTGTATCTGGGACCCTCCGCTGGTGTTAGAGGCAACATACAGGGAGCAAAGCACTCATTCCTGAGATGTGTCAGGGAACGACGAACCAGTTCCAACACACATTCACTGACATTGCGCCCAATGAGAGATTCCGTCTGTCTTCTGAAAAGTTATACAGTCAAAAATTCAAAACACATTAGGCAGCAGTTGAATGTCTCACTCCTCAAGCCAAACTAACCTTAGGTGCAAAATGTATCAGTTGGGAGAGAGAAGGAAGGACCCCTTTTCCTTTAAACCGTGGAATATATATTTTTCAGTCTTAAAAGGTAAATCGAACTAGAGATTTCCTCTTGCAAGTTGCTTGCACTAATCCAGGCCTTAGAGATCAGCTTTCTCATCATCTAGAAATTTGTAATGTAGACCAAATAATTTTTTAAATGTTAAAATAATAAATAATTTTCCTACAAAGCTCTCCAATGAATAAACTGCAATAATCCTTAACATGTTATATCTTTAATTTTTCAGATTTGTATGAAAGTGAAAATTAGAGGGATATTCATGAAAAGTATGAATCTACAGTCCACTAAGACTTCTCTTAGATTTGCTAGTAAAATCTCAGTAAGCCTATTCAGGAATAATTTTTCACTTTTTTTCTATAGAACATTAAAAATTAGCCTTTCTACCATTTTTTTCTTTCTATGAAATGCAATTATAAATAAAAAAGTAATAAACGAGAGAGTGGGAAAGGAGATACAGGCACAGTTTGTAAACACATTTTTAACCCACAATTCCCAAAGGAAAACATTGCTTTCCCAAGAGAGATCTTTCAGTTATTGTCTAAAAGATGGGTAGAATTTATACAGTCACTGATCAATACATTGGTCTATTTCTGCTCACAGTGTGCTTTTAGTTTCTGAAGGCAATGGTACCTGTATACACAGAACAATCACTACCACAGCAGGCGCAGCAGGAGTAGATAGAGGGAACAGGCAGCATGATAATAAGAAGGCGGTTGGAAAACCACAATCTGTCAAGCCCTGGAAAAGAAATGTGGTCATGAGCAAATTCAGCCTGCAATCAGAGGCAGAGTTTTTATGCTATGGGGCTGAATGATAATGATCAGCCCAGACATGTGTTGTCATCTTTCCTCACTTTTCAAATAAAAAAAAATTTTTTTAAAGGTGTTTTTGCTTCAAGTATGACATTGCAAACATGATAATAATATCTAGTATTGACAACTGGCTTGTCTCGCCTCTAAACCAGAGGTGGGGTGTCCTTTTACGCCAACACAGAGGGAAAGTTATACCCAGGATCTAACAAACAATATGATTCAGTACTGATTGTTTCTTTTCTTTTTCTTTCTTCTCTTTCAATCTTGGAGAATAGCCAATTTGTGCAGCTAAAAAAGAATAATGCAAGCAAGCCACAAAAAGAGGTTGTAGAGCAAATCAGATATTTAATAAAGAAAGGAAAAGGCCATTTCAATGCAGATTTCAATTAGTTTCAAGTCCAAAGGTTTCCCACAGGTCCCCAGCACGAACCTGTGAGTTATACTGAGTGAGATTCAAATGCCCTTTTTCAAAAAGAACTAGGACATATCCCTGCGGTCTCTGACACAGGCAGGAAAACTGATTTAGTGGCCTAATTCTATTCTCAACAATTGAAACTCCAGTATTGAATTGGTGCCTTCTGGGCATTTTCCTGACATTTTAATGATGCTAAGCTATTCACCATTTGGCTTCTTACAAATTGATATGTATAGCTGGAATCATAAACATGTGTAAAGGTAAATTTACTATCCAAACACTTGAATGAGGAAAGACAAACTGCAGGGAAAACTATAAAGAGAAATCAGACTTAGCTTTAAAAAGCGGTGGGGGGATCACAATGTGCTGAACACCACTAAAACACTCTTAAGCATAAAGACAGCAAGTCATTCAAAAAATGCCAGTGCCAAGGGACGGCTTAGAGGAAGATGGTATAATTTCCATCAACTTCCTCATCCTTTATTCTTTAATATGCACAATCAATGCTTTTCCTGTCTTATGTAAATTGTTTTGCAAATGTAGGTTCAGACAACTCTATTCTGTGCTGCACCCCATGAGGCAGCTGCCTGAGCCACTCCTTTATATATATTAAGGAGCTGCCACAAAATTCAGATGACTCAAATTGAATCTGTTATATGTCAGGGTCCATCTATAATTTGTACCAGCCAGTTAGTTGTAAGACACCAGAGTGCAAATCCCTCTACCAAATATGCAAATGGAGAAGGTCAGAGGGCAGCAGAGAGGGGACGCTATAAGTTAGCAGGAAAGAGATTGGGGGCAGGGGGAGCATTATAGCTAGAGTCACATGAAAGGCAAGCAGAGTGGCTTGATGTTCGGTAGCTATTTCTGAGAAAGCAATATATAGATTCTTTAAGAAAACTAGAAGATAGAAGGTTAAGAATATTTTCGAGCTAGACTTCATTTTCAGAATTGTAACTAGAGACAAAGATGTGCTTCAACATACATTTTTTTCTGTGTATATTAGGGTTCATTTACAGAATAAAGATTTAAAACAAGCAAAAACAGTCATGGGGTCTTGTTGTAGGCTTGGTTCCTGGAAATTGAACTTCCTATGGAGACATGCATATAAGAAATTACTGTAGAGAACCCTCTGAAATGAGTTATGAAGAAAAGAGGTGGCTGATCCAGCAGATGGAGAAGCTGACTCACAATGCAGTTTTCTAACAGAGGCCCCTGCTCATCCCAAAGGGTTATCTGGATCTGACCTGTCCGTTCAGAGTAATCTAATTTGAAGCAAGAGTTCTGGGGTCTTGTATCCCCGAAAAGGATCAGTCATTAGATACTCTTTCAAAGACACTGTTAAGAAAATAAAAGGACAAGCCACAGCCTGGGAGAAAACATTTACAAATCACACATCTGATCAAAGAATTGTGTTCAGAATATATAAAGAAATCTCGAAGCTATTAAATCAAATACCCTAATAAAGAGCAAAGAATTTGAAGATTCATCACAAAAAAATATATATGATTTGCAAATAAGCATATGAAAAGATGTTCAATAGTGTAACTAGAGAAATAAAAATTAAAACCACAAAGAGTTACTACTACAAATCCACTAGGATGGCGAAAATTC
Organism: Macroglossus sobrinus; assembly: GCA_004027375.1. NCBI lineage: Eukaryota > Metazoa > Chordata > Mammalia > Chiroptera > Pteropodidae > Macroglossus > Macroglossus sobrinus. The sequence continues at coordinate 231,783 of PVKZ01000333.1, read as the reverse complement.
AAAGGACGGAACATGCTGAGTGTCAATGAGAATGTGAAGGAAATGGAACTCTCATACACTGCTGGTGTGAAATGGTACAAACATTTTGGTAAACAGTTTATTAGTTTCTTCAGTTAGGTATACACTTGATAGTCCAGCTATTCCACTCATAGGTATGTACCCAAGAGAAATGAAAGCATATACCCTACAAAGACTTGTACGTGTTACTAGCACCTTTATTTGTAATAGCCAACAACTGAGAATAACCCAATAGGTGACTGGGGAAGCAAACTGTACATCCACAGACTAGAATAAAACTGAACAAACAAAAGGACTACTGATATATGCAATATACTGAGCAAAACAATTATGTTAAGTAAAAAAAGGCAGAGTACATACTGTATAATCCTATTTCTATAAATTCTTAAGAAAAAAAAATCCACTCATTCTAGTCAGAAATGATCACCCCCTGCTCACCTGTACTTATGTCACTGCTCTGCTTTCTCCCAGACTCAGCTCAGATATCACCTGGCAGGAAACCTCCCTGGGTTAGGTGCCTCTGCTATGAGTTCCCCTAGTTTCCTATGCATCTATGGGATGACATTTATGTATATGCTGATCATTTGTTTACTTATTCGTCTTATTACTAGCTAGTAAGATATTTAACAGCATCTTTTACTTTTGTATTCCCTAAACCTAGAACACAATAGCTGCTCCATAAATATCTACTTGAAATACCTATTGAAAGAAAAAGCAAATGGATGAATGAGTGAACAGAAGAACCAACAAAGGAATCAGAGAATATAATTTGGAGGCACGTTAGAGGCCCAACCCTTACATACGCAGGCAAGACCAAAATTATATATAAACAAAATACGTGAAACAGATAAAAGGTGATTTTTGCAGGCACGTATAAAATGTTTGTCTCCCACTATTACACTATTCATCTGCATCAGTTTAGCTGAAGTCTACTCTTAAATATTCAGAGTGACAGAAATATAGGTTTGGAGCAGGAAAGATAAATTAGGAATTTATAACGGAGAGTGAGGATTATGGGAGGGCCTGAGTGGCCAAGGGACAGAAGTGGGGCCTTAATGTCACCACGGGGCAGGAAGGGAGCAGCAGTAGTAAGGGCTGGGGCTGCCTGGGTGGAAATAGGGGGTAAAGTGTGGTTCAGCAAATTGACTGTCCAGTCAGAAGTTCTGAGGTCACCAGTTGCTTGACGGTGACTTTGGAAAGATGGCTTTACTTTGTAAGTCTTGGTTTCCTCACCTGTAAAAGCAGAATAATAATAGCAATGGCTACTCACGGATCAAGGGAAATAAGTAAAGCTCCTGGAACACAATAAAGACTCCACAAACACTGGCTGTTATCAGGAAGGGGCTGTGGTCCAATCTCCCCTTCCCAGCTTTTTTGTAGTCCTGCCAGCAACACCAAATGCTCCTGAAGATTTATGAGCCTTTACATACCAAGTGACAGCAAACCTCCTGGTCCCCTCAGCATCATTCTGCCTGGCCCCTGGCTTGATGGTGCACAGCTTTATTAAAGAGCTCTAAATTAGGCCCCATGATGAAAGAAGGTGTAAAAAGAATTATTCTGCCTGAAGGAAATCAAGTTAAAGTTAAAAAATTACAAAAGACTTGTCCTAACTAGTTTTTCACCTCGCTCAAAACATGTTTAAACTTCTGGTTGAGAGAAATTTAGGTTGGACTTCAGAAAGAAAGAACTAGAAAAAATGAGGATGTTAAAAACCCTAATTGATGCTCAAAAAAGTAAACAGACATTCCTTTTTCTTTCCTTCCTTCCCTTCCTACCTCCCTCTTTCCTTTCTTCCTTCTTCCTTTTAATAGTAGCACAGGAAATACTATAGGAGCTATAATGTATCAAATATAAATTGGATAGTATGATAGATAATCCACAGAATTTCAGTCTACTTGTTACCATTTTGCACTATAATTTTGTACACACACACACACACACACACACACACACACACTTTCCTCCCTCCTTCTGTCTAGCATTTCTCACACTTTACTCTGCAAGAGGATCATATGAAGAACTGGTTTCTGAAAATGCAGATTCAACCCAACCCTCCTGCACCAAAATCTCTGACAGTAAAATCTGAGAATCTGCATTTGAATAAGCTCCTGGGGTGACACAATGTATGAGAATTACTGCTCTAAAATTTGAAGTTACCCAAGGAAAAAGTTCTTTCTAAGCCCTTGGACTTCAAATCCTGTCTTTCAGGAGGCAGGAAATTAGCCTGAGGATTTGATCCTCTCTTTCTCAGTCAGCTCCAGAGAGCAGCTCTGGACCCAGACTTTTGTGACAGTGGCAGAAGAGCCAGTCCTGGTTCTTGCAGCCCCCTTTTTCTGCACCATAACCACCGACTGACCAGTAACACAGTCAGTTCCAGGCTATCCTACATGGCAGTAGCAGAATAAACAAACTGAGTTCTTGACATTTCCTTCTAGGTCCGTAAGTTACACTGCTAAATTCATATTGTCCTGAAGTAGCAGCCTCCCCACCTCTTACTATAAATTATAACTCTACACACATAGTTACTTGTCTATACATTTGAACTCTCATCTCTCTTTGGGGAAATAGAAAGGAAAAATGAAGCACAGATAACGTGGCTACCAGGCAAGTCAGAAAATTTTGAAGTTTCTCTTTCAAATGATTGAAAAATGCCTGCTGGGAGGCAATTCTGAAGCTTAAAAGAGGGACTCTATGGACTAGAGTGTTTCTGTTGATTACTTTCTCTGCCAGGAAGTAGGATTGCCAGATAGGCTCCCCAAAATACCTCAAAATGGGACCATGTTTTACAGGGCTTTGTTAATACACCATCTCATTACATAGGTGAATTTTGGATGTTTGCATGGGGATGGAAGCAAATATAATCCTCCTGAATGATTCAATGTTTCAAGAAGGCTGCTCCTGTAGGGGACACCTTCATCTCTACCTTCATTATTCATTTTAAGCACACAGAGAAATGGGGACCTGCATAATTTTAGCAATGCAATGTTGGTACATATTTTCAACAATAAAGAAGAAAAACCTATTTTCATTTTGTTTGTAAAGGCATGGACTAATGCTGTTGATCAAGATCCTCTCTCAAATGTTTCCTCAAAAAAACAGTTTAAATGTTTGTACATTTTTACCAACTTTCTATACTCCCAGTCTTTAATCTCCCAAGGAAACCCCAGCACACCTGTGCTTTGCATAATAGCGGCTCTCTCCCAGCAGGTGCTTTTAAAGAAAGAAATCTGTCAGCATACTAATAACAGTCCTGACAGGAACGGGAGGAAATGCTGCCAGCACCAAACGAAATACTATCTCCCGAAAATTAAAAGTGCACTGTAGTGTGTATGGTGTACATCTGTTTATGTTCTTGTTTCCTCCACTGGCAATAGCGTCTGTCAATCCACGAGTTCTGTACTACGAAGGAGACAGAAAATTGCTTCAGTATTAGAGTCCCGGCTGTATGTTAAACCAACAACATGGTGACATTAAACTCAAGCTTAAATAACTCTTGCTTTATACTTCTCTGAGCTGAAAAGGAAACAGGGTACTCTCTAAAGATGTGATACTTAGGAGAAAAGTAAAAAAATTGTAAAAAACATTGCCTGATTGTGTGTGTGTGTGTGTGTGTGTGTGTGTGTTGTTTTTGTTTTTGAGAGGGAGGAGAATTTTCTTAAAAAAAAAAATAGAGAGAGTCTTATAATCTATCTTTTACCATAGATCAATGATCCAGTTGCCAAGAAAATTCAAAGGAATATGTAGGAGAAAACAGAGAAGACATGGTTGCTAGAAGCTCAGAAACTTAAGCACTTGCCCTTTTGATAGGAGACACATGGTTTCAATTATTAGAACCTCTATTATGCATCAGAAACCACTATCCACAGAAGTCAGTTTCCCCCTTCTCTCATTGTAACTGAGCACACAGCAGCTCAGCAGAAGACTTCATTCCACAGCCTCCTGGGTGGCTGGATGTGGTGTTAGGACTAAATTCTCACCAGTGGAATAACACGGCATGTGATGGATTCTGCTTTCTGGTCTGGGGCTGAAAGCATCAGATATGCCCTCCTCTATTTTCCTGACCTTCCCACAAACTGAATACAGGCATGCCTTTGACCAGCATGGATCTTGCAGACGAGAATAACACACTGCGGGAAGGAAAAACAACAAGATGGAAGGAGTCTGTGATCCCAAATGCCCACATGGAGCAAAGCTAACCTGAAGTTAGAGGAAAATAAATTTTTATTTATTTCAGCAATTATGTTTTGGGGCTTTGCTTTCACTCTATGACACATTACAACATTTGAAATTAAGGTGTTAGCATGGAACCCAAGAGCCCTCAAATGATACCTGTTTTCTCTGTTTGATATAAACTTTCCCCAGTTTTTAGAGATATCGTTTTTAAGGCAATAATAAAAATAATTGTTTCCTGAAAGTTCACACAAGACAGTCACAAATTAAAAAAAAAAAAATCATTATCCTCCCACCACCGAATTATTCTAAATTTATCAAAAGTGAAATGGCCCTTGAAAAGTTATCAACAATCAAACCTCTACCACAAATGTGTTCAGCCACTATAGCCATAAGTGAAAACATAGGTACAGTTATGGCTGAATTGTTCCCCTCCCATTTATATCTTGAAGTTCTAAAACCCAATACCTTAGCATGTGGCTATATTTTGAAACATAGGGTCTTTAAGGAGGTAATTTAAGTGAAATGAGGTCATTAGGGTGGGCCCTAATCCAATGCGAAGCATGTCTTCATAAGAAGATTGTAGAAAATAGACTCACACACACACACACAAGGAATACTATGTGAAGACACAAGAAGAAGATGGCTCTGTGCAAGATAAGGAGAGAGTCTCCAAAAGAAATCATCCCTGCCGACATACTGATCTTACTTCTAGCCTTCAGAACTATGTAACAATAAAATTCTGTTGTTTAAGCCATTGTTATGGCAGCCTTAGAAAAATAACACAGGTCTTAAATGCCAAGCATTTTTCTTTGCACCTGGAACCAAGGAGGAATTCTTTGGGGGTGGTTCTCTAAAAAAAGAAGACAAGAAAGAAGGAAGGAAGGAAGGAAGGAAGGAAGGAAGGAAGGAAGGAAGGAAGGAAGGAAGGAAAGAAGGAAGGAAGGAAGGAAGGAAGGAAGGAAGGAAGGAAGGAAGGAAGGAAGGAAAAGAAAGAAAAGAAAGAAAAGAAAGAAAAGAAAGAAAAGAAAGAAAAGAAAGAAAAGAAAGAAAGAAAAGAAAGAGAGAGAGAAAGAGAGAAAGAAAGAGAGAAAGAGAGAGAGAGAGAAAGAGAGAAAGAGAGAGAGAGAGAGAGAGAGAGAAAGAGAGAAAGAGAGAAAGAGAGAAAGAGAGAAAGAGAGAGAGAGAGAAAGAGAGAGAGAAAGAGAGAAAGAGAGAAAGAGAGAAAGAAATCAGTACTATATGATTTCCAGTAGTTCAAATCTTTGGGCTTTTTCAACTAACAAAGATAGAACTTGTTCATGTTTTGATTATATCTGAACTTTCAGAAAAATTCTGAACCTTCCTCAAAATAAGTTTGGATTCATGCCTTATGCTATATTCAAAAGTGAAATCTATATAGATTAAAGACCTACATGTAAAAAGTAAAAAGCTAATAAAATAAAATCTAGGAAGTCACCCTTACAGCCTATGAGTAAATAAAGACTTTTCGAACATGAAGCTAAATCTTCAAATCACAGTAGCAAAATGGGTGGGTTTAACTTCATCAAAACAAAGAAATGTGGTTCAATGAAGGATACCCTAGAAAAAGTTCAGACTAGAAAAGGTATCTGCAGCATCTAAAGCCAGAGGAGATTAATATCTAGGCTACCCCCCAAAAAATAAAAAATCTGCAAATCAAACAAGAAAATAATGCAATACCCAGTAGAAACATGGGCAAAAGATATGAACAGAAAAACCTCAGGGAAAGATCAGATGTCTAACAATTATATCAAGAGAAGATCAACACCATTAGCAACAAAAATATTTAAAGTTTAAACATCAGTAAAATTCCACATTGTCTTTTAAAACTGCAAAAGAAAGAACACTAGATAATATCAAGTATTGGAGAGGATATGGGAATGACAAACTTAGATACTGTTGCAGGGAATTTAAACTAGTCCAGCAGTTCCGGAAAGCAATCCAATAATACTGGAGAAATTAAGTGTGAGGATGTCCTATGACCCAGCCATCCACTTCTGGGTATATATATTAGAAATATTCACATCCAAATCTTTTTGAGAACATGTATCTGGATATTGTTGGCTGTATTATTTGTGATGTGGAAGTTAGCAACAGTACCCATCCTTGGAGGAAAAGATAAGTAAAATGTGGTGGAGATGTGCTATGAAAATATACGATTATCTAAAACAGCCAACTGTACACAGAGCAACCCAGATAGATCTAAAACACAAGTTGTTGAGCATTCATAGCACTAGTCCACTAATTAAAAACACATACCTACATAGCCCATGACGAATTCCAAAGAATATACAGTAAACTTTGAGCACCACCCGCCATGAACTCCTAGCAGCTGCTCTCCACATCCCGCCCTCCAGAGTAAAATCTTCGTATAACTTTCAGCTCCCCAGAGATTTAACCATAGTCACCTCTTGGCAATATCAGGAGGTTGGTTCCAGGATCACCCTCTCCCACAAACACCAAAATCTGCAGATTTTCAAGTCTCTTAATCAAAATGACATAGATTAATGCCTACAATCAGCCTTCCACATCTGCAGATTCCCAGCCAGGGATCAAAAATTCTTTTTCATTCCACAACTAGTTGAATCTGCGGATACAAAACCAAGGGATAAGGCAGGCTTACTATATAATATATTGGAGAAATTCCACGTAGAAGTGGATCCACACAGTTCAAAACCCCTGTTGTTCAAGGGTCGGCTCTATAAATTTAACATATCATGGAGATTGCCTTCTGAAGGAGAGGAATGGATGAGAAATAGGGATTAAGCGGGAAAAATAGAGTAGGGGCTTGCATATACTGAAAATGCTGTACTAAAAACCAAGGGGCATAAATAGTTCAGTTCTGCCCCTGAGGTTTAAACACACACACACACACACACACTTCTCCAGTTCCTCCTGAAATTCTTTCAGCACATTATTCCAGCAAACCATATCTACAGTGGGAACACTGAAGTAAAACTGTCTAATCTTTTAAACATTTTTGTATACACTGTCTCAATGGCCCACGGCCAGTGGTATTTTTGTCCTCCAGGGACATTTGGTATTTGACAATGTCTGGAAACATATTTTGGTTGTCACCACTTGGAATAGGGGTGCTACTGGCATCTATTGGATAGGGACCGGGAGACTGCTAAACATACTACATGAACAGATGGCCTCCCACAACAAGAAACATCCCTTCCAAAATGTCAGTAGTACTGAGGTTGAGAATCCCACACAATCTCACCAGGTTATCCATTTACTTCTTAGGTGTTTGAGAGGCTTCTTAGGTGTTAGATACTCTTTTCTTCTTTCCCATCTTACTCTTCCACTTAACTCTTCTTCCATTTTCCCCTTCCATACTTCTTTTATTTCTGCTCAGGCACAATCTACTATCTATAATGCCTGGCTTCCTCCAGCAGTCATTAATCTACTTAAATATCACACTGATTTTAATTGCTCGTATAAAAACTGCTGATAGGATAAACTGATAGGAAGCCTTTAATAATTAAGGAAGAATAATCTCTAAAATGCTTCTCCTTTTCCTTTTTCCTCTTATGAGTCGCTCCTCTAGACATCCATCTATTAAAATACTAGGGCCTCTTCTAAATCTTCAGGAATTTGGTGGAGATAAGTGTTCTGGAAGGCAACAGTTAAAAAGAACAAGAGGGGGTGGGGTGGGGGGTTGGAAGTAGAGTGTAAGATGGGAGCCACAGAGGGAAAAGCTTGGGCCAAGGTGTGAGTGGGAAGGATTGAGCTTCAACATTTAGAAGTTTGATGCTAGAGTTCTTCAGTGAAACAAGAGGGCAGGAAAGAGGAGAGACTCTTTCTGACTTTTAAACTGAACCCCAAATTCTCTGAGCTACACTATGGGCCTAATGTGTACCAGGTGAGATTTCAAGTTTAAATAAAAGGAAGTTTGTAGATAATTTTAATTAAACATTAAAATTGAATATTAAGGATGTCCTGCTCTTTTCGACTTTGTTATTTTTTAAAGAGGTTTGGGTATACGATATTATAGGCCAGTTTAGGTTAAGGAGCAAATTAAAGTTCTTAAGAGCAGTGGTTTGTGTTTTCATGTATACTTCCTCAAATTTTATCAGTTGCCGTTTGGTAACTCATTTCTCCCTTGGGCTCACACGTCCTCTTGAGTTTCTGTGAGGTTAAATTTTCTCCAAAGGACACCTTTTTGGCCCTTCAATATATCCTGTTTTTGTCATATTTGTTGCTAATTGTGGCAGTGTTTTCTTTCATGTTTCTGAAAAAAAATAAAAGAAAAATTCGGAAAGTCTCTGGAGAGACATGATCCTCCCCATTTTATTCAGTCCAAGCAGTAAGAATACAAATATGTTCATTTCTCAAATCAGCGTTTTTTCTCTCCAGATAAAAAATTTCTAATTGTTTTCAAGTATCTGGACTTCAATAAGTTTTCTAATAAAAAAATTAAAGAGAACAAAGTAGGAAATAGTGAGAACATCTGCACATTATTTTAAGATGTGTTCCCACTTCAGCTACCCAGGAATTAAATCACTCGGTATTATCTTTATTTCTAATCACACACCTTGTCTCCTTAACAAACTGAAAAATGGAAGGGGCGGGCCTCTGGAGTGGAAAAGGTTCTGATTGGTCCAACTGGAAGGAAGTGGGCGGTGAAAGCGTCGCTTCTGTTATTGTCCGGAGGCTGCGGGGTGAGAGGCCGAGGCGGGGCAAGGGCTTTGGACACCGCACGGGCAGTTGCTTGAAATCGCGGTAGGGGGAACGTGTGGTGCAAAACGGGTCCCCAACATCGCGGTGAGCTCAGGGCCCTGGCAGCCTTTTCGCGGAGGTGCCACGCCCTAACGGCCGGTCCGCAGTGGGCCCGGCATCCTCTCGGACCACCTAGACCGTGCTGTGGCCCGGGAGCAGGAAGCAAAGCGTGGCCCGGGCTCTGGCCGCCGCCCGCGCAGCTCTGCCGAGGTCCCTGTCTCAAGCTAGGTTCTCTTTTTCCCCTGTTCTGCAGGCTCGCTTCCGGCGTCATGGCTCAAAGGGCCTTCCCGAATCCTTATGCCGATTATAACAAATCCCTGGCTGAAGGCTACTTTGATCCTGCTGGGAGGGTGAGTTTGGGATACATCTGCCTGAATCCCTTCCTCCAACCACCAGTGTTTGGAAAGGAGCTCAGTTTTGCTTGAAAGACAGGGATGAGAGCATCCCTTTTAAAAGAATATATGATTTGAGGATAAGTATATAAATGTATTTTAAGTATATAAAATACACATTAAAATATACAGTTTGAGCTTTGACATGTTCAATATAAGAAATAATTGTTAATAATCTAAATAACCTCATTGATATTTTAAATTATAAAAATGACAGATATGCACTTTGCTGTGTAATTTTGCATTTTCAATCAGTTTTGGTTTGCTTTTTAAAAAGATGAAAATTCTGACACTTTCATATGTGCCATGCTATTGGTTATGATTTTACAAGCAGGACATAATGATAGTAAACTGGAATATGTGCTAGGCATGTTTCAACTGAAAGTGCTAAGAGCAATTTGGGACATAGGCCTGAAATTCTTTGTACCATTTCTACTCTTTGCAGGGTATCCCCACAGCTGAAAAAAGAAAAAAAGCTAGTGAATTAAACTGGTTTGCACTTCACAAACTACTGTGCAAAAGAGAAGCTAAATGTCAGTTACCAGAGGCCTTCGTTTTCTCACTTCTCTTTAGGTGAACATAGTTGTTAAGAAAGAATAGTTAAATACCTTTAGAAATCCTAAGAGTGAGTTAGATTGCAAGAGTGATCTCTTTCAGTGCACATACATTTTTTTAAATTTTACCAATTTATTTTTTCTAAACTCAGTCATATGAAAAGCATTTCACGGGTGATCTAATAGCATTTATGGCAGTTTATATCTGCCAGGTTAACTTTATGTGGCTCTGTTGATTCTTTCCTTAAAACACTCATCCTTATAGGTTAACTTGAGTCAGTGATGCAGGGAAGAGGGATGACAGAGATGGAGAAGAGTTGTGGGATAGAAAGATACCAAAGTGTATAGGGAGATAGAGTCAATCTGACTCTATTAAGACCAAAATTGAGCTGCCCAAACAGAGCTTATTATAATTATCTTGAGGTGGCTTCCTTTTGGCCATTGAGACTTAACATTTTGCCTAGCTCTGCAGATCCTGAAGCTGAAGTATTTGTCTTGTCTTGTTGGAGGAATACATGCTGCTTCATGATAACTTGGCAGAGAGAACAATTGAGGGTGTATTCTGATGACAGAAGCCTTCAGTAAAATGTAGCTCACTGTTTATTTAAAAATTTAATGCTTTTTTATAAAGTTACCTCTATTTCTAAGGGAGAAAAAAAGATATTTATAAATTTAAATTCAGGCCCCAAAATAACTGTAACTTATTGCCTAACACATGGTTTTTGCACAGATCCCAGGAAGAAACTAGCATAAAATTTCTAAGATTGTTTAGTGTTGATTGAACACCAGGGTCAGACCCTGGAGATGTAGCCTCCTTAATTTAACACATACATTTCAATAAGGTAAGGAACTGGTCTGTTTTCTGGTATCCATCAGGAAAAAAAAAAGGGAGGGGGTGGCTTTTAGAGACTCTTCAAACTATTGCTAGAGTTTGAATAATTTTGTGATCTGCCACAAGCAATCAATATTCTCTCTCAGGCAGGTCACCTTTATTAAAAGCAGTTATATGCCAAATAGAAAGTAACTTCCCTTCCTGAGGCTGAGGCATTCTCATTATTCTTCATCTCTTAAAGTAAGGCCAAGCAAGATGATAAATTATCCATGATCTCTGTACAGAAGATGACATGTTCTCTTGCAGATGTACTCTTCTATCTAGTCAAGATTTATAGACCTTTCATATCATACTGAAGTGTATTTTATTCTACTAAATGTATTTTTAAGACTTGTTGAAATCTTAACCTCTTGGCAGAAATAGTTAAATAACAGGACTGTGTCCTTCAAGCAATGTGGTTTCTTTTCAGAGTGTGAAACATGGGATCTTAGATGTGCTTCAGAATAAATAATCCAGATATGGTTGATAGTCTGATTTGCCTTATCAGAGATGCTTTTCAGAAGTAAAACTTAATGTCCTTTATTGTTATTAATCTATACCATCTTATTACAGTTTTCAATGTTAAGATGCCCTTTTTAAAAAATATGGTTATGATGCTAACAGAGTAGTTAAGTTTGTTTTAAATTTTACATAGTGAAATAAGGTGTTTATATCCTTGTAATATTTCCCAACATTGTTTTGAAATTTTACTGCTTTGTGAAATCTAAGCCTGGGAATCATAGCAGATTCCTCAAATTATTGAGGGATACAATTTAAGTGACCTTTTAAGACACTTCATGATTCAGTGTATACAGAACTTTCAAAATACTTTTCAGTTGCCTTTAGGATGAGTAAGGTCATGATTGTTTGGGCCTCATAATTTGCCCAGCATCTGTGGGCCTTCATATGGATGTCACTAACCTCCTAGCCCCAGCCTTGCTGTGCTATCATCAGTACACATCTAAATTATTACTTGACCCTTAGACTGCTTGTAATAGTGAAAATGTCAATAGTCACATCTCTAAATCTGAAAGACCTGAAACATACAATCTTGTTTGGTCCTCAGAGTACAGAAATTGGTGAGGCAGGTATTATCGTATCTGACTTTACAGAATTAGCAAGCATAAGTTATGAGTTGGGCAATATTACTCATCTAATAGTGGGTAAGGATATAGCCAGGTTCATTCACTGAGCAGTCTTTACGAAGCCCCTATTCTGCCAGGCACTGTGCTAGGCATGGGGTTTTTTGTTTTGTTTTGTTTTTTGATACTAGATCTTTTTGAGATTCCTGATACTTGTGAATTTATTTTGCTTTTTTTATGCTACTTCCACAATTTTTAATGTTTATTTTTATAAATGGATTTTTATAAATGTTTATTCTCATTTATTTTAAAAAGTGAAAGCATTAAAATGCTTCCTTAGAGAATTAACATTGCTTTAGCTTCGTTAAACTAAAAATTTAATGGCTTAAAAACAGTATATATCTTCTGACTTGTGCTTAGTTTAATAAATGACTTGCATTATAATAAATATTGGTTTAAATAATGGATGATCCCTCCTAGGTGGAAATTAAAATGAGCCAGTTTATCATTGGTGGTCTATTTTAGTATTTAATTACAATTTTTATGTAAAACATTAAAGTTAAAACAAAAATGCAGTTGACCCTTGAAAGGCTTGGGAGTTAGTGGCACTGACCGCCTGAGCAGTCCAAAATCTGAGTATACCTACAGTCGGCCCTCCACATACTCAGATTATACTCAGATTCCCAGCCATGGAGTTAACTCTTGAACAATGCAGGTTTGAGCTGTGAGGTCAATTGAAAAAACCCACATATAGATGGACCCACATAGCTCAAACCCACGTTGTTCAATGGTCAACTAGATTTCCTGCCTTGAGTAGTAGTACTTTTAAGTTTTGTTACTTTGTTATTGTCGTTGCTTAAGAGTGAAATATAGTAAGTCTTACTTAGGTTCTTGGAAACTGGGACTTCAAGCAAAGCGAAGTATAGTGAAACCAATTTTACCATAGGCTAGTTGATATAAACAAGAGTTAAGCCTCTATGGCATATTTCTAGTCACGAAAACATCACCAAATTTCTAAATAAAGACCAAAAACATTTCTAATATTAAACATTGAAATAAATGTTAGCTATACATAGATTTAAGAAAGGTTAATAGAAACAAGTCTGATAATTCCCCAACCAGCTTAATTAGTTTCAGAGTGGGGTGTGGTGGGAGCCTCTCCTGGCAACTCAGGGCACAGGGCAAGAACACACCCTGGAGGGCACACTTTCATCACAGGCTGCACTCGCACACACGCACTCACTCAGATAGGGACAGTTTAGGTGCAAGTTCAGCTAACATGCCTACCTTTGGAATGTGGGAGAAACCAGAGTTTCTATAGAGAAAACCCACACAGGTTTGGGAGAAATGTGTAAATTCCACACAGATGGTGGCCCCAGCAGGAATTGATTTTTTTTGTTGTTCTCATCAACGTTATAATGAAATGATGTTATTTGGTAATTGTCCAATTCTACCAGGCAGAAAAATACAGCCTAAGTGGAAATGAAGTACCCTCCTATCTTTGATAGTTCATAATCCAGGAAGTCGAATAGCCTATATATTTTGATGTTTATTTTTTCTTTAATATCTGCAGCTGACTCCTGAGTTCTCACAACGCTTGAACAATAAGATTCGAGAGCTTCTCCAACAAATGGAAAGAGGCCTAAAGTCAGCAGATCCTCGGGATGGCACTGCTTACACTGGCTGGACAGGTATGGTGTGCTGACAGTGAGCTGGCATAAATAAGCATTGTAGAAAAGGAGCCAAAGCATTACCTTTCAAGAGCAATCTGATTCAATACCCTTGAATGCTTCTTGCATCTGCATGTGAATAATTGCTTCCAGGAGGCCGCTCAGCCTAGCCTTGGTATCTTCTGGATTTTTAACAGTGCTCAGAATTTAGGGCAAGGTAAGCGTATTCATGGAATTCATGCCTGACACAGATTTGGATGGCTGCTACACTTAGGAGAAAAATTGATATTCAGCATTACATAGTTAATTTGGAGATGAAATTTAAGTGGAAAGAGTTGCGTAATACAGTGCATGAAACAGGTAAGGAATATTCATCCACAGGAAATAAAAAGTCCAGAAGCATATATATTTTTTGTAAATAAAAGTTATCACATAACAGAGAGCCAAACAGAACAATGTAGAGATTCCATGTACTGGTCTTTCCATATAGTCATTGCTAGTTGGTTTGCATTCACTGTTTTGCCAGTCATTATGAGGTTTCAGAAAGTTTGGGAAGAAATAGATGTCCAAAAGATAAGAGAGAAACCAAAAAAGGAAACCGAAGAACTTCAATTAGTTTAGTAACGTAGAGAAACAGAAATACAGATATAATCTTGAAGAAAGCAGTTTAAAATTCAGTGTTTCTCAATTACTCGGAAAAGCAGGCAAGGAAGAACAGATTTTCAGCTTAAGAATTTGAATTTGATTTTAAGGCAGTGGTGCTTGTCATAAAAATTCAGTCCCTGGGCCTCAACAGCGGATTCTGGTTTGGTATGTCTTGAGTGGGGCCCAGGAATCTGAATTTTGCAAGCCTCAGTGGTCATGATGTAGATGGTCATCTATGGACTGGACTTTGTGGGCTTTTCTATGATAGGATTGTACTAATAACAACCTCTTAGCAATCCTCTTTTTGTAATGACATGTGATTCTTTCATTATAAGGATGGGAAGGCAGAGAATAGAAATTATAATTTCTCAGGGATGTTTAAGATCAATACTTTTATAAAATGAGAGGAATGGCCTATAAATAATGTTGGGACCTCCTTCTTATAGTTTTATGATGTGTATGGATTTTAGAAGCTTAGCACAAGAAACATTGAGAATAAAATGAAAGTATTTTACTTCAAAAAGTAAGTTATAACAACAGTTGTCATCTATTGAGTACTGTGTTACACATTTACTGTAATCAGCAGGTTAATCTTATTAATGAGCATTACTATTTAAAATTATGATGATTTGAACAAAACAAGACAAGTACAGTGCATGGTTATCGTTAGATTTCCTCTTTATTTTCACATTATAATAAGGCACAGACCTATAGATCTTTTCCTATATATTTGGAGTTTCTATTATTTTGTTATTCCTGGCAAAAAAGTGAGAGAGACAGAGACAGAGAGACAGAGACTGAGACTGAGACTGAGACAGATAGCTAAATTTAATTCTATAACCGATTACAAAAAGAATGTCTTAAACCTCCACACTTTCAGGTGAGCTTATAGTATTACATATTATAGGGTATCTTGCTTTAGAGGGGAAAGAAGTGAGAGTTGATTTCAAGTTTGAATAGTGGTTTGATAATGTTAAGAAAGGCCATTAGGCCGCTCAATTGCCAGGGCTGGTTGACAAACTAAAAGTTGAATTTTTCTTGAAAATAGAAATTTCTCTCCAAACTAAAATGCAAGTTTGTTTAAATTTGTTGCCAGTATGAGGTTTTCAGCATTGTCCCTTTGACTCGCCAATATCCTTCAACTTTTTATGTGTAAGTATCTATGATACTCATTGCTGGCTCCTGGAAGCTGCTTATATGGCAAGCATGTAAGGCAGATTGGCATACTAAGCAGTTTCAGATATCTTCAGTTGCTAGTTGTTTTATGCTATAGTATAAAATCTAGATAAATTTGCAAATGGCTTTCGAGGCAGGGTTCCTGATGTCTCCTAATCAAGCACTGTTAAAAAGACATTATTCCCGCATAAAATGGACTATCTCCCCCAATGTTTTGATAAGTAAAAGACTTTCCTCTGCCAGTGTTCAATCTGAATAACATAAAACTCTAAGTTGCATAAGAAATTAAAGCCGATTTGACTGCAGAAAATCATAATGTTAATACCATCTCCTCCCATTATCTTACCAAGTATCTTCTATTCACAGCTGCAGTTTTAATACCAAAACTATACATTCAGGAACAACACAATAAAAATACTTGGTGTTGTGTGTCAAAGCAGTGTTTACATAATTAAGTGTAGATTTGTATGTTACTTTGTGTGTGCCACATGTTATCTTTCGAAAAATGATACTTTTTAGAAGAAACGGAATATATTTCTTTAACTTTGTTCAGCACCAAATTTAGGGTCATATTTTATAATATCAATCTATCGTTTGCTCTTGTTGCTAACTTGTCCAAAATCATGTTACTTTGGGAAACATTAATTCATTGTAGAAAATTTATAAAATTTTATTTCCTTCATCAATGTTGATATTTATTGAGCATTTGTTGTCAGTTTACAATGAAAGCTTTTGCAAGTTATCATTATATTATTCATTGCATAGTCTATATGAGAAATCTGCATGATTACTACAATTAGTTAGAATTTTAAATTACAATTCTAGTATTGTGTTGTTTCATTCCCCAGTATAGTATGATCTGATAGTTAATTCTAATTAAGATAGAATTAGGTTTTGGAATAGGATTAGGTTCTGCTGTATGTACCCAGAAGAATCAGAATTGCAGTGGCTTAAATAAGATAGAAGTTCACTTCTTCTCTCATGTAAAAGAAGGCCAGAGAAAGACATTCCAGGTCTGTTATAGTGGCCTTAGGGTGTCAGTAGAAAAACAGTCTCCATTCTTTCTGCTCCATAAGCCCTGAGCCACCAGCTTCTATCTTTTGGCCAGAAAGCTGCTGAAGATCCAGCCATCACAATAGTTTTTCATGCTGCAGGAAGGAAGATGAAGCAAAGAGGAAGGCATTCCTTCTCTTTCAAAAGACTTCTGGAAGCCCCAACTCAACATTTTAACTCTACTTACTTGGCATTGGCTGGATTCATACTCACATGCTCATACCTAGTAGCAAGGAAGGATGGTAAATATCGTCTGTTAGCTGAGGTTTTGTTAGTAAACGGAAGAGGAAAGTGGGTTTTGGGATAAGAATTAGCAAACTCTTTTAAGTCCTACATAATAATAAAAATCATCCTTTTCTTGATCCCTTTGTTTGCACAAGGCATTTGGACAATGAGCCTCAATTTTTTCACCAGCAAAAGAATCTCTAACTTTTGTCTACTTTGAGGGAATTTTTGTCTATAAAATATTTTAAAATCTGTTAAGCAATATTTGCCTGCTCTGTGTTTCTAGGGAGACTCAGATTTGGATTTCAATTCAAAATACCTTTATTCATTTTGAAATTTTTTTATTTTAATAAATACTAGTCTTTTTATAAAGCTTGCCATAGAAAGGAAATATTATAGGAATGCCAAATCATAGTTTTTCTCTAGCCAAGTGTAACTTAAATCTAGAAAGAGACTACAACTGATTCTGAACTTAATTCTGTGAAACAGTGTTTCTGAGCTTGATTAAATAATTCTCTGCCTCCCCTGTCCACTTCCTCTCAAACTCTTGTTTATTTGTCACAGTATTATAAAGTCCTTCATTTGTTGGTTTTGCATGTCTGTGTTTTTACTTTGTGACTAAAGAAAGCTACAAAGCTAGGCTACCCAAGTTCATAATGCCTCATCATGCTATGCCTACAACTGTCTCAGTTGTTCACTTAATCTTGAAAATCAAAGAGTTTTAATGGAGAGAGGAAGCACCCCTGTGTTTTTAATATTACATATGTACTTAAAACTGAAAAACTGGATTCCTGTCATTTTTTTCCCATCTTATGTCATTTCAGCAAGTGAGACTAATAGTGACAGGGTACTTAGAATTTCTGTTAGAGCACCTCGGTATGTTTTATGTGCTTCATAAAACACTATACATAATGTTTCATTAATAAGGGTGATATTTACAGGTTTAAGTAGAATTTAAAAGAAGCTAATCCTTGCTTTAGAAAGTATTTGACATTCACTTTACAAACTATTTTACAATTAAAATACCTTGGCTTTTATTTCAAAATGGAAGCTAAAGATATAATACAATGATGGGAATGGTTAACATAGACTTTTTATAGGATCCTGACATCATTTTCACCAGAAGCCTACATATTTACATACCTGTGGGTTGTCATAGTGCAGTTTTACAAGTTGTATGCCTAACTTTTATGTCTTTTTTTTTTTTAGAGAGATAAAATGCCTTCATCCAAGAAAAGAGGGAAGAGTTTTTAAAACCTCACAACTGTCTCATGTTGGCCAATGAGGCAGTTAATTCCATAAATCCCTCTGGTCTGTCTCATGCTTATTCAGGAATGAAGTGTAAATAATCAATTTTTCAGGCATTAATTGAGAGTTAAATTATTACTCTATATCAGTGTTCAAAAACAAGTATTCAGTTTTTTGGGGGGTTCCCAGGGGAATGAATATCGTCAGTAGCAGTTTTGTGATCATTTGACGGTTGAAGGGCAGGAGTAAAGACAAACCAGGTTCTTGTTAATAAAATGTTACTAGGATTGACATTTGAATGACAGGAGCCAGAATGTATGTGCATGTATGCCAATAACTAATGTTACATGCCAGGTACTGTTCTAAGTGCTTCTCATTAATTAACTAAATTTCAGAAGAGCTCCATGGCACTGATACTATTGATATCCCTACTTCACAGATGAGAAAAGTGAAGCAAAGTGGGGTCTGCATACCCTTTCAAGGTTACATAGTAATTAACAAAGTAAGGATTCAATCCAGCAAGCCTGGCTTTAGAGCACCTGCTCTTTACCAAGAAATAGAATGATAATGAGTGTGAGTGAGTGAAAGTGAGTGAGTGAGTGAGTGTGTGTGTGTGTGTGTGTGTGTGTGTGTGTGTTTACTCTCCACTTCTGCAGTTGGGTTTACTCCATATATTTTATTTAATTTTTTATTTTTAAAATTTTTGTTTTGGGTAACATTGGTTAATACAATTATATAATTTTCAGATGTACATTTTCATTTGACAAATGTACATTCTATTGTGTGTTTACCACCCAAAGTCCAGTTTCTTTCAGATACCATATATTTGATCTCCTTTACCCACTTCATCCTCCCTCTAAACCCTATATTTGACCCCCTTTAACTATCTACCCACTAGTAATCACTAGTCTTCAGTCTTCTGGTAACCACTAGCCTATAGTCCATGTCCACGAGTCTCTGTTTGTCCTGCTCATTTGTTGCTTTTAAGTTTATATCCCACATATAACTGATATCATATGATTTTCTACTTTTTCTGTCTGGCTTATTTCACTTAGCATGATTATCTTGAGTTCCATCCATGTTGTTGCAAATGGCAGTATTTCATCTCTTCTTGTGGCTGAGTGATATTCCACTGTATATATGTACCACAGCTTCTTTAGCCAGTCATCAACTATAGGACACTTCGGTTGCTTCCATGTCCTGGCCACTGTGAATAATGCTGCTATGAACGTTGGTGTGCAGATATACATTTTATAAGATATACACGAACACTCTAGGAATAATTTCAGTAATCACAACATGATGATACTCGTGCTGTATAAACTTTTTAGAAATGGCAAATGACTAGTCAGTTTTAAGTGTTTTAGAAAAACATCAGAATAAGTCCTGATAAATATGAAAGGAATTTGGAGAGACAGAGGGAAAAAGCTTGTTAGATGGGCAAGAGTACTTACTATTTTAAAATCTATAAGAAAAAGTTGTTGGGGATTGGACATAAAGTAAACCCTACAAAGATTTATGGGCAGTTGCAGCTAGAAAAATGAAATCTCCAGTGTTGTTCTGTAGAAGGTGTTTCCCCCCTTCTTAATCCTAAATTAATATATTCAGCATGGTTTCAGGATAGAAAATTAACTAGGCCAGAACAGAAGCTTTTCCTCATAATTGCTTGTATTTGAAAAGGCTTATTGAGGATGTTCTTGTGTGAAATATCACCCATGTCTAAAATCAATTGGTAGCTCTTGCAGCTGGTAATAAGTGATATTTGAAATGAACAGCCTCGGTTCTTTTATGGAAATCCTCCTTTGTAAAATTAGTACATTGAAGTGTAATGCGTCTGATATTGATATATGACATACACTAGCAATTAAGCGAGGAGTCGTTCATTTTCAGCCTTAATCCTTTTCTGGTAGATTTATAAGATTTCTTTACAGTATGTGCTCCCAGCTTGGGAATCAAGGGATGCTTTGGGTGCACCCATCAAGAACCATTCTGTGTATCTGTGCACACAGCAGCAAACAGAGCAGTAAAGTAGCAGGCAAGAAGGACCCCTGAAGGTCGCACCTGCTGGCCAACCTCAGAGTGGTCCTAGGTGGTGTCCAGGGACCTGTGGGGAATCACCAGAGAGCAAAACGCCGCCTGCCATTAGTCTGCTCTGGGTTTTGTGCCAGGTAGATGATAGGTTCCAGCGGGAAGAAGATTTTAAAGTGCCTTATAAAGTGGAAAGCACAGAAAACTGGTCATGAATTGCTATTATAAAGGATTAAATGAGCAGATGAAGTATTTTTGTTTTAAAAATAAGCATTTGGTAAAAAAAGATTGCTTCCCTTGCAGATAATACAGTAGAAAGGTTAAGTAAACCCAAGGGATGACTGATCTCACTAGTGTCTTTAAGAGAGAATGAGGGAAGTGCTAGCCCTCATTTAATTTCATTTTTTTCCCAGTCTTAACTGTGATGATTCCTAAGGGAAATGATGATCAGCTCACACTTTGAAAAGAAACACACGACTCTAGGGGCTTCAGTTCTAAAAGACACGACCCAATCTTTTATAACCGACTCAGCGGTAATGAGGCTAAGATCGGCATATATTTCCTCTTTCAAGTATTAGATAACATTTTAAATAAGAGGATATGCAGCATAATCCCTACAGTAATATTAACTTGCACTCTAAATGTAAGTCATTAAACTGTTTCGAGATGCTCTTCCTCTGATCTGCCAAATGTATAACCTTTGAGCTACAGACTTAGCATGAGAGTCTTAGTTTCTGCTGATACCAGACTTATTTTAAAGGAATCACTTTGGCCAGGCGTCTTTTATTTGTAATTCGGTCTCCTTATTAAGTAGCTCTTCATCAGAGCCAGCATTTCAGTGTCTAAGTTGATCCCTGAACAAGAGTCCTTCGCTTTCATGAGAAGCACCTATGCCTCCCACCCGGAGCGGGCTCTTGTCTTGTTTTCATTCCAGTAACTTTAGTACTTAACACAATACTAGGTTCATAGATGGGGCTTAATAAATATATATTGCATGGATGGATGGAGAGTGTCCTGCCATTACTATTCTAGCTACCACCTATGCAAACTAAAAACAATAACTTAAAACTAGTTAGAATGGGGAAGGGGTGAGAATTCAACTCATTTCATATCTATTGCTTAATCATATCTCTTTCCACTTAACCTCTGATCCACTTGAAAAATGAATTCAGAAATTAGGGCTCACAGTATCCACTTTATAATTGATAAAACTGAATAACAAGCATATTGTTTAGATCTGGATGTTAAGTGGGCCTCCTCCTTGCCCTCTGATTTGAACTTACTTCCTCAGACTCAAACAGAGCATCTGGACAGTCCAAGTTATGGGTTACCACATAAGAAACAAGAGAGAGAAGACAAAGAGCCGGAGGACAGAGAAGACTTCCAGAAGTTCAAGAGAGAGGCCAGATGGTGCATGTGTAGGGAACACTTTTCCAACCTCCCAGTGAGAATAGAGAGAAGCAGGAAATGGGAAGAGGGAGAATATGGTTCGCTCTGTACTTTTTGTCTTTTTAGATCAGGCATCAGAGATGAGACAGAGTGACTCATTCAATACACTGAGGTTCACATTGAGCATTTGGGGTTTGATAATTTATTGAGTACTTACCATGCGCTAAGAACTGTTGTAATAATTTTAGCATGATTCATAGTAACTATGGATGAAGATACTTGGACACAGAAAGGTTAAGTAAATGGCTGAGACCACACAACTAGTAAGTGGCAGAGCCAGCCTTCAATCCTAGACAGTGATTCTTGAGCTAGTGCTTTTGATAACTATTATGCTGAAGGATTGATCACCCATGTGGCAGTCTGAATAAAAGACTAGGAGCACTTCTTAATATGACAGTTACAAGACAATACACTGCAGGGCACTGAAGGAAAGAGAAAAGTGTGATGTCCTTTTTTTTTTTTTTAAATCTCTCTTCCCTTTTGGAGAGTCAACTCTAGAAAAAAATACAAGAGAAAAGAAGATACATCTTCAGAGTGCTCATTTGCTTCTTTAATTTCTCTTCTACTTTTTTGTTTGGAGCGATATTATTAAAGTAAAGGTGTGGAATCTCAACTAATTTTCTCCTAGATTACCTGGAGTGTTTGGAAAGCCAGCAGCTTAACAATGCTCAGCTTTAATCACATGACTGAGCAGATATACCGGTCAGTGCAGTGTTTGCAATACAGGCCTTGTGAGGGGTGCTATGCAACATAACTACAATGCTTGGGCATGGGAATCCTGCCCTAAAGAAAACTAATTTTGTTGAGGAAATGGAAATACACACACTCAAACACTCACGAAATTGAGGAACATTTATAAAACACTGTATTAGAAAGTACTAACCTGATATAGATAGATGATCATATTGTGTGGGGTTAATCAGAGAAAACTTCAGTTCCTATGTTTTCTTAAATATGAAAAGAAAAAATGTGTACAGTAATTGATGAGCATTTAAGGTTTCAGCTAGGGAACAGTTCATTCGAAACTTAGAACAACCATCACTCCTGTAGGGAGTTCATGTCTCCATATCACTCTAAACTATTGTGACCCATTCTTGGGTGTTAGCTGAGCACCTCTGGTGACTCCAGCAGTAGCTAATCTGAACATGGTATTTCCTACCAGAGTCCATGAAAGGAGTCTTAAAGCCCCTGACCTATAAAGAAATACCTTACAAAGCTAAAATACTGTGGGAAAGGTTTGCACATCAATGTGGACTGACTGTAAATAATAATGTTAAAGAGTAATCTCTGAAAAGCAGAATTACAGAGAAGTGTTTTAAGTTCATACATCGGACGTGGGTCCATAATGTAGCAGTTAGCACATCTGCTTTACACTCAGAAGGTCCTGGGTTTGTGCTGCAGTGGAGCCACTGTCCATGGTCTACGGCCATTGCCACCCTGAACAAGCCCGATGTCTGATCTCAGAGTTGGGCCTGGTTAGTACTTGGATGGAAGACCACCTAGGAAGACCAGGTGCTGTAGTCATAAAAAATATATATATATTTTTATCATCTCCATATATATTTGAGACATACCAGGTCTTGATTGGTCAAGATGAATAGGACTAATGATCCCTCAGAAATTCAAAAGCTTAGTATTAATTACTTCTCAACAGCTGGTTATATTTATGGTACCACAGGGATAAGTAGCTGAATAAGGAAATTCAAATTTAGAAGTGTCCCTAGGCTGTTTACCCTTCCCTTCCCAGAGTAGTAGCCACAGAAGGAAGCAGAATAGAAAATTTTAATTCAGAGTTTCCATACCAAAAGCCAGGATGGATTTCTGTTAACAGCAAAATGTTATTTGGTCTTCACAGTATATCTTTTTCTTTCAAGTAGTTGTCAACATTTCAAAAAGAGATTTCCAGGATGAACTGTGAGGCAGTGCCAGACCTCCTGAACTTCTTATACAGAATAACATTTACCCTTCTGTTTAGAGCAGTGCTGTTCTTAGAACTTACTGCAGTGATGGAAAAATTATTTTGCTATCTTTTACAGCAGCCACTAGCCACGTGTGACTACTGAGCATTTGAAATGTGGCTAGTGTGACAGAGAAACAGAATTTTAAATTTTATTTAAGTGTCCAAAGTGGCAGTCATGTTGGACACCACAGTTCTGAGCAACTGAACAGGCTCCAGGACTTATAAGATCAAAATAATGTATGTCTTGGTTTCTTTTGACTTCTCAGACCAAAAACAAGGTGATTAGCTTGGTTTTTGCTTTTGTTTTTATTTTTCAATCAAAAAGCAACTCCCACTTGCATTGATAATTGAGTCTTCTACTCCAACTTCTCCAGAAGTGCATCAGGGAGTCACTAGCCACTTTAGTTAACACATTTCCCACACATTTGCAGGACTCTTGTCCAGCCTCTCATTCTTGAGCTCCAGACTCATATCTCCAGCTACATACTTGACCTCTCTACTTGGGTATCTAATGAACATCTGAAATGTGGCTCCACTCTGCCTTCTTCCCATCAAGCCCTGTATTAGACACTGGTAGTGCTCACTCGTATCTGGTGTCCCTCTCCTTCTAGGCTATTGGGAGGATTAGACCTCTCAACTTCACTGTAGTTAGGCAGGGCTACCTGTTCTGGTCCAGGGGCAGCAGGGCATGTCTGACTTCCAAGCCATAGCATGTAATTGCTAGTGCGATACCCTGCCATATTCTTCTTGTGGTATGTGTCTAGGAGCCATTTCCTAGGTAAACGGATAGACTTTCCTAATAAAGTCTTGCGTATCCATTCTCATCTTGGAAGACCTGGACTCATATATATGGCCAAATTTACCATTTAAAAATGCTTTGTTTAATACTGCTGCTCTACATAAATTAATAGTGGATTAGCATCAAATCTAAATTTCTCGTCTGTTTTTTAATTACATTTATTAGGGTGACATTGGTTAAAATTTTATAGGTTTCAGGTGTACAATCCAATAATACATCATCCATATATTGCATTGTGTGTGTACACCCGAAGATCGCCTTCCATCACCATATACTTGACCCCTTCACCCTTAACTACCTCTCCCTCTTCCCTCTTTCCCTCTGGTAACCACTAAATTATTGTCTCTATCCATGGGTTTTTATTTGTCTTATTCATTTGTTACTTCAGTTTTATATTTCACATATGAGTGAAATCATATGGTTCTCAGCTTTTTCTGTGTTTATTTTGCTTAGCATGATAATCTGTTTCCACCCATGTTGTTGTAAATGGCAGTATTTCATCTTACAGCTGATTAATATTCCATTGTATTTGTGTACCACAGTTTCTTTACCCAGTCGTCTATCGAAGGACACTTCAGTTGTTTCTTTGTCTTGGCCACCATTAACATCAGGGTGCATATATCTTTATACCCACCCATACCTCCTTCTTGGTGTTTTTTCCCCCCTGTGATTGAGGGGATACTCTGTACATTCTTTTTCAACCAAATTAGCCTCCGAGGGTATGAATAATTAAAGAATTAACATGCCATTTTTGAAAAAATTACTGACTTCATATATTTGATTCTAAAGGCACTGTATTGATTGTTAACTGATGTTGCTTAAATTTATCTAGATTTGCATTTAACATAGAGGTGCTATCTCTAACAGCTTTCTTATACCCTTTGGCAAATACCCTAAGAGCATCCAGAATAGGAATAATCACTGTTTGTAAAGGAAACTACTCACTACTTAACAGAATCAGGATATTATTCCAAATATTTAATGACTTTGGGATTAATAGGATAATAATAGGTTAGATTTTGCTTTTATTCATTTCTCAGCATCTCATCATAGGGATTATTTTCTCTTAAAATATGTCAATATGTTTAAGCCATATGTATGAACATATCTAACAAGATAGTAAAATTAAGACCAGAAAGTATTAGTTTCATCACTTAATGACAGTAGTTATCATGGAGCAGACCTGCTAAGAAATAGAAGAATATTTAACTTAAATTTTATATCAATGAAAATGTTAAAAATCATCCAGATTCAAAAAAAGGAGGAGAGGGAGGGCTTTCATTTTTAAAAGAATAATTTAAAATCTAAAACAATTTGGAGCTTATTTTTATAGTTAAATGTATTCAAAATTTAAATCTCATTTTAGTCTTTTCTGGTCTGGAAGAAAAGGTGAAAGGGTAGAAGGAAGCAAATCATTATTCTACCTTTTGCTTAGCAAACAGTAGAGAAGGAAATTCTATCTGCCTCTTAGATTTAAGTCCAAAAATACTCTTGATTAACTAGTATACACGGTGATAAAAAGAAAAGCATTAAAAAGATTAAACTCATATATCATCCTGTGTTGAGCCCCATGACCAGTTTTGATGGTGTTTTTCCTAGAAGCCAGTAGAAGTGGTCTTTCTTACTATGTTAAACATCCTTTAGAAAATGGAATTGGATTTGGGAATGAGTTTATGAATGGATACCACTTTAGTCTTCCCTCCTAAACCTGGCCCTCTCCTAGAGGTGTTTGCCTTCCAGCTGGTCAAGTTAAACATCTGAAAGTCATGTTGACATCTCTCTTTCAGTCACCAGGTTGCATCTATCTTCCAGACAGACATTTTTCCAGTATAATCTCACTTCATCTCTGCTGCAGCCTCCCCCCTGTCTCTCACCTATCCTCCTGAAGCATTCTCTTAACTGCTCCTCCTGCGTCCACTGTTTCACACACTTTTTCCTAAACCTTACGGTGAACTTTTAAAATCTAATTATGCTCTTCCAGTGCTTATCATGATGCTTTTCAAATAAAACCCAAAATCTTGAACTAGCCTACTAGGCTCTGTGATCTGCCTTCTGCCTACTTCTCTATCTCTGTATTTCAGATTAGGCTTGCCAGCATGTGGGGATACACCTAATAGAACAGTGGCTTGAAGACAACAGAAGTTATTTATTTTGTAAATATGCAGTGCAGGGAGTGGTGTGGCAGCTTTCATGTGGTCACAGTCTTTCATGTTGTACATGTCTCTGATCTTGTGATGCTTCACCATCCTCTTCACGGAGCTGCCACCTTTTGGTCTAATGGCTGCTTCAGCTACATTATCACATTTGTATTCCAGCCAGGAGGAAAGAGATGGCAAGTCCCCTCCCTTCAAGAACATTTTCTGAAGCAACCCCCATTACTCCCACTGGTTCACTAGTCAGAACTTAGTCACATGGCCATCCCCAGCTTCAAAGAAGACTGTTATAGGCAGCCCTGTGCACAGCTAAAATCCAGGGCATTGTTGTGGAGGGAAAAGGGGATACATTTTGGGGAACCACTGAGCAGTATCTATCACAAGAGCTAAATCCTTATCTTACAGAGTGGAATGTGAGTCAAAAATGTCTGATGTAGTAAAATTCAGAGATAACACATAAGCATATTATTATTAGAAATATGGAGGCATATACTAGAGGAAATGGCTAAAATGATTGAAAGTGGCTCCCTCTAGGAGGCAGGAATAGAGGGCAGCCGGGAACTGCATGTGCATATTAAGCCTTGCAGTACTGTTTTTTTTTTTTTTTGAAGAACATATTTATTTGATAAAAAATATGTTTTTTAAAGCTTCAGGCTGTGTGAGTATGTGTAAGTTGGATGAGTTTTCCCTGCGGAGCCCCTAAGTTTATGTCTATATTTCCCACTCACCAGTTACCTCTCAGCATTCAGTGTTTATGCAAAGGTGATGTTATATGCACGCAACTTGTCAAAGGTTGGAAGATCATAAGAATAGGTTCAAGATGTTTGGCCACAAGCACTTCCTCTACTTTTTCTATTATTAAATTAAGGTACCTAGGATGTAAAATATTGATGAGGCATTAAATGTCGTTGACTTACACATTTTGTCTTATTTTCCTGACCTAGACTGATTTATAAGGAGCTTGTCCAGGAACATTTTTCTAATTGGCAGTATCAGTCTTTACTTGAAACCCTTTTCATCCTTGATTGTTTTGTGACAGGTGAGGCAGACAACATAAATTACAAACTGCAGGAGATTGTTTACTTACGGTATACAGACACCGAGGCCCAGAGTGAGGCCCAGAGTGAGAAGAGAGAAAGAACCTAAAGTTGTGAAATTCCACAGGCTGGCAAGATAAATCTCTGTTGATCAAAAAGAAAAAAGCAAACTATTTCATCTAAATGAAATACTGTGAGACTTGAGAAATGATTGCCTGTTTTTTATGAGAAGTACATCAAATCTTACAATTGCAAACCTTAATGGGTTTTGTTTGTTAAACATTTAGGACAAGAGGAGTTTTTGATAATGAGAAACGAAGGTCTGAAAAGGAATGCAATCATTGGGCTTGTATTTAATCACTTTTTATTTTCTCAGATCTCAATCATGTCATTATCTGGCTTTGGTGCTTACATAACTTAATTAGGGGAGTCCAAGCAGCAATGGAAATAGAGGGCAAAATGAAAGGGTAACCATTTAAGTGGATTGCCTGCAGATGCCTGGTATGGCTGTAGATAAAGCCTATTAAGGACCTAATTCTAGAAGATGCTCTTGATATTGATTATTTGAGAAAAGGAGATGTTTTTTCTTACCCACATCATGGTGTTCTACACTTATGTCTACAAACCTTAAACATTGACACATCTTTTCATCAGCTCGTGGAATTACTAAAATGAAGCCACTTTGAACGAGCAGACAACATTATTAACTTTGACAGGAAATGAAAATTTGGTCTTAATATCCATGTGAAATTGAATTGTCTGTAGCACAAAGCTTTGGAGATTACCCATGCAAAATGAGAAAACTATCTAAATTTAAAATTGTCCTCAGTACAGTGAAAAGTAATTTTGCAGACTGTATTTTTACTGCATTGAAATCCGTGAAGAGATTGGCTCTATTAATTTAGATTTAAACAGAGGCCCTGTATCTTCTAAAAATGGTCAATGAGATGAAAAATGTACTTTAAAGGGAGAAATGAGTTTCTGGAAATGCTGCAGGCAGCCTCCCTACTCCACATCTTTGAGTCTGCCCTGAGACCAGATGGCTTCAGAGGGAAGGCTCTGTCTACTGTGACAGGCATTTGGAATAAACATGCAGACGACACCTCAATTAGCTTCAAGAGTAGGATAAGAAGCAAACTGAGTAAGGTCCAAAGCAAGTTATACTTTTACAGCATAGTTCCTAAAGTGGCTAGGTCCTCAACAGGGAAAAGAAAAGAAGGAGGAATTAATTTATTCTCTCAGATCTGAAGTAATTTAATAGTTTTCTTATAGTCCTGCCTGGAATAAAACTATTTAGGGTAGGGGATTTGGTTATGCTACCTACCTTCTCACGTGAAAAATTATCTTCTATAGGAAGAGAAATGAATTTTTCATTCTTTAGTCTTTGAATTTCTTCAGCTCACAAGAAAAAAAACACTTCTGGTTTATTAAGTTATTATTTGTTAAATTAATGTGTGACTACTTGGAAGCATAATTTGATAGCCTCATTTTACCATCAAGAAGAATACATTAACACAATAGTCAGAGTGTAACAAAGATTAATAAACTTGGGTTTAGAGTTCTTAGCAGGCCTTAGCATTCATATTATTTAGAGTTTTACTAATGAGGAAACTAAGAACAAGAACGTGTGTGCCTATAATTGGTTCTTTGACCTGCTTGGTAATAAAGCTGAGTCTAGAACAAAGATCATCTGAACTTGCAGGTAGTTTACATGTTTGTTGTGGCTTATCAAAAATCAACACTGTTGAGTAGACAGTACACCAAAATAATAGTCAGTTTTTCTTATTTTTACATTATTTTATTTTTCCTTTTCAGGTATCGCTGTGCTTTACTTACATCTCCATGATGTATTCGGTGACCCTGCCTACCTACAGATGGCACATAGCTATGTAAAGCAAAGTCTGAACTGTTTATCCAAGCGTTCCATCACCTTCCTTTGTGGGGATGCAGGCCCAC
Organism: Macroglossus sobrinus; assembly: GCA_004027375.1. NCBI lineage: Eukaryota > Metazoa > Chordata > Mammalia > Chiroptera > Pteropodidae > Macroglossus > Macroglossus sobrinus. The sequence goes on along the minus strand of PVKZ01000333.1, from coordinate 202,551 downwards.
TGGCAGTGGCTGCTGTGGTGTATCACAAGATGCAAAATGAGAAGCAGGCAGAAGACTGCATCACCCGGTAACCATGTTTCTTTTTATCTAGCCATCATTGTCCATTAATTCTGTGTGTGTTAACAAAAGAACATTTTAGTAAATTTACTTTTCTCAGCAGTAAATCTTAGTACTGTCATTTGATCAATTCTCACATTATTCCTATGTCGTAGTTAAGGAATAACCACTATAATCTCCATTTTATTGCAAGATATAATGACACCGACACATTCCAAATCAAACATCACTTTCAGGAACAAAATTGAAATCAAAAGCATAATCATGTGATTACTAATCCAAGGTGCTATCCAAGATCAATACTTGGAAAAAATGCAGTTCACTCCAGCTGTTGGTTGAGAGAAGCCTCTTAAGGGTACACGGACTGATTCAAAACTGCTTTTCTTAAGGATAAATGATATGCAAATCCAGACTTTCATTTTTAATATAAATCTGAGCAGCCCACTAGAAACTTGTGAATTATGAAGAATTACTAAACTTTTGTACTAATAAATTACAATTTTTTCTTTACTGCAGTTTATTGAACATTTTCAGAATTCCACTCAGAAATCTGGCTGCCATGCAACTCTGCATGCTTTAATATTAGGTTCCCACTGAGCATGCTGACGTGCAGAGAGTTACAGTTCCAGCGAAGGTTTTTTGTTTTGTTTAGTTGTTACTTTTTAGAGCAGTGGATTCACAGCAAAATTGAGAGGAAGGTATAGAGATTTTCCATGTACCCCCTATTCTCACACATGTACAGCCTCCCCCAGTAGCAACATCCCCCATCAGAGTGTTAACACTTGTGACTATTGATAACCCTTTATTGACATGACATTATCACCCAAAGTCCACAGTTAGGGTTCATTCTTGGTGTGGTACATTTTATGGGTCAGACACATTTATAAGGACATGTTTCCATCACTATAGTCACTCAGAGTAGTTTCACTGCCCTAAAAATTCTCTGTGCTCTGCCTATCAATGCCCTCTTCACTTCTCCCTAAGCCCTGGCAACCCTTGCTTTTTCTGCTGTCTCCAGTTTTGCCTTTTTCAGAATGTATTGGATTTGTACAGTATGTAGCCTTTTCGAATTAGTTTCTGGCACTTAGTAATATATGTTAAGGTTCCTCCATGTCTTTTTATGGCTTGATAGCTTATTTCTTTTTAGCACTAAATAATACTCCATTGTGTACCACAGTTTATCTATTTACCTACTGAAGGACGTCTTGGTTGCTTTTAAGTTTTGGCAATTATAAGCTGCTATAAACATCCATGTGCAGGTTTTTATGTGGGCTTAAGTTTCTACCTACTTTGGGTACATAACAAGGAGTTTGATTGTTGGATTATATGGTAAGAGTATGTTTATTTTTATAAGAAACTGCCAGACTGTCTTCCAAAGTGGCGGTACCATTTTGCATCCCCACCAGCAGTGAATGAGAGTTCCTGTTGGCGCCACATCCTTGCCAGTATTTGGGCTAGGAACTATTTACTATAAAACCTGTCACTAAGCTAGATCAAAATGGCAGGAAAAACAAAACTGTGATTTCCCCAAAAGCTTAGTTAACACATGTGTTCTTTCCATGGCAATTAACTTATATAAAGCCAACCAATACAAAAACTACTCTGTACCCATCTCAATTTGAAATACAGAAACTACCTTTTTATTTTTTTGCATAGCCAGTTTAAAACCATTGACCACACATCTGCTTTCGAGGCTCACAAGAAAGCCTCATTCAGTCAATCTGTCTTAAGTATCAGAAAAATAAATTGTAGTGGTCCCGATATTTTATATATAATCCCAGCCTTTTTCATAGATGTGCAGCCAAATAGTAATAGTTTGCCATGTAAAGCATGTTAATAGGTGTTAATAGGTATTACATAGAAGATGTGTATACTTCAATATGTTGGGGAAAACACTAACTAAACAGTTAAAAATGAAGCTTTACTCTCTGGTCAGAGTTTTCAGCAGCTCAGAATGGAAACTCTGGCTGCTCAAGAAAGCAGAATTTGCCAAACTTATGTAGACAATCCTTTTCCTCATGACATCTTAAGGCCTGTTATTCTATGAAATACTCTTTGGGGAACAGTACTTTATATTAATATTAGTTTTTATAAAACACTCAGGAGTAAATTAAAGTTTCTTTTTTTTCATATACCTTAATAATAAGGTATTTTTGTTATTTATGTTTTTTTTTAATTTTATGACATTTCAACAATATTTTATTTATAGCCAATAGATTTAAGGTTAAAAATATAGAAAGTGAACATATGATAGGAAAATGTGTTTGTTCTTTGTGGCCACAGCTTTGATATTTCAGATTTCTGGAGTTATGGCAGAGGAGGAAGAAAAAAAGAAATTATTTGTGAGTTAGTTTCACATCATTTTTCAATTCAATTTCAAGAAATCCAAAATTATTTGATATCTTCAGTTAATTAATAAACCTACTTGTTCATTTTACTTTTTACTGAAACTTCATTCTCATATGACACAGTGCTTTTGAGATATCACAGAATCAGATTCTCTATGGCATCTGTCGTACTTCACTGCCAACATCATATTTCAGCTTACCTTTCCTATATTTTCTTAATATAGTGGGATCAACAAAAGTCTAATTCTTAGACAAGAAAACAAATACAAAGAAATCAGTGTTCCCTTAAGATAAAGATTCTTAACTTTGGGGCCCTCAGAATTCTAGGGCTTTCGGAGATATGTAAAACCCCCAAATTGCATTCAGCATGGAGAGAGTACTTATACTTTTCTTGAAGGAATCTGTGACCCCCCACCCAAAAAAGAGGGAGTGTGTGCGTGTGTGTGTGTGTCTGTGAGAGAGAGAGAGAGAGAGATGTTTTCAGATTGTTCGGCATTTGGCATTGGGTGGTCGTGGCCGTGGCCTTGGGGATAAGGTGGGAAATAGCAGTAGTTCTTCCTGGTCCTGATTTATTTGTAGGTGTTCGTTTTCACCCTTCCCTCTACAAAGAGACAGTTGGCACCATTACAAGAATAGAGAGCACTGCCTATTTAGTACCCAATTAAGTGACTAACCTGACATATATAGTGGACCAGTACTTAGAGTGATGAAGAACTTTGTTGGTGTTCTGGTCAGAAAATATATAAGCTCTCTCTTGTAGTGTGATGAGTAAGTAAAGGACTTCTTTTTTAAAAAAATAGGTCAAACTTCTTTTGATGATAACAAGGCAAAAAAACTTTCCCCAATAATTCCCAGGGGAAATATTGCTAGGAGTGAAACAGAACTATCCAGCTCTTGTATGTCTTTATTCTTCCTTCAGTGATATTTCAGCAACTTGTCTCTTCTAAAGATTAGTTGCTATTACTATCAACATATTAAAACAAATAAATGGAGCTGCAACGATATGCTTCTGGGTTTGAGAGTTTCTGAAAACACATAAAATAACCATTACGATTTATAAATCTGTCATTTCTTTATCTTATCTTAGAATATAACATGTAAAACACGCACTTAAAAGCCCTCCCTTTCATAATTCATCAGACCCAACTAATGAGATTTAATGACTTGAATTCAAATCCAGAAAAATCAAATTGGAATACTTTCTTATCCTAAACCATAAAGTATTCTTTTACTGAGATGCTCTAAGCAATTCTTTATTTTCAAGTATTTGAAAGGTATTTGCTACCTACTTTGAACTTCCCAAATGCAAATGAATTTGGCTGTAAAATAATTGGAATGCTAATTATATATCGCCATCTAGTGGTAATGCAGATCATAATGGTAGCAAATAAAAGGTGTTTTCTAGTATAGTGGTTAAAACATGTAATAATTGAGAACATCATTGGAGTTAATGCTTAACTTCTACAGTGCAGTGTTTGCTTAAAAAATCATTGTAATTTCTCTTTTTGAATAGTTTTTTAAATCTTTGCAAAAATAAATCAGAAGTGATTTTTATATCTAAATGCTATGTAATTTGATACATTTATGTTAAAATTTGATAAAAAGTTCATATTAAGACTGAGACATTCATTCCATTTACTATAACAGGCGAGTTTGTATCTAGTAAACAGATTTTTTTTCTTAAGGTCTCAATGTTTTGAGCTGCCAGTTCTGACATTAATAAGGAATTTTTCTTAAATGTTTTTAAGCTCTTTAAAAATATTAGGAGGTGGTGTGTAGTAGAAAACAAAATTTCCCATAATTCTACCATCCATATAACTCAGTCTCTTACCACTATGGCCCTATACTTAATGATAACCACTCTTCCAATGTGAGTTTTAATGCCTGTATTTGTAGAAGGAAAAAAGAAATGCATGAGCCACCATTTGCATTTTAACCGATTTGATTGACATGCCTCCATTTGTTGAGATATAACATGGAAAAGTTTAACTTTGTCAGTGACTGCAACCAGCCGTGCTTTCTCAAACTCCCCTTTCCTGCTGGGGAGTAAGTTTCCTTAAGGATGCTTTCAAAACTTTTTCTCAGTCTCTCTCATAACTGTTAATAAAATCATCTCATTCTGGTTATTAAAACATGTCTTCATTTTAAATTGTAAGTGTTCCCTTCCTCTCACCACAGGCTTATGGAAGAAGTGAGGAAGGATTGGAAGGGGACAGTTATTTCCTCTTTCACAAGTATTCTCCCTTTGGATTTCCAGCTCTCTTCACTATACCTATTGCTGTACAGGCTGGTAGTAGCAATTGTCAGGTTTTTGTTTGTTTGTTTGTTTTTGGTTTTTGTAAATATTGGTAGCCTCCAGAGATTAGAAGGGCTGTATCCCCTCAGCTATAACCTTACCACTAAATGTATTAAAATGAAAGCACAAGCAGTTGACCAAATTCTGCCAAATGTACATTGATTAGAAAGGAGAAACACACATACACACAAGTGGCCCCTGCCCTGTTCTTATGGCTCAAAGAAAGCCACATTGTCCTTAGGCCTTTCATCTTATTCATCAAACATGGTAGAGCCTGTACCACCTGCTAGACGCACCCCCGCCACCACCCGCATATTCACCACCCATTCCACCAATGAAAAGTCATTTTGTAACATCCTTACTAGACTTGTTAATAAATCATCTGATGTAGATTTTGATAAAGTTATTTGAAGGCCAAGTATCTCTGAATGTTGGTTAGAGTATTTCACATATAACCAGCCACCCCAGGGGTGTGATACCTCGAATGTTAATCGACCATTCCTAGTGTACGGACTAACGTAGATGAGATACATGCACAAGCACTGTTTATTCTTAAATACTTTAAAAATAAATTTGCACAGACAACTTAAGAGAATTTTTTAAATTGGAAGGGACCATTTATTTTATAGATGAGAATTTTAAAGTACAGAGATTAAATATTAAGTTTAGTGCAGGTTTAGTGTCATAAGCTACCTGACAATAAAACCATTATTCGGTAAGGTTAATATGTTCTTCCACTTACTTCTTTCCAGAGACTCCCTGGCTCTTTCCTAAAATCATTTTGTCAAGTTTCACAAAAATTAAGTTTTAATAAGTTAAATAGTGTAATATTTAATTTATAGGATAATTTAGAGATAAGTGAGATGTGCTTTCAAAATTTCATATGATAAAAAAATCTAAAATGGCAAGGACATTTTTCCTACATATATTTGCTGCCCCCCCCCCCCCCCCCGCAAAAAAAAATAATAATAATAAAGGAGAAAAGTTTTTTTTTTTTTTTTCCAGAGTTTAGACTACATACATGGTCACTTTCCCATGCTCATCTCCCTCTCTGAACTCCACCTACTTTCTGGTAACCTGGGGCTTCCCTTTTTGGTCTTCTAGAAAGAAATTTGAGGCTTTGGTTACCCAACTCTACCATGTACTTCCCACAGTGGTGCCTACATCTGGCCCACTGACAGGGAAGCTAGAGTGAGAGCTGAAGCCAGGGGGGCGCTCACTGCACCTTCCCGGGACCGGCTCCCTGATCTGTGAGGAAGGTTCTTCCCTCAGTTTTGACACCTGTGGGCTCCTGCTTCATTTCACTTCTGACACCACCATGCAATCGCTTGTGGCCTGGGGCATGAAAGAACAGAGAATAGAAAAAAGAAAATAAAAATGAGGTGTTTTACCCACTCTTTCTGATATTAGGAGTTCCCCTTCTCATTCTTCATTAGGACAGACAGAACTAAAGGTCTGCTGGGGATCTCTTTCAGCCTGTTGGTGCCCACTTACAGGGTTAAAGCTGTATTGAGTTCAGGCCAGGGGAATGTCAGAGGGGAAAATATGTTTAACTCATCATTGGTTTGGAGCTACTTCAGATTCTAGTCTTCTTCCCCATTCCACTGCTACTGTTTACTTCTCAGAGTGTTCAGATAGCTGCTTTGTGCATTTTTACCAGGTTACTCCATCTTACCTAGAACTGGAACCAAAAATAACTTTGAGAAGCAGAATTGAATCTATCAATAGGGAACTAATAAATTATAATAAACACCCATTCAATGAAATACTAAACAACTATGATAAAGAATAACACCACTCTGTATGTGCTGATAGGGAATGGTTGTCAAGATGTATTGTTAAATAGCAAGGCACAGATCATTTGGGGAGATACATTTATAAATATGTATATTTTGCTTATATATGCATCACATAACTCGAATATATAAGAAATTGGTAACCATGATTTTTTTTGAAAAAAAGGCTAGAAGCTGGGAGACTGGGGACAATGGGACACTGACTGGTACCTTTGTGCCATTTGCGTGTATTACCGATTGTGGTAGACCAGGCCACTATACAGATACTTCTGGTAGGCCTGCTTACACATCAAGAAATAAACCAAGGAAGGATATAACAGGAGTGTAGCAAGCATTTCATTTTACGGAGATAGATGGCCCTTTGAGTATTGATTTAGTCCTTTCTCTAGGCTGAATGCTGTAATAGCCAGCAGTTCTTAGCTTCTCAGATCTCAGCTGTGAGTCTTAGGTCCTATTTCCCATGAGGAGCTATGGAGGCTCTAGGTAGCCTCAGCCTATTTCCCATGAGGAGCTATGGAGGCTCTAGGTAGCCTCATGTATTCTTTCATTCTTTGAGCATCTTTTTTGACAATCCCATTGTAAACTGAAGAAAGGAAATTGAATTGAGGGTTAATCTTTGAACTCTGACTACTCTTTGTGCTTTGGCGTAGCCCACTTAATATTTAATATATTATAACCTATAGTAATTATAATTATAGTAAAATTTTAAATATGCAATAATTTAATATATATTTATACATATATATTTGTGTGTATTTTTTTTAAATGTACCATTTTTAAGTATATACAACTATCCAATTCTTTTCAAATTATCTTAGGCATGTATTTTTCTTTTCAGGCTAATTCACCTTAATAAGATTGATCCCCATGCTCCAAATGAAATGCTCTATGGACAAATGGGCTACATCTATGCTCTTCTCTTTGTGAATAAGAATTTTGGAATGGAAAAAATTCCTCAAAGCTATATTCAGCAGGTACCATGTTTTTGTGCTTTTTGGAGTCTTTTTTAGGATCCCACCTACTATCTGCCTAGACTGTTGGTTTTATTTCTCCAGTTAGTACATCCCAAGTAGCTCGAGGGTGTATCTTGACCTTTGAAGGTCAAGCATGATCAAAGAACCAACAGCTACACGCTGAAGGCTGTTTGAAACACGGTAGAGAGTGGCTCAATAAGTAGTCCAGCCCGCTCTGTTTGAGAGTTTAGAGGCCGTTTCAGAAGAAAATGAGTGTCAGATTTTACCTTACAGGTGCAGGTGTCTCTTTTGGTGCCTGAAGGAGTTTGTGCTTTCCTTTGACAAGGAAATTCTTGTAAGAGCTAGTGAAAAGAGTTCAAGGTCCTCCATACCCTCCCCTTTTTAGAAAGAATACAGTCACACCTGCTTCTCTTGAGTGCAGAATTAAACTGTGCCTTTCCACAGCCTAAAAGATAGTGTCTGATTTGCCATGTTCCCCAATATATCTCAGCAAAAAGTTTCTTAACCTCCATCAAGAAGGTTTTTCCTCTAATTCTCTTATTATTTTGGTTGGTTTTCACCCTGTAGATTTGTGAAACAGTCTTAACATCTGGAGAAAAGCTAGCTAAAAAGAGAAACTTCACAGGAAAGACTCCACTGATGTATGAATGGTACCAAGAATATTATGTGGGGGCTGCTCATGGCCTGGCAGGAATTTATTACTTCCTGATGCAGGTAAGAGGTGACGGTGAGACTTTAAAATGTGCTTTCTGATTGTACTGTCTAGGGTCAGAAGATAGGTACTCGTTTTTTTTCTCATCTACTGCATCACTCTCCTTATAATTACCTGGCCTAGACAAACAAGGATAATGGTTGCCAGGGTGTATTTTTAAGTGTATAAATATAAAAGGCACTGTGCTCTGAGATGACATTTCATTTGTAGGTGATCATAGGTGCCCACTTAGGTTCACTTGTCCAGACTAAAGTGTTTTGACCTATACATCTATATGCAGTGCCTTCTGTTCTTCTCTTGCAGCAAATGCTTTGAATTAAGAATGTTATAAGCATAATCCATTGAAACAAATTCCAGGGGTAAGAACAAAATCAGTAGAAAACAAATGAACATATGTTGCCTAAGGCTCACTTAAAGAGCAAAGCTAAGGAGCCTTTCCAGTGGATTTTGTATAACCTACCCAAAAATAGCTGAATAGGCTATGCTCAACAGTTCTTAAAGTTCTAATGCTATTGAGGGACAGCAGCCAAAGTCGAATAGACTAAGGACAAATGGAATTTACTGCAGCCAGCATAATCTGGGAGGGAGGTCAAAAGAGGACTTCTCAAGGAAGCATCATTTCTGGGTCTTACTTAGTTCCCTTTAAGGAGAAATTGGCACTTGTAAATAAGAATTGATGGCAAAAGAAAATTGATTTTTAATAGTAGCAAAGGTGCCCCCATCACCTTCCCAAAGTACAATGTGACATAAAGAAAAATGTTTCATTAATATGTTCAACATGAGTGCTTAGACATACATACTACTAGCTGGTTGAGTAGCTGGCTATAATAATGCAAAATCGATGTCAGACCTGCCCTCTCTCCATAACTAAACAATGACAGTGATGCTGAAAAACTCAAGGTTATTACTGGTTTTGAATGCAGAGTCACACTTTGAGGGTTAGTAGCAGTAAGAGACCCACTATTGTATTTATTCTACACTTCTCTGTTAAGAGTCCTATAATTAGGAGTTCTGACAATTTAGTCTTAAATTACTTTATTTTTCTGGCATATCCCCTCATTGGCTCTCTATTAGCAGAAATAAATATAGATTCTTAAAAGTTTTCAGGAAAGGAGAGTTCATATCTTCTGATGTTTCAAGGCGAATTAGTCACATGTGTCAGTGACTAGACAAGCACATGACTTTTCATTGAAGCAGATTGTCAGGGGCACAGTACCTTCTGTCTCCTTTCGTTCTCTAGTAGGAAATCCAGAAACCCAATTTTTTATTTACTGAATTTTTTATTGGCAGATTAATGTCTGTTTAAAATGATTTAATTTTTAATCTGATAAGTCCATTCTAGGAAGTCCCTATATATTAGCATAAAGCAAAACATTTTTTGGTCATTTTGGATAATTTCTGCATATTTGAGGAGAATCCACTCATTCTACGCTAGCAATTTAAGATGAGCTTGTACAATATTCTTTCAATAAAGTGAAATCTGTGTATGCCCTAAAGCAGTGGTCTCCAACCTTTTTGGCACCAGGTGTCAGTGCTCCTATGAGAACCTAATGCCCGATGATCTGAGGTGGAGCTGAGTTAGTGATGCTAGCTCTGGGGAATGGCCGCAAATGCAGATGGTTTCGTTGGCTCTCCTGCCACTCACCTCCTACTGTGCGGCCCTGCTCCTAACAGGTCATTGACTGGTGCTGGTCCATGGCCCAGGGGTGGGGGACCCCTGCTAAAGAACATAGTGCATGTTCAGTATCTGTGAAAGCTTGCCATCAGTATCACCGAGGTCCCTGTCACCACATCCTTCTTACCTGTGCTCCACAGCACTGCCTCATGCCACCCCCACAAGCCCACCCCCGGCCAGGCAGAGACAACACTTTGAATTTGTTATTTAGAGAAGTAAGGAGTCCTTTGAATTAAGAACAGGACCAAAAGGAAAAACTAAAAATTATCTCAGAAATGAAGGCTCATATGCCATATGTCAACATATCATATTAATCTGTACATTTTTGTATCAAAATCATCCTGCAAAAATATTAATCTCAAAACCCCTTCAGAAAGGCTTGAGCTAGAGTCATGCCACAGTTTGGGGTCTAGATTCCAGGTCTCCTAACTTGTTAGCATCCTCTTCTATCGGAAACATCACCTGCCACACCTCTAAAAGTAAAAATAAAAGTTTGTTTGGTTTGTCTAACACTTCTCTTTGTGGCCTTTAAAGTGTGCTTAAGGTATTAATACCTTAGAAAACTTCTCTTACTCTCACATTCTCAAGCATTGGCTTAGGAAAACTATAAGTATGTAAATAACAAATATTGAAAAATAATATATATATATGGCCCTAAGAGTTAACTCATAGCCTAATTTTAGTTTGTTCTAGTAGGTGAAAAAAAAAAATGTATGGAATCCTCTTCTTAATGACTTCCAATTCTTTTTGGTATGTTTTCTTTCTGATTTAAAACTCATTGCTGAGACTTAGGAAGATCTGTTTACTTCCACAGAACTAATAATTTCTCATTTTTAGCCCAGCCTTCAAGTGAGCCATGAAAAGTTGCATAATTTGGTCAAGCCCAGTGTAGACTATGTCTGCCAGCTGAAATTCCCTTCTGGAAATTACCCTCCTTGTGTGGGTGACACTCGAGATCTGCTAGTCCACTGGTGCCATGGTTCCCCTGGGGTAATCTACATGCTCATCCAGGCCTACAAGGTACTGTGAATTTTCTCATTTTAGAAATAAATTGGAAAACATAACATAACATTTTGTAACTTAAAATTAGTTTTACACATAATTCTTACAGAAGCAATAGAGTAATCACTTGTTGGACCTAAGATCACTCATAGTGTTCATCTGTATCAGAGCAGACATTATTTCGTTGACAAGTAGAGTAGCCAAGATTATATATCAAGATTATATATCAGTGGCAGAGCCATGATGAGTATCCCAGGAGCTCTATTAGAAATAGAATTTGCCTCGTGCACTGTCGATGGGAGTATCAAGTGGTAACAGCTGCCATAGAGAACAGTTTGGCGGTTCCTTTAAAAATTAAAGTAGAATTAACACATGATTCAGCAATTGCACTCGTAGGTATTTACCCAAAATAATTAAAACCAAGCATTCAGATACTTGTACACCAATGTTCCACAGCAGCATTATTCACAGCAGCCTAAACGTGTAAACAATGCAAGTGTCCATCAGCAGATGAATGGATGGACAAAATGTAGATATATACATACATTGGAATAGTATTCAGCCATGCTAAAGAATGAACTTGTAATCCATCCTACAACATTCATGAATCCTGAAAACTTTATTTATGAAATAAGTGAAGTCAGATACAAAAGGACAAATAATGTATGCTTCCACTTATATGATGTGATGGTTAATATGAAGTATTTAGAATGAGTAAATTCATACAGAAAGAAAGTAGAATAGAAGTTACCAAATGCTAGTGCTGGTGTGGGAGGTTGGGAAGTGGGTGCGTATTTAATACTTAATGGGTACAGAGTTTCAGTTTGGGATAATCAAAAAGTTTTGGAAATAGATAGTGGTGAAGGTCATATAACATTGTGAATGTAATTAATGTCACAGAATTTATACTTTAAATGATTGAAATGGTAACTTTTATATTATGTATATTTTACTATAATAAAAAAATGCCAGTATCACTTCTAAAAAGCCTGCCATAGTAGAACCATAGTCAAAGAAGAAAAGGCTTTTACTTGAGGGAAAAAAAATAGAAGTTAACCAAGGTATATGTCTATTGATGCCAAATCTACAAATGAATAATCTATAGACTGTAAATAGACACTGGAATCTCATAGTCTAAGTAAGATTTTAGTATATCAAATTTTACTTTGAGAAAGTTGTATATAATAGAAAAACTTAAAACTGCTTTATTCACTTTTAAGAACTCTTAGTTTGCAATGAAATATTTAAAATGTCTACTCAGAATATTTCTTAAGTCTTTAATCAAGATATAGGAGACCACAAAAGACTGTAAAGGCATATCTGTTTTTCTAACAATATAGTGTTTTATAACCAAATCAGTCTTTATGAACAATTTAGAAGTAGTTTCTTCTCCAGTATGTAAAGAAACTATCTTATAATGAAGGGCATTGTTACCAAAAAAGATAGCGTATGTTCTTTTGAAAATGACTAATGATAACAGCAAGTTGCAGATAAAGTAACAGCTGCTTCCCCAATAACATCCACATATACAAACACATACACGTGAAATTTAGAACCTGCAGACAAGGTCATGAACAGTTACTTAAAGAAAACAAACCTAGTGAAGTTTTGTAATTTGTTTCCACCTATGTAACGCATATCTCTGTCTCTAAATCTCATATCCTTTCTTGCCAAGCCACTTCCCTCTCTCCTCCCTTCGGGAAGGAATGCCAAAAGAATTTTCTTGTCTATACTTTGTGATAAAACTATGACCCATGACTCTGCAGGTGTTCAGGGAGGAGCAGTATCTCCGTGATGCCTATCAGTGTGCCGATGTGATCTGGCAGTACGGGCTGCTGAAGAAGGGCTATGGGCTGTGCCACGGCGCCGCAGGAAACGCCTACGCCTTCCTGACGCTGTACAACCTCACGCAAGACATGAAGTGTCTGTACAGGGCCTGTAAGGTAGGGGTCAGAGCCGCCCTCTCCAGAAAGGTCTCTAGGTAACCTGATTTCATTCATTCATTTTTACACCGTCGGTCTGTACAACAGATACAGTTATTTTAACAAAAACCTTCAAAAGCCATTCAGTTGAATTACTTTCCCTTAGAAGGACATAATTCTACTCGACAGCATTTAAGTGGGAGGAAAAGAAAGATGTAGGGTGGTTTTATTCCTTCCTTCTACGCTGACCTTGGAGATAGGTGTCTCGGAGAGCTCGTTGAATTCCCCCCGTGTTTCGCACTCTAGGCCATCCATTTCTCTGCATTAATGCCTGTTCTCTGCCTTGAAGATAGTTTTGACTTTTCCGGAGTAATTCTTAGGGACAGTCTCTCTCAACTTTTAGGAGTCTTTGGAAGAAATCACTCCAGTAATTTAACTTGGTGTCATTTTCAGTTTGCTGAATGGTGCTTAGATTACGGAGAACACGGATGCAGAACACCTGACACTCCTTTCTCCCTCTTCGAAGGTATTTTTCACACATTACTTATATGCCTTATAATATCAGCATCAGCTTCTCTGCTTGGTCATTAATGTATTTGAATTGTAGCTTTATCAACAAATTAACTTTATAGTCGTTTCTTAAACTGCTTCTTTATTTCCTAATACAACAACTCAATAGTAAAAATAGGTTAGCACATAGATCTAATACTAACAGTCATAATGGTGACTACCATTCATGGAGGTAGGCACATGCTGGGCATTTTGCAGATGCCACCATAAATCATCTCAGCAAAAACATACACACATTATCCTAACGTCACAGGTGAGAAGATTGAGGCTCAGACAGGTAAGTGGCCTGTGCTACTCACGTATGGTAAATGGCAGGGTTGTGCCTTGAACTTGTCTGACTCCACACTTCCTCCTGTTTTCCACCTGGATGAAGAGGCTGAACACCTCAGTAGTGATCTCTAATATTGAACTGTAAGGAATATAAATTTAGACAGATGTCTATTTTATTTAAATCATTACTGCTGTAATGTTGTTGATGCTATAATATGAAGACACTCCATTTATAAAATGGGGCCATTTGGTGCAGTCACTTTTGCCTCTTTCTCTTCCTGCAGGAATGGCTGGAACCATATATTTCCTGGCTGACCTCCTAGTGCCTTCGAAAGCCAGGTTCCCTGCATTTGAACTATAAAAGGCAAGCCTGCCCCCTGCAACTCACTGCATGACCCTTTCTGTATATCAAACCTGAGCTAAGTGCTGTCATTGCTTTTCAAGGAAACGGAGTCAGACTATGTACTTGATTTAGTTGTTTTTTTTTTCTTTCAGAATTTGTCTTTAGTTCAGTTCCTTTTCTTTATCATTTACTTTTATTTTAAAATATCCAAGGAAATATTTTAACTTCAGAAATATTTTAACTTCAGTTTCTTCCTAAAGGGAGTTTGATATGTACAGTATTTTGAGGGCATATGTATATATATTTCAGAAGTTGGAGGAAATCTTACTCTTATTTAAGCTTATGAATATAACTAACTGTTACTGTTCTAAAAATGTTTAAAAGAAACTAAATGTAGAGAAACAATGTTAAATATATGATTATTGTTGAACATTTCCCTCTACCTCTGCTCTTTAGTATTTTTTCTCCAACAGGACAGTTTTATGACTTTGCTTTTCTTTAAGTGGCTGATTATGAAAGGGGACGAAAAGTAACTATATGCTCCCAGGACAAAAATTGCTAGAGTTGTAAACTGTGCTAGGGACTTAAATACCATTTTTCAAATTCACAGTGTTTGTTTATACTAGAGATATACGTACTTTAGACTTGCTACTTTTTGTTAATAAAGCATCCAGGCTCTAGCCAACATTTTTATCAAAAAACTTTTAAAATACAATGGTCATTGTGAAAATTCTGAGTTAGGGATTAATTCAAGATAAGCTAACAATAATAGTTCATTGTTTTCTCTAAAATAAGCTGGTTTATTTTGGGACTATCTATTTAAATTTGTTCTCTTGAATTAGTATAAGATCAGCAAACCAGTGTTATGTGTGCGTGAATATGTCGTGACCTAGGATTAGCGCTCACCCTCTGACTGACCTTCTACACTTGGACTTGTGTTTTACTTATTTTGCAGTGACTATGCTTTAGTGCTGGCTGTTTGATAGAAGCCATATTTTCCTTCCTGTCCCATCTATCCAGACAGTAATAGTACATTTTTATTAATAGTACAGCATTCTACTTCTCTTTAAAAGGCAGGGCAGATGCTGTATGTATATATATATATATGGCTATATATATATAGCCATTAACTCGAACAAAAACACTAAGCTTTTGATAGAAATCTTGTTACTGATCATGCTTAGAACAAATGGATCCTGCCTCTTTGCATATGTTGGGCTTAATATTCATCCATTTCTGAGCCCTCAGAATTGGATATTTACATAGGAGGTGTAGAATGCCTGATGCTTCGAATTCTCTACAGATGTTTCGACTCAACAGCTCCCACTCCTCCCCCTTCCTTTGCTGCCTTTCCCAGGCTTGCTTTGTCTTTTGTATATGTTTTGACTGATTTTATAACATTTTGCCGCTTTAAAAAAAACAGGGTCTAAGAATTTTAAATGTGTCTATTTCACGGCTCCCTCAATCACAAAAATGTGCTATTTTTATTGGAATTTGAATCAAATGCCCACTGAGCGTATGTAGGTTCCCGAGGGTAGCGGTCCCTTATTATTTTCCACTTAGCACCAAAATGGCTGATATTACTGGAAATTGTCAGACCCTTTAAAGGCTACTGACAATAGGATCTAAAATAACAGCCCACAGCTCAAATCCTAGGATTAGCTTGTTCCTCTGTGACTGTGCTGGTCAGAGACAAGCTCGTGCCTCTCAGATTTCTGAAGTGCTGCTGATAAGCTGTGTATGAGTGCTGCCTTTCTCATGAGCGTTTCAGATCAACGGTGTCAGCATTCACAGTAAAGCTGATTGCCTTTGGCTGGGTGTCCAACTTGAAAGAATAAAACCCATTTGGTTTAACCAAATGTCTTACTATACTGTGCCTGTACTTTTAGCTACTATAGTTACTAAGGGGAAAAGAACAAAACACGTCTTCTATTAGCCAGAAGAGATTTGATCACAGTGCTTCTCCAAACATCTTGATTAATTTAACCTCAGGAAGACTACAAGGCAAGGGGAAGAAAATTTTGGATAAAATTCTTGTTACTATTTGGATTACTATTTGGTTACTGCCATCCATTAACAAATCCATCAATACAAACATAATGCATGTTCTGTTTTTTCTTTGGCATTTTAAGACTAATTAAACTGGCAGGATTTTATATTTGTAGCATTGTTTTGTTTTTTTTTTAATGCTTAACAGCTAAGAAAGTCTGATAGGATTTTAAATTTAGTGAATGGCTATAAACTAAGGCCAGTACCCTAACACCATGGTAGAAACCGAAAGAAACTTTTACACTAGCTTTCTTAGTTTTAAAAGGAAGAGGCATCTTAAATGATATTATATTTCTGTTATATCATTTTCCCTCATATATTTTTCTTTTGGGTAAAATAAATAAATAAATCCCAAAAGTTGCCTCCCAGAAAACTCAATAGTTTCTTTTATATCCATGCAGACTAGGTAGTAAAACCTTAAAAACTTGCCACAGTGTTCATTTATCCTGTCATGTGTTTCTGTTCCTATAGTAATGAAAAATTACAGAGTTAACTTTTCATTATGGAACAAATGTTAACATTATCATAACTGTTTTGATTGATCCCATTGAGATTTGGTCTCATCTGATTTGTCAGTCTTTAATCCTTAGAGTCATTTGGCTCCTTTTTCATCTTTGATGTCAATTCCAATTATTTGGCATCAAAAGTCATCACAGTGGTAGAGTGTTAGGTGAAAGTGGATCCAAGGCCATTTCTTCTCCTTATTACCACTTCCCTATGTAATTGAATTGAGAGAGATCCTCTTTTCCTGTGTCCTCAGGTTAATTTGTGTCTTGTCTTATGACCCCTGCCTTCTACTAGCTGAATTTGAAATACAAAATGTGAAGAGTAAACGTTTATTTATTTGCTCCTTTGGATACTGGTACTTGTCTGTAGTCCTTTATTACTCATACCGAATTCTGATTCCACTTCGCTTTCCTTTAATAGATCAGAGCACCTCTTTACTGGATTACTAAACTGTAGAACTGTTTCTCTCCTATAGGGATAAAACACAGTATTCTGGATATTCAAGGAACAGACCCCAATTTTACATTGCCATTTGTTGGGAAGGGCTGGGATTGTATGTATTTCTGTATTCTATAAAGGATTGACTTACTGATTCTCAATAAAATTTTATTAAGACTACATATTGTCATGTGCTTTTTGTTTGCTTTGGTTTAAACCTAAGAAATATTGTCTTTCAATAGTAAATGATGTCTTTTTCTCTATACACTCATTCCCTAGGATTTATTTCTGACTTCCTTCACTGTTGGGTCAAACAAGATTTTTAGTACCTTCTGAAAATAGAGATGTATTAAAGGAAAATATTTTTAACTCTGACCATTACAGAATTGGGAGGAATCTACTAGGTTTTAAGCAGAGTAGTATATATTATACATATGAGGATCTACCCTAAGAACTAAAGACTTAATTCTAGAAATTGATTTCCCTGCTGACCAATTCTAAAAGGAACTTTGAATAGAGGAGGAGATTTAAGAGGCATAATTATAAAATGTATATGCAGAGGTTGGAAAGGATTTCTGCTCAGTCATCTGGCATAGCTTTGTACCACTTATTTTCATGGCACAGCTATATAGTGTCACTTAGCACAGTGGAGATTTTCCAAATTATAAAATACTTATTTTCAACTCTGAATTACATTTTGTCATTTGGTGCATATGATTAAAATGCCCTTCATACCCCTAGTCTGAATTCAATACTAAGGACAAATGCACATTTTTAAATTTTACTTCTTTGACTGAATGAAGGTTATAGATGGTGGTATCACATCTTTAGATTTGAGGAGCGAGGCATGGAGTGGACAGTGCCTCAGAGAGGCCACCAGAGATTCCAGAGTGATGCTTGGAGCATTCCCACTACTCTTCATAGATTACATTTCATTTGGTAAGACTAGCTAGCATTGTTCTCTGGTTAAGCACTCCCTGGCTCATCTTCCTACCAGAAGAGAAATAATGACAAGCACATTAAATTGTACCACAGTTGTAATTTCATGAACAAACAAAATTTGAAGAAGTCATTTGTCTCCTGCAACTTACCCATAGTAGTTTATTTTTCTCCTGACTGCATTAGAAAAGACATTTGCCTCCCTCTTCCTCATACTCTGTGAATAGAATAATTTTTGTGTCATTTCTTTTTCCCTAGATCCCACTGTGATCTCAGTGTCATTAAAAGTGTCATGTATTTTTTACTCTTATAACCATCATTTAAACTCAGAAAAGCCTAACAGTCAGTCTGCTGATAATTTGCTTCCTATTCCATTTCTCATCCAGACTTACTCTTTTTCTTCTAAAGCTGAGAACGAGTTAACAAAGTGAGTGAACCTTGGCTTTTTTGCAGTGGAGAACACGTTGGCTTCATCAGTCCCATTACGTAAACTATTGAAACACTATTTTCCAGAAGCCCTATTCTAGTGCATCCTCAGGGTCTAATTTCACAATTTTGTGCGTAATGGGAGAAAGCAGCAAACACAATAAACCAAGAGGTGAAATAATGAAAATAGAGAAATGGATCTTAGCAGGACTGCTGCTCATACTTTATATTCATATTTCTACATTATGTTACCTTTTCACCTACATGCAGATTACAACTATGGTGACATGAAATCTACAGCTAATGTCCTATCACTCTACAGATAAGTGTCTTAGAAAGCACTGATGAAGCACACAGTCATTATGCAGAGAAAGGTGGGATTCTTGATAAATCAGTTTATAAAGAAGTGTCACAGTTGCCTAATTCCTCTTCTCTGATGGAGCTGGAATAATAAAAACACTTGTATCCCCCCAAAATACTGATGTAGCTCATTGTAAAAGTTGGTGTTTAATATTGATATCTTAGGATTCAGCATTCGGGAATTAGCATGCACTCTATCGCTGGTATTTTCCAAACTGCTGGCAGTGTCTGTTTATATGGCTGCAGACGTGCCATTTTATTTAGTCATGCCACGAGCAATGCTTTAAACTGTTTTATCCCCTAAATTCGTCAAGCACGTGTATGTTTGTATGCAGGGTGCCTAGTGGGGTTGGTGGGGCACTGCGTGCATGAAATCGGCGTCCTTACTATGACAGCTCAGAGTCTGAAGAAGACAAGTGATGAGACAAGCAATTACAGGGAAATGTGTTCTAATATTATTGTTAACCCCTCACCTACCCTTTTCCTTGTTCCACAAATTTTAAGAATGTCTAGGTCTCTTGTGTGACCTGCGGTTTCTGGCTATATTTAGAGATAATGGAGTCTATAATCCTGCAGGGAGAAGACACTTTAAAAGCCACTCTGTCAGCCCAGAAGCACTTAGCGTTCTTTCATCTGGTCAATCTTAATGATGGGTGAGGTGGAGGGAAATTTGAGGACAGAAAGTCACTTGCCCCCAAATTATTTCCACTTAGCTGGCTGACTTCTCAAAAAAACAAAAAAAACAAAAAACCAGCATTATTAAGGATTGATTTAGGTTAAGGCCACTTCCTTCAGGAATCCTATTAAAATGCATTTATTTTCAAAGAGATAGTTCATCAACCTGCTATTACTCATTAACATGTTAATAACTGATTTATGACCACATAACAATTAACTTGAAGAACTTCAATCTAAACAATATTAATTGTGCTGTTAGAATATGCCAGGTAAAGATAGCATCTAGCTAGGATTAGAAAGATATGACCTCTGCTCTCAAAAGACAGTTTAAACCTGTACATAAATCTAAATAAGTAATTTGAATGTGATATGGAACCTGACCAGGACTGGCTTTTGGTAATGGAAGGGCAAAGAAGTATATAAGAGTCAAGGAAACTTTTTTTTTTTTTTAAATTATTTTTGAGGTCAAGGTTTTTCAGTCATTAGTGCATGCAAATCACTTGGTGATCTTGTTAAAATGGTTCTAAAGTGCCTGTCTGATGGGGCCTGAGATTTTGCATTTCCAACAAGTTCTCTAACGATGCCTGTGCTGCTGTCCACAGAACCTGCTTTGAGTATGATGGGTCTAGATAAGCAATCCAGCATGGAATCCTGACTCAGTAGTGAAGAAGGAAGGAAGGTCAGGAGTTAGCTGAGGAGCTGAAAAGATTAATGTGTATGTATCAAAGAGCATAAGCATTATGAGCAAGAGCATGATGGGGCTGGGGGGACTGGAGTCTGATTTCTGATGAGACATAATCTCAATGCAGTACCATCTCGAGGTGATCAATTTTCAGTGATAGTGATTGTAGTGAGTGAAAGAAATGGACTTGGAACAAATATGTGTTTATTATTTTAATGGGAAAATGACCAAGGATTTAGAACCTTTTTCAATCCAAAGAAATATAAGCGTCTGGTAATATGAGAATCATGTGGACAATATCTGTATTAAAAAATGAATTTGTGCCACCTGGAATCATCAAGGCTTGTATGAGGAAAATTAAAATGCCTCTGCCCCTTGTTTAGAATTTGTAAGGAACCTTAATTAGCCAACCAATTTTTTTAAAGTTTCTTTTTAAAAAAAAAAAAAACACACATCAATCTCATTCTTTTTTCCAATTATTTTTCTTAGCATATTCTGAGTAGTAAATGTACACTAGTGGTGTCATTTGTCCTAATTTGCCATCACCTGTCATTTGCCATGTTTCCTAAATGAAAATTTCATAAAGTGATATGGTTCTATCATTTATCCAGGAACACTTCAATGCTTAAGAACGAGGCTGACCCAGGAAGCTTGGAAACTTCATTAGAAATAGGAAAAACCCATTAGTTCTCCTAAATAGAAAGACTAATACAAGTGAGTGTGGTCATACTTCCATTTGTATAAGCATATTCCCTGGGTGTTCTGTACTAGGAATCAATCCAAGTTTAGATGACACATGACCAGTACATTTTCTATCACTTCTAACAGAATGTGCACAAATAATGTGTATTTTATCTTTTACAAGTTCACACCTGCCCAGTTTAAAATTGAGTTACAGTCATACTTTATTAAAATGTATCAAAAAACCCTCTTTGTAGGTCTGGCTTTAATGGCCTTTGTTTCTGTTGCCTTGACAAAAGCCAACTTTATCATCTTTTCTACCTTTCCCTCAGAATTGTCCCTTCACCTGCATTTCTTTTCAGTTAATGGTATTGCCAACTACCTGGATGTTCAAGTCAAAAAAAAAGTGAATTACCTTTCTTAGACTGTTGGTTCTCAAAGTGCAGTTTCTGGAGCAGCAACATTAATTAGCATTATCTGGATCTTGTTAGAAATGCAAATTCTGGGGTCCACTGAAGACCTTCTGGTCAGAAACTGATGGTGCGGGCCAGCAATCAGCTTTAACAGTCCTCCAAATGATTTTGATCACAGTCAAGTTTGAGAACCACTAAACTTAAAAGTAGTGAGGTTAACATTATAGGTTCCGTAATTATTTAATTTAAAACTTACTGGTTTCAATGTTCTGTTTTCCTATTGTATTTTAGAATATACACACACATATTTATAAGCCCATGAGAAATTCCTGGCACAAATACAAAAAAAGAAAAAACTGCATATTGCTTAATGGAAAAATGATACTGCTCTGCTTTGTTCCCTCCACAAAGATGTCCTTGGAACAATGAGTACAGTACAATTGTCTTGCTGCTGAAAGAGGAAGTTCTGTGGATAGAATACTTTCTGAAATAATCTGTTTAGATATCTGTCTTCCCCACTGGACCTTGTGCTCCTTGCAAGAAGGGGCCCTGTCCAAGTACTGACTCACACTCTGTCTAAAGCATAGAGGGGTGGTGCTCAGAAAATCTGTGGTAAACCACCACACTGAAATATGGTTCCCCCAGCTAGAGCAATGGATGTAGAAGCCTTTACTTAGATTTATTACATGCTGATTGATTATGTTTAGCTTAGTTCTGTTTTCTGTTTCATTTATTACAGCTTTGCTTGATTGGTTCAATTAATAGTAAGCATCTAATTAGTAAAACCTGAGCATGAGGTTTGGCAATATCATAAAAAGCAGATGTTGTCCAGCAGATGTCAGTAGAGCTCAGTTTAATAATTTTGATTGTTAATGAATTTGAAAAATTAATAAAGGTGATGGGAGGGAAAATACTTGCACCCAGAATAGCACTTCTCTGTGATATTTGAGGAAATGACATCTACATCAAAAAATCCACATAACCATTTTGACAGATTGAAAATGCTACAAGTATTGACTTCGAAATAAACATGGCATTAATGGTCAATTTCTTTCGCTTCAAAGGTCAAAGCAGTTTAAACTGGACATCAGGTTACTGCAAACTAGTGCCAAAAGCATAAGAGATGAGGGGAGTGCAAGACTGGATATATAAGATTATTCAAATGTATATTATGATACCAGTTGAGACTTTTCTGAACACTAGAACTTTATTCATTCTACCAATTACTTAGACCTCTCTTCTTTCTCAAGAGTAATATTAAACCATACTTTTATGCTTTTAGAAATACAAAGGCCTTTTCCTGGCTTTAAAAGGAGAAGAGGGTAAGATAAAGGGGAGCTTAAAGTGTGTTGTGTTTTTGATTATGGTTTTATTGAAGGAAAATTCACTTAAGATTCACCAAGCCCCTAGTGTTTTAAAAGAGACTGATGAAGCCATCACACTGGAAAATTATTATAATTATCATTAGTATTATCAGGTTTTCCCAGCTCTGAATATCTAATCTGAGGGCAGATACATGAAACCCCACCAAAGCGGTGTGGTCGTCACCAAGAGGTCTCTCGGGGCAGCTGCACGAATAGGATGAAGGTATGGATAGAAGGTGGGTCAAGAGGGCTTTAGGCTTCCTGTGGCACTGTAACTAGGGCGGGTCATTTTAATCAAGCGGCTGTTAGGATAGCCATTCCAACTGTTCTTATTCCCAGCCAAAAGTAAATGGCTCTTTTGATGTTCAATCCGCTCCAACACACACACACACCCTCTCAAAGTTCTATCACAATCTCCATGTCCTTTGCTCTCTAGCCCATCCACAGTCCCTGATGGACCATTCACAACGGATAGGTACTTTCATAAAAATCGTCTTCCTCTATGGCAGCCCATTTACTGTACTTTCAAATTGCCATATCTTAATGAGGAGAAAAGTTTATATTCTCATCAATATTAGAGGTTTTTTTTAAAAAAAAAAAAAAAACAAGAAGCAACCTACTTTTAATAACTTTGCTGGAAAGTGGCAAGGCAACATCTGGAATACTTATTACCCATTTGGCATGCTGTTCATCTCCATGGGTAAGATTCAACATGACAAGCTCTGTCAAAAGGAAATAAGCTTCATCTAGTTAAATTAGAATGATTAGGGTCATTTAGACAGAGGAAGTCTAATTTGCGTGGATCTAGAAATTTTATTCAAACTGGAATACCTAAGTATTTAATCTTCCCTGAAGCCCAATTTAAAATTGAGACTATTGCATAGATCTATAATGAGACGAGACATATTAGAAATTAATTTAACTATTGCTGCACTGTGAGCATGTAGCCCAAGAAATTAAAGAATGTTTCACTTGCGGTTTGTATACAGTATTAGAAAAAAAACACTCTGTTACAACTCATTAACCATTCTATTATTTTATAAACTCCTTAAAGGGAAACAGGAGCATCCAGAGTAAATCTGAGTTTTTTCCACTGCTTTCTAAAAATTTTACCAAATTTATACTGTAAAGTAAATGTAGACAGAATTTAATCCTAACCTTACTTTCTACAGTGGGGTCGCTTAATCTTTCTGATGTCATGGACTCCTCTAACAGTCTGTTGAAGGCTATGGAGCCCTTCTTAGAATAATATTTTAATAAATGAAAATATGTACATAGGATTTTTGTTTTAAATACGTAAATAACTTTAATATATAGAATTACAAAAGAAATCAACCATATTAAAATATAGGTATCAAAGTAGTTTTAAATATGTGTAATATATGTGCTTCTTTATTAGCACATCTAATAACAAAATCTAGTGGTATATCTGATAACTCTTAATTTTGAAGTCATGATGAAAAGAAATAACTTATCAGGTGGCATAAAAATATGGGTGATTTCTATGAATGATAAAGTTTCAGGTAGTTGCCTATATTAATGATTGAAGGAAATGCTTAATTTCAGTTAGAATTTAGTAAAAATTAATATGTTATTGTTTTCTATCTTTGTTCATAGACCACCAGATCTACTTAACACCATCAAGGGTTGGTGAAGAACTCTAGTTCCATGGTTATGTAGATACGGGTATGATGTGATTAAGACTAAGAGTGGTCACTGTGGTGGTTGGCATGTGTTGACAGCAAAAACAGAATGCAAATGAGGATTGCCAGTTTCTTAGTTAGCGATCAATAGCCCAGACAGATATGAGGGCTGAATTACTCAACTAGATCACAGCAGAATTGCCAGATCTCCATTTCCCTTTGTGCCATGTTATCAGACCACATAGAACAATTCCAGAATTGTGAGAGGATGCTGATTCTAATTGCCTGATTTAAAGAGCTGATCAGAGTCCCCAAGTCATTAGGCTGATTCTTCAGCCTAGGGTACTCTCCTATTCAAAATATCCTTTTCACCTATAATGTAACAGTAATAAATCTTGAAGTGTTCTCGTAAACTCTTATTACCTTTTTCAGAATAAAGAGTATAATACCTTCCTTGAAAATGTTGTATTTCATTCAACAGTACTTTTTCAGTGCCAGTTCCGTGCCAGTGCCATGAGGCTGGGTGCTGGGGAGCCCAAGTTGAGTAAGACTTTGGCACTGTTCTGCCTTTAGAGAACTCATAAAAAATACTGGGAGAATCAAATGAGTAAACAACTAAATCCAGTGCCAAGCTGTCATTCTCATTATTACCAAGTACCATTGGACTGCGGAAGAGACAGTCCTTCTGAGGCCGGAGGAATAAGGAGGACTGCAGAGAGAAGAGCCAGGATAGTGGTCCTCAAAATGTAGAAAATTGTGGAACAGAGTTGTGCAAAGATGTGAAAAGGGTCAGCATGCTTGTTCAACAGTTTGTATATTCCTTCCTTGGCCACTGGTTATGTGAGCCAGCATCATCGGCTTTGCCTGGGTACTTGCCAGACTTGCACATTCTTAGGCCTCATCCCAGTCCTGCTAACAATGAAATCTGGGGGTAGAACCTATTAGTCTGTGTGGTAACAAGCCCTCCAGCTGATTCTGATTTATACCAAAGTTTGAGAACCACTGCTGTCAATATTAAGGAGCCATGTCACTAACGATAGGTTCAGAAGAACCATCAAGAGGTAGAAAACCAATCTCTTCTCTCTTTAGCAGAGTGAACTGATAAGGCTGGATTTGCAAATGGCAAGAGTACTTATGCACCTATGTGGAAGATGGGTGGGAGAAAGGAAAATCTAAAGGCAGGAAGATCATTAGGAGACAGTGCACTATCCCAGGAAAGCATGGCAAGGACGGTAACTCAAGAAGTGGCAGTGAGGATGAGCAGAGAGGATGAACTTGTGAGAACTGAGAGGTGGGGGCCCTTTTGATGCAGGAGATGAGGGAAGGAAAATGTCAAGGATGACCTTTAGCAACTGCTTTAGAAGGCTTGCTTGGAAGTCCTTTAGCATACCTAGACCTTGATGGTTTGACCAGAACTCATATTCCGGGGTCTTTTATGATTGCAATTTAGAAAAGGAACGCATAGGCCCACTCTTAGTGATTAACAATGCATCTATTTGAGTTGTTTTAGGAAATAACTCTTCCAAGACCCAGGATTTTTGGAACAAAGAGAAGAACACACCAACCAAAAAGGCCTGATATTGGGCTTCTTACGGAAGTGATCGATGCCAAGACTGTGAAAGGGGAAATATAAGCTGAACTTGGAACATCTTTTAGGGCCACAAAGTAAAGAAATGCTAGCCAAAGTTTTAGGGAATGTTGAAATGACACAAGATCTGGCCTGAAGCAGCTCCTAAGGGCCCAATGCTGAAAAAATTTAGCAAGAAAATAAGTAGTATTACAGATTTATGATCCAGAAGCCACTTCTGCAGTATTCTTGCCAAAAATGCATAACCTCAATCTGATCATGAGAAAACATTAGGCAACATAAATTGGGAAAAATACTAAAAAATACTAAAAAATTATCAAAATTATAAAAGTAAAAGAGAGACTGAGGGGCTGTCACACAGAGAAAGGATAAGGGGTCATGACAACTAAACGTAATGTGGTATCCCAAACTGGCTCCTAAAACAGAAATAGACTAGTGGTGATATTTGGAGAAAAGTTGGTGAATTTTAAATAAAGTCTCTGATTTAGTTAATAGTGTTGTAACAATGTTAGTTTCCTAATGTCAATAATTGCATATAGTAACGTGTTAATGCTAAGGGAAGCAAGAACACATGGGTGACTTATACCGCTTTTGCAACCTCTCTGTCAGTCTAAGCTAATTTCAAAATTAAAGTTTAAATAAAACAAATCATTGTCATCAACTTACTTCAAAATTTAAATTTAAATAAAATAAATTATTATCATTATTTGAATCCTTTGGCTGGCCCGTGGAACTTTTCCAGGTAGATGAACAGCACCAGGTAGCTCTTTTCTTGGGGAGTCTAATGACTATGCTACACTGTCATTTTCTTAAGACTGGGAATTCTATCTTATCGGTCTTGATTCTCTAAAGGACTTAGAGGCAGATTGGCTTGGAAGCATTATGAAGCTTAGGCTTCAGGCCTGCTCACTTGAATAGGCCCCACAGAGTGGTAGGAGCTGATGGGAGCCATAGAATGTTCTATGAAGGTAAGCAAGGAAAACCAGGGTTCAATTAGAAGCACCTATATATAAACAATTTTGGTAAATTGCCTAAAGAGAGCTCAGACACAAGGAATTTAAATGTCTAAACCTCCAGTGATTTATTATTTCTTTTCTCGTTTGTATTGGTAATTGTCTTTTTATAAAGGCAGTCCCCTAAATCATGTAAGGTTCAGTTCCAGCAAACCCAGATATGCTGCTGCACCTAGCACAGGTGCTCAATAAACTTTTCAATTAAATTATTAGAAAAATAATCCCCACTTCTGTAAAGTGGATTTGATGATAATTGTCAGTTACCTAATAGCAGAGTTTGCAAGGGCTAATTTGGAGAGAATTTTTATATAACAGTTCTCTATATAGCACCTTTAATCTATAAAGGTACTCTTACACTTACACGCATAGCATGTTAGCACTTTCAAGATCTCTAGAGATTTTCAAATGTTTCCTTTTGCAAATGAGTAAATAGTCCCAAAGAGGTTAAGTAATTCAAGGACACACAGCTAGTGGCAGATTGATGGAGGAAGAGAGGAAGCAGAGGGAGAAGGAGATGCAAGGCCTGCTGATTTGGAGAAGGTCAGGGGAAGGTTGTCAGGATTTCTATACACTGCCGTAGGACAAAGTTACCAGTAAGTACTAACCCAGATCTTGGAACAGCAAAAAAAATACTTTTGTCCTTCTTTTGTACCCTCTACAGCAACATAGTACAATTTTAAGAGGCAATGATTAAACATTAGTTAGTACACATTAACCAAACTCTACTCAAAACCCTTAAGTCTAAGCAACTATGCTTCTGTAATAAAGGAATAAAGGGTAGGAAGAGTTGGGGTTGGTTTGGAACTGGAGTTACAAGAATGTTCCTTAGGGGCTGAAGAATCTCCTCTAGGCGGGTATGGACTCTGGAGAACAGACTTGCAGTGACTGCAGTTTGTCACCATTTCACAGTGACTCCAGGCTGAAACCAAATCCACTGTTAGTTCATCCCCCATAAATCTGGAGCCAAGCCTAGAAATAGTTCCACTGCTGTTTTAATAGCATCTGGACAGGAGCAAATGTTCTACACTGTGGCGCCTGTTGGCTCTAATCAGATAAATTAAGGAGTTGAGCATGTTTCCACCATTTGGTTTAGTTTTATTTTAGTCCCCAAGTCTCTTTGCTACCATTTTAAGACCTGGCACTTTCTCACTGGTGAAGGCCATACTGCCTTATCACTGAGAGAAGCTTCCTCAAGTAGAAGTGCCACATGCCACCTTCATCCTGAGGGACACCCAGCACCCAGCAAATCAATTGTGCAGCTGTTCTGTAACATCACAGAGGCCACGTCTTTGTCTTGACATACTTAAAATTGTCTCTCTTTAGAAATAAATTAATGTCTTCCTGGGAGAGTATACTAGGTGATTTTTTTAAGTGAAAAATATTTTTTTCAAGATCAGGATGCAAAGGCGAGGCAAATAGATTTGGCTTTGTTTACAGAGATGGCATCAGCTTTAGAATTAAGGAATAATACTTAATTTCATCTTTGAACAGAGCTACTACTCAAATCGCAAATTTTCTTTCACTGCAATAATATTCGGTTATATCATATTATCTTGCTAACATCCTACTGTTTTTGACCTACAAAACTACAATTTTGTATGGCTCGCATAAATAATGTTTTTATAAATCTGCAGATAATTGGTTCAGTTCTCTCTTTTTACTCCCCTGTGTAGACACCTCTTGGAATTCCTAATAGCAGGAAAAGTCTCCTGACCATAATAACTGTAAATGACATAGTTCTGTGATTACTAGATATATCTTCCTGTAGTTATAGATGATTCAGTGCTGACATGAAGCTTCTCTTTGCAAGTTAACTTATTGCCCTAAAAATAGAAAACAGTAAAAGGAAGCAAGGCTAATTGCCATTATCTTTGTCTTCCCCCTTTTCCTATATGCTTGACTGACTATACACTGCAAACCAATGCTATTGACTGGAAAGAAATATTTGCCCATCAAATTATTTAACCAATGTAAGTTCTTTTTTTTTTTTTAATTTTCATAGATACATGTATGCTGGAACAGCATTTACATGTCCAGCAGAAGACTGTCAAGATGGCAGAAAAGATTTGAATCCTGGTTCCAACACTTACAAGTTGTGTTAATTGGAGCAAATCACTTGACATTCCTGGAACTTCAGACCCCTCACGTGTGAAATGGAGATGCTGCTGCTCTGCACTTTGTAAGGTGGTCGTGACTGTTCAATGAGCTAATACACATTAAGTGTCCAGCATGATGCCTGGCTCTGAGGCTCCTAGTGAGCACTTAACACATCATAATTCTTTTTCTTTTTTATTTTTTGAAAACATGTTGTTAAAGACGCAGATAGCTAGCTATTTATCTTTTCTGGAAGGAGTGAGGAGAAAGAAGAGCTGGGCAAAGCTTGTTCTTCTGTTTCTCCTATTATCTTTCTATTTGCTCCCTTCCCATTCCACTTCTTTTCTTCCTTCCTTGGAGTCATGGCAAGAATTTACCAATTCCTGCTCTTAGAGACGTTTCCCAAGCCTTAAAATTCAAAGGACTCGAAACTAAATATAAAACTTGACAACAAATCTTGAATGTTAGCTTTTCCTGGAAATTATTCAAAATGGCTTCCCAAGGAGGCATAAAGACGCCTTCTGAGACACAAGAGTATTTTATATCTCAGTCAAGGTGGCAGTAAAAATTTATTGAGCACTTTATGTAAGTTACAACTCAATAAAAAAGAAAATTAGAAAAATGACTTTCCTTTTTGTATTTGTCTTAGAAACTTCTCATTTTTTTTAAATTACTGAAAAAATAGATTTGTGTTAGACACTCCAGGTTCTAATTCTTGTTGCCATTTATTAAGAAAGTTAATATTTTTAAATGAATTGGGGCAAAGATTTCAAAGATTAATAAAAATTCTACGAGGGTGGGACTAGAGTAGGGCCCAGAAAAATAGTTCTTCTCAGTCCTCCTATTCAGACTGAAAACATCCAGTAGAGGAAATGGGAATTTTGTAATTGAATGCAGTATAAATAGGAATTACATTCTGCTGGTCAACTTTATCTCATCACCCCTGTCAGATATAAATGCAACATATTTACTTTTTATCCTTAGGATTTAGCATAGTAACAGGCATATCAAAGCTCAAGAAGTTGGATGACAATGCATCTTGGGAGTGTCCTGATTTATGCCCATTGTTCTGGATTAATTATTATTTGTGCCCCCTTTTCATTGTCGAATGTGTCTCAGTCTGGAAAATAAATCATATGGTCATCTTATCAAGAAGTGTTAGTGTCTACTGTGTCTTAGCTTATCAGGGCTCTTCTTGGCATTGCAAAGTGATAAGCCAATTTGAGCTTCACAATTGGCCAGTCCTTTTGGTTGATATCAGTAAGCTTCTAACAATAATAAAGAGAGAGAGATGAAAGCTATATCTCCTTGTAATGTGGCTACCAGGTTGGCATGTTATCCAGGAAAGCAAATCTCAGACAGAATTCTGTCATTCATACAAATATTAATTGATCAGCAGTCAGAATAGCATTTATACAGTCTGTTCTGGGAAGCCTTGTGAAGATCATCTTGCTTTCCTCTAGGCACTCAAATGAGAACCTTGCACAAAATGATGTCCCAGTGCAGCTTTGATGGTGCTCTATCAACAGAATCATCAACTTCCTGGTCAGGGCAATCAACTAAATTCCTGCTTACGTTATGGGGACCAGTAATAAATGGGTCTTAGGAATAAAACACCTTTCGAAGGGTGCGGGTTGTTGATTTCTCCATATTTATAAACTCTTTTCTAAAGTTGCCTGTTCTATATCTCTAGCCAATCCACATATCTTTAACGCCACTCAATTCACCATTAAAAAAGCATCTTAAACTTCCTTTATAAAGTTAATGAGCCCTCTAAGGAGGTTCAGAAAGCAACATTTGAAGTATTTATTGTCTCTGGAGTGTAGGCTTCAGAAGAGGGTTTTTCAAATGCTGCAGAACCAGTGATGTAATGAGCATTTCTGTTCCGAGGATGTATATCTGCACGTATATCATACACTCCATGTTTTAGAGTTTTAAGTATTTAAAATTAAATTATAGGCAATATACTTGATCACTGTTCTGTATTACATATTTAAATACTCAGCTTGGACTGATGAAATGGCAATAAAAGTTCCCCTTCAAGAATGAACACTGACATCCCTTTCTTTCTTCCTCCACCTTTCTCACCAGGAGCAAAAGCTCAGATATAATAAGTCTTGAGCAAAATGAAGTCTTAAGAGATTTCTACAAGGACCCCTATACTAAGTCATAAAGATTTATTGGAAAGGCTCTATGGCAAACGCTTGCTAGGAGAACTCTGTTCCCTTCAGACTTCACCTCATACGATGTCCTTTCTACAACTCTCCTGTCTCTCTCTTGTAGCTGTCTGGTATGGTAAATGGGCCAGAGGTGTCTCCCATTCACTTTTAGATGTCAAGAAAGACCAGGTAAAGGAAAACTGAGGTTCAGGGACATTTTATTTGGGCGATTAGAGATGCCTCCCTCTTTTTCCTGTATTTTTTCTCACCTCTTTCTTTAGCTGTTAAAGGTAAGCTTCAAAACCTCATCAACACCTCAGCAAAAAGCTAAATAGAAGCAGGTCCTGTTTACCTGCATCAAATTAAGACCTAAAGAAAAAAAGGAAAAGGAGTCATCAGAACTCACACTGCTCTGACAAGGGTAGAAGACTAGGCAGGATTCAGAGTCAAATTCCTAGGCACTCATTCTTTGTCAATAATTAATAGTTCTCGCACTCCAAAAATCTGTCTGAGAAGTAGTTAGGACAAAGAGGAGAGAAAAAGATAAAGTAGTATGTATGCTGATAAAACTCATCCTCGAACTTGCCAGAGCAAGCACAAAATGTTACGAATTCTACAATTATATCACCACTGCAGTTGTTAAAATGATAATTAAATGGGTGATACCAGTTTCCAAAAGATCAAGCAGTTAATAGCCTCTGTGCTGAAGAAACAAAACGTTATATTCTTGAACCATCTAAACACCTAGTAGAAAAGTCTTCCCAATTCCAGATGTCTTTTTGCTATGAGCACTCCCCAGAATCACTCCTTAGACTGTTCCCTGTATTCATTTTATTCTGAACTGCTTAGAAAAAAAAAAGAATATTGTTCATATAATCTCTGAACACACAGAACAAACAGACTCAGAAAAGAGAGTTCAGAACTATCCTGCTGGTGTTCATTTTAATACCATAGCAGAAGCTTCGCCCCTTTTCCCTTTGAATCCCTCAAACAATTAGATGTGTTTTAGAATGAATTACACAAATACCACTTTAAGCCCATTGTATTCCCCAATGGCATTCAATTAAATGTAATAGTACTGCATTTGAAAGAGAACTTTGCACTGCCTCAAATGCTCTGGTTGGAAAGAAAATATGCATGTCCAGAGACTTCCATGTTACATGTTAAATATTAGTGCATTCAAAGAGAACTTCACATCTTTACAAACAGTTGTCATTAAATTTAGCTATTAAAACCACTTTCTGGGTGTTCTGAAACTATTTAAGTGACTATAAGTGCATAATAATTCTTATTGCAAATTATCTATATTGATTAGCAACATTTTACCAAGTAAACTGCTTTCAATTCAAAACCTGCAACTGCTGGATATGGAATCACTATGATTAATTAAGAAAACGCTAAGAATTCTTAACCAGGAACTCATTAACAAGGGAAGTAGCAAAGACGAATTGAAGCATTTCTCAGGAGCTGGTATTTGCTCAGATAATGTAGAAAACCCTATGACAGTTTAGCCCTCTGTCCCTACTCTAATTGGAACTCATGCATTATTTATTCGACCAACATTTATTAAGCACTACAGCCAGATCAATCCAAGTTCTGACACCTTCAATCCAGTTTGACAAGAGCTTTGCCCATACTCTGAAGCACTTGAGGTATTATTTCCTGAGTACACGAATGACATTTACTACTTGTGAGGGAATTTTTGAGTCCCACCAAAGACATGGTATTTTGAATAAATTCTACCAGAAAGATAGCAACTAGGAAAAAAAAAAAAGAAAGAAAGTAGGAGGAAGCAACACCAGTCACCATTTATCACACAGAGGAAGCCAACCAGAATGGGTTCTCTCTTGCCCATCCCCCACCCCCACCTCTTTTACAATAAAATCCCCTCAATCAGAAGATGAGATGAAGGTGAGAAGAAGGGGATAGAGCAATAACTGTGAGAAGAATCCTAGTCTTGCCTGAATCTCCACATTGATACAGGACTACCTTGAATGAGAATGGATGGACTTCCTACAACCCACACGTAAAAGCTGCATGGTTAGGTGACATTGCTAGAAATTTTGTTATGAAATTTTCATTCAAGACGTGAGACATGCAAATCAGAATAAAGAACTTAAGTTAGGAGAAGATATAAAATTTAAAATAAATTTGAGAATTATACAAATAATTATTGTTAATGTTAAAAGTAGTTTTTGGAGAAGATGCATAATGAAAAAAATGATCAGGACATAAATTTCAGATTGCATAAACAAATTCTAGGAAATGAGAGCAAGAAGGTAAATGTATACTTAAGTGTTCTGCTTTCTCACAAGGAAGCCAGTCGAAACTGCTTAAATGTTCAAGTACGTAGTGAAATATATTTGTAAGTATCCTTAATGGAAAGTTATCCAACAATGGGTGTAAAACTTCTAAGTAAGTAGAAAACGGAAAAATAAATAAATAAATAAATGTAACCAACTCTCGAAACCAAAGTTTTATGTATATTAGATTTATTTTTTGATAAAATTATAGTGAGATGAAATATGCAAAGTTGTTACTAGTGACACAAATCTCCTTTGTTTAGTGGTATTTTACTGGAAACACTTAATGCTACCAGAAAGCACTGCAAGGTTGACTTCTAGAATATTTTACAGTCATCTCACTTAACATAGGCATGTTCTGTGAATATTAATGGCCTGATTCTAAGTGGTTCATCAGTGGTGACCTTCAAGCATGCTAAGTACACTTTGCAAAACCTGAATTTAGAGAAGGAGATCTTTTAGCCAAGAGTCTAATTTCCTCTTTACAATATAAAAATGAGGGAACTGGAGGGGATAAGGAGGTGCTTGGTCTCTTCTATGGAAGAGGAAGCCAACCTTGAATGGATCATATATTTAGTACTACATGGTATTTTAATTTAACTATAACCATCAACACACTTATATAGGATGTTTCTCTAAGACGAACTCATTGGGAAAACCATCCTTCTGTATAACATGGCGATTATATAACTATAGTGACTGACCCTTGAGATTTTAGCACAGGCATAGAGAAATAGATCAAAAGAGCACAGAAGAAATTCTAGAAGCAAATTCTCAGATATATGGACACTTGTTTCTTAGAAGTGTTGTAGGGGCGAAAAAAATGGACTGTTCAATACCTAATCTTGAGACATTTTATTATTAATAAGTTAAAAACTTATTCCAATTTTATATCATACACAAAAATATAAAATATAGAAGAAAATATTAAGAAATTAAAGAACTGAGATTTGTAAAAGATTTCTTAAACAAAAAGCAGAAACTATAAAAGAAAATATTAATAAATTTGGCAACTTTAAAATTAAAAACCTATATACAGCACATGAATAAAATAATACACTACAAACTGGGAGAAGATATTTATCAACCATAAAAATATATATATATTCAGAATTTATGAATAATTCCTACAAATGAATAAGAAAAAGACAAAAGACCTAGTTGTAAAATGGGCAAAGAGTGCATGCAGGTAATTTACAAAAGATAAATCTGAATTCTTAATTAGCATACTACTAACAAAACTCAACCTTATTAATAAAAGAAATGCAAATTAAAATAAAAGCCTATTTTTATACCCACTTAGACTGATAGGTATTTTAAAAGACTGATTTTTTTCAAGTTTTGATAAGAACTTGTAGCATTGGAAACTCTTAATATAGCAGGAATATACAGCTGAGGTTCATCTTTGGGGGTCTGTTCAGCAATCTCTTACAAAGTTGAAGATGTCTGTACCCTATGGACTACCTTAAAGAAACTCTTGCAGGTGTACAAGAACGTATATACAGTAACGCTCATTTTAGCATAAAAAGGAAATTAGGTAAATAAATTATGGTGTATTTATACAATGAAATATTATACAGTCATAAAAAATGAATGAATTAGAGCAACATATATCAATATGGATAAATCTAAAAACAATGTTGAATGTATAAAGCAAGATGCAGAAGTATATGCATAGTTTATTGTGAGTCCTTATATTTTTATATGCCTGAAATACTTCATAATTTTCATAGGTGAGAAAATAGAATAAAAATTTTTATCATGAGTACTAGGAAGCAGACAACTGGTATCCCTTTTTAGTCTACCCCACAGAAGCTTTTTAGCACATAGTTGACTCAAATTCCATGATGGGTGGTATGTTATCTGAAATTTCCTGAGAAGGAATTTATATTACATGTGGTAATCTATTTAAAAAAATTTTAAAAACAGAACCACAGTCTCTTTTTCCAAAGACGATGGGGTCTGACAACATTAAACGCAAGCAAATAGTGAAGAAGGCCTCTATCACATTCTTTTAAATCTGCAAAGTAACCTCGCACAGTGAATCACAGCACTTTCTAGCACATCTAGGCTGTTAGAGGCTGAATTTGGAAGTGTTAAAGAAAAAGTGAGAGAAAGGAAAAGAAGATATTAGTTGGACTAATTGAAGAAGGCTAATTATACATAAGTAGGAATGCAACATTTAGCAAATAAAAATACTAGATACTTACTTAAGTTTGGAATTTCAGGTAAACAGCAAATAATTTTCTACCGTAAGTATACCCTAACACAAATGTACTCTCATAACTCAAAAATTTACTCTAAACATAGGAATTTCTATTAGAAAGTAATCTGAAATAGCAAGGGAAGAAAGTGGAAGGAAGGAAGGAAGGAAGGAAGGAAGGAAGGAAGGAAGGAAGGAAGGAAGGAAGGAAGGAAGGAAGGAAAGAAGGAAGGAAGGAAGGAAATACAGGGCTTGGCTGTCTGGCAGACCTGAATTTGAACTATAGCTCTTTGGTTGTATGATTCCAAGCAAAATGCTTAACTTTTCTGAGTAATATTTTTTTCCTTAAAGGAGTTTAATAACATCTATTTTACAAGAGTGTCTGAAGTAGCCTGTGTGAGAACTTGGCTCACAGTTACTCAGTAAATAACTTTTTAAAAAGGCCAATTAACAATTATTAACTGCTTAATATGACAGTCTCTACTAGGTATTGGGGCAATAAAGATAAGGAAGAAATGATCTCTTATTCCAAAAGAGCTCAGGTTTTTTCATAGAAGATATTTATAAACAAGGAATGTTATATAACATAGCTGTATGCAAAAGATGTAGATGACTACTTAATCAGAAAGCATCAATCTGACTTTTACATCCAACACCAGATACTTAGCCTTCCATTTAAGGACCTCCATCATCTAGCCCAGAGATATCTTTGCAACTTTATGTTCTACCCCTCCCTATACACATATACTCTCACATTTCCTTGAGAGTGTCATATCCTTTAGGATGAGATACTTTACTTTAGCTCACACTGTTCCCACCAGGCCTTCTCCTTAACCATTTTTCAAAATTCAATACTACCTTTGAGGTCAAATACAAAATGCGCTTTCTTAGCAATGTATTGTCATTCCCCTGGCCAGAATGAGTCTCTTCCTCCTCTATTTTACCACACAGTTTTACCACACTTAGACCATTGATGTGAAACTTAAAATTAATGGCTTTAGTCTGTAATTACTCCTGTCTGTCACCTATACTAGATTGGAGACAGGAAGACAATTTACTCATTTTTGTGTCACCCCTACTGGTATGAGTTTAGTTAATGCTTGTGTTGTCTTTCCAAATGGAGCTAGACTATTATTTCTATAAAAGCAAATAAATAATTATGACAACAAAATTCTTTCTCAGGCAAATGCCCAAGGGTAAGGTTTTTAATTCAATGACACAAGAAAACTTGACATATATTTTTTGTATTAAGTGACCCAGAACTGGCAATACAACATACTTCAATGTAGGAGAAAAGGTAAAAAGTATATATTGTGAACTAAGAAAAAGAAAGTTTCAGAGTCTTATGTAAAAACACAATCTGTTTTTTATAAAAACTACCATTACTATACATGTGAGATTATTATTGCTAGGAGTGGAATTATGAAAAATTTACCTATTCTAAATTATAAATTCTTCCTTATTTAACTGTATTACAATGAGCAGGTATAGTTTTATAAACAAAAAAAAAATTAGCTTTCTTAAAAAAATAATTAACCCAAGGAGTTATGTCATTCATTTTTTTGCCTGTTACTGTTTTCATGTTTAAAAGTTTTTTACTTTTGTTTAAAATAAGCCTTTTCCTAAAGTAAATGAACAACAGTAATTCTATTTTTAAAGCAAAAGAAAACAAACACTTCTTTTGCCTTTCTTCTCTTCTGTATAATGAACCCAAAGGAAACAGAAACCTTGTATCATGACAACAGGACTCAGATATAGCCAACTCAAATTATTTCCCGGTTTGTTTTTCACCTGTCTTCATTCCTCTGACATACTTAGGCACTTCATTTTTCAGTCCGATCCTCTTCGATGTTAGTTGAAAAATTTTTTTTCTAATACTGCACATAATGAGTCAAGTGGAAGCCAGTCAAGTGTGGTATTGATTTAGCAGAAGAATAAGGGAAGCAGGCACTTCAGTATTTTTCTGCCTCCCTTGGGAAGGTTAAGAACTTAATTCAACCTGAAGTGGTGTAAATATCCTGAGATGAAGCTCCTTTAACAGAATTGAAGTAGGAGAGCTGACTGCCATCTCAAAATGAAAGCACTTCTTCTGTGAATGAGTTACAGCAGCTTGGGGCAGAGGGCAGAGGTGCAAGCATGCAGGAGTGGGAAATGGAACCTGCTTCCAGAGTTGGTAAGGAAATTAAGAATAGCCCCAAAACTACCATTCATCAAATGTATTCATCAAATGTTCTTTTCAATCCTTAAAATACTGCTGAGAAAGTAAAAAAAGAAAAAAGCAGCATATCTCATTTTGAAATGTCCTTGAATATTCAGAGTTTAATTTTATTTGGGGGAACATTTAGATCATGAAACAGCTGTGAAAAAAAGAACTTCCCTTTCCAAGCTTCCTGGAAGGGAACAAAATGATAGGTGAACTCAAACCAGACCTGAGAGGAGCTGCAATCTCCATTCCTGTTTAGGATTTAGAAAGACTCAATACTACAATGATATAGTACCTTCCTACAATTACCAAGGAAATAAAAAGAAGAGAGATACAGGAGTTTCATCTTCTTTATTTCAAGAGTATTATAGAATTGCAAGGTGGTATTAGTTCTCACGAGCATGATTATTTCACTGAGTATTCCTCTTAGTCAACATTCTCTTCTTTTATTTATATATTCATTTGTTTATTCAATAAATAAATGTTAAATTCTCACTATGTTCAAAGCACTGCTAAATACACATCATGCCATTTCACAGATGTTAAGACTCAGAGATACTGACAATAGGTTTCTGCTTCTACTCACCCAAGAGGAAAGAATGGGCATTACTCCTCCTCCCTTGCATTCTGGCTGACAGCTCTCATTTCTATCTACACTGGGCCTGACTCTGGATAGCATTAACCTTTAACTAGTCACCTTTAATCTGCATCACCTTGTTCAGCAGTGGTTAGAACTGTATGTAAATTAGGCATCAATAAGTCTGAATCACATTTTCAGGCCCTCTCATACAAAAAATATTTTTATTAAAAATTTAATATAGTGGTTCATAAACTTTACTATACACTAGAATCACCTGAAAAGTTCTTTAAAGTCTTAATGCCTAGTCTGTATCCATACTACACAAATCAGAATCTCTAGGAATGAGACCAAGCTTCAGTGTTTTGTTTTTGTTTTATTTTGTTTTGGTTTGGTTTGGTTTAGTTTGGTTTGGTTTTTACAACTTCCCAAGTGATTCCAACGTGCAGCCAAGGTTAAAAACCAATACTGTCATGAAACTTGAGACAACAATGTCCTTACATCTGGTATTTATTTTTCCTTATTCCCTAAGTATTTTTTCCTTATATTTCTGACAGCTAGGATTCTAGAAACATCACTCTGTGAACCCTGGGGCATTGTTTTCTAGAGATTGTAGGTATAAAGAGATAATTACTTAGAGAAGTACAGCCATTCCAGCATAGCCAATGACAAGCGTCAAGACCTGTATTTCTCCAACTACAGGTAGAATGCCCAGAGACTCTATGAGGGAAATCCCAAAGATTCACAGAAATTTAATCTACAAATCTCTAAGCATTTACCTCATGATAAAAGTATAGCAACTACATCATATACAGAAAAAAAAAGCTAGCCTCACTGTCCCTTCCTTCATCTCTTCCTTTCTTTCCCTGAACTCTTTTGCAATACTTGAAAGGCAAGCAGAGAGTGCAGAAGAGCAAATAGTCATCAAATGTTTATATTTTAAAGGTTATTTACAATATGTGATGGATGTGGTTCCATAGTGTAGCAGTTAACACATCTGCTTTACATGCAGAAGGCCCTGGGTTCACACCCCAGTGGAGTCATGATCCATGGTTTATGGCCATGCCACGCTGAACAAGCCCAATGTCTGATTTCGGAAGCTAAGCAGGGTCGGGCCTGGTTAGTACTTAGATGGAAGACCACCTAGGAAGGCCAGGTGCTGTAGGCGTAACTAATAATAAATAACAAAATAAAATAAAATATGTGAGAGAAGTAATTGAGAAATTTTTAAAGGCTAATTCTTCCTTTTATAAATCTAGATTTATTTTCTAGGACCTTTATTTTCAATACCCAAATGTTCATACATAAATTATATTATAGCCAACCAATACATTAAGCTTCAAATGACCTAATGCAACCAGCTCACTTTTACAGATGAAACTGAGGAAAATATACATTTGATTTTACACAAAGTAATTACCTGGATGAAAGGTGAAGTCAATGTTGGAAGCAACAGAGGCCTATACAAAAAAATATGAAGACTCCAGTAAAAAATAGTGCATAAATGTTGTTTATACACATGTTGGGCATTGTTATAATCCTATCCCAATTCTCACTATCAAGCAACCAAGCTCATAGTTCTCAGAAGATTTCAGTACTTCATTTGTATTTTTTTAAATTACAAAATAATCTGCAAGGTAAAAATAATTAAACAAAAACTATACACCTATCATCTAGCACAAGAAATAAATTATTAAAACTACAATTAAATACCTCTATCAAACAATTCCATATCTCATTTACCTTCCCACCCTCTTATAAATAAAATTTTTATATTAAATTTAAAAATGTATTGAATTAATGTATAATTTTTAATTAATATAAAAATTTTAAAAACTTTTTAAAATTTTTATATTAAATTTGAGGTTTGACAACATTTATAGAATTGTTTTAGAGATGGATTATGACTAAGGCAAGTAGGTACAAGATTTAAAATACCTATTCTGTGTATTAGGAATTAAATTTAATCATGGAACTAAACTCCTCCAAAACAAATACTTTTTTTCAATACTAGAGAAAGAGATCAAACTGCCCATAAATGAAAGCAAAAGAATTATCTGGTTTGTGTTGAATGGGTTTCAAGACTAACAAACATCTACCCAGACTATGAAAATTAAAAGTTAATGGCATATTTAAATCTTTTCGATTAAAATTGATTTGTATTTCTAAAGGCTGGCAATTGTGTATATAAGTCACAGCACAGAACCAGCCCTCAGGTTTATGAGGAAGAAAAATCGATTTCTTTGTTTTTTTGCATCTCACGTTTTTTAAAAAAAATGTTATTTGTAGAGAACCTTCTGTGTATTTATTATTGATTCAGGCACAGTGACAGGCCTAAGGATCTCTACACACATGCAGAAACCCACACTAGTAAGCACAAACACTCCCGGTTTCTGGCATGCAGATCACTACTATGATGTCTCTGCGTCCTGAGAGAGATATCTCTGTATTACAGGGCTCATATTGCTATTGGCTGATATCGCTACGGGCTGACGGAGGGAGAGGAACAAGACAAAAGGCCCAAAAACCAAAAGACACGAGCATGTAGAGATTTGTGGAAGCAAGCTGCCAACACCACCTCAAATGATTCTTGCCTTCTGACATTGACACCCTTATATTCCCTCCCACATTGAACAGGACTTACGAGTACCAAATAGTATACTGAAAATAAAGCTGTGTGACTCCTGAAGCTCAGTTAAAACAGAGTGCAGCTTCAGCTTGCTCTCTTGGATCACTTGTTCTGGGAGAAGCCAGCTGCCATTTTGGAGACACTCGGCAGCCATTCAGAGAGACAGACCTACATGGCAAGGAACTGAGCCCTCCTGTCAATAGCCAGCCCTTGGGAACTAGCCACACAAGTGGACCACCTTGGAAGTGGTTCCTCCAGCCCCAGTCAAGTCTGCAGGTTACTGTAGTTCCAGCCAATATATTGAGTACCACCTCATGAGAGTCTGTGAGCCAGAACCATTCATTTAAGCTGGTCCTGAGTTCCTCATCCACAGAAACTGTGTGAGCTAATAAATATTTATTGTTGACTTAGGCTGTTAAATTGAGGTAATTTGTCAAGCAGCGTTAGATGACTAATACAGGGCTGGAAAGAGGAAATCAGAGCAACTCTCATTCTTTCTTTCTCTAAAATTGTAATAAATGTTTATCCTTACTTTTTTTATTTAACCTGTTATAACAGTCTCCCAGAGAGAAAAACATCTAAGACGCTAGCCTCAGGAAAACCCTAGTAGAGTAAAAAGAAAAATATGTCATATGTCACCCCAAATGAGTTTATTCATTTACTTATTCAACAAACATTTATTGAATATACTGTGTGTGTATGTATATATATATATATATATATATATATATATATATATATATATCAGACAAACAAGTTAGCCATAAATGCTGCTTCGTGGAATTTACATCATAATAAGTGAAATGCACAACAATCAAGTAAATAAGTAATTTAAATTCTAATAATGCCATGAGTTTATCAAATAAAGTGCTGCAATATGGAATGAAGGAGTATCATCTTCTTTAGATAGTATAATAGGTGAGGCCTCCCTGAAGATACAACATCTGAACTATGATTGAAGGATAGGAAAAGAAGGTGGGAAGGGCAGCCAGGGGAGAAAGAGTAACATATTCAAAGGTCCTGAGATCCGGAGACACAAAAATGAAGTAAAGAAGTCCAGAAAGACAAGGGTCTAATGTGTGAGGAAAAGACTAGGATGAGATGAAGTGAGAGCTCTTGGTTTTTTCTCTTCATTAAAAAATAATAAAATAAACCATTGTGAGAAAGTACACTTTAAAAATTATTCCACTTACCTGCATTAGATAGTCCCTCTCCTTTACACCTAAAGAAATATAACTTGAGAGAAGAAATAATATCAAGCCATACATCAAACTTGAGCACTCAGACCTGCTGGTTTCTTGCTCCTCCAAGCCCCAATCTTTCCTCCTTTGCCAAAATATCTTGAATTTCTAGACTCGCAATATCACTTTATGACACCATAGATGTGCTCCATATACTCTCCATGATGGCAGAGTCCAGTCTTAAAGCTGGAGAAATGTACAAGATTATGTATACATTTCAGAAGACTAACTGTGAAGGAAAACCTAAAGCATATTGGATCTAACAATTACTGGAGACATAAAAAGGTTTAGTGGGAAAGTTTCTGTCACTTCTTAGGGAATTATGTGATAGCTTTAGAGTTTGAAGTCCGTTTCCTGAACATTGAGACTTAAAATTCTGTCTCTGTATAAGACCTTTCAGACTGTTTGCTAAAGAAAGAAACTGTGAAATGTAAAGCCTCGAAGTCACATTGTAACTCTGCTGGCTGATTAGGTGTTGAGGGACCTCATGCTATTTATTTAGCCATGTCGTAATGCCCTTTCCTATCCCAAATTCATTCTTGCTTCCAAAAGATTATTGAAATGGGACTTGTGAGATACACAGTCTATTTCAACAAACAGCAATCTACTTCTTTCTTTACATATCCTAGGGAAAGAAAAAAAATCATCTTGCCAGCTGGTACATGGCCTGTGCAACACTGAAGCTACAAGAATCCTACCTACCAAAAGGCCATCAAGGGAATTTTAATATATACAATGAGGATGTGTCAGAGAAGCATTTTATGAGAGGTTTAATCTGTTCTTTTGAAAGAGTATGATGTGGACAGTCCCATAGGGCTCACCTCAAGGGCAAATGATGTTTTCATTCTATAAAGAATCCCACTTGAGGAGAATTAATACATGGAGCTTGGTCTTGACTACAAAATAGTTCATTACAAGTTGAGAAAAAGGCCTCCGCTGCTCCATTTTGCCTTCTTTCCAGCTTTTGTGGTCCCAACTTCTTCCATGTCAGGAAAGCCCACAATTATTTGATATAAAAGAATGTATCAGGCAATTACAACACTAGAAATCTTACACTGAAATTTATCATTGCAGAAGAACAGGTGTCTTGCTTTTTTTAAATCCCGGTGCCAGTTTACAGTGGGACAAGTGTGCCCTTTGTGCTGTCTTCTCCTGTAAAACTCCTCCAAATGCACAGAGTGAGGCTGTTGTCCCTATAGAATGCTTAACATGCCACAGTGTGGCCTCCTGGAAAGGTGAATTCTCTCCTGTACCCAAATTAGAAAACCTTGACCAAGATGAGAAGAAGCAGATGCACTGTCAGCCCCAGGCTATTCTTGTCCCTGCAGTTGCTGCCAATCTCCAGAATAAAGGCAGTCATCCTTATACTTTCTGAAGCCCCTAAAACAGCTGGAAAGCAGGGTCATTCTGTCCCTTTGATTCCATACAACTTTATTCATTTTACTTTTGAGGGACGTATTATATCATTTCCTAATTAATTTTTTTATTAAAATAGAACATACTTTCGGGAAAGTGCAACTATCTGAAGTGTACAGCTTGATGAATTATCACAAAGTGAACATATTTGTGTAACCACCAGCCCCTTCATTCATCATTACTAGCCCACCATCTTCTCAGAGGTAATCACCATGCTGTCTTCTAATGCCATCATTAGTTTCGCTTGGTTTTGAACTTTATATAAATGGAATCATACAGTATATATATTTTTTAACCTGTGTTCTTAACACCATGTGAGATTGATCCACATTATTATATGTAACAGTAGTTTGTTCATTCTTACTGCTGTGTAATATCATTGTATGAATATACCATACTTTACTTATTCTTTCTACTGTTGATGGAACTTGGAGTTGTTTCCAGTTTTCAAAATTATGAATAATGTCACTAAGGATGTTTATGTACATCTTATGCACATATGTAGGCATTTTTGTAGGGCATATGCCTAGGACTGGATTTACTGGCTTTTAAGGTATGCACGTGTTTAAAATTTCTTAACTTTTTTTCCTATAAGATACTTAGCACTTGATTTCCCAGAAAAATATCAACTTCCAAAAGCCTTTTCTGCCTGTTTGTTCTCTGGCAGAAACAAACTATACTATAATGCTATATTAAACAGACAGGCATCGCCCTTGGGCATTTGTGCTCTCAGCTCTCCTGGGAGGTGACCAGGAGGCATTCCTGACCAAGAATCTGACCAATTGGTGAGAGTTCTCCTGCTGCCACCGCCCCCTTTCTTGAGGTAGCATCTGTACCACGTGCCCTTCTGTGTCACTGTCTGGGATTTTCTGTCCCTTTCATACTCCCTTCTTGCCAGAATTACATACTACAGTATCAGAATTACACAATGAAGCAAGCTCTGAGCAATTTTAATCACTATAAATGTCCTTCCTTGAGAAATCTTACACCCCCACCTCCAAGGGAAGCAGCATGCTAACCATGTAAAGAATCACACTGACTCCATTTCCACATGGCTCACTATCTCTCTCAGAAGACAAGATTCCTACACATGGGTTCCTGGCTTGCCCTGGATATTGTGTGACCTCTAATAAGGTAATCCTAAGAGCAGAAGGAGAAAAATAATACCAGTCTCCTAGTTATATATGGATAAGATTTATTGAGTGATGAAGAAATAACACTGGTTAAAAACTTAGTGATGAAAGGAATGTAAAAAACTAAAAAAAAAAAAATCTTTATTATCCACTCTTGGTCCCTTAGCAAGCTTGCACTTAA
The DNA here is from genome assembly GCA_004027375.1 of Macroglossus sobrinus. Lineage (NCBI taxonomy): Eukaryota > Metazoa > Chordata > Mammalia > Chiroptera > Pteropodidae > Macroglossus > Macroglossus sobrinus. Next base: position 157,666 of record PVKZ01000333.1, on the reverse strand, counting down.
AACATCTAACTATTTTTAAAACAGTTTGTAACATTACAGAACACTTTCAGAGTATTTTATAGTCTCCAGCTGGTAAATCATTTATTTTTAACTGAAAATCTTTTAACTCATCCCGGTTAGTCTCATATTAAGAACAACTAATGACTCTTTTCTTAATAGTGACACTTTACATAATTAAAATTTCTTGTAAGCCACCATTTTTCCTTTGACTAAATAATGCCAAAGCTTTTATCTTTTCAGAAGGGGTTCTATTGATGTAAGAAACATTCAAACCTGTAGAGAATTTTTGAGTTCCTTTGAACCAAACTGATGACATATACAAGGGAGCAAGGTCACAAAAGGTCCAGAGAATAACGGTTTTACAGCTTCTTCTATACATTTGAAATTAAGGAGGGAACATAAAACAGATTACATGGAGGTGAGAGGAAACTAGTCAGGGATTGGATTAGAGGATAGTTACCAAGATTACGTGCTCCCCTGAAGGTGGTTGCAGCTTATTTCAAAAGTGTGTTAGCCTAGAGGCACAGCAACAATGGACCAGGCTTGCTTAAGGCTAAGATAAAGCTTTTAGTAAAGAAGTTATATGCTTAGGGCATGACAACCCACTTAGACCTGCTCAATTACGAATTTATGATCAGATCACGCTGGGAGGTTACTTTCCATAGAACCCCTTTTGTCATCCACAGTTCTAATAGTCAATTTTCTACTCATTACAATTTTTCTCATCTAGCCACCCAAGTTCTTCCTAGCTCTCAAATTTTGGAGCTCCAGACTGTCTTCGGTCATTCATTTATTATTAGCCATTCTTTCATTTATGTATTCAACTACTTATAAATAAATAAATAAGTAAGTAAGTAAGTAAGTAAATAAATAAATAAATAAATAAATAAATAAATAAGCGAGCGAGTCAGTGAACAAATGAGCCAGGAACTTGAGATTCAGTATAGAACCAGACAGATCTCATTTCTTAAATATATTCTAAAACATTTAAAATATAAAACTTATAAAGACTATGAGGAAAATAAAATCGAATGCTGGCCTAAAGAAGACCGGAATAGGGGCTGCTTAAGTTCGCATGACTGGGGAAGGTCTTTCTGAAGAGGTAATGCTAAGACCAAACTCTAAATGAACTTAGGAAGCAGCCATAAAAAGTTGTGTGGAAAAGGTTTCCAGGCAAAGGATGCAGCAATGACAGGCTCTGAGCGGAAAGGTCAGTGTGACTATAGCATGAGGTGCAAAGGGAAGAGAACAGAGAAGGGAGAATGAGGAGGCAATAGGAAACAGGTCAAATCCAGCCTGTTGGCTGTCATCAGGAGTTCATCTTGTAAGTTCTGGAGATAATGATCCCATTAATGAATCATCACATATACATAAATTTTTCTCTGGTTAATAAATGCCCAGAGTGTGATTCTATCACTACTGTGTGCTCACTTCCACTCTGTGGTTCCCAGTACTCCCAAGGCGTCTCTGCCATCGGCATCGTTAGTGTCCTAGTAGTTATGTTCGGGCTTTATGCCCTTCTTCTGAAACATAATCTTAAAGTAGATCATTTTTACAAGCCAAGATTTAATTCTATCACAGCGGAAGAGCTAAAGTGCAATCCACACAGTTTTTCATATGCAATTATACTTCCCTCAGCCGATAGAAAGTAACAGTTAGAAGCTTAGGCTTTAGATCAACATAAAACCAGATTCTATTTGTTTTTGACACTTTACTGTGTGTAACTCATGCATTTCTCTACCTTTGAGAGTTTTTTGATCTGTAAAGTGGAAATTATTTACCCACCTCAGAGCTGTTTTAAGCATTGTTGAAGATAATGCACATTAACCCTCCATAGATGGCCATTAACAATAACAACACTATTCAAAAAGCAAAAATCACAGAACTTTGCAGTAAAATGAGACATTGAATCTCACCTCATTCATTCCTTTCATTTTAAAGTCTCTCTGAAGCTAAAATAATTGTCAATGGTCACATAATTAGTGAGAAGTAAACTGATTTCCCTAGTCAATATTCAAATAGAAGAGTAATTCAACAATTTGTCACTTGCTTTGAGGTTGGGCTTTATGAATTGCATAACCATTAACTGAATAAATCACAAATACAGTCTAACTCCTGGTGGGGCAAATTGTGATTGGAACAATGTGTGGTTTAATAAATGCTAGTTAGTAAGCTTGAGAGATTAGAGCCATGAACTCTACTTTTTATTCAATTTGTTAAGTGGAAAAGTCAATAAGAAGATGTGATTTCATAAAGATCCTGTTTACTAAATGTGGGTTGTAAATTATAGATAAAGCTCAGACAAAGAAATAGGCTGCAGGTGATAGAAGAGCTTTGGTAAGCAAATTACTAGGCACAGTGGGTATGCCAACTAAGGGCTAAAATCTAGAGAAGTAGCTGTATGGCATAGAGTTTTGTGAAGCCCACTTATTTTAAACGCTGTCATTGGCGAGTTTTCACATAGTTTTCACACAGACACAAAGTGAGCTGTATGAGAGAGAAAAGATAGATAAAATCCATTACATACTTTGCATTCTCAAGATTTTTTTGTTTGCTTACACCTTTTTTTTTATTCTAGTCTGCAGGACAGACAGGATCCCTAAATTATTCTGCAATTACAGACTCAACCAAAGAAGCAAATTTTTAAATTTTAAATATCTTTTTGATTTGACAAGAAGAACAATTAGTGTAGCCACTTTCAATCTACTTTTTAATTTTACTCTCATTTAATTTTTTCCTAATTTACTTTAATATTTATTTTATACAAATATGATTATATAGTATATGGAAGGCAACCCTTGTTAAGATGGCTCATGTGCTGCTGCTTCCTTTGTCTAGAATCCTCACCCTCTCCCCCTTTACCTATTATCTCCTTTCTTCCTGTTCCCAACCCAATTACCCTTTCCTTGAGTGGTTTTTGCTGATGTCCATAAGTTTTCTCAACTTCATGTTCTTACAGCCCTGTTTTTATCTTCCTTCAAACGCTCACCTCAGTTATAATTTAATATTTATTTGGGTAATGATTTATCAGTGTTTCTATTCCTCATCAGACTGTAAGCTCAAGAGTTTACTCACAACTGTATCTGCAATACTTAGCACAATACACAGGACATGGTAGAAAAAATGTTTATTGAAGAATATTTCTTGAGACTAGAGATGCTATCTTCATTTTTTTAAAACCTAATTAGCACTCCTGATCTTTATGCAGAGCTCTGTAGAAGGTAGGTGTAGTATATGTTAAATGAATGATATTCTATAAGTATAGAATTCAATAAGTATGAGTTCAACTAGTGAACTCTGCTACACATTAACATTAATATAATTTTTTCAAGAATCATAAGTAAAATATTTTTTACTCATTCCATATCTAAAGTGAGAAATTTAATTTTAACATGAACAACTTGTTCTAAACATAGCTCAGTCAGTCATAGCAACACATGCAGTAGGCTCTGTATATTGAATTATCACCAAATAGAAGCATAGCATAAATGTATACTCTCTGTCCATGGTTTATGGAAAGATCCAGTTCTGAGTTTAATAATTATTTTTTCCCATACCTAAGAAATAGGAATACCAAGTTAGCTCATGACCCTTAATATTAATAGAGAAATAAAAATTTCTATTAAAAGTTATTGCCATTTAATCACTTGTTAATTGACACCTTTATTTTCTATTTAGGAAAAACATTTTGCTTTTCCTTGTGGTTTCAAAAAGAAACTCTTTTAATTCATACATGTTATGAATTACATGTTATTATCCAAAATTATCTATTTATGAAAAACATTGAGCAGCTAATATGTATTGGCCACAATACTGAATGTTGTCACAATTAAATAAATCCAGCCCAAACAGGAGTTTCTACATTTCATTCACTTCTCTCTCTCTAAAACATCAAAGAAGTCCAAGAGCTTAGCCCACTACAACTCTTATTACAATTTTCTGTACTTCAAAATTCTCAAGTCTCTCCTTTTCTCTCTTTTATCCTTAGAAAAACCCTCCCTGTCCTGCTATCTTGGTTCCCCATCCCACTGGATGTGTTCCCCCACAGCATACACCCAAATTCTTTCACCTTTCTTCCTAGTAACCCCTGAGCAGGATGGATCTTCTTTGTTTTAATCGCTTTCCTCACAGAAACTGTTAAGAAAATTTTTGCTTTTATCTGAGGACAATGGCGAGGGGGATCCTGTAAATTTACATGTATTCATACTTTTCATATCACAGTTATAAGTATTCAAAACCCATCTCTTTTGATAAATAGTAAGATGCTCCTAGCCTGACGTAATTATTCAGGCTAATACTTGGTTGCTAAAAAAAGTATGTGTGTGTGTGTGTGTGTGCGCACGTGCGTGTGTGCTCATGCATGTAGGGTATGTATTCTAGAGATTCACACAGATTAAGCACCACAGCTAAAGAGTGAAGAAGGGACAGTGCCCTCAAAGGAAGAGCATTGCAATGAGTGAGAATGTGAAAGTAACTTTTCTTTCCAGACTCCAAGTCCCTTTCTACACACATACATATATATATATAGTATCAAACTACACTTTGTATCCTGCATATTGCTATTTTCATGTCTTTAAGATCTTTCCATCACTATGGAGTTTCCTCAAAAAACTAGAATTGATCTACCATATGATCCAGCAATCCCTCTACTGGGTATTTACCCCAAAGATTTGAAAATCTATATATGAAAAGATATTTGAGTACTGTCATTCGTAGCAGCATTATTCACAGTGGTCAGGACATGGAAGCAACCGAAGTGTCCTATGATAGTTGATTGGCTAAAGAAGCTGTGGTACATATATACAATCGAATATTACTCAGCCATAAGAAGAGATGAAATACTGCCATTTGTGACAACATGGATGGACCCTGAGATAATCATGCTAAGTGAAATAAGCCAGACAGAAAAAGTTGAAAATCACATGACATAACTTATATGTGGGATATAAACCTAAAAGCAATGAATGAACAGGACAAACAAACAGAGACTCATGGACATAGAATATAGACTAGTGGTTATCAGAGAGTAAGGGGTGGGGGAGGTGGGGGAAGTTAAATGAGGTAAAGAGGGTCAAATAGGTGGTGAAAGAAAGAAATCTAACTGTTAAAGTGTATAGCTGAAACTTATTGGATTTTGTTAACCAATGTCACCATAAAAAATTAATTAAAATTTTTTAAAAAGATCTTTTTATATCAGTATATATTACATTTATGTTGTATTTTTTTCCTATATAAAAATTCCGTAGTAATACCCATGTATGGGCTCCTGATTCATAGATGTGAGTATTTCTCTATGGTAGTATTTTTCAAATTTTCACCCTAGAATAATCCAGAGATCTTTTAAAATACTGCTGCCCAAGCTCCCCAGTCTCTCCCTCCACTAGACCACTTACATCAGAATCTCTGGGAATGGAGCTCAGGCAAGGTATTTAATAATCTCCCCAAGTAATTTTACTATACAACCAGAGTGGAGAATCACTACTAATTATGAAGAATTGGAATGGCTGAGTTAAAGAGTATATGTATTTTACATTTTGAACTCATTTTGTAAATGGTTACATTCTATACACTTGCAAATTATGTGATATTATCACTTTTTCTGCTCTAAGTGAACTTATCAGGAAATCTAAGAGTCTAAACCAACTACCAGGAAAGGGTATCCTAAGCTGAAATCGTAGCTCCTCACATAGGCCTATATAAAGTAGATGTCCACCTCACCTCAAGCAATTATTTTCATGGCATTTGGTTTGTTTTCTTCGTATTACTTGTGACAATTTGCAATCATTTCATTTAGTTGATTGCTATCTTTCACAGTCCACAATCCTATAAAACGTCAAGACAACAGAAACCAAACTCACTTTGTTCTCCCAGTAATCCTAATGCCTATTATAACAGAGCCTAGCATACAATAGGTGGACAATTTGTGTGCAATAAATAAATCCCTGTGGCTGCCTAGTCAGTGGTGAAGCATGTTAGGCTGTGATAAGGACCAGCGAAATGAAGGGAAGATGCTGGTTGCTCTCATTTCCTAGGTCCAACATGTAGAAAAACAAGTATTCTATATTAGCCAAAAAAAAAAAAAAAAACCAAAAAACAGAAACAAAAACAAAAAAACTAAAAACTTACACTATTATATAAGATAAAAATTAATGTGTGGAGAATCTTGTCCATATAGTTAAGAAAAACCCACAATGAAATTAGGAGGTAGAATATAATAAGCCATCTTTAGTAATGAATTTGTCCCTTTTCTGCCATTCTCCTGAACTTTACTAAGCATCTAAAAGAAAAAACAAAAAACAGCAAAAAACTTATACAGCAAATGGTACAGTTAAGCATGAAGAACACTTGAAAGATCTGGGCATGGAGCATATCAGCTGTCACCGAGAACATAATTCCTCAGCTGTTGCCCTTCTTTCCCCTTACAAGTAACTCTTGTCACACGGTCCTGTAAAAAGGAGGGGTCAAGAGAGAAATTTCATTTTGATTCTGATTCTCATATAAAATTACTGAGGATCATAATTTCAGAAAGCCCTTAAGTTCTTTCTATACACATAATTTTAATGTGTAAGTGACGTGTACATTGCATCCAATAGGACTGACTAATCATTCCAAATGGCCAAAAAGCCTCAGTGCTATAAATTGTCAACCTTTTCAGAGGTTCCTTCTATAATTTACCTGATCAAACCCAAATAATTATTGACCAAATGGGAGTGAATGAGGTCTTACACCTCATTTCTTTGAAATTTCAGGGTAAATAATTTTTACTTCTATTTCTCATTTTTTAAAAATACATGTTTAGAAAGTTTTAGATTTACAGAAAAGTTGAGAAGAGAGTTTCCATGGGCCCTACCCCCAGTTTCCGCTATTATTAGTATCCTACTTTAGTACGTTACATTTATCACATCTAATAAACCAATATTGAGGCATTATTATTAGCTAAAGTCCATGCTTTACTCAGACTTTCTTAGTTTTTACCTATTGTCCTTTTGTTATTCCAGATCCCATCTAGGACAACACATTGCATTTACTCAACTTATTTCCTTAGGCTCCTCTAGGCTGTGAGTTTCTCAGACTTTCCTTGTTTTTGATAAGCTTGACAACTTTTAAAAGTGCTTGTCAGGAATTTTGTAGAAGGCCCCTCCATTTGGGTTTGATTGGTGCTTTTGTTGTGACTGAATTAGGTTATGGGTTTGGGGGAGGAGCCTGTAGAACATACCTCAGCCAGATGTTCAAGGTTAACATCAACAGTAATGTTGCGTTGATAGTATGCTCCCTTCATACGACATGAATGGCACTTTACCTTTGTGAGTTCTTCTTTTCAAGTAGAAAATTCTATGCCAACATATTTTCCTCTGTGAAGTCATAAATCTGTGAAATAGATCAGGTAACACAAAGAGATGTAGAAATATAGTGAGATGAAGCTATTTTTCCCCTTACTATGAAAAAAGGTGCTCCTATTTCGAAATTTTGTCTCAGAACACATAAAACTCTTTTATGTGTAAAACCTGGCATGGTCTTTAAGAAATTCCTGCACATGGAGCAAAGTATTAATATAGGTCATGAGATCAAAAAAGAGCATACCCACCATTCCGTAATTACAGGAAAAAAACCTATCTATCCTTTGATAATCCAAAGGAATTATCAAATGGGTGGACAAATTTTTACCATTTACAAAAATAGCATTTCTATTATAAAACATAGCATTATCTTTTTAATTCTATTCTACTTATTTAAATTTGAGACAAGGAGGATACTTAGACAAAATATGCTCAGATTCTCGTGACTGTCTTGAAATGCAAAAAATGAGTATCAGCAGCTAATTTAGATGATAACTGAGTTCTTGGTGTGGGGCATCATGGGAGAGAGAGCTTATCAAAAAGCTTCTCCTGCATATATATGGATCAAATAATACAGTAGAAAAGGCCACCGTGTGATATAAGGAGACTGATTAACTGTGAGTTAGTTGTGACCTAAGCAAATTATTGCTAATATGAGAGTCTTAATCTCTCTTAGCTGTAATATGTGGAGAGGAATAATGACCCTCCCCAAGTTGAAGAAAGCTTTTATAACAGACCAAAAGAAAATGGCTAATTAGAATGTATAATATGTATATTTATCCACATATATTTATATGTACATATGTATATATGTATGCATGTGCGTGTATATGTACTCTTACATATGTAATGTGTAAATGTGGCTCTTTTAAAAATCTTAAATTAGCTAGTTTTTTTAACTAATTAGTAACTACTCATTAATTAAATATCTCACAAGTTAAAAAAAAAAACAGAAATGAGGATAGTACACTGGTTATTTTTATGCTTCTTAATATAAGAGTCTAGCCTAGCGAACTGAGGATGCCAAGGACAGAAAAGGAATGAGTTACTCACCAAAACTTACACCATATTGATAATTGAAGTCCTTTTCTCTCTTTATCTTTCTGGCCACTTAGGTTAATTTAAGAATTTATCTTATCTTCCAAGTATGGATAGAAAATGTAGGTGATAAGTAAATAATCAGACTTTATGTCACCTAGGAAGTAAAATGGATAAATATCTAATTAGAAAGTTACTTTCCTATCAGCAAAGTAATTTTGTAAGAAGGTAAATCTTGCTGTTATTTCCATTCCATTTGATACTTTTCATTAAATTACAGAAAGAAAATTAAGTTATAAGAAGTAGTTTTAAATTATTTTGCTTTAGCATACAGTTTACCACAGTTGAAAAGAGAGAAAGAGAGCCAGAGTTTGAGCTCCCTAGAAGGAAAGCCACTTTAAGACTTGATAGGTTTGCCTTACACGTGATTATTTTTAAACACCACTACCTCTTTGCTGACCAACATTTTCTTGCAAGTTATGGCAAGGAGGGAGGAGCATGAGCAGAGGAGCTGGGTGAAAGTTGGTAACATTCGCTGCCAAAATTCCAAGTTGAAATCAAATCCTTCAGTAATGTCTCCTAGGCATGGAGGTTGGAGAGGGGGGAGTGAGATTTACAACTTGAGCAGAACTGTAATTCTACCAAGAAAAAGTATCAATCTACTTTCCTGTCACCAAAGTAAGTCACTCAAGCTGACTTTGTCATACTTCTTTCCCTTTACATATGGAAGTGGGGGGAGAGCGGGGGGGGAAAGCAAGAAGAGTTCAAAACAAAATTGATGAAGCCCTGACCCTTTAGACTCCATTTATAGTCGGAGCAGGAATGCCATCCCCCTTGACTAGTGAACTGTCCAATCCAGCCGCATGTGTCAAGATTCTGTTAGGCACTAAGTGAAATATATATGCATGCCCTTATACCATTTAATACTCTGGGTCTACCTTCAAGACACTGGGCTGTGGATCAACCGAACCACCACTCACTCCTCTTCCAAGAATCATTTTGACAGGTTCTTTTGGAGGTGCTCCTTCTCTTTTTTTAACACATCCTTTTAAACAAAATGGCACCAAAGAAGGAGGTGAAGAAACCTGCTGCTGCTGCCGCCCCAGCCCCTGCCCCAGCACCTGCACCTGCCCCAGCCAAACCCAAAGAAGAAAAAATTGACCTCTCTGCCATTAAGGTAACTAAATGGATGAATTGTTTGGTCACTGAAACATCTTTTCAAAGTAGGAAATGCTAATAAATTGCAAAGAGTTTTTTTTTTTTTAATTGAGAAATGACATTACAAAGTGAACTGGTAGATTTGGGGAGAAAAAAATTTTGATTAAATAAACTCAAACATATAATTTTAGTAAAATTAGCATAAGTATGGTATTATATGTGGAACATAATACCTGTATTTGCTCTATTTCTTTTGTTCTCTGGTTTCCTTTTTTTCTCTTAATTTGTCAAAATGCAATTTACGGGCAAAATATATTTGCATAAATGTGTTTTACAAATATTTTAAAACCATTAGCTTTGTTGAAGTAAAATCTCTATAGAAACTGGATCCCATACTTTAAAGCTATAGCAAAAGGAAAGTTTTAGTCCAGCCACTTGTTTCCAAAAGTTTAAAAACAGCTGATGACCCAGTTGTCATGGATGAACTTATTTGACAGCTGCTTTATTTCATCTGAAGAAGAGATTTTTGCAATTCAAGTTAATTTCCCCTTCAGCTTTGCTTAATAAAGTTTGATACAACACTAAATGAGATCTCAGTGGAGACAATTATGTACTCAAGTGTTTCAGTGACTATAACTGTCATCTCGTTTATTTATACATAGAAGTTAATTCAGAATATGTGAGCTGCTTCTAAATGAAACTAACCAAAAAATACTGCAAAACTTGTTGGTTCTATGGCTTTCAGCTTATGTCTTTGAGCTCTTTACACTGGTCTTGAACTAAGGAGAATGTGATTAATTTTTGTGTCAACACTTCGCTGTGATCAAAGTTCTCAAATACCAAATGATTATTTGCTTTTGGAAAAATGACGCACTGTATGTGTCTGTTTTCTCTCAATGATGTAACCCATCAAATGTGTACCTTGTCCTCATTCACTGGGCTCAGACTGGAGCAAATGACAGTTTGAAGATCTTCATCTAAGGAACTCTCCCTTACATGGAAATCTAGTGGGCAAGAGTGCCTATGAGTGATCTTTCTTCTTAAGTCAAAAGTTCTGTACATAATAAATCTGAACTTTGCTCACTTAACACTGTTTTTCTTGCAATGGTGATGCTGACCTAAACATTTCATTAACTATTTTAGTATAATTGTAAATTTTAAAAATAGTCTTAATTTAATATTTAATTAGATCATCCTTAGATATGTGATTAAATTAAATAAATATATTCATAATTTTTATAGCATTTCAGTTAAACAAGAAATGTTATGTTTCAAAGTAGAAGTAGATTAACACAAATATTTTATCTTGCATTTGTAGATAACTAAACTAAAGTCATATTTGAAATGAATCTAAGGAATTATTCGGGTTTTTTTTGTTTTTTTGTTTTGTTTTGTTTTGTTTTGTTTTGTTTGGTTAGGAACTATTCTTAATGAATATCCACTTAGGAGGAGAAATGTATGTCAGATCTTCTAATAAACATTCTTCTACCTTGAGGACTGCATGCATACAGTTCATTAAGAGGAAACCAAATTTTTCACCTTCAGTAACCCTAGTTAATGTATCTTTATAGATACACACTCTACATTATACAATGAGAGTGATTGATTACAGCCACTCCAGTTATTCCAATTGTCTCTGTTCTTTGACTTTCCACTCTATACTAGAGATAAGAATCAGTGTCAAAGCTATTCCTATTCCTCTTATATTTATTGTGATTTATAAGACAATGTCATCTCCTTGTATCTGGGACTACAAGCATCTGGAAAGAAAAAAAGAGAGTGCCTTCTTAAGAAGAAAAAGTATCTCAATAATGAAAACAGACCTTAATGTTCTTCCCTGAGGAACTGTGTAAGAATAAGTAAATAAATAAAAATTTAGTTCAGCAGGTAAGAGGTCTCTAAGAAAAGACAAAACATCACTTTTTTTAATCCAGAAATTAAACTGATTACTTGTTCATTGTCAGTAGTGATACTTTTCTGAATCTTGTAAATTTGTTTATTTTTCATCTATATGTTGAAATAACACTAGTATGAGCTAGCACAACGAAGCAAAAAAAGGAAATAGAGAGTTTCTGTAAAGGTAGGGGCTGTTCCATCATCACTACCTCATTGCAGAACAAAAGATGTGATAGATTCTGAGAAGATAAAAAAAAGTTAAATGAATCTAGAAGAAACAGGAAGAAATTATCCTTTATCTCTCATTCAAAGAGCCCATTCCTGATAGAAAGAGAAAAAAGAAAAGAACAGACTGCAGAATTGAAGCTAACATATTTTTGTAAAGAAATTTAAATGCCTTCAATGATTTTCATTCATTAATATGAAATCAGTGCATATTTAAAGGTATTATAATATAGCTAAAGAAGGTGATACAACATGAGAACTACATAAAATTTAATTTCATCCCAGTAGGTAATAAGGCTAATTAAAATTTATATTAAAACATTTCATATTATGATGCTTTTAATCACTTAATGATGTTTCTAGCTGTATTACCTCATATAAGTTATAGACTCTCTTCAAGCAGAGAAAATGAACTTTCAAGAAATTAATAGAACTGTTAAATATATTCATTAACTTTCTGAAAATTCAATAAAGAACAAAACTTAATTGGATTTTAAACTTTCTTTCATAAATCATGTGATTTAGAAATCTATGTGTCCCTCAGACTTTGAGTAATGCTAGTTTAAGTGTAACTATCTTGTGCAGTATTATAATCATAGTTACATTTAATTCCTCAATATTATTCCCACCTAATATCTATGTTTCATATTATAATATACCATGATTAATAGCCATATATTTGACTCACCATAAACTCTGAAGAATCTTAAATATTATTAATTAGTCTTATCAATTTCTAAAATATGCTTTTCAATTTGATTACCTGGTTTGTTGGTTATTTGTTTAGAACAGTTCTTCAATTGTTCTGACATAAAACCTTTGACAGCTGAGGGAATACTTACTTGATGTCTTGTCCCACGGATTTGATATGAGTATCCTTTTTCAAAAACTCATTTACTACTAATATCTAAACATTAAATTTACTGTCCTGGGTGGTTCTAAGCACTCTTTGTTTTCAGAGAGCTGATATTTCCAGCAAAAATGCCCAGACTATAGAACACTGCCTGACGGAAGCTCAGAATAAGAACTGAAACCTAACACAAGGACAGTTGTAGGTGCAAACACAAAAATCAACACCTGTTGCCCCAAACTGCAACCAAGTGAAATAACAAAAATAAATAAGTAATGAGATGACCACATGCCTAGATTTTTAAAGATCTTCAATGTGTAAGTGAACTTTTTGCATGATGCATGCCTTAGCTGATATGTCAGGATTGCTGTGAGGTGATGGGATTTTGAATCATGTCTCTCACTGTACTGCTTAAATTTTAATTCTCTTTGTATTCATCACTCAATCAGGTCATCCCTGACTAGATACTGCAGGCGATATTACAAAAAGTGGTAAAGATACGGAATGCATTGACAGAAACTCATTAAGTAACAAATGTCATAGCGACTACATGCTTAGGAAGATTTAATCTTTCAATTTAATGAGTAAGAGATACAGCACTCCTAATAAATACATCTATTTACTGATGGTATTCAGTGGTGGCAAATATTATGCATATTTTGCGACACATGACTCATTCTGGTCTGGGTATAAGATTGTTGGTGTTACTCCATAGATTCTTTTTCTCATTTCTAACAAGGCTAGTACAAATCCAGTTGCACTTAGAAGAACTGTTTCAAAATCAGACGAGGTCATGATCCGTGAAAAGCTTTAAAGATTATGAAGTTCTTTATAATATAACAGTCATTATTCATTGTAAATTTACTCTGTATGCTATTATCTTATTTAATTCTCATAACATTACACTGAGATTGTTTTAGCCTCATTTTGCAAGAAAAGAAACTGAGCCTAAATGAGGTTCAAGGTTACACCCATGAAACTAGTAAGTGATGAAGCAAAGAATAACCTAGCAGGACACATCCATGCTGTGTTAAACGTATTCTAAGCTACCTCCTGTTTTTAAAGAGTAAGCTGCCGTGTCTGAGAACGTGTAAAAGAGCCTTTTTTACTCTCAAGCAAGCATAAGAGGTAGAATGAATCTTCTCGTGCCCTGCACAGCCCTGTATAGCCAGAAGAGGGGGTAACAAGCACACATTAGAGCAAGTTCATCAAGACTTTGACCTTGGCAATTCACTACTGTTTCGTTCTGCAAGACTTTCCCCTTAGTACCTGTTTCTGACAGGTTAAGTGTTCTCTTTTACAGACTGAAGGTAGAATATTAGGAGCTTAGAAAAACTCCTAGTCACTTTGCTCCAGCTTTCTCTAAAAAGTTCTAAACAGAACATGGGTATACAAAATGCTGTTATAAGGGTAGATTGATAGTTGCCAAGGGTGGGACTGCAGGTGGTCAGAGAATACCAGCATCCACTAGTAAGATGGTAATTTCTGGGAATCGAGTGTACAGCATGGTCACTATGGTTAACTGTATTCCTGAAAGTTGCTAAAAGAGTAAATCTCAAAGTTTCTAACTACAAAAGAAAGGGAGGGGGGATAATTATGAGGTGATAGATGTGTTAATTAACATTATTGTGATAATTATTTCAAAAAATCAAAATTATCATGTATCATGTCATCACGTTATATACCTTAACCAGCAGTCCCCAAACTTTTGGCACCAGGGACAGGTTCTCCTATGAGAATCTAAAGTCTGATGATCTGAGGTGGAGCTGAGGTGGTGATGCTAGCTCTCAGGAGCGGCTGCAAATACAGGTGAAGCTTCGCTTGCTTGCCAGCCTCTCACCTCCTACTGTGTGGCCCAGTTCCTAACAAGCCACAGACCAGTACCAGTCCACAGCCTGGGGGCTGGGGACCCCTGTGTTCAACATTGCTATATGTCAATTATATTCATTTAATAAAGCTGGAAAAAATTAAACTACACCAAAGTATTAAAAAATGTTAAATGTGATGAAACTGATTTAATTTTTAAATAATTATGTTTTTAGTTAAACATACACATATATCTAATCTGACCTCCAAATTTTTTCAACAAGATAATAATCTGAGAATGATAAGAAATTTTTACTTATAAATAAATAGCATGATTTAAACTGAAAACCCCAATCAAGTATTCTTTGGAGTGGTATGTAGAAATATAATGCCACATATATAATGATTAAATCTTAACCTTAACTAGATTGAGGAAAACAACTAGGAAAAGAACATATATGGTCAATTTCTAATTAGACAGAGTGAGAGAAAACACATAAGTTGTGTCTAAGTTTTCATTATATAATTTTAAGAGTTTGCCTTCTTTTACTCTGGTCTTTCAATAATACAAATTAATTTTAATACAGCTATAATGTCAACCGATTGCAATATTAATTTGTGGTACGAATATAACCTCAGAAACAAATGAAAACTTTTTGACAATGTACCAATATCGGTATCAAGTTTCCGCTTTCAAACATGTAGACAGTAAAAGAAAAGAGCAGAGTGGGAAAACTTTAAAAGACATCTGTAACTCTCTCTAAAATTATATTTTGAATTATATGTAGCTGGATAATATCTTTGTGAAGTAAAATGCAGTTTGGAAAGGAATAGTTGTGTTCAGCAATTAATAGTGAATAGTACTTTTAAGTGTAAAGAAATGAATTCTTTGGAAGACAAGGAGATCATGAAGTGATAGTGCCAAATTTAGCCTCTTGACATTTTAGCGCTGCAAATGAACCCCCTGGCAAGTTGTCTTTAGAAGTCATTTCATAATTACCCAACATTAAGCACCATCTGACTCATGGAAATTGTGGAAAGTGTTATATTTAGTCTGCTGACACTACACTTTCTTCTACTTCTCTTCATACTGAAATATTTTTTGTATGAAAATAGGATCTTTTATAGTTTATTTCTATATCAACTTCTATAGTTTGTTTCTCACCCAAATCAGAATTTGGAGGGCAAACATTATAATATACAAGTAGGAGTAGCTTCAATTATACTAGTTAAAATTTAAATTATGTAGATGATAAATCCTTGCTATCCTGGTCATAAATTAATAATAGTGAGTTGAAGCCAGAGAAGAAACTTTTCTCTAAAGATAAAACCATATCACATTCAACTTTATATTCTTCTTTTCTTTGTGCCAAGTGAGGTTCCTTGTACCTAGTAAGTGCCCAGTGTTATTCTGTCTCCTCTTTTTAAAACATCTGACTCAGTTGAACACAGCATTTTGACATTATATTTTGCTTAACTCTAAACTATTTCAAAATAATATCCATTGAATATTTAGGCAACATGACCTTTTCCATTAGAAAAAAATGAGTTGAAGTGGATTCTATTGTCAAAAAGATGGAAAACTTAAAACATTATAGTACCATAAGCAACCATAGAAATCACACAGTATATTTTATATTTAAGAATGCTATAACCAAGACAAGAGAAGTTATTTAATCCAAAAATACATAATATTTTTTATAAGAGAGCCAGAACAAAATTATGAATAGTTTAATCACTGCCTAGTTTTCTTTCCACCATATCAAAAGACCTGGAATCTCTAAAATGCTCTTAACAATATTCATATATCCCTGTGATTACAAAAGAAAATTTTATTCCAAATAAGAAAAGTAGGTACTTATAATTTCTTAAAACATATATAAAGAATTTTTCTAATGATCATAGTTTTAAAATAAAAGAAGGAAGGAAGGAACAAAGACATAACATGGATTTTTAATAAATTTTATACAAACAAATACACAATGTAGAAAAAGTACAACTCTCAAGAAATCTTTAATTTATTTATCAACTATTAACCATAGGAAAGCTGATGAGAAATCTGAAGAAGTATAGACTTAGGTCCTATTTAAAAATTTTTATTAAAATTCACCTAGGTCTTTCTGTTAATTCTTAAAGCTCAAGAATTGTGTTATTTTAATTATTTAGATTTTGCTCTACTGTGACTACTCAGTTGACTAGTTTAGGCTTCCTCAGTGGAAAATTACTTATTCTCTTCTGCTCTGGTCAATATATCCAAAATAGCCATCTGTTCTCTTACATTAGACAAGCTGGGCCGGTACTGTATTCTCATTGTTCTTAAAGTCTCCTTTTCATACCATATTAAAGTCACCAGCCTAAGTATATACTTTGTTAATTTAATTATTCTAAAGTACAAAACTCTCAGAGTTCCAAAGCAGTACTTCCGTTGGCATTTTACATTGATTCCTAGAAACTCTATGAGATTGGAGTGAAAATTACTAAGTTTTCCTTAGGGTTTGCATACATCAAGATCTTGATTCTCTGCCAGGCATTAAATCAGGAAACGTGCAGCAATGTTTTGTTGATTAAAAACTGGCCTTGATTGGATCAACTGCTTCACTTACCTGTAAGCTACTTACTTTACCAGTCATTAAGTCCCAATGTATCCTGCAGTGATGATGAAGTTTTTAAAGTCTGCAGCCAATGTTCCTTCCTAGAGCATTCTCCCTCAGTATTCAAGATCACATATCTTCCAGATTATCTTTAATTATAGCTCTGCTTGTTATACTAAATATTAACATACATCAGTTCCAGAGTCTGTTTGATTGAATCGTTTTAGTACTTTTATTCCTACAAATTCTTTCTATATACCAGAGACTTTATCTTGCCTTTAATCAATTAACCAGACTTCATGATTACTATTAGAAAAATGTTTCTCAAAATGAGAAAAGATCTGTAAACATTACAACAGAAGTCGTGCTCATAGAATCCATCCTTTTCAATACCAGTACACTGCCGCTGAGCTAAATCCAAGACCAAATAGTACATGAGTCATAAAAATGTGGAACAGTTATTTTACTACCAGTCTAATATAATTGTATAGGCAAAGATGGAAAAAAAATACTTAAAAAAAATCGAAGTTTGGCAAATTAGAAGTTCTAATCATAAACTTTTACACTAAATCTAAAGAAAGGCTCTGGAGATGTAAAGGCACATACAGCAATAATTAAAGATGAGCATGTTTATGTGCTTGGCAGTTTTAGGTGCTGGAGGAGCAGTATCAAAGGAGAATGTATGCACCTCTTCTAGAGTTTTAACTCTTTGAAGAAACTGACAAAGTTTCTTTCCTCAGAAAACACAATATTCTAAAGAAAGAGCTTATGTTTGAAGGAAGAACTTATTATACAGATGTTCTAATGATTTAGCATAATGAAAATCTGTTGAGCATCTAATATAGGCAAGATCTTTTATAATTATGGTGGGGGCAGGGATCAAAGAATAAGGCAGGGGCGGCACTCCAAGAGGGAGAGGTTGGGGTAAGCCTGTCTCTGGGTTTTCATCATGGACAAAAATAAATGGCTTCCATGATGACCTGTGCTTCTCAGAAGTTTACAATCTGGAAAGTTAAACATCTTTCAGCAAGAGGAAGGAGCTAGGTAAACAGAGAAAAGGTCTTTTCAAAAGAAGAAGATTTTATCAGGGCTTTGAAGAATAGTTAACTTCTAAGAAGCAGAGATAGAACAGCATTCCAGATAGAAAAAGACTTACATCAAATTATTAAAACAAACCAAATGATGACATAGCAAACTGATTTCAAAATCAGCTTACATTTCTATTTGCGTCATGCCTCTGTTCAAAGAGCTGGTTACTTTACCATTATAATGCCAAAGAAGAGATGCCAGAAGAAGTAGTTGTCATTTGTAAAAGTGTACCAGAGAATAAATAGCATTTCTCATTTATTCTATGAACAGGCACCTAGGTTTTCTAACTTTTAAAGTATAGTTTATTTTCTAGACTAGACTATACTGCAGCCTTCTCTACCGTTGTTACTAACTTGCTTAAATGTTTATTTTGATTCTCAATAGATACAAAAAGATCTAACCTCTCATCCTCTGTATGATAAAGATACAGAGAAGAACTAAAATGAAATAGTTTGGCAACTGCCTACCACTTCTATTTGAATAATAATAAACCTTTACATAATACCCAAGTGGTTAGGAATAGCTTATTCATAACACAAACACAACTTTTAAGTGAATTTCCAGTTTACTCAAAAGATAT
The DNA here is from genome assembly GCA_004027375.1 of Macroglossus sobrinus. Classification (NCBI taxonomy): domain Eukaryota; kingdom Metazoa; phylum Chordata; class Mammalia; order Chiroptera; family Pteropodidae; genus Macroglossus; species Macroglossus sobrinus. The sequence goes on along the minus strand of PVKZ01000333.1, from coordinate 139,096 downwards.
CATTAAAAAAAAAACATATTTTATGTGTATTCAAGGACGTGTCTATTGGGGGGGGGAGAGCCCACCAAAATGAGCATTATGTAGGACAACTTTAATGAGTTTATCTTGTATTATTTATAGTTATTAGGTCTACTAAAGGTATATGCTAATTTTCAATATTAATCATAGTTAATCCAAAGACACAATACATATAATTACAAGACTAAGTCTAAAAAACACACAAAGAAACATCAAAGAACAAGGCTTTAAAAGCTTTAATTTTTGCATCAAAAATCATTAGGCTACAAATTTTACACAATTTTCAAAGGTTACAAATTTTTACTTTTGTCCCTTCCTCTCATTTTCCCATAATGATTCAAAGCATATAAAACTTTTCTGTTAACTTCCATTTTCCAATAATCTCTCATAATTTCCATCTATTTATGAAAATGTGTTTATATGAGTATTAATATTTTTTAAATTATATTTTTGATACTCCTTTTGGGACTCAAAACCCTATAAGATTATTTTCACTATCTGTAATCTTTGGCAAAAAGTGTTACACATTTAAGTGTTTATTTCTTCCTGAATGCTTGAGAGAAATCTGCAAAGTATAAATCTGTCTAGCAGAGAGAGACCTTATGTTTTTTGTGACCATTCCCTTGAAAATAGTCGCTGAAACATACTTAAGTTAAAATTCACTTTCAACATTTTTTATGCCTGTAAGCAGCTTTAAATATCTAGAAAACTGATAAACATGTCATCTGAAGTTGAGTGGACATACCAAGACCAACCTCTTCCTCTGTTTTTAAATAAGCTGCCATGAGAACCAATTACCAGCCAGACCCTAAGACACCTTTAAAATTCTAAAGTACAACTTTGAATTCCACTGCCCCTGTCCGAGGTTCCTTTCTTTCTCAGTCTGGAGACTAAGCCATAAAATGCTTGGCATGACACAAACAGAATCAGCACATTCAGAAAGAATGTAAACAAAATTTTCAAATTTCAAATAGAAGGAGGGGAAAAGAATGCAAAAAAGGTCTATCAACAGATAACAGTTTGGTGGTTACCAAAGGGGAAGCAGGTAGAGGGAGGATAAAGAAGGTAAAGACAAGTCAAATATATGGTGACAGAAGGACTCTAGACTTGGTGTATTATATCACTGTATACTTAAAATTCATATAATGTTTTAACCAATGTCATCTGAATAAATTTAACTTTAAAAAGAACCAAGAAAGAAGCTTTAAGAAAAGGGTTTTTTAGGTACATTTTTTTAAAAGGTCTATTGACTTTTTTGCCTAGAAGAACTTCAGAAATTTAAAAAATCTGACTGGTCAGCTGCCATAAGTACAATAAGGAAGAAAGAAAACATTTACTCCTCAGGTAAAGAAAGTAGGGGAAAAGCATTCCCGGCTTAAAGATGCTCAATACCTCTGAAAATACAATTTACAAAGAATGGTCTTTAACTGGAGATTTCAAGAACTGACCAGATTATCACTTGGGTGAACCCAAGAGACACACAGAACATTCATTCATGGCTTTTCAAGTCCTCTGAACTTTACCACATGAGACAATGTTTCCGAAGATGTTCTTTCTATAGCAGTTGCTATTTAAAACCCCAAACCAGTCCTATCCAATAAGTTTCATTAATACCAAAACTTAACAACTTAAAGTTTGCAAAGTCCAAAATTCACTAAAAGAATGAGACAGAGCAAGGCTTAGGAAATTCTGAGCTCTTCTGCCCCTGAACCAATAAGAAGCTTCTTGAAGACACTCCAAGAGAACAAACATCTCAGGGATAGAGACCATAAAAGTAGTGACAGGCTTTGGTCCTATCATGGCTGTCCACTCCTGGTTTCTGGTTTCCTAAAAATAGCCCTCAGGGTACAGATAACCTCCTTCCCTTTGCCCTAAGAAAGCTGAAGAACTCTCCAGGGGGTGTGGCCACTTCCCTCTGAAACCTAATGCTTGCTGTTAGGTCACAGCTTCCCCAGAAATAAAAGGGAACCTCAGCACACCAGGCTCCCACTCAGGGATTGGAAGAGCCCTCTCTGAAACCTAATGCTCGCTGTTGGGTCACAGCTTCCCCAGAAATAAAAGGGAACCTCAGCACACCAGGCCCCCACTCAGGGATTGGAAGAGCCCTCAACTCACTCTTCAGCTTCGTCGCTGTTTTGCAGCCCAGCAGGTCCATCATGGTGGGTCCTATGAGAAAACTATTTGTCATTTATAGGAGAGAATAGATAGTGGATATGATCTTATCAAGAAGAAAGGCAGATAGAAAGTAGAATTGAGGTGAGAACATACTCAGTATGAATCTTTAGAATCTACTTTTGGTTTTTGTTGGTGGGATGAAGATAGAGGAGATTAATATGAGCTATTTTGCCAACTGGAAAAATACAGCTTACTCCCAAAAGTAGTACTCTATGCTTCACCAACTTTTGCTATATCACATAATGTTTATTGTATTTAAATTTAGAAAAAAAAATTCTGCACCTATAGAAAAATATTATACCTTAAAAACCAATCCAATAATGCCAATACCTAAAATTAAATACTTCTGATGCATTGGATAAAAATGCAGTGGTTAAACAGAAGACAGATTTAAGGTGATCTTTTTAATGCAATGTATCTGCACTTCTTAATACAGTGTATTTGTATTAAGCAGACATATATATATATATATATATATATATATATATATATATATATACACTATAGATTATTATATTTTTGGAAGTATTTGACTTGGCATTTGTTACATCATTAAAAGTTTTTCCCTAACTATCTTTTGCAATAGCTTTTTATTTTTCCTAGATTCAAAAATATTCTAAGGCAACCTTTTATTTCTATGACACCTACATGGATTCTTAAAAATCTCAGAGCAGAAAGCAATCCTTCTTCTGTCAATGCATTTGAAAAAGTACTAGTTGTTTCTTTCTTTTTCCCTTTCTTTCGCCACTGCAGTCCTTCAGTGCTGACCAGATTGCTGGTAAGTGATTTGAGCTTCTCTCCTCCAGAAGGAGGCAGAACACTGGTTTCTGAAATGACACTTATCTCCAAGGCTATGTGGCACAACCTGTTAGTGTCCAAGCTATGCCTGAACTCTGAAAAGTAGGCTTCCTCTGGGAGCTTACTTTAAAGATTACTCAGGGAATGAGCTTGGATACACTTAAAAATCAGGACATTTTGTTTGGTTAAAATATTCTTTGTGGTTAATTTCTTTCTAACAGATCGAGTTCTCTAAGGAACAGCAGGATGGTAAGTTAAAAAGATATAGTTGTTAGTATGTGCACACTCATAGTGATGGCATGTGAGAAAACCAACTCCCTTGGGATGAAATTAGCTCTTTCTAATTATCCCCACTGGCACTCTAAATATAAATGCTCTCACTCTAAATTCTCTGCACAACCTGAACTCCTCACTTAATTTTAGTAATCAAAGGTTTAAGCAAACAATAGATAAACACTACAAAATAGGTCCTTATACTCACTGATTTCTAAATGAAACCAATTTTATACAGCAGGCAATACTGTACATATATACTTCCAAAAGGTGCAGATTTTGGATGGCTAATTTGTTAACCAAATCCCTAAAGAGAGATCTGGCAGGTTTGAATTATTTAATCTGGAAAATAAAATTGGTTATGGAAGTGCCAATTACCCAATCTACAAAATTTCAATGGGCACCACAATGAATGGAAAGAAATAGTGGGGAAGTAGATACAGAATAAAAGTGAATTCAGAGACAAAGAGGGAGGAGTAAGTTATCATAAAACTGTAGAAGAAACAATAGACATCTCCCAGGCCATCTTTAGAGATAGAGGTCAGGCTACCAGGAAGCGGGGACTTGCTCAAGGACCCAAAGAATTAGTGGTAGGATCAAACTCTGGTATTAGTTTAAACTAATTAGAAATTTATTTCATGAAACAGTTACTAACTAGAAGACTTCAAACTCTTAACCTTTAAGAGAAATCTGAATAGTTTCCCTATCATTTGCAATTTTTCTCCTTCTTGTCTTGGAATCCAAGAATCCCATGTTCCACAAGATCTGTTTTTTTCACTGAAAATATACCGAGGCCTGTCTTATGGAATGAAAGTGTCACATAGTTAAATTAACTGAGATAGAAATACATCTCTAGGAGGGAGAGAAAAAAATTAGTTATACAATATCACATAAATTAAAATATGTATATGTTATGATATATATGTAAATCATGATAAATATAGGTGATTAAAAGGAACCTATCCAAATACTCAGTTCTCTGCCTAAAAAGTTCCATATTTTTCAGTCTGTTTCACTGTCTGGAATAACTCATATGCAAATATGAATTAAGAAAAAAAGGATATTTGCTGTAGTACAGACTCGCTTGTATCCACATCATGATTGATGGCTTCAAAGTAGACAGATTAGATGATTTGATGACTCAGAACTCAGAATCATATGAAAATATATTACAAAGGACTACTTTCTCTTGTTGAAAACAGTTGATAATTCTACTATAATTTGTTTGATTTTTAATGTATTTTTAACTAGTGATGCTGCTACATTATCAGCTACTGCATGCCATTCTTCAAATATTTAATTTACAATGTTATTTTAACGTCTAAACTATTATAGGACCAAGCAACAGAAAGCTTAAAAACCCTTTCAGGAATAGAAAAAAAATATTCAACTAATACTATTAAACCTATTATTGCATATATGAAATAGGTTTTAGAGATAGAGGTTCAGTAAACAGTAGTGAACTGGTTTTCTCTTGTGCTAGAAAAACAAATGTTTTTTAGTAGTATTTTAAGTTAAATGGAAATTCTTTACTTTCAGAAATGAATAAAGACTTCCTTTCTTTACATCTTTGTTTAATGATTAAGTAGTTTTGCTCAAACCAGTTCTATTTGAATGTATCATGGGTTAGGAGAAAAGAAAAAGAACTGGAAAATTAAAGCATTCTAAAGTTCTGAGTCCTCCTATGCTGTCCAGGAGAGTTGCCACTAGACATATGTGGCTATTTAAATTTAAATTTTAATTAGTTAAAAATAAGTACAATTAAAAATTCACTTTCTCGGTTGTAGTGGTTACCTGTTAGTGTTCAAGAACAGCAGGTGGCTAGTAGCTACGTTTTTGGACAGCCCAGATACAGAACATTTCAACCATCAAAAAAGTTCTAGAACAATGTTGTTCTAGACCAGGGGCTAGCAAATTTTTTATCAAAGGGCCAGATAGTAAATACATTAGGCTTTATTAGCAGTACAGTCTCTTTAAAAATAACTAAACTTTATCATTTAAATATGAAAACAGCTATAAGTAATACATAAATGAATGGCTATATTACGATCAAACTTTATTTTCAAAAACAGGTGGTCAGCCCCTAGGCAAGATTTTGCTAACTTGTGTCCTAGAGTCTTCAAGAGAAAGTCTTAAGCCTTAAAAATCTGAGGTAGAAAGAGAAATATCTTTCTGCCTTTGGCCTTTATATCAACAAAAGGGTTAATGTCAGCAAGATTCTGTTACAGCCCATAAAATCTTATTTCTATATCAAGCATCTGACCAGAGTAATAGTGAGCCCTCTGAGCAAGCTGTGCATGAAAGCCTGGAGCCAGTAACAAGGATAGTTCAGTTCCACAATATTTCACAACAGTTCAGTCACAATATTTTACTAATGACTCCACAGTACCTGCAGCATGTTTTTAGACTAGGAAAATGAGCTTTTGTAGTCAAATTGCATAAAATTTAAGGGGGAAATTTTAGCAAAGAGGTAACATGATCACAATATTTGATTCTAATGTCTGATGCAATCTTAGATTAGGGAGTGAAGGGATAGTAACAGGGTATTTTGCTGAATACACTATCTAGAAGGCATCTTTTGATCTGAGACCACGAATGGCCTAAAACATAATGCTTTCACCTCTACTATTTCATCTTCAAATGGTTTTCTGAGTGTACAAGTTGCCTTTAGCACTTTTGGGTTCCCCCAGAAAATTTCATATACTTAAAAGCTTCAACTAAAATGTCTTACTGGGTCCTATGCCATAGTAGCACCCCTTTCTGTCTTTTTGGTGTACACTTCTTAATTCTTGCTTAATATTCTCAAAGGAAAATCCAGTCTATAAAAGAGAATGACAAAATTTAGGAAAATTAAGCAACAGAGTGTGACAAAAATAGACAAGACTTTAAAAATATGTATTTACACACACACAAATATAGGTAAAACAAAGGAAAGCTGAATGAAATCGATGGAGTCTATCAATGTGAATATCCCGGTTGACCATAGTATATTATAATTTTGCTAAAAATTACTATTAGGAGAAACTAGACAGAGTATTTAAAAGATCTCTTTGCATTTTTTCTCAGAATGGTGTGTGAATCTACAATTATTTACATAAAAATATAATTAGAAAATATTTGTTTAAATTCTAAAGCTAATATAGCAACATGTTGTCATGTGTATTATCTGTAAAAAGAGTAAAGTTTAAAGAGAGTGCCATAGCAATAGACTCAAACAAATATTCCTCTTTCTGAATCAATTATACAAGAAGCCAGTTAGAGACATACATTGAAATGGTTAAGTGACACTACAGAACTTAGAGATTTGTGTCATCTTTCTAATTTTTTCCTAAAAAATGAAGTTACTCCTGCTGAAAACTAGCTAAGGGGAGTATGAAGAAAATTTTTACTTCAAGAAGAGATTTTTCCATATAATTTGAGAAGTTTGGGTTAACCTTACAAAACACAACCTCAACTAAATTTGTTTCTTTGAAATTTTGTTAACTTTGTTACTATATGAAGGATTATACGAGGAGTTTTTAAGATTTCTCAAAGCCTCAAAATTTCTTAACCCAGTTCTGCTTCTCAAGCAGGTGAAGGAAATACAAAGAAATATGACTGGGGCTCCAATTTCTATATCTGATTAATAATAAATTATGAGTCAAAATTGGAAGTGCTACTTTAAAAGTCCCCAAGAAATGTTAAAAGAGTTTTTCAATGAACTCGAAAAAGGAGATTCCAACAAGCTCAACTTAAGTGGCAAAAGTTGAAAAGAGAGTTTGAACTGGATCTTTGATGATATCAAGGTTAATTTATAGGTCTGGGGTAGAATACAGTACCCTAATGCTTCTTGCTCCTTGCAGACTTCAAGGAGGCATTTCTCCTGTTTGACAGAACAGGTGAAAGCAAGATCACCTTAAGCCAAGTGGGTGATGTTCTTCGAGCTTTGGGCACGAATCCCACCAATGCAGAGGTTAAGAAGGTTCTGGGAAATCCCAGCAATGAAGGTAACCATGTTTTTCCAAGAAGCTAGAAACATGTGTGCGTACCGTGCATGTGCTAGCGTGTGTGTGTGGGAGAGAATGAAAGAGACAGACAGACAGACAGAGAGAGACAGAGACAGAGAGAGATATTTATTAAGAAATAAGTTCCAAAGACTAGGGCTTAATTTGTTTTTGATAGTAAGAGTACCACTTGGCTGTCTAGAGTCTTTTTTTTTCCACCCTCATAAAATAAGTTAATCTTCCTTTGAGAATTTGCAAGCATGATTAAATTTCATGCTAATGAAAGGAAATAATATCTAACGCTAACACAGTCATCACCATCATCCTAATGCTCATAATTTAAAAGTTAATTAAATGAAATAATACCCAAATCTATATATTATTTTTTCAAACATTTAAAGGCAAAAATATATTTTGACAAAGATATTAAATATGACTAAAGCATAACATTTTGCAAATAACTCTGAGCAAATTACAATTTTAAAGATCTACTCTGATAAAAGCTATAGAAATGAAATAACAATATTTTCAGGGCACTGAAAATACCTGTTAACTTTGCGTAACAATCTATCTTTCGACACCCTGTTTCTGCAACCATCTTCAAAGAAACCCAGCTATCTTAACTTAGACATGAAAAAAATCTTAATAAGATTTTTCATTTCCAAAGAATTACAAAATGACTTAAAAATCTAAGCTAAAACCTGTACTCAGTTGCCCAAGGTAAACCCTAGGACAAAGTTCAGTTAGATACATAAATGGCAAATTGCAGAGATTATTTGATCAATACAGAAATCTAGTCATTAGTCTGGAACATGGAATTTTTTTTAATTTCAAAGGATCATGGCAAAGTATAATAGTCCATTGGAAAACAGACTAAACAAACAAACAAACAAACAAAAAACAAAAAAAAATCTGAATTTTTTAAAAGTGGATATATGAACTGTTTCACTTTGCCGAAGGGAATAAGGAAGAGAGAGCATATGACCTGCAGGCCTCTAAACTGCAGGCAAGTCAGGCAGTCACAAGCATTTCATACATACTCTCTCCTCACAAGCTTCTTTTTTAAATTACATAAAATTTAAAAGAAATTGAAGGCCCTACAAAAGCTTAGGACAAAGATGGACTATATATTAAAGTTCAGTTAAGTTTTACTATATGCATATGCTAATGAGTTTACTATATGAGTATAATTTTATATTGCTTTCCTAATATTTATAGAATATATTAAATTGACAATACTAATAACATAGTAGCAATATTTATTAAGCATTCAGTTGTTACAGGTACTTAATAATGTTAATAAACTTAGATTGTATTATCTCATTTAATTCTCACACTAACACTATGAAATATCTGTATTTTACAAAGGAAAAAATTGAGGCATAAATTGTTAGGAAACTTGCTCATGATCGCATAGTTGTAAATGGTGGTTAGAGATAAAAATTCAAGCACTAGGACTCCAGAGCTCATGCTACTATTACCAAATTTTTGTCATCAGCAATTTACCAGCTAAAATGTAAGCTGTATGAAGACTTTTCAAATCATCTAGAATGAACTTTCAAGTTTAATTTGAAACTCAGAGATAACATTTTATGGTAGCTAATAACTCTCCAAATTGCAATTTCTTCTAGAAATGAATGCCAAGAAAATTGAGTTTGAACAATTTCTGCCCATGATGCAAGCTATTTCCAATAACAAGGAACAGGGCAGTTATGAAGACTTTGTTGAGGGTCTGCGTGTTTTTGACAAGGAAGGCAATGGCACAGTCATGGGTGCCGAACTCCGTCACGTTCTAGCTACACTGGGTAAGAGAAATTTATTTCTGTGAACTTAATAGAACAGAATACATAGCAAAGAACATGACTTAAGGGAATTGTATTAGAATAAAAATAGGCAAGGCAAAGGATTATAAAGGAAAAATGAAAAAGAAGAGTCAAAAATTAATGATCATTTCAATTGGCCTCAGTGTGTATGAGTCTGTTTTGGGGAAATGGTAACTTAAATTAATGGTAATGAATAAGTAAAGTAAAGCATTGTAATTCTTGTAGAATATAATTTGGGTAATCAAGTACAATTGTGCTTTTAATTAATTCATTCAAAAACATTTTATGGACAACCTATTAAGTGCCAAGAGCTTAGTCATAGTCTCCAAGAACCTAAAACTGATCCCTTACGGTAGAATTTTTTAAATGCCCTCTGGTCTTCTTTCTGACCAAAGTGTTCTGCTTCATCAGGTGAAAAGATGAAAGAGGAAGAAGTGGAAGCTCTAATGGCAGGTCAAGAAGACTCTAATGGCTGCGTCAACTATGAAGGTACAATCTCACAGGTTCTAGTAGTTAGAAAAACTCTTACCCAATTTGGTTGATTATGAACCTCTTTTAAGTTTAAAATCTTTTTCTCTGTCTCCCTTATTAAACATACAGATGCTACTTATTACCAGTCAATTACATGGTAACTCTTAAAAGATATCTTATGAAGATCTGACTACACATACATAAGATTTATCTTAGTGGGTTTTAGCACTCCTGTGTATTGTTATATAGCTTAAATGTGTTTTCATATGTATTTTTTCTTATTAGATCTTCATAATATCTCTGTAAGATAGAGTTGTGTCAGAATAATCTTCAATAGAATATTAGTTAGAGAGATCTCAAAGTCCTTTACCTCAAGCAATTATGAAAATGAGGAAACTGAGGACCAAAGAGGTGTAGTTGTTAGTGACAGTCACATCGTTAACCGCAGGGCTAGTGCTAAAATTTAGTTCTCCTTGTCTGTTGTTCTTGCTTAAAGGAAAGTCATCTCATAGTGACCCATTGTCTATTTCCTGCTACCAATTTACAGTAGCTTTACCCAGAGGATCTGAAAAGCAAAGTACTACACAAAATAAAGATGCAAAATAAGGGTTTATGATATAATATGTAAGTTTAAAAGTTTCCAGTAAAATTGAGAAACTTATCTATTCCCGAAAAAGACTAATCTAGTCACATTTCAGTAAAGCTATATTGATAGTTTTGATGTAAATGTAGACTTATGAAGTCTAATGACTTGGAAAAAAGTAAGAAAAGAAGAGAGAAGAGGGCAAGGAAGAGAGGAGAGAAGAAGAAAGAGAGAAGAGGAGAGGACAGGAGAAAAGAAAAGTACTCATCCAAGTATACCTTCACTGACAATCTTGATTAAACTTCACTTTTTCCCCATAAATAATGGTTTACATTTGGTTATTGCCATTAATTCAATACATAAAAAAAGAACTATTCAATAAATATTTTTTGAACGAGTAGTCATCTAGAAAAATTAAGTCAGATCTGGATCATATACCATGATAAATTTCAAATGGGTCAAAAATTTAAATGTAAAAGAAATAGCATAAAAGCCATGGCAGAATTATTGTTTTATAACTTTTGGAGTGAAAAAGCCTTTCTAATACTCATAAGAAACCCAGACGGCATTTCAAATTTTGATAAGTTTAATCATATATGTATTTTTAATCTATATGGCAAAGCCACCAGAAGCAAAATCAAAAACCAAATAGCAAACAAAAAAATTGCAGTTAACATCAGAAAGAGTTTTTTTCCCTAATTAAAAAAAAACTATTACAAGTTAATAAAAATGCCACAATTCAATAGAAAAATTATCAAATACATGAAGGGACAATTCATGGAAAAGGAAATAAATATATAAATACAATATAATATGCTAAAGTTTGTTAATAATAAAAGAAATGTAGATTAACACTACTCTAAGATACCATTGTTAAATAAGCTGATTGTAAAAGACTGAAAGTTAGACCACACTACGGGTTGAGGAGAATGTGTAGAAAAACTGATCTCATGCATTTTCGTTGGGAATGTAAATCATTTAAATCCCTATGTGGTGATGTGGTACTATTAATTCCAGAAAATTTACTTCAAAGAAGGTAGTCTTTAGCTATACTTGTACTCAAGTGAAATGAATGATGCCTGGTTATTCATTAACAGTGTTGTTTGTAATGGCAAATATTTGAACAACTTAAGGTCCATTGATGTAGGATATATCAAATAATCCCAGTACCTCTATACAATGAAATAACATATGGTCCTAAAAAATAATGACAGTCTTATTTATGGTTATGATAATATCTCCAATACATAGTCTTAAGTAAGAAAAACAAAAGCAAAAGAGTTTATAGACTATTCCATTTGTAAAAATATTTTTGGAATATATATGTATATTCTCTTATACATGAATAATAGCTCCACCAACTTAGCTATAGAGAGAAGAACTAGATAGCTGGCAGACAGCAGTGAGAAATTTTTTTGTTATAAACTCTTTTATACTTTAAAGAAGAAAATTTTAACCATGTGAATGTATTCCTTATTCAAAACCAAATTTATAAAATCAAGGGAAAGGCCATAAATCCAGTAAAAGTATAGTAAACTGTACATATATATATTCTCTAGTGTTATAGCTAAGAATAACTAGGATTGAGGTAACTTGCAAAAATCTTTTATTAAATTTGACAATTTTCTAACCCTAAATTGTCTGTATTCTGCCTACAGCTTTTGTTAAGAAAATTATGTCTGTCTAAGTAGAGCTCTCAAGGTATGTTTCCTTTTTACTATTAAGCCTTTCTTGATATTGTATCTTCTAAAACTTTAACAACTTCACTTTATATGCCATAGATATAATTAGTATTAGTTCTTAATTAAGAGTTATTTATATTAATCAGAAAACATCAACCCCTTGAAACAGGTTACTTAGAAATAGAACATTTTTGTATATATTTATAAGCAAAAACTTCTGAGATTTTTGCTTCTATCTATAAACTCTATCACTGACTGTGCTATAAGTATACAGTGGAGATTAAGCAAGCCAGAGACTAGTTAATTAATTTCATTGAGACACAACACTAATAAAAGCATGGGCCTAAGTTTAAATAACTCTTGAAGTTTTTAACAATTACTGTTCTAGAAAACCGTGTTATGACTCTCCAAAGGCAACCAGGTTCTTAAAACTAGGAAATGGCTTACCTTGGAAGTGCTGCTTCATTTTATGCTTTTCTTCTTTGGCACTTCACATTATTTCTTCCTCAGTTTTCTTTCTGAAAGCATGCAATCAAAATCTAACTCATTTTCTCTTTTCCTTTACAGGTTGAGCATTGTATGGAAAGACTGGCTGGAAATATATTTTAATAACACCTATGACTAACTGTCCAGATATGCGTACCATCATTCAGGAAAACAAAACAATGTGGGCCGTTCTAGACTGAAAGACTCCCTGAATTTTTTTATACCTTACATTTCTCTCTGAATTGTATTCACACCATACAAACCAAATGTCTCCTGCTCTAGACAAGGATAGAATACTGACAACCTCAAACTCAAACAGCACTCTTTATTTTCTAACATGCATCAATGAACATCCTTAAATTAATAAATCAATAAATAATTTTGGTCAGTCTGGAATGTTCAAGCTGCATTCTGTTTTTATCTTCTTGCTTAGAGAAAATGATTTTTAAAACCTCAATCCTTTTCTTAATGTATAGAATACTGATAAATTATAAACATTTAAAAGAACAAATCATTACAGTCTACATAGCAATAACAAATTGAATAATAATGATTACCATTTATTATTGAAAAGTGAAATAGAGAACTGGGGAAATTCAGAGGATCAGAGATGTTTTAATATAAACAATCTAGGTGACTTAAAATGAAAGCAGATATCTTCAGTTTTGAGAAAACCATTGTATTCATAGCTAGATCTATTTTATTTCTTGTGACAATCTGGCCTATTAGAAAATTCTAATAAGCCCTGATCTTTCTCACTGAATGTCTTCAAGGATAAACTTTAAAGTCACCTTTCAGTTGTTACTTACAAAAAGAAAAAACTCTCTGGGGGATGAGACTTACTCAAGAACATGTCTATTAATATTCCCTCTCCTGCTACTTTGCATGTCCATGTCTCAAAATCTTGGTTCATTCTTTTACTACATGTCCTAAATGGTAAGACTAATTGATAGAAAAGTTCATAGTGCAAACTTACTTTGTCAAATTTTAACGCTATTAGGCAGAATTTGCAAGTTAATGGTTGGATATTTAGAAGATATGAAATGATAAAGGGTTCTCCCACTCTCTAAAAACATGTCAGTATAATACGAGATTACAAAATCTCTGTAAAGAATCTGACTGCCTAGATATTTTTGAAAGCTGAAACAACTTTTTCCTCATGTTGGGCACTTCAGGTCAACCGGCTCCTTCTTTCTTCAAAAAAGGTCACTCAGATTTTAGTAGCCAACAGCTTCAACTTTGACCTATTTTTGTAACCAAAATTATGTTGGGACATTACAATCATTCTTTCAAGGACAATTCACTATGTCCTCAAGGTATTTAAGACCAAGGTCACCTAGACCAGGACTGGAAATTTCACCCAGCTCTGTCCAACAGAACTTTCAGTAAAATGTAAATCTATATCTATATTGTCCTGTTTGGTAACCACTAGCCACCTGTGGCTACTGAGCACTTGAAATGTGGTTAGTGTGACTGTGGAATTGAATCTTAAATTGTATCTCATTTTAATTAATTTAAGTAGCCACCTGTGGTTCATGAATACCATAGGGAACAGTGTTGGTTTCAAAATATATTTATAATTGGTTGTTACATAAGGCAACAAAAATGTTTTTTAAAAATTACAAATGTCACCATGTTGAGAACTTGACTGGTACAAGTAATTTAATCACAAAAGGCTCATTTTTATTTTGAAATATAATATGTTGTTAAATTTCCCATCTATTATACTCCTTTAACATTTTTCAACTAGAAAAATGTTATATCTACAAGGTAAGAAATATTTAGTCTCCAGATTCATATTTAATGCTTTTCCCTCAAGACCTTATACAACTGCTATAATTCCCAGTGGAATAACTTCTAGTACACTATCATGGGACCTAACCTTATTAAATTACCATGGTGTGAAATGCCCATAACTCAAGGAGTAGCAGGTGCAAAATAGAGTAGCGAGTGGAAGAGTGACAATAATTTTTAACATCTACACCAGATGGCAAAAACGACAGGTGCTTAATTCCTCTGTCTTTAAAAATAACTTTCGAAAAGTCTTCACTGAATAAGCAAATATTTTCAAGTTTGTTTTTAACTATCTTCAAGTTTCTTCCTGACCAAAAAAATATTAACTTTTTGCCTCAAAGTATATTTGAAATTTAGCACACAGGAACTTAATTTATCTTTCTTTATGAATAAAATAAATGATTATTAAATTAGAGAAATAATATTTTATTTTCAGATTTCATGATAATATTTCTCAAGAAACATATCAAAAAGAACTCTTAATATACCTCTCTAACTTTATTTACATTTTTTTTTCTATAGTGGCAAATATTACTTAGGGCTTAATAGAATGGAGAAAAAATAGCTTCCTTTATATTCTAAGTCTAGAGAAAACCATAAATCTATAGACTTATTCAGCAAACCAAGTCTACATCCCAAAAGAAAAGACGAGATTAAACAGTGAGTATCTGGAGCTCGGACTAAAAAGTTAGACTCTCTTGAATTGTCAACATAACCGAAGCTAAAGACGAGCAAAATGATGGAAATATTCAGGCAAAATCTCAATTTTACAGCTCAGTGCGTGAGCCTCAGGCTAAGGAAAGTCAGCGCAAAAGGAAGTGTGATGGCCTTCCAAATGCCTGCTGAGAATCTTCCTAGAATTTTCCTATGGAGATAAACTTTCATAGTTAATCATTAACATTTGGTAGGAAGAAGTACTAGCTGTACTAGCTTGGCCTCCACCTTCTGGTTCTTACAATGTGGTTGGCCAGAACTACTCTCCTTGCATCATGACCATGCAAAACCGAGAAGCAGAACCAATCATGTCCTGCCCCACACTTGAGAGGCACCCCTCATCTTCCTCCAGCCACACATCTCTAAAGCCAAAGAGTCTACGTGGAAATACAGTATGACACTTCTGCAGCTCGTGTTCCTACTCGACCACACTCTGGATACCCAAATGGCCCAAGTTCTCTTCTGGGACCTGGATGGGATTCTTCCTAGGTCTAGCCTCCTAAAGGAAGACTATCACAGGTGTGTGCAAACCAAAGACCTTGGGATGGCCAAAGCCAGCTGTCTTTGTCTTGTTTTGTGTAAAGTAAGGATAGAGATAACCACAAGACCGCTGTACTGAAGGATGGAACTGTGGGTGGAAATGGAAGGACAGCAGGCCACCACAATGCCCAGGAGTTCAAGAATTCTTATCTGGCCTTCCAAGTCATTATGAAGCTATATCTGTCAAGGAAGTACCAGTGTATATATATATATAGGATGTAATAGTTTATTAGTTTGAATGATAACTTTTAAAAATCTAAATTTTTAAAAATCTAAATTGTTCAGCCTTGCAAACATAAGGGTGGACCTGCTGAGAAGGGATAAAGTGCAGACTTTTTAGAGATAGATCTTCAATTTGCCTAGAAGTACTCCAAGATATACTAAAAATGGGCCTAGTCTGCTTAAACATTAAAAAAAATAATAATAGCAGTTAAATTTCTTTGTCAGTAATCACATAGGTGGCAGAAAATAATTAGAACAGTGAATAGTTTGGGCTCTTCTTTCTATCCTTGAAAAGAAAAATAAGATTATCCTTTCCTATTATCTTCCTCCAACCTGTGAAGAAGAAAATCAACTCATCTCATAATATCCATTGTATAGGAAGAGAATAAGTATATTGCTATTAGAATAGATGTAGATAATCAATAATACCTGGTGGTATAATAAAAAATCTAAATTTAAAAGTGGTAAATAAAAATATATTTGGAAAAAATATTTTTATACTTTAAAGACTATGTATTAAAGACTCAATCTATAATATGTATAAAAGTATACTTAGTGCTAATCATGACAAAAACTGATGCTCAATTTGAACTATAATTCAGAAGAAATGTTCAAAAGGCAAACATAAACTTAGTCTTGCTTACTTTTCCATTGTCATCAGTTAGACTTTTAGGAAAATCAGAGCATGGCTTAAAGGGCAGGTGTTTAAGACTCAAGCTTAGGTTTGAACCCTATGCTCCCACTTCTGAGCTGTGTATCATGGAGCAATTACTTGTCTTTGAAAGTCTCAAGTTTATCCTCTATAAAATGGTGTTTAAGTGGGTTATTTTATGAGTTAAAGAAAATTAAAAATGAATTATTTGGTATGCAGCTAGCACCCAAATATTTTTCTTCTCAATTTTTTTAGTACTATCCTCTAAGTTTATATGAAGTATCAGATTAAATCATTACAAAATTTCAATTGCCTCAAAGATAAAGTTAAAAAATTATCAGGACACACAAGACCTTTTAGGAACTTTATCAGTTTACTCTCCTGGTATTTCTTCTTAACTACTCTTTTTCCCAATCATGCCGAATGGTGTGGGTAAGACTACAGACTTGGGTTTCGATCTGTTCATAAATAGGTAATTGATTATACCACACATAAAATACTTAGGAAGCCCAGTTATGAGAATTCAATGATATAACAAGAAAAAATGTCTATGTAAGAACTAGTTATTGTATGGGCTAAATAAATGAAATAGTGGCTATTATAACCATCACTTCTTAAACTTATATGTTTCTATTCAGAAAAATTATTTTACATCTTCCAAGAATTTGTCCAGGTATCACCTCTTTTATTGACCTTGCCTCACTTCAGACACCCACAAATACCCACCACAACATATCCATATCCTGGGAACCTAGAAAAGTGCCTGACACATGGTTGGCACTAAATAAATTTTAAAAGTATAAATGGATGGATGAATAAAACTGTTCTTATGACTTTTCTTTGACCTGTCTTCCCTTAACTTTGAAAATAAGAAAAATGTCCTATGGATATTTCTATCCTGAATGATTAAGTGAGTAATAAAACCCAATAGATTCTCAATAAAAAATTTAGTGACTATACTGATGAATTAATAAATATAAGAACATATTGATAAGTGAAAATTTCTAAAATTACCAGTAAAATGACCTTGGAGTATGTATCCACCTTCTAGAACTACGCAGCAAATGGGTACAAACTCTCTTCAAGTGGTAATTAATAGTGTTAGTCTGGAATACTATTTTAACCAAGATTATGCAGCATTGCTCAAGTTCAATCAGAGAGTATGTCATGATTGATGAGCAATAAAAGAATTATTATAGTCTGCCATAAAATAGGTGGCATGCAAGCAGTAAATTTGCTGCTCCTGAAAGTCTAGGGCATTTTTATTTTCTTTATCAAATCAATTTTTTTATCAAGTCTATTTCAATAATGCCAACTATTATGAGAACAATATTGAACTGATAACATTTTTACAGTATTCATTTGGGCCCTGCTCTATCTAGAGGTATCAGCGAACAAAATATTAAAAAGAAAGGAAGGAAGGAAGGAAGGAAGGAAGGAAGGAAGGAAGGAAGGAAGGAAGGAAGGAAGGAAGGAAGGAAGAGAGAGAGAGAGAGAGAGAGAGAGAGGGAGGGAGGAAGAAAGGAAGGAAGGAAGGAAGGAAGGAAGGAAGGAAGGAAGGAAGGAAGGAAGGAAGGAAGGCAGGCAGACAGCAGTCCGTGTGGATTTATAGTCTCTTGTTGGGAACAGATAATTAGCCTAATATATAAGTGAATAATATAGAAAGTTAGAAAGCAGTAATGTTATAGAGAAATATAAATAGGGGTGAGTGAATGGAAAGTATAAAGGACAGAGGAAAGTTAGGGACAGAAAGATCTGGGAAACCAGAGAAAGTTGAGAAAAAACTCAGAATAGGTTAACCCAGGTCTTACATGTTTTTAATTTCAAAAATATCATTTCTTCCCTATAGATAAGTAATTCAAATCATTGCTTTATGTCTCCTTACCAATAAATGACTTCAGAGTTTATCTGTCAAATTTCTTAAGTTGTAGCCCCTAAACATCACATGGCAAATAAAATCTACCAATATTTAATCCAGTAAAATTAGTGCATCTCTGCAGTTGATTTTTGTTTCAATATTCCAGATTTAAGTTCTATTAGTTTAAGCAAATAAAACACAATAAAACTTTATACTACAAAATATACACACATGCTCAAAAGGTTGAGAATGATACAAGGTGTTATTGATGAGTCTGTACAGGCAGGTATAATTATGAGATTTTTGTTTGTTTGAATGCTTATGTAGGCATTCTTGACTTTTTATAATGGGGTAAATTGCTTTTGTGAGTAGTAATTTAAAACAAAATAAAAGTTTCTTTTAATTTTTAAATCATAGTGGTAGTAGAACTAATGTCAAAAGGAAGTCTCAGTAACAAAATCATTTTTAAAAGACAAATATTTTATTTACAAAAAAAAAGACTGTAAGAAAGCTTATGTTTTAAAAGGAATAAGTATCTAAATAAAAATTAAATACTTATTGAAAATTTCCACACAATTACAAAATTATCCAGTTTTCATTTAGTTGGTGAAAACAAACACAAAATTTTCTTCCGTGATTTCAAGAGACAAGGATGAAATTGTTTCTTTTTGGCAGTACTTCGCAAGAAGGTTCAGAGTTTCATTCATTTTGGGAACTATTTAAACAAGTTGTTCCTGGTTTGTTGGTTTCCTTGCTCAGTTTTTGCTCTTATGATGCGATGTGTGCACTATCCAAGATGAAGGTAGAGCAAAGTGTCAAGACTGCTTTCAAGTAAAACCATGCGATTTGCCCCTTGTATTGGTGGTCAGGAAGCTCAGAACAAATATATTTTATAATTCTCTATATATAACTTTTTTTTCTTTTCTTCTTTTATCTCAATTTTTACCTTTAACTGCCCTATTGAAAATGCTTTTATTGCAAGTCATACCAAATTTGTTTGGAAGGATAGGTGGTATAAACTATAATAACCATATTGATAGACTCCATGGTTTCATCTTTCCAGATATAAACTTTATTTTCTACCCATGAAAATCAACTTCCTGGATCAAATTTTTAAAAGAATGATGATAAAATGGTTCATAAGATTTATGGACATCAAGCATTTTCTACCAAATAATATTTCAATGAGTAACACATAACTATATCAGAAACAGATTTAATATCCCTTGAAATTCTCATGGCTTATTTGCTGAGTTTGCTAAACCTAGATAAAAAGAGAATTAGCTAACATTTTCTAAATAATCAAAATTCTATTTTTTTCTGTTCCAACTAAATAAAAAAGGTCAGAAGTGACAATTGTCATAATAGTATAATAGAAAACATGAAGACGTCTCCCAAAGGAATAATAATGAGAAAATAGACTCTTTTATTGTGTGTTTCTTTACTTTAGAGTTGACATTCGAAATTTCCTTCATAATACCCTATATGTAACCAGCATTAAAATTAAAACTCTATGTAATTCTTTCCTTGATTCTGACACTACCAATTTCTTATGTGTGTGATTTTTCTCTTGACTATAAACAAAATGTCTGTACCTAATACAAACTTGTTTCCAGAATCTTGGATATAGGCTTAAAGGTTAGCCTTGATATTTGATGAATGTCTATACTTTACTAAAGAGTTTGCAGAGAACAAGAAGCAATTAAACACACTGAAGACAGTTTTCCTAACTGGCAACCTCTTGATTCTAAGAGAGGGAGAAATTAAGTACACATATCATATAGACTTTTTCTTTAAAAAAAGAATCCAGTTGGTGGCTGTGTGTGTGTGTTGCGGTGGTGGGGGGATGAATGAAATGGGGGAAAGCAGTAAAGGGGTATAAACTTCCAGTTATAAAATAAATAAGGTGTGGGGATGTAATGTACAGAAAATAATAAGTACTAGGAATGTAAAGTATATAACACGATGACAATAGTTAACACTGCTGTGTGATACATAGGAAAGTTGGTAATATCCTAAGAGTTTTCATCTCAAGGAGGAATGTTTCTTTTTTCTTTTTATTGTCTCTATGTGAGATTGTAGAAGTAAGAAACTTTCCAGTAAATCAGTCACAGAGAAGTGATATCTCCAGGCTCCAGCCCCCAAGAGGGGCGTTGACCACCACTGGGATGCAGATGGGGGGAACTGCCTGCTACACCCTATTTGATCTAGGAGTTCCCTGAGGACATTTGCCTTTGTATGAGACATTTGCCTTTGTGTGGGACATTTGCAGCCAACAACTGCTTTCTATAATCTGCTGCTTCCTGTAATCTGTTTGCTTGCTTGAAAGACCACCAGGATATGGTGTTAAACTTTATAAGCTGCCTCCTGAAGCTCAGTGCTGACCTCCTCTAACCCTGCATGGTAGAGAGTCAGTTGCCGGCCGGCTAATAAAGGCTCTGTGGGTCCCTGTTCTCTGGTTTGGTCTCTGGTTTGGCTCTGTGGGTCCCTGTTCTCACCTGCTCCATAACAAGATGATGGGGGTTAACTAAACCTATTGTGGTAATCATTTCACAAACCACTATGCTCTCTACACCATCATGCTCATACAGTGAGGTATGTCAATTATTGCTAAATAAAACAAACAAACAAAATTTTTGTCTGAACTAGAAAAAGTTATGCTGGACGATGGATTCTTTTTTCCAGTTTCATGATGCTGTAAAACCTGTAACTAGTTTTTTTCTCGTTGCCATAATCTGTTGGACATAACTGTAACTCACCTCTAGCGTCTGTGCAGGAAGGACTGTATAACATGAGTTTCTGTGTAAGAATCTTTGAGTTTCAACTTTTATTCAACTTATTCTTTTGAACACTATTCAGAACTGTTCAGTGACATTCTGTAACCACTTCTTATATGCTAAATTAACTTTTTTTTTTGGCCTCCAGTCACACGGCTTTTTCCATCTGTCTTTCTGTGTCATTTCCTATCAATTAACAGTGCACTTTTGGCTAGCAACACTATCTGGGATTGTGCAATGAACTGCTATACCTCTTTCTGGAATTATTTGAATATTTATTGTATTTTGTACATATTCTATAAAAATGAGTTTGAAACTAAAAACTGAAAGCATTTATGATATTGATAAGAAGCATAGGCTCCATAAATTTAAAACGAATCAATAAAGATGAAAACTATTAAGCACACTGAACAGAAAATCAGCTTCAATTTCATATTCATGTGTTGGTTGACAAGACATGCAATGATGAAGAAAAAAAACAAAATTAAAAAACGTGTGAAATACTGAAAATGTATATTTTAATTCTGTGACTAAAAGACAAGGAGGATTCCCCTTATTACATAAGTCCTTGGGTCCAACTTACAATACAGCTCTTATACATACTTTATAGTAACTTTATCTCTCTTTATTCACCTATTTTACTTTTACTTCCCCTGTACTCAATTTTTTTTTCTCTTTTATAGCTTACTGAGTTTACTCTATTTGCTTTGATAAGCTTCCTCATTCTTTTTGGAATGAGGTGGAATATAAAATTATAAATTAAATATTTATTGAATAAATGATAGCTCACTTCTTCCTGTTTTATAAAATACTGAGGAAAGATTTGCACTTGTTTTGCTCTTTGGGCAGGCTGCTGTGATAGAAAGTTATGGGCTAAAAGGCCAAAAAGATTTAGAAATGAGATTATAGGCATGCCACTTAATCTTGCTAAATTTTTGTGTTTTTTTTTCTTTTAAAATAGGGATAAAACCACATTCCCAGAAATGATGGAGATCGGACAGCCTTGTGCATTAAATGACCTTGCCTGCATTTGACATATATCTCTAAGCGTAAACGACTTACTATTCTGATGACTATGTGCGACTTATTTCTCTGTGATTTTACAAATACATTTTTTTCTGTGGTGAATTCTTTCTAAAACATCCCTTCTGAATTTAACACAAAAGATATTAGGAAGTGAACTGTTGTGGCTTTTACCCTAATTACATTTAGAGCGTCATCTGGTTGTCTGTCATTTTGAAGATGTTACTAAATGCATGTTACTTTATTGACAGGGATAAAATAAGAGCCAGCCTCTTACCAAATGCCTAGAAAGCCATTGAAATGGCCTGCTTAAAGATAGGAGGAATTGTAGTTGGTCTCTAGTGACTCCCTATGGTATAGCAATAAAGCAGAGCTGAGATTGCAGAAAGAATAGACGGCCTCTCTCAGAGAATGTCATTGCAGTGAACCAAGCCTTTGAAGTGGAAGAGTCAATGTAGGATTAGCATGTTTCAAAAAGTAAAATAAAAGTTCTCCTCCAAGGAAAAAGCCCCATTTTACTTAATTACTGACACTTATTATCTTACCTTGCAAGCTCTAATTATGTAAAGCAAATGCATTGGTGGTTCTCTTTTAATAGTGCAAATGTTGGAACAGGACGACCATTAAACAGATTAATAAGTGGAAATGGTCTCTGCTGGAAGGATTCTCCTATCCAGTGCATATTCCATCAGACAGGAGAAATGGTCAACGAATGAAAGAATCATTTTTACCAGCTTCCAATCTTATTCATTCAACTTTACCACTCATGTTTTATTTAATATGATGGAAAAAAAAAACCTATTGTTATGGTGCAGGTGAGAACAGGGACCCACAGAGCCTAATCGGAGAGAATTATGAGCCTTTATTAGCCAGCCGAGGACTGACTCTCAACCATACAAGATTAGAGGAGATCAGCCCCGGGCTTCTAGCATAGGTAGTTTATAAAGCCTAAAACCATATCCTGGTGGTCTTCTGAATAAGCAAGCAGATTAAAGGAAGCAGCAGATTATAGAAAGCAGATGCTGGCTGTAAACACTTTACACAAAGATAGGTAAATGTCCTCAGGGAACTCTTAGAGCTAACAGTGGTAGCAGGCAGTTTTCTTATCTGCATTCTGGTGGTGGTCAGTGCTTTCCTGGGGGCTGGCACCTGGAGATATCACTTTTCTGTGACTGATTTACTGGAAAGTTTTTTACTTCTATACTATCTTTAGTAGAACTTTTCTTGGGATGTGTGTTGTATATGCTTTTAACAAATGCTTTGATATGCTGACTGAAAGTAACAAGAACATTTTTGTTGCCTAAGGAAAATTCTTTGTAAATGACCGAGGATTTGATCTAGGAGGGAAAATACTAGGAGGGATTTGATCTAGGAGAGACTACAGGAGAGTGGTGAGGCTGAAGAAAGCTGTTTTCTGCTTGCACCTCATCAAGGCCAGCCCACTCAAAAACACAGTTGTTCTGGAACTATAATTTCTTGTTATCCTGACTTTTCACATAAGAAGGTGATAATGGCTGTGCAGCTAAACCATTTCGCCTTCCCATCTCTCTCAAAATTAATTACTAAATTGAATACCAAAATAACTTTTCTAAGTGATTTTTCACCTTCCAAAAAAGTTGTTTTCCTCAGCTAGTTAAATTCTAGAATTTGTTTTTTGTGCATCACTTATGCAACACCTTCCCCTCTTCCCCATCACCTTCATCAATTCGCAACTCATCAGCTAGCTCACTTTTATTAGTTATTTATGGGGTGTGGAGGATCATTCCTTCTTAAAGTAAGAATTAATTGTAGGATTATTTGGATTTGGCTTGTACAAAAGTATAAAAGCCTATCAAATTTTCTTTCTCAGGAAAAAAAAATATATAGATAGATAACATTCCTGTAGAAATCTCACCAGGGCACTTTTTTTTTTTCTAAAATCTTTTTTGTTTGACCTCAAACAAAATATTAAGGATAAGCTGCATTAAGTAGTATATCTTAGATTTTATCTGTGTAACCTGAGTTACTGCAGGCTTTCCACCAGATTATGGGTCATGAGAACTTATGTATTTAAGATGGCTATGTGTAACGGGTCATGAGAACTTATGTATTTAAGATGGCGATGTGTAACGGATCATGAGAATTATATGTTTAAGATGGTGATGTAAGATCTAAGATGGCGGAATGGAAAATTTTAAATTCTCCCAGCAAGGTAGACTGCAATCCCCTCCGACCAAGGGCCGGAATTCTCCGCCCAGACATCCTGTTTGCTTGCTTAAAGGTCAGGCCATAATCAGGCCACATGGTTAGCCAATAAGGAACTGCGCTCACAAAGTTAGCCCGCCATAAACCTAATATAAGGAACCCCATGCTAAAGATCGGGGCTCTTGTTCTCGCTGCTGCGGCAGAGGAGGCTTGAGCCCGGGTTCAAATTCGTAATAAAATTTTCTTTTTGATTCTAATTCGGCTCTGAGGTCATCTTGTCCGGGTGCGCTCCGTAACAATGGGAACACATGGCAGAAAATAACAGCAAAAAGCCAGATTTCACTAATGTGTCCTCCCTCACCACCACCATATTGTAAAGCAAGACTTCCAACACAGCTGCCTTACTGAGCGCTCAGTATGAACCACCATGCACCTTAATTTGGGGACACCTGTTGGATACTACCCAAACTGCTGTGTTCTTGCCATTTTCCACAGGTGCCATTGAGCACCAGTATGTCTGTTAGACATTCACAATTTGCCACTATATATCTGCTGTATTTGGCCTTGTCTGCTGGGCATCACTCTCTCCTGTTTCTACTGAGTCACTGAAGTCTCTTAAGTTGTCAAAGCAACACAGTTTCTTGTTCAAAAGTAAGTGACAATGCCGCTGTTCCCCTAATGTTAAGTTCTATGAAAGGGTCCCTACAAATCACTCTGATATCATTGATATTTTATAGTTTAAATGAAATTAGCATGATTTTATACCTTCCCTAAATAGGGAATGCATGGTCTACTGTATAAGAGTGTATAGTTTGTGCCCAAATGAAGAGTTGAGTAGGGCTGTTCACTATGCTGGCCAAGCCATTGGTGAGGAGCCAAATCTCCTTGAAGGATGAGACTTTCTCTTATCACAAAGACTCGCTGAGCCACTGAGCCTTGTGCTACAAGGAAGGGAGCAGCCTATGGTACATACTTTTATGTGGTGGGGTTGGGGCAGAGAATCAAACCAAATAACAGGCACCGTGCAGTATTCAGAACCTCCCTGCACCACCCTACTCACACCCACCTCCCACCCCCAACCCCACCCAAACTGAAGCTTTTCTACTTAAATGCATTGTGCACAATTCCATTTTTCCTAAATGACTTATCTTAGAAGGCTCTTGGGTCTTCATGAAAAGGAAATTCTTGAAAGCCCTCTCACCTAATTTACTAGATAAGACTATACATAGATTAGTATCCCTTAGAAGGAAGCTGGAATCTTATTATCATTATATAGTCCTGTACAAGTGTCTGAATGCTTGATGTAATTTTCATGAAATTCTTTCTGAAATAATATTTTATACTTTGAATAACACATTGCTCTATAAATTGAAGTTAGAATAAATAATAAATATTGCCAGATATTAACTGTACTTCCAGGGTCCACATTCGCCTTGGGTGCCAGATCTCAGCACCGGGGTAGCAGCAAGCATGGAGATGCAGCCTGTTCCTCCACAGGTCTTCAAACAACATTTGTTGACTTGAAAAGCACTTTTATTTAGTCAGAGGAGCACTAAATTCAACATCAGAAGACTTGGGTTCTAATTTTACCATGCTACTGGTTCTGGCCATGGCCAATTTCTAAGCTACAAAATGATGGCAAATCCAATTCTGCTTATTTCACTTGATTGTTATGAATATCAAATGAGAATATTTGAGAAACAACAAAAGCACAGAATATATGTAAATCATTGTTATCTGCTATCCACAAGGATCTAGTAAACATTTTATAATGAACGACTCTTCACATACTGATGCTTACTGAAATGAAATATTGTTTAAATATATAGATAGGAATATATACATAAAATTATATATATAATATATATTTATATATAATATTTATATATATTATATATATTATTATATATAAAATTTATATATATATATATCCCCATTATTGAAGCACATTTTCAAGGAGGACTTTCACTCCAATTAGATTTCAAAGTATAATTATTTCTTTTATTTCAAAAATATTACACAGGTGGCTAATGTCAGCAGTGTGCATATGTACAAACAATTCATCTTCCAAATTCATGATATCTACAAAAAGAGCACTGAAGAGGGGAGTGTAGAACCCTGAATTGATTTCTAATCAGCTGTATGTACTTGAGCAGGGTCTGTCTCTTTAAATCTTCCCTTTTGAATCCTATGATTGTGGGAATTTAAATAAACATAATCTATCAAACCCTGGAATACAGCCTTGCCAATAGATAGAGCAATACACTGTCTTAAGAAAATCTGAGTTCTTTCCTAGGATCTGCTGTAGATACTTGCTCACATTGTTCCTACAGGTGGTTAGCGCAAGTAAAGAGAGGAATTATTCTGTAAGGGAGATACTCTGATAGTTGGAAGAGGATTGAAAAGAGGAAGGCTGCTCTGAGAAACAAGAAATAAACTGACTTAAGTCAAATATGCATTAGAGGAGGTAATAAAGTGGGGCTAATTACTAAAAAATATGAATCAGAGAGGGCTACGAAAGAACCAAGGTTAGGGTAAGAGACAAAGAACTCTTCATTTACTTCTAATGACATTTTAAACAACTTTATCTTATTTATTCACTTATGTATGAAAGTAATTTTTTTTCTCTTCCGTGTAAATCTTTTTGTGTTTCTTATACATTAGCTCTGAACTTCCAAAGAGTCAAGGCAAAAATGGAAACAACGGGCTATCATCATCTACTAAAAGGAAGCATTAACAAGTCTGCATTGACATGTAGAGTTTCTGGAACCCATTTCCATGGAGAATTAAGTCAAGAGTTTAGCAATAAATGAATGAGTGAATGAATAAATAAAATATAGATACTAATGGGCTGAAAAACAAATATGTGGAAAGTATTAAAAGTAATTTCTTTGTTAAATGTCAGAAAGTCAATTGGAATTTGATTAAACTGTGTTACACAAAGGACAAAAACAGGAAAAACTTTTTTAAGTGTTGCTTTTAAATTTCATACCATTCATATCCCACAACTCATTATTTCATTTCTAAATTATACATCCAATGATTCCTGTGTTATTTTCGTTAGAGGTTTGATTTTGTGTTTCTTGGGCTATCTGGAACATCTGAGAACTTTTTATTTTTGTATTTTCACATAAAGTTGCATATAAATATACAATGAAAGGCCATGAATCCTTCATTCTTCTTCCCCTAGTACAGACACATTGTACACATAACTGTTGTATCATTACAAAACCAGGAAGTTGACATTAGAGCAATCCACAGTTTATTCAAATGTTAACAATTATACATGCACTAGTGTGTGTGTGTGTGTGTGTGTGTGTGTGTGTGGTTTCATATAATTTTATCACATGTGTAGCTTCATATAATTACCACATCAATCAGAATACAGAACTATTTCATAACCCCAACTTTCCTTCTTGTTATACTTACATAATCATACTCATCCTTTCCCCCAAATTACTAACCTTTAATCTGTTCTCCTCCATCTTCATAATTATGTTATTTTGAGAATCATATAGGATTGGCTTTACTTGGAATAATTCACTTGAGCTCCATCCAAGTTGTCATGTGTATCAAACTGAGTTTTTAAAATCCAAATTAAGTCCTTCTTCAGAAGTCTCATTTGAAAGTCAATCCATGTAATTATAAATGTTTATTCTTATTTTTTAGAAAAAAATTTATTTACTTTTAGGCGAGGCAACTATTTGTCAGAAGTGATTCTACTATTTCTGTCTTGTCTTCAGTAATACTGTTATTATTAATTATGCTCTGAGATAATAATGCTCAGAACATCTGACTAGCAACAAAAAATCTTGTTCTTACATTAGCCTTCTAGATGAATTGGATCAATATGCCTTACATTACACTTCATTAAAGTGTTCGACTGAACTTTCCATTACCAAGGAAATCTATGCTTCATAAGGAAAATATATATTACTTCATAAACATTTCACCTCCAGTTAATGCAGCAATGATTGGAAGCAATATTCCTAAAACAGTTAGTAGTAGAACAATTATTAATCTTCTAAAGAAAATACATTGAACAGTTGAAAAAAAGAGAGAAAGAGTATGCTCAATCTCTTAAATTTCATCTTCTTATTCTAACCAAAATGGCCTTCTCCTGAAAACTCTTTTCTCTGTAAGTAGTACCTATTTACTTTCCACACCTCATATACACAAAGTATGAAGATGAATAATGCTTCAGGAGCATTCTTCTCCCTCCACCTAGAATACTCCAGCTTTCAAGTTCTTGTCATCTAGCCATGCCTCTCCTTGCTGTAGTCATTTAGAGACCCCCAGGTCACTCACCCTCACAAGTAAGGAGGATTCAAATATCCATGCAAATGATCTTTTCAACATTCTGACCTCATAGTACCCTGGCTTTTTTCACTCCAGTGATCTTATCCTCTAATCCTACCTCAACCACCTAATCACATAGTGATGCCCCTAGATATTGCCATTACCAATAACTGCCCATCCTCCATAATCTCAAATTCAAACATCACAGCATTAACTTTCTACCTCACCCACTTCAGTTGCTTGATCCAACAACTCTGTAAACCACTGATCCTATTTCCATTTGATTCTCCACTGCCTCCCACCTTTCCATGTCCTCACTTCACATGTCATCTAGTTTGGCTAACCGTTCCATAATTATAATCGCATATCTGCATACCTTTTCAATTCATTCTTGCCCCTTTTGTCACCTATAGTTCTAACATGGCAAAATCTCAACCTTGGTGAAATCCATATTTCAGCTTACTTTGTGACACCTGAAGAGTTGACAGTGACTGGAAAAACAATCTTGGTTACTGGTCTCAATTGAAATTCATGACCTTATACGCCTTTAGTCCAGCAATAGTATCATATTTCACTCAGACATTTACTTTCTCATGCTCCTGGATGATTATGTCACACTTTCTCCTCTCCTCTCAAATCTCCAACTCTTCCTGCCTTATCTCACTCTCAGAGAACGTCCTTCCTATTTCACTGAGAGAATAGAAGAAACCAGAAGAGAGCTTCCATAAGCCTGCATGCATCTGTGCCCATACACTCTGCCTTTCCTCCAGTTACTATGGAAAAGCTGGTTGTGGCCAGTTTTCACTTTTTTATCTTCTCAGAGACTTCTTGAAATGAGAACTTGCCTGGCTGAGAAAGAGTCCTGGATATTCTGTTGCATACAGCAAGAGAATGCTGATACTATGTGGGGTTTTGTTGTTATTTTGTTTTCTTTCTTTTCTTTTTTCTTGCTTTTGTGTGTGTGTGTGTGTGTGTGTGTGTGTGTGTGTGTGTGTGTGTGTGTGTTTTGTTTTGCTTTGTTTTTTGAAAGTATGTATTTCAGTCCACTTGCATAACAAGCTGTTTGCAAGAATTGGAAAACAAAAGTTTGGAGAACTAGTCAATACAAGAATTTTAAAGGACAAATGCTATATAAAATGTTTAGATTTATGCTACTCTATTGCCATCTTCTGGTTTCATTATAAAATGCATTTTATAAATGGTAGTCTGGTTGTGAAAATAGGCAAATAATTTCTTTTAAGTATAATAGACATTTATTCTTTTCGTTTAACAACCTGTACACACAAAATAGATGGCTTAAGATTTTTGAATAGAAAGGAATTTAGGCGTTAGAGTTTTTATGAGTCTGCTATATGTTTTCTGGAAAACATTTAACTAAGCTTTTTAAAACCCCTGATGGCTACTGCCAGACAGAAAGGCAAGAAATATTTTTATAGCATTATGTATCACAGACTATGGACTCTAGATTTTGCAACAGACAGTGTAGCTTTAAGCTAAGTCTATATGGAGAAGCAAAAGACCCAGAATAGCCAACTCAGTACAGGCATACTTCATTTATTGTGCTTTGCTTTATTGTGCTTCACAGATAATGTGTTGTTGTTGTTGTTGTTGTTTTATAACTTGAAGGTTTGTGGCAACTCTGTGTCAAGCAGGTGTCATTTTCCACAGCATTTGTTCATTTAATGCCTCTGTCACATTTTGGTAATTCTCACAATATTTCACACCTCTTCATTATTATGATATTTGTTACGGTGACCAGTGATCTTTGATGTTACTATTGTCATTGTTTTCAGGAGCCATGAACCATGCCCACATAAGTTGGCAAACTTAACAACTATTGTGTGTGTTCTGACTGCTCCACCAACCAGTCATTCCACTATCTCCTTCCCACTCCTCAGATCTCTCTATAACCTGAGACACGACAATATTGACATTAGACCAACTAATAACCCTACAATGGCCTCTAAGTGTTCAAGTGAAAGGAAGAATCAGTCGATATGGCAAACTATGACACTGTTGTCTTATTTTGAAAAATTGCCACAGCCACCCCAGCCTTTAGCAACCACTACACTGATCAGTCAGCAGCCATCAACATGAAGACCCTCCACTAGCAAAAAATTATGATTTACTGAAGTCTCAGATTATAGCTAGCATTCTTCCGCAATACAGTATTTTTTTAAGGCATATACATTGTTTTTTAGACATAATGCTATTGCACACTTAATAGTTTAGTGTAAACATAACTTTTACATACATAGGAAAGACCAAAATATTTATGTGACTCACTTTATTGTAATATTTGCTTTACTGAGGTAGTCTGGGACCTAAACTGCAGTATCTCCAAACAATGCCTGTATCTGAAGTAGAAGAGCAAAGTTGGAGGTCAGATACTCCACAACTTCAAGATTTAGTATAAAGCTACAATAACTAAGACAGGGTAGTACTGGCCAAAGAAGAGACAAATAGATCCATGGAATGGAAAAAAGGGCTCAGAAATAGATTCATAATTATAGTTAACTGATCTTTGACAAAGGAGCAAATGCAACACAATGGAGAAAAGATAGTCGTTCAACAAATGTTACTGGACCAAGTGAACATCTACGTCCAGAGAAATGAATCTAGACACAGAATTTACATCCTGCACAAAAATTATTTCACTCTCTTACTTAAATCCCCTCCATGGCTTCTTTTTGATGCTAAAATAAAATCCCAAATCCTTATCCTGGGCTCTAACACCCTGCATGACGGGGCCCCAGACTTCCATCCCCTCCCCACATCTCACACCACTTTGCCACTTAATCTCTGCATTACGTTCCATATGCCAGATTATCAACTTGTTCTCCCACCAGGCTTTTTGTCTAGGCTTTGCACCTGATCTTCTCTCCACCTGGAAGGTAGAGATGATTCACAAGACCAAAAAAAAAAAAAAAAAATCTATCTGCTACTCTATTTTGAGAACTCACATGTCTTTCCACTTTAACCTGGAAATAGTATATAAATTGAGAATCCACTCCTCAAAGTAATGATGCAAATAAGAAAGAAAAAAGAGGGTAAAAATTGGAGACAATACTACAACACTGAATCCTAATGAGTATTATTTAGTTTCGGCTGGGTGAGATGAGGAAGAAGAGAATAAGCCCCCATTTCTCAAGCCTTCTATTTTCCAATTTGTGAGAGACTTAGGAGCCATGAACGAGGAATTTCTCTCAAGACTAAAGTGCTAGCTAGTACATGACTATGCTCCCTCATTTACAACTGTAGTATTTTAGAGCTGTCACATTTAGTGTCACATGTTATTTAATATCAAGAATTATACCACTGGCATAATTGAGATAATCCTAGATGGAGCAGGAAAATTGAATTAGACATGAATGGGTTTCTTCACAAGTATCCATCCTCCCTAGAAATATGTTTCGGGGAATTGAATTACTTAACCCTAATTAACGGATCTTTATAAATCTGACAGCTTTCAAAACAGGAATTCTCTAGCTTCATTTTCAGAAACAAAAACTACATAATTTACTTTCTACAGCTCTAATTGCTGCTTTACTCTCGATCAAAGTCAGAAGGTCATACAAGTGGGGAGCATGAAATAAGAGGGCATACTCTTAGCCGGGCCAGCTCATTATCTGATTCCAAATGACCAGGAACAAAGCAAATACCATGAAGTTTCCAACATAATTTTATATTTTCAGTACATATTAGTTCAGTACATATTAGTATATATAGTTCTTCAGAGAAACAGAAACAATAGATTAGATAGGTAGCTAGATGCATAGATAATGAAGAACTGCTTCATGTGACTATGGAATATGAATTATATGGAAAAGTTATTATGCATCCACTGTAAATATTCAGTATTTATTCACTCATGTAGTAAGTAATCATTGATCACCTACCATATGCAAAACAAATGTATCAGTGTGAAAGACAAGATGATGCTGCACTCATCAAAATTCTATTTAAAAAGATATTTTAAAAATATAATAGTTAACATTTTGAATATTACTCAGCCATTAAAAAAAAAAATGAAATCCTACCATTTGCAATGACATGGATGGACCTAGAGGTTATCATGCTGAGTGAAATAAGTCAGACAGAAAGATACGTACTATATAATGTTGCTTATATGTGGAATCTAAGGACTAAAAAGAACAAACTAGTCAAAAACAAATTCACAAATACAGTGGACAGTTTGGTCATGGGGATGGTGATGGGGATGGAGAGTACGGCATAGAGAATGCAGTTAGCATTAATGTAATGGCTAAGTGAAGAACCAGATGAGAGAAAGAGCAATCAGGGAGATCGTTTTATAAACTATATAGATGTCTAACCAATGTATTGTATACTTGAAACTAATTAAAATAAATTAATTAAAAATAATAATAATAAATAAAGACACACAGGTAATCAGCAGCTGGGCTGCGATTTAAACCAAAAAAAAAAAAAAGCGAACATTTCTTTGTTACTTTTTTGTGTGTCAGATCTTATGCTAAATGTTTTATTCACATGCATTTCTCATTTACTCCTCATGAATCTAAATTAATCCTCATATTTTAAAAATTACACATAAAAATTACATAGGCTGAATAATGGTTTCCCTATCCCAAACATGTTCAAGTCTTCATCCACAGAACCCATGAATATGTTGATTTATGTGGTAAGATGGGACCTCACAGATGTGATTAAGGATTGTGGATTGTGGATTCCAGATGGGCCCAGTGTAATGATAAAGCTTCTTGTAAGAAGGAGGTGGGAGGACCATAGTCATTAGTAGATGTAAAGACAGAAGCAGAGGTTCAAGTGAGTGAAGGGGCCATGAGCCCAGAAATGCGGCCAATCTCTGGATTCTAGAAGATGAAAAAGGCGAGGAGATAGATCTTTTCTCTAGAGGCTCCACAAGGAACACAGACCTGCTGCCACCTTTAATTTTGGACCAGGGAAACTATTCCAGACTTCTGACCTCCAGAACTGTAAGATAATGTAAAGTTGTGTTGTTTTAAGCCACTTAATTTTGGCAATTTGTTATATCAGCAATAGAAAATGAATACAGAAGACACAAATTTTAGAAGGTGGGTGCAGTACACCAAAGGTTCTCAGTTAGAGCTCTACCTTCCAGTGATTGATTCCTGAAATCTGATATGGGAGCAGGTTATTTTGAAAATTGTTCCTCATATGACTCAAATATCTACTCACAGTTGAATAAGAACTCTTGGTAAATAAACGAGAGATTAGAACTTTAAAAATTTCATGCAGGAGGTGGAACTTGTAGGCAAAAACTACATTTCATTGCATCCGGTGATTATTTGTAACTTTTTTATGTTGTTAAATCTCCTTACCAACTGAATTTAAATACTGTAATAAATACGTTGTCTATAAAGTCAAAATCCTAAGAAGTACAATTTTGTGCTCACAAAAATCGTACTCACAAAAAATATAATTTTGTAAAGAGGTCTTTACCTCTTCACAAATTTACCTCTTCATAGATTAGAGATTGATGCACTTTGTCAACATTCTATGAGGCTTTTCAGTATTTTACCTTTGGTACATGCCTAAAACTTTATTTAATGTTTTTGTATATTTTTGTTAGATATTTCATTATGAAAACCAAAACCTTCATCTATATAGGTCCTTCCATACTCTGTCTTTGTATATCTCAAAGGCCTTATAAATCCACTTATCCTTCCTTTATTACTTCAATTGCTCACTTGTATTCACTCATAAGTATCACTGTTTAGTATGTAAGACTCTCCTCTCCATATCCTTTGTACTGTGGAGATACACAGAAAAAATAGAACATAATTCTTACCATTGAGAAAACTATTTTCTCTATGCTTTCTTGGAATTTTGTAAATACCTTTATAATTGTGTCTTTTGCATCAGATTATAATTGTTTACATCTATGCCTCTCCCAAGACAATGAGCTCCTGTGGGTAGGGAGGAGCTTTAGTAGGCATGAACTTCTTTGTAGAATTCAATAAATATGTGTTTGTACATGTTCACAACTGACTCATTCAGTCTTAAAGAAGAATAAGGTAAACACATATAATTCACTCTACAAACCAAAATTTTTAAATGAGAAAATGGAAAAATCTCATCTATTAAAAAGATTTTTACCAAATAGAGATGGCAGAAATGAAGAGTCAAGACTATATGATCACCAACCATTTCTTTTTCCTCCTGAGCACAAAGGAAGACAATGTTTTCCAGCCTCCTTAATCTAGATGGAGCCAAGTGAGCTACATGGGATCACATGTCCAGTTAAGACCCATGGATCATGGGTCAAAAGAATGTAAGCTACTTCAAGACCTGGCCCCTAAAGTCAGTCTCCCTTTAGATTTTCTGTTCATTCTCTTTTCTTCTTTCTTGACAATTCTAGGGACCACAAGTCAAAGACACAGTGGGGGATACAATTCAAGATCACCAGTGGATGCCAAAAATGCATATAATACCAATCCCCATATATACTAAGTGTACATACACACACACACACACACACACACACACACACACACACACACACACACACCTTTCACTGAGGGGAAGCACTTTATGTCTTCTCTTTAGCATATCTGAATTGCCGACATCACTACTCTTGTGCTTTGGAGCCATTATTAAGTAAAATAAGAGTTATTTCAACTCAAGCACTGAGATACTGTGACAGCTGTGACAGTAGAACTAATAATTGAGATGGCTACTAAGTAAAGAGGGGTAGTGTGTTTACTATGGATACTCTGGACAAAGGGATGATTCACCTCCCAGGTGGGCTTGATCCTCAAATGCTCCTGTGTCCATCCACTGGATTTCTGAAGCCAACTATAAGTTTAATAGAGTCTGCCTCTCAAATATTTTTGAGTCAGCTTCAAGTGTCATTAGAGACTTAGGACTGAAAGCTAGTTTGTTTGTTTTATTTGTTTTGTTTTTCATCTTGTAGTATGGACTATTTGTAATGGCTTGCAAATACATTTTTAATAAACATTTATGTAAGAGGTGGAATTTGGTCTGAGACTTGTTATTTGATCTGTTATCAAAGTGTGGGAAATGGTAATATTTACCCATGTTAAACTTTTCCACAGAAATATTATTCAACAAAAAGAATCTTAAGTGTTGTATGGGGCCAAATAGGTTAAGGTTCACTAATAGCACTTACTCTGAATGCACTTGTTCAAAATAGAGTTAAGCAATTAGTACCCAGTTTCATAAATTCTAATATAAGAAAACGTGTTAGTACGCCCAAGTAAGGCTAATTTTAGATGGAGGGCCAATATTGTTGCTGTTGTATTTTTAAGGAAACTTATGTGTCAGCAATTTAAATATATTATTTGTAATCAAAGTTCCTCCTTGATGAAACTGTGATCAAATTGTCCTCCACGGTAGAAAGTTCAAAGGTATTAAAAAAGAAAAAAAAAAACACCTTTATTTTTCCCCTCTGGAATTCAATTGTTAAACTCGAAAGATGTTTTTAGTATACCTCTAATTTTGTAATAGTACACCAGAATAAGGTGATCTCTAAAGCAAGTTTATAAAGCTTTAGGGCAGATCAAGTTCTCTATATCTATATCTCTATATCTATATTATTATACTTTATTTAATTGAGTGATCCTTCAAATGTAATTATCCTCAAATTCATGGCTTGCTTTATAAATCATAAAGATACTTTGTTAAATATCCCAAAAGGTACATACCTTTCAACTGAGAAAGTGGGACACTATTGATCAACTCTTCATTAATCTAGAAAGATAACATCATTCTAGAATTTTCATTAGCTGCGAAGGTGGCATACTATGGTACAGATAACTGTCATTTCACCCAGAAGTAGCTGAGTGAAAGTTACAATGCAAATGTTATTTAGTGTCTATCTCCCTCTGAGTAATAAAAGAAAACCACTATCACCTTCTGGGTAATCAAAAGAAAAAAAAAATCCCTGGGATTTTTTGCTATTTTCTCTCTTTCAGCTAGGCCTTGTAGCTGGAGCAATATTCACCCTCAATTTGTAGATTCCACCAAGCCTGTGACTGAGATAAGGCCTATCTGCAGATCTCAAGCAACCAGCCAAGAGTCTAGGCAGCTGGCACAAACTTGCTTAGCAGGCAAGGACAAGGTATCTCCTCTGGCTCTTGCTATCTTTGGGCTGGTCTTTCTCTGTAAACACTGGTTATGAAATTTGCCCTGGGATGTCAGGATACCATTTGTATCACAGCAGCAAGCTCCCAAGTGATGTTCTTTATCCATTCTTTTCTTGGTGCCAGTGGATAGCACCAAAGTCCTTTTCATTTTCTTCCTTCTTCTACTCTAAGAACCTTAAAGTACTTGAACCAAGAAGGCCTGACCTTGGATTTTCAGACAGAGGTGAACTGTTTTTTCACCAGTTTTCCCTAGAGAGATAAAGTCTTCTTCATGTACTCAACATTGCCAAGCTCTGGCCCCAACCCAAGCCATAGGTTATGAGAATTCCATTTTGAAAGAGAAGCAGTTGAATGGTAGGAAGATTTAAGTTACTCAAAATGTGAGAGGTTAGGAAAAAAAGTGTTTTAAAGATAGTTGTGAGCCATGTGGTTTACAAACATTTTATAGCTTCACAATAATCCACTGTAGTATTCCCTATTATATGTACCTGAATTTTATATAGAGCTCATTAGAAGTATATGTCCTCTGTCACAAAGCAATATTGATCTAATCAAGTAGAGTTTTATGTACATTTTAGTATATTATAATCTTAGACTAAAGAAATCTAAGCATGTGTAATGCTGTTATATGGATCCTGGAAAATGTCAGAGGGATAATTACTAAACCATTTTGCTTGTATAATACATTACTAACCAGGTCCAAACCGGCTTAGCTTCTGAAATCAGACATCTTCTTTTCTTTTTAATTTTTAATTATTTTTTTATGGTGACATTGGTTAACAAAATCCATTAAGTTTCAGCTATACACTTTAACAATAAGGCATGTATACATTTATGTGTGTTCACCTCCCATAGTTAGATTTCTTTCTGTCACCACATATTTGATCCCCTTTACCCCGTCTACCTCTTCTCGCCACCCCAAACCCCTATCTTCTGGTAACCACTAGCCTATAGTCCATGTCCATGAGTTTGTTTGCCCTGCTCATTTGTTGCTTTTAGGTTTATATCCCACATGTAAGTGATAGCACATGATTTTCAATTTTTTCTGTCTGGCTTATTCTGCTTAGTATGATTATCTCAAGGTCCATCCATGTTGTAGCTAATGGCAGTATTTCATCTCTTCTTATTGCTAAATAATATTTCATTGTATATATGTACCATAGCTTCTTTATCCAATCATCTATCATAGGACTCTTCTGTTGCTTCCATGTCCTGGCCACTGTGAATAATGCTGCTATAAACATTGGTGTGCAAATATTTTTTCAGATACAAGTTTTCACATCTTTGAGGTAAATACCCAGTAGAGAGATTTCTGGATCATATGGTAGATCAATTGTTAGTCTTTTGAGGATCCTCCTTACTGTTTTCCATAGTGGCTATATCAATTTGCAGTCCCACCATTAGTGTAGTGTATGATGATTCCTTTTTCTCCTCAACCTCTCCTGCATGTTATTACTTGTCCTGTTGAGCATCCCGTATTGATTCAACAAGTACTGCTGCTGTAGTGATTCTCAGCTCACTGTGAGGCACACTGAAGTAGTGTTTTTTTTATTAACCTCATTGTTTTTTTTATTAATCATGAAACTAGTAAACATCCTGACATACACTCCTAATGGTGGAGATAGTGTAAGGCCACAAGCCTGCAAACCAGCATGGAGCATTGTGCAACCCCTATATATATATATATATATATATATATATATATATATATATATATATATATTCTGCATGCAGTTAGATGTTAGTTCTTGGTTTGTAACAGAAAATCCCTTTTTCATTTGAACCCTTTCAGGCCCTTGATAACTGTCCTCAGTGATCAGAATGGCCTTACTGTCCTGC
The DNA here is from genome assembly GCA_004027375.1 of Macroglossus sobrinus. Taxonomy (NCBI): domain Eukaryota; kingdom Metazoa; phylum Chordata; class Mammalia; order Chiroptera; family Pteropodidae; genus Macroglossus; species Macroglossus sobrinus. The sequence continues at coordinate 100,776 of PVKZ01000333.1, read as the reverse complement.
TTTTACCACCTTAGAAATCCATTCTCAAAACTCTTTTAAGAGTTCAAAAACCTTCAGAGATCTCTTATTAAGAAAAAAATAAAACCATACATTTCAAACACTCAGACATTATTAAATGTAATGTACATTATAAAACAGTATTTGATGACTTAGGGGAAAAGACATTGGGAAGATATGGATTCAAATCAAATACTATGGAGAACTTAATTAAAGAGTTCTATTTACATACATATTTTTTTTCCCCGGAAGTGGCCACTTTGTCCAGGAAAAAAAAATGATAACGGCACAATTCTTTGAAGTATTGGGTGTATAGTTGTCTATGTGAAGTAAATCCATTTTCGACATTACAAAAAAAAAAAAACACTTCGTGTAAATTTTTGTGCGTTTGTGTCTGAGTTCATTGTGAGGCCCCGTGGCTTCCATCCGGCGGTTCAAGAGTTCGAAAAAGAACTGCTTAGATAAACAAGTCAGAACGTCACAGAGAAAAAAAAAAACAGCTTGCTTTTAAAACCATGGAACGCTAAGTCTCAGAGTCTGGACTCCTGGTACCCAATTCCTACGCCCAGCGCGCGCGTTGTTCCAGCTGCGGAACCCCTTTTTTTGCCTCGGGTCTGCTCTGCGGCCCCGCCCCGCCTACAGTCCGCCCACCAGGTGCTCCGCCCCCGAGTCTTCTAGAAGTTGGCATTCTCCTTCCGAGTCACCCTTCGATGTCCTAGCCATGGCCGCACGCCTCATCCGCGCTTCCCAGCGTCTGTGGGGCCGCTCGTGCTTGCTGCGGCCGCCCTGGTCTGCGAGGTGAGCACCCACCGCCCCAGCTGTCCCCGCCCCCAGGTTGCAGGGCCTGAGCGGCGACATCCGCCCCGGATGCTTGGATCTAGGCAGAGCACGCGCGAAGGGGTGACAGTCGTGGCCGGGGCTGGAGCTAGGCCGTGGGAGCGGGAAAGGGTGGCAGAAGGGGCTGGAACCTGGTGGGACGCACTTGGACAAGAGTGGGGGCGTCACCACTGGGAAAGCCGAGGGGGTGGTCTCGCCAAACTTTAACTCTTTGACTCAGTCCGTTAGGTTCTGCGGTGAGCATAGGAAGCCTGCATTTTGGGGGGAGTTCCGCATAGTCTAGAGGCCTTGGTCACCGCTGAGTGCTGTAGCTTAAGCTCCGGCTATGACCTTTGGTTTTATAGCAGTGGCTAAAGGCAGCCGCCCCAAAGGGAACTCGGAAGTGAGACTCTCACTGCCTTGCAGATCTGGAGGGACCGCTGGCGCTGACCTGGAGAGGTGTCGCCCAGAACAGCGATCCCTAACTTTTTTGACAACAGGAACGATTCTTCTACAAGAATGTGAGGCGGTGATAGCGCTGGGGAGTGGCTGCAGACATAAATGACTCTTGGCTGGCTGCCCGGCCAGCCACTTATCTATGGACTGCTGTGCTAACAGGCTATACGTGGTTCTGGTCCAGCCCCAGAGGCGGGGAAGCCCTGCTCCCAGAAAATATCCTGAAACAAGAAAAACCTGGTGATTGCTCTGTATGACAAGGAGATTATCTTGAGATTTATTAACAAATCCCGTAATTAACTAAATGCAGAGGCATTAATGGAGACAGATTCTAACTGACTCAGTGACTATTAAAGTAGTGTGTGTAAGGTCAGAAGCCTCAGATGCCATCTGACACTTAAAATTCTTTGGATAAACTAGAAGCACTGAGGATTCACTATTAATGAGGATAACAAGACGGATAAATCAACTCATTACAACATTGTGGTAGTTAAGATGCTATAGGAGCAGAGAGACAATGCTATTCTTAAGGAGGGTTGGGAAGGCTTCACAGAGGGGATAGACATACCTTTTCTAAGCTTTGTCCCCAGAACTTCAAAAGACAGTGATCCTCAAGCATTTAGGTTTCAGGACACCATTATGCTCCTGAAAATTGAGGATCCCAAAGATTTTTTGATTATGTGAGTTGTATCTATTGATAAAGATTATCAGTAGATATCTACAAAATTGAGAAATGTTACAAATATTTAGTTCATTTAAAAGTAACAGTAATAAACCCATTACTTGTTAACATAAATAGCATTTTATATGAAAAAACAACCTTTTCCAAAAAAGTGAGAAGAGTGACATTGGTTTACATTTTTGCAGATCCCTTATGTCTGGCTGAATAGAAGACAGCTAAATTCTCATATCTGCTCCTGAGTTAAGTCTATTGTGATACGTTATTTGGGTTGAGATATAGCAAGAAAATCTACTCTTATACAGAGGTTATTAGAAAAAAGAACCTGGGAGACCCTCTGAATATATCAGGGACTATAGTTTTATTTAAAACAGGTTTCTTAATCTTTTTTGTTCATATGAATCATGTGGGGATGTTGTTAAAATATACATTGTGTGTCATTCAGTAGGTCTGAGGTGAGATCTGAGAGTGTATATTTATAACCAGCTCTCAAATGTTGCCAAATGGTGGAGACTCCCTTTGATGATGATGATGATGATAATATTTTAGCATGTTAGATTAGTAATAATTTATTACCCTAGGAAAATAATGGCCAATTTATCCAGTATAGATTTCTTGGTCTTTATGGGGAGAAAAAGGGACAATTCATTCAGTTCAGGTCCCTTGGTCTTTAAAGTAAGAAATAGATGTTACAACAGACTTGCTGCCAAGTGTTTTGATTTTATTCCCTCTGCACATTCTCTCTGGAACACTTTTGAACACTCTGAAAGTCAGTATTCTTTCTGGCACTTCTTTCACTTTCCTGTGTCCTGGTGTATTTTATTAGAAATATTCCAAAGGTTTCCTTAACATGGGATATAAAATTTTAAGATTCACGCAGTCTTGAATAAAACCCTTTTTTTATTTACTAATTATTTTGACAAATGATTCAGTGTCTGAGAGCCCCAATTTCCTAGACTCAACGCATTTTTTTCCTTGAGGAAAAATGACAAGTCTGGAAAATTTATAAGGACAAATATGTGCGATATAGTTTTGTTTCTACTGGCAAGAATCATTTTAATTATGGGCTAAAGAATTTAATCTCTTCATCTGTTGTAACATGACAGTGATCTGCAAGAATCTTGCATTGTCCTGTTTTCTTATGTTTAACATCATCTACCTCTTCTCATTCAATCTGTTCTATCAATAATTGGCCTACTTGCTCTTTCTAGAACACATCAGATACCATCTTGCTTTACAGCTTTTGCTCAAATTGTATTTGTGGCCTAAAGTTCTTTTACTTCAGCAGTAAAGTCCATCTTCTTTATGCATTTGCTCAAATCTCGTTTGTCTGACTTAAGTCCATCTTCTTTATGCATTTGCTCAAATCTCGTTTGTCTGACTTAACCTACCCTGACTGCACTGTTTCATACTGCAACCTCTGTTCCTGCCTTGTCCCAGACACACACCCTCTGACCTCTGCTCTACTTTTCTTTTCCATAGTGCTTATCACTTTCTAACATAATTTGCTTCTTTATTTGCCATTTATTATTATTTAGTCTCTCCTTCTAGAATATACACCTGAAGACAGATACCTTTGTTTTGTTCACTGTTATATCTCAAGTTACCTGTTTGTTGACTAAGTGAATGAATAAGCCATTAAAAATGATCATTTCAATGACAGTGTAGTAGCCAGAGAAGTTTTTATGAAGACAAAAGACAGACTGAGTATAAAAATTATAGTATTCGCAATGAAGATTACCATTTAAAAGCCATCTCAGATTGTGTCAACATATAGAACTCAACTAAAATGTGGACATAAAAGATAATCTAAAATAAGATGACATAAAATGTGTATTAAGTGTGTAAGTGAGCTCAGGCTGCCATAACAGAATAGCATATAGACTGGGTGGCTTAAACAATAGAAGTTTATTTCTCATAATTCTGGAGGCTGGATAGTTCAAGAGTAAGGTGCTGCCCAGTTTGGTCCCTGGTGAGAAGTCTCTTCTGGCTTGTAGATGGCAACCTTCTCTCTATGCTCTTATATGGCCTCTCCTTGGTGCATGTGCCCAGAGAGAGAGAGAGAGAGATCTTTATCTCTTCTTATAAGGCCATCAATCCTCTTGGATTAGGATCCCACCCATATGACTTCATTTAACTGTATTTACCTCCTCAAAATCCTATCTCCAAATGTATTGGGATTTAGAGCTAAAATATGAATTTGCCGAGGGCCTGGGGGACAATTTAGTTCATAGCATTAAGTAAAGATCCATAAACTAGAACAAAATAACCCATTTCAGGGGGAAAAAAAGATTGAAATAATTTAATTGCCAGTAAATAAGACTGGGGCTTTTCTGGGCAAAGACTAAAAAGCAGGGTCTAAATAAGGAAGAGAGACACCCAAAACAGACACCCAAAGCAGAAAAACATCCTTTAGCAATATTTAAATATATATGATTTTTTAAAAAGTTGTTTAGATGTGTGTATAAAAATGCACAAAATAATACACGGATTTTCAAAATCTTTGAGTATTCCAAGGGGGAAAATGTGAAGGCAATTGAACTAAGCAAACTACATAATGGTCTCATTTTAGGCTTAGTATAGGGGGTGCAGAGAAGAAAAGGTTACTTTCTGAGATCTTGAATAATTTCATATTAATCCTTACAAAGGTGGGTGGACATTTTTATTTTGATTTGCATCCAGATTGACTCTGTAAAGTAGCAATAGCATCAACATAGTTTATATGTTATATACCTGCCATTTGAAATTGTGTGATTCTGTATGAACTACTAATTTGGGGGCCTTTGCATTATTGTAAACATTGTACACATCATAAAGAATTAGCGGTATTATTTTGTTGTAATGCTTGAATTTTACATAATTTAATCCACATTATGTGACAACACTATTTTACTTCAGCTCACGTGTGGTTAGTTCTAGGCATGATTTTCTCTATGGATTTGGAAGTGAAGAGTTGGTTGAATCAGGGTAAACTACTTTATCTCATCCAGGCAAGATAGATCTATCAACAGTGATGATGCTCAAATTTGAACAGATTTTTCCAATTTCAGACTCTCTACCTGCCTCTAAAGTGTGCCTGGGGACATGTTGCTCAGTGACATTAATTTGCATATGAAGAGTAACAATTCACTTAATTTTCTTAATGCATATATATTTTTAAGGTGTTCTCATTCTGGAGGGGAGGAACGTCTAGAAAGTTCTTCTGCTAAAAAATTAACAGATATAGGAATTAGAAGAATCTTCTCTTCGGAGCATGACATTTTCCGGGAAAGTGTAAGAAAGTTTTTTCAAGAAGAAGTGATTCCTCATCACACAGAGTAAGTGGCATATTTTTCTTTAAAGAAATATACACCAGGAGTATAATAAGGACCATTTCCTACAATGCTGTGTGTTGTCCTACAGAAAAAATACTGTGTTGAAGACTTTAAAAACATTTTCTCTCTCTTCAGTATAATACTGTAAGATTACAAGATTTTTTAAGCTAGTTCATAGTTTTATAAATGAATCTTAAAATATACAATTTAAAAATAATAAAGTCTAGGTACAAATTTCTAGTTAAAAAATAAATAAGTCATGGGGATATACTGTACAGCATGGTGATATAGTCAATAACACTATTGTATATTTGGAAGTCGCTTGGAGAATGATCTTAAAAGTCCTCATTATAAGAAAAAATAATTTGTAACTATGTATGGGGACCCAGGTTAACTAGACTTATTGTGGTGATTGTTTTGCAATATATACAAATAACAAATCTTTATGTTATACAACTGAAACTAATGTAATGTTATATATCAATTGTATCTCAATTTTAAAAAATTGAAAATCTGTAACTCAGTCTAAGAACAGTATTTTTAATACTGATTAAGTGGCAATAAAATATTAGTCAATTTCATGTTCTTTTTTTTTCTGCTTGATGAATGGATTAAATCTATAAAAGCTCAAAAGGCCAGCATAACTCAAATCATGATAGGCAATTGGCTACTTCAAAGTATTTTTATTACTGGATGAGATATTTGTTGAGTAATTAATTACAAATTACCTACTTTAGAGGCCAAAAAAACTGTCATTTCTATTCAAATAGGATTTTGCTATGTTTCCAAATTCACTCATTGCCAATACTTTACTACAATTAGAATGGTTTTTAAAAGTTAATTTAAAACAGCTTTCATTAAGTTTTTAGTAATACTTCTTGATAAGAATGATTGTCCTTGGTTAAAAGCATCTAGTATCTTAAAGACAAAAGCAATGTAGTATACTTCACTCTAAGAGAATATTTTGATTATTTCTTTACTGTTTTAAATTTCATTCCAGAAAAATTGTCAGTGAGAACTTGAAGTAAAAATAATAGAAGTTGACAAATTGGAGTCGATAATAAAAAGATTTCCTAGGTATTTTAGGCAGTACACAAAACACACCAAAACAGCACATGATAAACTTTTAAAAAAATTTTTCATAGATATTTGTATTTACCTTTAATTGGCATCTCCAAATACCCTGTATCTTACTAACTATACCTACCACTTAAGAAAAAAATAATCTCAGATTTCTTAACTGTCTCCAGCTAGCCATCCCTTTCCTCGTTATGCCACTGTCTTTTTTAAAGAAAGAAAGCAGTGGTTGCACGGTCTTATCCAAACATATATTCTTTTCAGAAATTCATTTGATAGAACTATGCCGCAAGATGCTTCTGTTCTTCTGTCGTTCCTTCTTAAGTTGTAATAATAGCTTTTATTTTTAAAAGCTGTTCTTTTCAGCTTTTATATATGCTATTCCCATAAGTTCAACACTTTTAGAAAATATGCAGAAAGCAGTTGCCTTTACAAGACAGGTTGAGCACATTCCCATGACTGTGGGGTACAACTAAGCTTGCCTCCTAAGAGTACCAGTTGTGTCAATGAATGTGATTTGTAGGTCCAATAAATTGTCAAGAGTGGGAGGGGGTTGGTTGGGGGATGGTGGGGAGCAGGAAAGTGGTAAATATGAGGAAGTAAGGAAGAGAACAAGAAGGAGAAATGATAAAAGAGTCAGATACAATTAGGAGAGTATGGACAATGTCAACAATTACCTCAAATTAAGGGAGCATTTCTGCACAAAATCATTCATAAATTCTAACTGTCACCATTTACGTAATATATAAAAAGTTTTTCTGATTTTAGAATGTTTTTTGCATTTTTTGCAGATGGGAGAAAGCTGGAGAAGTGAGTAGGGAGGTTTGGGAAAAAGCTGGAAAACAAGGACTGCTTGGTGTCAATATTGCAGAGCATCATGGTGGCATTGGTGGGGACTTGTACTCAGCAGCTGTTGTTTGGGAGGAGCAGTAAGTATGGGGACATTTGAAGTTGAGTCTTGTTTGTAAGCAGACTGCTGACCTTTCTGACATAATGATAAAAAATGCTTTCTAATATTTTTGTGCGATTGAAAATGAGTGTAAAACGCGAAAGTTTATACCACTCGTATACTCTTTGCACATTTTTTAAATGTGGGAAGGTAGAAAAATCTTCTTTTAAGTTGTTGAAATTGGTGCTATTGAAATTTAAAGAGAGAGTTTCATTTCTAATTGATGTGTTTGGTTATTTTCTCTCTTTTAAAAAGATATTTGAAAGAGAACAGAAGAGTGGAAAAATACTTCCATCAAATATACTGAAATTTTAAAATATAAGAACAAATAAAGATTTCACTTGGTTCCTGGGCAAAAGATTTGAACCAACAACTCAGCAAAAAAAGAAATGCAAATAGGTTTGTTAGATGAAAAATGTTCATCCTTACTGCCAATCAAATGCAATTAAATTGACCTAGAGGTATCATTTTAATTATCTACAAAAGTTAGTGAAAACAAAAAATCATAACCAGTGCTGATAGGTTGCACTGAAAGTAACATATTCATATGCTCTTGGTGGCATTATACAGTAGAACACTAACTGCTTTGGGGATTAAAAATATGAATACATATAAAAAATGAAAATATTTCTGTTCTTTGATCTAGGATGCTGCTTTGAGGAATTTATCTTAGAGAAATAATTTAATAGAAAAAAAATGCAGCTATGTAGAGAAATCATTATCATGTTAGACCATGATCCCCCCAAATTTGGAAGCAATCTAAATGTCTGGCAGTAGAAGAATGAATAAGTAAATAACAGTGACTGGGCAATTTGTAATATTTTATAGCGATTTAAGATTATTATTATGACAACTATATCCAAAAAAAAAAAAAACAGTATCTTTTTTATGTCCTACTATTTAAAAAGAAGATAGTTGAGTGTAAAATTCATACCATGACTCCAGCTTCATTAGTATATATCATAATGGTAAAGGTAATTGGACAAAATGAAAACGGTTGCTATGTTAGGGTAATATAGTTGTAGGTGATTAATATTTTTAAATGTTTTATCTTTTTATTCACTAAATAAATGTTCATTAGAGTACTATTATTATATTAGGGCCAGAAATTAAAAGAATAGTAAAAACTAAGAAAACCTTCAGAAACTTAATAAGTTTGGGAAAAGAGAAGCTATTATAACACAATAAGACCTTTAATATCTTCTTGTTTTTTAAATTGCAAATTAAAGACACTAAAATAGAACAAAATAATTATTTTGTGCTTTAAATTTTCTTATTTTTTTCTTAGAGGATATTCAAATTGTACAGGCCCAGGTTTTAGTCTTCATTCAGATATTGTCATGCCCTATATTGCAAACTATGGCTCAGAAGAACAGATTAAGCATTTCATCCCCCAGATGACTTCAGGGAAGTGTATTGGTGCCATAGCGATGACAGAGCCTGGGGCTGGAAGGTAAATGAACATTCAATTTGTTTTGAAATATTAGGAGCAATACTCTAGCAGCAGTTTACTCAGTGCTTGCTTTATGCCAAACTGTGAGAAAATGCTAGGAAGAATACAAAGGTCACACTCTCAAACCTCAAACTCCAGTAGGAAAATAAGACCTGTATACAAGTAGCAATAAAACAGATTGTAATATCTGCTGTGTTTGAGATCTTAATGTAGTATAATGCAAATAATATGGTAAGATATGAGTTGAATTTGGGGCATGATGAATTTTAGATGTGGCGTGACATTCACGTGGAAATGTTCAGCAGCTGTTAAAAATACAAGTTTGGAACTCTGAAGACAGGCTGGAGTGGCAAGTTTTAAAAACCATTCATGAAAACGAATAAGTTTATGTATTCACTCATTTGCCAGGTACTTAGTAAGTGCCTTCAGCATGCCATGTGAACAAAACGGATGTGGCCTCTGTGCTTATTGAAGAAAAGTCAAGGAAAAGAGATATATTCACAATTACAAATTGTGCTAAGTATATGAAGGAAACGAGATGCTGTACTAAAGACCATTGGTGCATGCGGGTTTGGTAAAGAAGGGAAAAACTAATTTAAATATGAGTGCTAGAGAAGGCCTGCTCAGTTTAAATACTTCTCTGGAGTAGTTATATTTAAACATGATGAATGAGAAAGAACCAGTTACTCAAGAATGGGGTGAATAGTGTCCACATGATAGAGCCTGATCCTCAAAGGGTAAAGCAAAAGGATGGAAAGCAGACCAAGGCGGGAAGCTTGGGCATTCTGTTTTGTTTGAAATTGTACAAAAAATATGGCCACAGACAGAAGCATTGAATTAGAAGGAAATCGAGGCAAGTATTCTGTCTTGAGAACAAGGAGAAGTGAGTGTGAAAAGGCTATAGAGTAGGTGCTTAAGAGCAAGGAATGAATAACGTCAAGGCCACACAGATGCCGACAATTGAGGAAGCTACTGGAGATCTTTTGTGATTTCAGTGGAGGGGAGAGACAGGAATTACTTTGGAAGGGAGTGATAAGGGTATTGAGAAAACAAGCAGAGAATACAGACTAATCTTTTTCAGAGTTAATGGGTGAAAGAAAGTGTAAAGAGGGGAGAGTAATTTGACAAGCTAACACAGTAAGGGAAATGTTTTATGTTAACCCATTTCTTTTTAGAATACTAGCCAGCAGTGCTTACCACTGCAGTGTTTACCCTGAGATCACTTGTGGATTACAGTCCTAACCTTAGCCTTGAAGTTTACCACAAAATACCTTGCTCTAATTATTGTTTTCGCATCACTCTGGTATATTGATAGTCTTTGGAAACAAATGGCATCATTCTACTTATAGCATTCTGTTTTTATTAGTGGTGCTTCCATTTACAAAATATAGTAATTCTCGATTCACTGAAAATATTGCATTCTAGAAAACATAGCATTCCTATGCATGGTGTTAACATCGTTCTCTAGCAGTTGTTTGCTGAAGATTCATTTGATGAATTCGATTTATGTATACATTTTTGTTATATTAGGGTTAGAGATAAGTTCTGTCTAGAAATGACTCCAAGAACAGTTTTTACATTTAGTTTTCATATTGAGAACCAGTCAGATTTGCTTCAGCCTCAAAGAGTGTGTTTATATAAAATTAAATTAACATTGGCAGTGAGCTACACTTTTTTTTCTAAAGAGGAAATGGGTTAAAGAAAGCAGTGACTTATAGGCCAACTAGCAACAGGCAACACAGAGGAAAAACGTAAAGATGTGGCAGAGCAGAATTGAAAATCTAAGACTTGTTTCTGCAAAGATCAGACCCTAATGTTTTGAATTTTCTTTTTGGATGGTGCTGTTTATTTTTGAATGTCTTAATATTTCATAGTGCTCCTTGGCAATAGGCTTAAATTGTATTTATCTTTCCCAGATATAAATCTGTAATTACAGGCCAATAGTGATATACTTAATTTTGCCAAGATAAATTTTGCTTACTTCTTTTGCCTAAAAATATGACCTAAGAGAGGTAGGAATTTAATCTTTCTTTGCTTTTCAGATAATTCTCTAAGAAAACTGGCTAATTGCCCAGTATTCTGAAGCATCAGATTAGTTCTGTGATTAGTATGCTCCAGCTCCAACCTACTGCATGATAGTTCTAAGAAAGAGGCAATAAAATAAATGAGAGATCTTGATTTATCTCTAGTTTAACTTATACAAACAGAATTTGATTGTATTTAAGGTCTCTGTCCTTATCTTTGGTTATGTACATGTAATCATGAAGGAAGCTAAGAGTAAGAATGAAGAGAAAAAAGGCAGATTTTTTGGACGTTTGGTGGAGAGTAGCAGAAAGATAGTAAATCATTTGAAACTTAGAAACAAGCAAAGGGGCCTTTGCGGGTAAGAGAATGCAAAAATGAAGAGAAGTCAAAAGTCGCATGTGAAGAAGATCAGAGCATTGAGGAATTATAGTGAGTCGTAAAGAAAAATCATGTGGGGAGGGAAGGAATAAAGAAGATGGGATGTGGTTCATGTCACCTGCTTTCAGAGATGGTTTCGCGACCTCTATTTTCTTTGATTTGGCCATCACAAGAAAAGGTTGAGTTTGCTAGAAAACATCCAGGGCTTCACTAGCCCTTTCCCTTCCCACACACATAGCATGATACCTTAACCTTTTATATGGTATCATGTTGACTTTCTTATTTGGTTAGCATAATAACCTGTATGAAATATAGAGATACTGTGATCTCTACTTAAAAGAGAATCTGTTCTGTGCTTTTTCCATCTCCTGGTGGCTGACGGCATTCCTTGCCATGTGGCATCATCACTCCAATCTCTATCTCTGTGGTCGCATTGCCCTTCCTCTTCTGTCGGTGTTATGTCCCTCTGCCTCCCTCTCCTAGAATATTTGTGATTGCATTCAGGGCCCATCTAGGTAATCTAAAATAATCTCCCCATCTCAAATTATGATGCCAGAGAGCTCAATGGGATGAGAGTCCAAAAGGGGACCGGTCTCCAGAGTTCTGGTGACCAGGTTCTTGTCTTATGTTGCAAGAAAGAATTAAAGGACAAACAGCAAGCAGGAAAGTGCAAGGTTTATCAAAGCAAAAATACACACTTAAGAGGAAAGTGCTGATGAACTCAGAAAGCAAGTTGCGCCTCGAGGCTGTCTGGATGATGGGTCTTCGGGATGTCCCAAGGTTGTCTGTCCTGCCTCCCAGCCTTAGCTTGTCTCTCACGCTGGAGTCACCCTAGCCAAAACAGGGAGAAGGTTAAGTAAGAGACAAAGGAGATGTTCCACAGCCATATCCTAGAGGGCAGGTGGAATGTCCTAGGCTATATATCCTGCCTCTGTTGGACATCTGCAAGAACCTTATTTAGTATGTGATAATACAGGTTCCAGGGGTTGACACCTACCTTTTGGCGTCATTTGTCAGTGGAAGATATTTTGAAGTAGAAGCTACTTCCTATGTTCAACAATAGGAGACTGTTTTAAAAAATCATGATAAATCCATGTGATGAAATTCTATGCCGCTAATAAAATGTATCTTATAGAAAAACATTGGATGTTTTTCGATATTAATATTTTCTATATTAAGAGATCAAAATCATATGTCTTCTTATAAAAATGCATATATGTGTTGTATATCTGTTTTTATACAGAAATACTGGAAGAACACATTTGTAAATTCCAGGAGGTAAAATTATTTCTTAAATCATTTTTCTCCTTTATCTAGAATATTGCCTTGTCTTTTTTATATTCTAATTATGAATATTTATGTTGTGAAAATATAAATTATTTTATATTTAGAAAAATAATCTACTTTGAGAGGAGGCTTATTAGAAGGAGTTGGCATTTGAAATCTGGTCTTTTTGATAGGTAAACTTTTGATCAGTCGAGATAGGGGAAGGAACAAAAGTGAATAGAGGCAGGCAAATACAGTGTGGTAAATAATCTCAGGGATATAGTGAGCATTGAAAAGTCACCTGAGTCCAATTTTAGAGTCTTGAATGCTATTTGGGCTTTGTTATGTTCTAAAAAGTCAAGCTAGTTTATGTAACCTTACATATTCATTTATACAAATAATTTAGAATATAATGTATCAGACATGATTTCTTTAGTGCATTTGTGTCAACATTCCTAATATTAAAGATCAATTTTTATAGTGATGTAATCAGTTTGACTTATGTCGTATTCATACTTCCATGACAATTTTGCATAATTCAGTTTGTACCAATTAATGAAGTTTTCATCTTTTTTTCAATTACAGTGATTTGCAAGGAGTAAGAACAAATGCCAAAAAAGATGGAAGTGACTGGATTCTTAATGGAAGCAAGGTGTGTAAAGAGGGGCTTCTCTCCAGAGTCACACCATGGGTAACAGTGTCTCAAAGACCACTTATTAGTGATTCTACAGGTCTAGGGACTAACACAATAACTGAGATTATTTGAGTTCACACAGGAATTGATTTGTTTTGTTTTGGAGACAGTATAAATTTTGCAACATCTATATTACATGAAATCTGTTCCTCTTCTATGTAGTGTTTTACATGGCTCCTCACTAATATGGAAAATGTTTTAGATTCCAGACAGCCCATATCAAAGTAGAAAAGGGGAAAGTAAGATTCACATTATCCAAATATGGGACAAACAATAGTTAATAGTTAATAAATTTGATGTTAATGAGAAACTGGGGAAAATGTTTTCTTACAAATATCAAGAATGGTTTCAAAAGATCTTAGGCAGGAGAGTTCGTTGATAGATTCTGAGAGCCTTTCGAGTCCTTCTGAGAGTCACACCAACCCAATAAGCTTCTCCAATTAAGGTTACGACAGGCTCAGGAGTAAATAGATCCCTACTACCACTGATGGCAGAGGTTTTTGTTTACCTAAAACTGAATTTCTTAACACTCAGTAAATATTTATTGTTGGCTGAGTGTTAAGAAAGGCTTGTATAGGTTTCATTCTTTTCTTTCATTTCCTTTCTTTTTCTTCTGTTCTTTGATAACCTCGTGTATGAATATTTAACACTTCAGATCCTTGAATAGAGTACAGAGAGAGTTGTAAAGCATGTCTTATCTGGATGAGTCTTCTTGAGTATACTTCCCCCAGTTACAACTTGCACATGGAGCTGAATTATTATGGAGCATCACAGTATACTTGGGGTTTTGCAGGTATTCATCACTAATGGGTGGCTAAGTGATGTTGTAATCATAGTGGCAGTCACAAATCGTGAAGCTCGCTCTCCTGCCCATGGCATTAGCCTTTTCTTGGTGGAAAATGGAATGAAAGGATTTATCAAGGGACGAAAGCTACATAAAATGGGACTAAAAGCCCAGGTAGGTCATAATATAAATAATATTTAGGTAATAATTGAGTTTACTGAATTTTTAATAATAAATTGTTTACAAATAATTGGATTCACTCAATTATGCCTTATATATAGAACTATGTAAAGCACAATCATACCTTCCAATGCTGAATCCCTAAAATATGCTTTTCAGAAATGATAATGGAAATTTATTCTACCATTTATGCGATGATATTTCCTTCTGGTAGTCAGCAATGGAAGTGAATCAGGGTATTTTGAGTATCTGCTTTAGAAATGGCAAAATTAATTACATGATAATAGGCCATCTCTTTATGAAATTAATTAAATAAAATTATGAAATAAGAACAGAGAATATGTGTTTTATTATTTGGTAATTAGTAATGTTTTCATTAACAAAGAGAAAAACATTTTAATTCATACGCATTCAAAATCCTAGGTCCTCGTTACCTGCAGAACTGGGCAATATTAGAGCCAGGGTAATGGGGTGTTGCAGTGGGAAAGCCAGAAGGTTTGGGATCTGAGGAACCTGGGTTTTAATCCCTGGTTTACCACTTGCTGGTTGTATTCATTAACCACTCCAATGTGGCTTCCAGTTTATTTTGTTTTTATTTTTGTTTTTTAAATGGAAATGATCTCATCAGATTATTGTGAGATTTAAATGAGATAATTTTGTACTTAATTGTATGATCTCTTAGGATACCGCAGAATTATTCTTTGAAGATGTGCGGTTGCCAGCTAATGCCCTACTTGGAGAAGAGAATAAAGGCTTTTATTACCTCATGCAAGAGCTTCCACAGGTCAGAAATATTAAAGATTTCATCTTTTGATTAGATAATAGACTGGAATAGAGTAATATAGAACTATATAAATATAAGCATACAAAACTTGTGACACAGCCAATCATTTGACTGTAATTTAAATTTGTTTTAAAAAAATGTATGAGTATTGTAGGCTAGATAAGTAAATAACTGCACTTGGTGATATTCAGTCAAAGTTTATAGGTGAATAGGGAAAATAGATATTTCAGTTCTGTGATTCCTTCTTGTTATGACTTTAGCTTCTCAATCACAAGTCAAGAATTGTTATCTCTTTGTAAGGAAATATAAGCCAAAATATTTTTCAGGTTTTGTTTTGTTTTGTTTTGTTTTATAATACCTAGGAGTTGAATGGGAAAGCTATTATGCTCAGTCTAAAAAATTTTAGCCATTTAGGGTCAGCCCTCACATCTTTATTTTTGGAATGTGGTTGCTGAGTAACCTTTGAGCCTCATATGCCAACGTAAGAGATCATACCTGCCTAGTAACTGGAACAGCATGGCCTAACATAAAATTGAGGACAAGGGCTAAGGACACTGGCATAGAAATAGAACATGAAAATCACCAGCAAGATAGACTTAAACTGACTGTGAATACTTTTGCACTAATAGTCAGAATTTAACCTATGACTTCAAAATAATTGATTTCCACAGATATATTGGATAAGTAGTGTGCAGAGATCAATAAATTAACAATTTCAGAATTTCTTTTCCCATAAATGAGTAAAGAGAAGAGGGAATTTAATGATATATACTTTAAAGACAGTCATTCATAAACATAAAGGATTTGCTTAAGGGAATTATCACAGGTATGTCAGAATATTCTTGGAAATCTCTATAGGAGCCTTTTTTTGTAAAGAATTAAGAAATAAATCATTTAGAGTTTAATAAAGATTATTTATGGGATTTATTATCTCTGAAATCATGTGAAACTTATGTAATTAGAATAATGTTCATGTCCTAATTTTTGGATTATAGGAAAGGCTATTGATTGCCGAAATAGCAATTGCATCCAGTGAATTTATGTTTGAAGAAACCAGGAACTATGTTAAGCAAAGAAAAGCTTTTGGGAAAACAGTTGCACATATACAGGTAAGCTTGTTGTCTTGGTTTAGATGATATCAATTTACCCTTCTGAAAGAGTCTAGGCTAAATATAAATCTAGAGTAATTTTCATATAGGTGGTATTAGAATCCATGGAAGTGGATGAGATCACTGAGGGAGAGAGAGAAGAGAGTAAGAGAAGAAGAGATCCTAGGCCAGAGTCCTGAGAAAAAAAGTACAAGTTTTAAAAGTGAAATAGGAAAAAAAGTGCTTATAAATACAAATGAAAATGACACCTAGGAAGGAGAAAGCAAATCAGGCAAGTGTTAGTTCAGAAAACTAGAGAAAAAGAGAATTTCAAGTGGGAAGAAGTGTAGCCAAATACTGCTGAGAGGGAGAATAAGATGAAGATCAGAGTGCCTTCTGGACATGATGATATGGAGGTTATTTTATAAGAGCTGTTCATGGACTGGTACGGGGATGGTGCCAGACTAGAGTGAGTAGAGGAATAAAGGCAAATGAGGAAGTAAAGATAATGATGGCAGACAATGCTTTCCTGAGTTTGACTGTGAGTGTTAATTAAGACAAAGGATGGTAACTGGAGGGGCAAGAAGAGGAGAGTGAGTAAGGAGTAGAGGGAAATATTTGGGGCCCAGTGAGACATTTGGAGATTATTAATTTTTTGTTTTTAAGATGGGAATGCTGGAGCATATTGTAAGGCCTAGAAAGAGAATTTAATAAAGAGGGAAAGATTGTAGATGTGGAGAGGATACTTAACTGCATATAATCTGTGAGAAAGTGAGGGCATGGATGCCAAAGTACATGGGAAGCTAGGCCTTCCCATTCCAAAAGAAGAGGTGCTTCTTCCATTGCCTAGGCTCAAGCACAGAGAAGTGCTTGATGGTGTTCAATTAAGGTTGGGTTCTGCCAAGGAGTTTAAGGTATTTGCAAAAGAACTCAGTATATGGTGGCCATGATCACTAAATATGACAACCAAATTTTAGACCCTCTAGTTTCTTCTTAAATGAAGAAACACTTTAATCAATGCAGTCATCAAATTGGTGAAGCATTTTACCAGCAAAAAACCAGGACTTGGAAATCTACTTGAAAAGTTTCAAGTAGAATGATTTGGCTGAAAGGCTTTGTGAAGGGAAGAGGAGAGATGAAACATTTTGGTAGCTTTTCAGGACCAGCATTATCAAAATTTAGGTTAATTTTAAATCCTAGCACAGCTACTCGAATATCTGTGGTCTAGGCAAGTTGTATTGTCTCTCTTAGAAGTATTTTATTTGTAAGATGTGACTATCACTTCATAGAGTTATTATGAGGATTAGATGAGATAATATACATAAAGTGTTTAAAATATTGTCTGGCAAAGTAAGAGCTCATTAAGTTAGCTTTTATTATTATTTTTTCCTCAGTTAATGTCTTCCTCTATTTTATTCCAATAAAGGGAGCTGTTTTATCAACTTCTTGCTCCTGGTCTGGATAAACTATATGTCATTTTGGGACCTATTTGTTACCTATATGTTTATCAAGTTAATTTTTTTCTGTTCTTAAAAAACTTTACATTCTAACTTTCTTACTGAAGTAACATCTAAATACACTTGTTCTGAATCTATAAAAATGAAGCACACATTTAGCAGGAAAACATTTTGAAAAAGAGCGTGACTTGACTTACCTAAATTGTGATTTCCTTAAGAGTAAGGATATTATACTTTACATTCCTTTTTGTTTATGTGTCACTGATTTGCACATATCATTGAGTCTCAATGACTACCCTCTTCCCCCAGGCATTTGGAAATGTCAAGGAGAGTGGAGCACTAGGTATAAGGCCAGTGTCCTTAAATGTTCTGTAATTCAGAGATAGCTTTGAATAGCAACTAATTTTTTCCACTCAAAATGCCAATAGTCTCCCATTGAGAAATACTGACCTACGTGATTGATTCCTTTTTATTTCACCAAGAAAACAGACATTGATTGTCTTCTAAAGGTCATGTGCTCAGATGTAATTTGATAAGTATAACTTTGGAAATATACATTATAGGCTTCTAGCAGTATGAAGGGAATAGTACCACTTGGCATCACTCTGTGACTTTCTTGGTCATATCCAAAGTAGAATTAGTATCATTTGCTTGTGAAATCTAACCACTACCTCTTTCACATCAAAAATGTTTATTAGAACACTCATGCCTTTAGATATATTCTGGATACAATTAAAAAATGAACCAAATGGACATTTTTTTATCCCCTTAGAAACCTACAATTCCTGTCTTTATGGACTTCATATTAATTTAGAGCAAAGATGACTATAATATTACGCAGATTGCCAGGGTAGCTCAGAATGTTAAATGTGCTTTGACATTTAACCGTGAAGAAAAGAGAGAATTGGTATAATGTTTTCCTGTAAAAGAATAGGGCTCTTTTTAATTATTGATTTATTTATGAATAAGTAAATAAATATAGGTAGATAGCAAAAAAGAAATAGGTGCCTTTTTTGGTTGCCTTCTTTCAAAGGTAGTTCACTAAAGTTTCACTAGGTGGCAGTAGCATTCTGCTTCTCCCAATATACTCTTCATATGAGTACTGTTTGCTAAAAATGTGTTTTGTGATTTCTGAAATATTTCTTCTAATCTTCCTGTTTTATCTAGATAAGTATCTTTGAGTCATGACTTTATATTCAATCTAGGAATGTATTCAGAGAAGACGAATGACTAATACATGCTTACATCTAGTACAGGTACACTGTGGTTCTAGTTATTAAATTGCAGTAGAAAACTTCTAAATATTGCATTATACTTGATCAAATATTATGACCATATAAATATTAGTTTTCTACCTTATGTTATCCTTGAATTTTGAACATTTTGGGCTTTTCTAACCATTTAGATGCATTTCACAAAAAATTATTTTTTTAAGATAGAGACTCACTTAAATAGAAATAGTTACAAGATTTTAATTTCTTTTATTTATACTCTCTATATTTGATGTTAAGTCTTCTGATTTTTCTATGGAATAAACAATAAAACAGTAAAATTCAGATATTAAATAATGATGACTGTCATCATTATTTTGCATTGTGCCCATGTGCTAGACATTGATAAATGGATTGTCTCATTTTTTTTCACAGCAACTCTATTTAATAGCTATCATATTTATCCTTATTTTACAGATAAGGCTATTGAGCCATAGAGAAGTTAAGTAACTCACCTAAAATTACACAAATATTCTAACTCTGGAAACTACACTCTTACCTCATGCCCTAGTTTCACTGCCCCAAAAGTTAAGGTAGATAGGCCTTTTTTCTTTCCCCACTTCTTCCTCCATGGGCAATGAAGTGAAAAGCCAGTGTTTTTTCTAATACAGGCTTTAGTTATTCCTTGTGTGGTATGTGCTCTTGATTCTAAGGGTGCAAAGTATTCGATAAAGGAACGGGAGAGGAATAAAATGACACTTCTTCCTTACATTCCTCCAAAAAGAGAATATCCAGTTCTTAAGACCTTGTGTGTGGAATTAATTAACTATAAAATTAGGTATCAAACTGAACATATCATATTTTACATTTGAGTCATAATATATTAGAGTATAGCTAATGGTGGTGTTTAAATGGAATACTGGGCTAGATTACCTCTCCAAAGTGTCTTCCAGTTCCATAATTCTATAGTTCTAAGAATTATGAACTCTGAGAGAGACTCTGGTTGGTCCACTTAGTAACTTCAGGGAATTTTAAAAACTGCTAACTGCAGAAACTATTAATGCTAAAAAAAATATTGCTACAAGCATGTTGGTCATTCACAGAGAGCATCTTGCTAATAATGTGTGGTACAATTAGTAGCTGCTATTTGTTAGAGAGTAATTTCTAAAAATATGACAGTGTCTGCAGTGAAGAGCAAAGAACAAATCTGCTTGGTAACACCCAACTCAATGCCAAGAATATGTAAATATTTAATCTCTGTATCCCCAGAGAATAAATTATGTACTCTTAGAGGCATTGATACCTTCAGACCCGTGGACCTCACTGAGTGCACTGACACAAGAATTATAAATGAACCCATTTTGATCAGAAATTTAACTTTAGCTTCTAGACACTCCCAACATTCCCATAGAAACAGCTCTCATAGGAGAGAAATTGGGTTTAGAGATACTGATTCTCTCATATTGGAAATAGTGCATAAATTCTCAAATGTGCCATCCACGGTGGTAGGAGTGGGGCAAACGTATCTTGACACTTATCAGACTCTCCTTTATTTTTCCAGATGAAGTATCATGGAACTAAACCATGAGTAGGCTTAGAACTGAGTTTCAGAGATTTTCATGGAACTTATACTCATCTGTTTTCAATGTATAGAACAGTATTTCCCCACTGTTTTCATTTCTTGTTCCATCTTTAGATTTTCTCTGAGTGAACTTGGATATGTGGATTAGGAGTAAAGAATTTGTGCTGATTAAAGGGTACAAAATTGGCCTAATTAAACATAAATGAATAGAAAGAGAGATAGAAAAAGTAAGGGGAAGAATGAGAGGAGAAGAAGGTTTTGATGTAACTCATCATGTTCTGAATTAGAGGCCAGGCTGCAGCAGTGGGAAAGTGTGGTGTCAGCCTTCCCACTGCTTGGCTTTGGAATATTAGATGCCATTCACGTTGCCTGTTTCTGGAACAGGATGGGCAGTCAGGTGAGTTTTTCATCAGCACAGTAGTTACGGCGGTACACCTATGAGGAATCTGTCTCTCAGAGCTCTAACTGCACTTGACATACCCTGGTTTTGCCGGGTCCTGGGTCTTGTTAGATTCTTTTCCACTCTTTTCCAGAAATGGAAAGTACTAAAACTGTCCCCATCACAATGATGCTGAAAGGTTTGAGAATGGCTAGAATAAGTAGTAAAGGCAGGCCTAGTGTCCTCTGAGAATCTGATCCCCAAAGCCTTCCTTTGAGAACTCAATCATGGCTTTAGACTTGCCAGTGCATAAGTAGGGTACATTTAATTTGTAGTTTGAATTTCACTGAGCCACATTTGTCATTAAGTTCATTCCTTTTATTAGCCACAGAGAAAGTCTCACTCAAATATTCTACAGCAGAATTATCAGAACTCTTTTTCAATCTGAATTTCCACAAGGAAGGTGGAGTGAGCTGACCATATCTGGGCCTTGAAGCTAAGAGCTCAACTAGAATGGGGTATATTTTTGGAGGTTACTTAAAGTGAAAAGCCAATATTGCAAATTCAGGCCAGTTTCTTGAAGGAAGTTCAAGAGTTGATGCTAAAGACACCAGATGTAAACTTAAAATTCAAGGCGTAAGAGCCAAGAGTTAAAAATACAAGAAAATTTGATTGAAGTGAGAGTAGCGAGAACAGTTGAGAATGGTATAGATGAAATGATTCTCAAGATTACGATTGGTGTGTGGCCAGCAGGAGGAGGTACATAGGTATGATAACACTGTCAACTCCTGACCACTCAATTCAAGTTAGGAACTGCTAGACAGGCTATTGAGAGGGAAAAGAGGGAGGGTGGGCAAAGAGGTAAAGAGGTTAGGGGGTACTAGACTTTGATCTCTTGAGTGCTCTGATTCTGTTATTCTTCTGTTGCATTCTGAAGGTCTAGATTAAATACTTTGCAATATAAAATAATATTTTTATGTTGTCCATTCAGCTTGCTACTTTATTACTTTACTCTAAGACAGAGAAACAGACTAGAGAAATATGATTATTTAATTTCATTGATAGAGAAAAATTCTTCATGAATTTAGGTTCCAGAGGAAAATAGATGTTTTCAACAGTTGTACCACAAGATGGGGCTCACGCATCAAAGTAGTGCTGTTTTTCAAGAAGCTTCCCTAAATGGTTTAAATTTTTAAATCTAAAGCGTAACATTTATGTATTTATTCTTACATCTTTTAGTACAAGTTTTCTTAGCAATGAAATATAGTGAGCTTTAAATTTTCACTCTTTAGGTAACATATGCTTCTTTTTTGGAGAAAAATTCCACTTCAGTTTTGCTCTAAAAATTTTTCATTGTATAATTTTTGATATGTTAGGTGACTCAAAATATGCTCTTCTACCATGCTCATTTTTATCTTTTGTTTTTTTTTAAACTCAAGACAGTGCAGCATAAGCTAGCAGAATTAAAAACGCAAATTTGTGTAACCAGAGCCTTTGTAGACAGCTGTCTCCAGCTGCATGAAAAGAAACGTCTGGACTCTGCCACTGCTTCCATGGCGAAATATTGGTATGTGTGCTACAGTAATTGAAATGTGGTGTTTGCGTAGACTGTTATGGAATTCTTCCAATTTTAGACTGAGAATTGAGGGGCTTAAAGGAAGAAGGCTGTGTAAGTGAAAACTAGCAGTAAGAACCAACTTTTTAAAAAATGCCGAAAGGTCCCATTAAGCTTATTTATAATGTGCTAAAAATTACTCAAGGTTGTATATAACTTTTAGCATGCCATTGAAAATAAAATACTGAGGGACTGAAGTGGGATGACTGATCAGTTTATTCAAGTAAGTTTAATTTTAAATTATCTGAAGAGTGGCAGTATAGTGAGACCAAAAACTTAAAGTAAAACTTAAAGTCCTGAGGTAGTCCCAATTCTTTCATTAAATAATTATAATTAAATTTAATTATCTCTGGGCTAATATTTTAGTGTTCTTAAAATGAGTAGATTGGTCAGGATTTTTCTATTTAAGTTATGCTTCAGATCAAAGAAAAATTTCTAAAGAATTGACTATCCGATCAAAAGTTGCACATGCTCTATTAAGTGGAAGGAAAAAATGTCCTGCTAACTCTTAAAAGACTTTCATTTGTATTAAAAAACAAACATTCTCACATCTCATTAGCCCAAAAATAACCTAGAAAGAATTTCTGTCATTATTCATTAACTTATGTTCAGTTAAATCAGAAGAATGCAGAATAATGTTTCATGTAATGATTATAAAATAATAAAATTGCCGGGTTTAAATTGATGTGAAATTACTAGGAACTTGCACTTTGAGGGGAGACATTTTACATTTATAGCAAATTCTTTGACTAGTTGGAAAAAAGTATGAAAAATTTTTAGATATATTTGGCCAAATGGATAGCTATTGATCTTATTGTTCTTTGAAAACACCAGGTTTATAGACACACTGGTATTTCATATGGAAGCAAAAGAAGCAACTAGTTACAGTCCAGTAAATATTTCATTAGTTACAGTGCAGTAAATATTGCTAAATACAAAAATTTATAGAATTCCAAATATTGTTGCCCCTGAGTCTTGTCTGTTAATCATTATATTGTTACTGCATTTCTTAGGAATATCCTCACCTCTGCTATGGCTTGAGTTAAAAAACATTTTTAAATAAAAAAATGTGTCTATGCTTATCTTTGCTCTATGTTTCCTGCTATTTAAAAATAAGTTGAAAAGAATTTTGAACTAATATTTTTATGTTAAGATGAATGAAATTTCTACCAGTTATCTTGTAGATTTTAATGATAGTTAAAATTATTGCATTAAGGTCAGAAAAGAATATGTCTCAAATATTTTATGTTAATATACATTACTTCAGGAACAATAATTTCCAAATAATCTTAAATATGTTTTCTATATGACGCATGTACTTTAATAGTAGTCTGCCTCTTAGATTTTTCACTTTTACTTTCAGTTTATTTCTGAAACCCTTAAAATTTTTTCACAGTTACTGAAATTCAGAATTGCAGACCTCAGGTAGGAAGGGACATCTTTGGAGGATAAAAGGTGTATTACAAAGACAAAAGGAAGTAGATGGCTATATAATTATACTGTTAACTTAGATCATATAGAGAACCTAAATGAGACCAAATTCAAGTTTTAACTATATCCGTTTCAGGCCTAATGTAGAAAAAAATTTAATAGTCTGTGCTTTCCACATTTTGTTTCTAACCTTAACAAAAACTCAGCCAGAAATATAATTGATGAAGAAAATATTCATTATGTGAGAACTTTCCTGAGATTTGCTTCATATGTAATTTACACACAATTACAATTATACCTCTGGTTGGCTAATATGTCTAGTTTTAATTGTTTGATAAATATATGCATTTGATAGAAATTTTGTTTCCTGATTATGAAGCACCTCATGCAAATCCGTTTCAGTGTTTCTTTTCTGCTTTTTATTTTGCTCATTTAGGGCATCTGAGTTACAAAACATTGTAGCTTATGACTGTGTACAACTTCATGGAGGTTGGGGATACATGTGGGAGTACCCAATTGCCAAGTGAGTATGGCTGTTCTATTATACTCTTCTGGATGATGTGGAAAAAAAGGAAAATTACTGTACTTTGTATATTGACCATTGAGAGAAATGAAGTGCAAAATCTTTACATTTTTCAACTGACTGTAGAGTGTATTCAGGCAGATAGAAACAACTTTATGTTATCATTTCACCACTAGGATTTGTCATTTTTAAAGAAAGTGAAGAGACCAGTATATTAAAGCTTGATGCTTAGCTTTATTTGAATTATTATATGTTTTTAAATAATTGAATAATGTTTTGTTTTATTAACCACCAGGGTTTCTTTAACTTTTTATTATAACAAACAATGCTGCAACAAATACTTTTATACATTTATCTTTGAAATATGTGTTTTCAATTACAACAGGATAGAGTCCCAAGAGTAGTATTGCTAGTTCAAAAAGTATGCATATTTTAAATTTTAATACATTTCCAGATTATTTACTTCAGTTTATAGCAACTCATACTCAAACGAACAAAGTCTGATCACTTATCCCCTTAAGTTATGAATGTATTGCCTTTTAAACTTTGTGTTAATCGAATGGGTAAAAAAAAAAAAAAAAAAAGGTTATTATTCTTCCTTCAATTTGCATTGAATAGTAATTATTTTATTTTACATTTTATTTTATATTTTATTTTATTTTATCGTAGTAGGAACACCATGAGATCTACTACTCTCTTCACAAATTTTTAAGTGTACCATAGAGAATTGTTAACTATAGGTACAGTATTGTACTACAGATCTCTAGAGCTTATTCACCTTGTTTAATTGAAATTTTATGCCCATTGCTTAGTAACTCCCCATCTTCCTCTCACCTTATCCTCTGGCCACCACAATTCTTTGTTGATTTTATAAATTTTACTAATTTAGATAAATCATAGAGATAGAATTGTACAGTATTTGTCTTTCTGTGACTGGCTTATTTCACTTAGCAGAATGTCTTCAAGGGTCTTTCAGACCCAAGGGTCATATATTGTTTAATTTTCTTCATTTTTAAGGTTGGAGAGTATTCCACTGGGTATATATACTACATCTTCTTTATCTATTTATTTGTCCATAAACATTTAGTTGTTTCCACATCATGACTATTGTGAACAATTCTGCAGTGAACATGTGAATGCTAATATTGCTTGGAAGTCTTGATTTCAATTCTTTTGAATAAATACCGAGAAGTGGGATTTTGGGATCATATGGTAGTTTTATATTTTTTTTAGGGACCTTCATACTGTTTCCTACAGTGGCTACACTATTTTTGCATTTTCTGCAATCGTGTGTAAGTGTCCCAGTTTCTCCACATCCTCAACAATACTTGTTTCCCTGGGTTTTTTTTTTTTCTTTGTGGTGGTGGTGGTTAATAGACATCCCAACAGGTATGAGGTGATATCTCATTGTGGTTTTGATTTGCATTTCCCTGATGATTACTAACACTGAGCATTTTTTTTTTTTTTTAGTATGCCTTTTGGTTACCTCTTTGGAAATACTTAGTTGTTGTTGTTGTTGTTGTTTCTTAACTAAAAATAAGGGAGAAGGCACTACAGAAAAAGCAACCTGCATATGAAAAGGATCTAATTTGTCATTCTTAAATATTTGATTATTTTCCTTTAAAAGACAAAGTGTTAATTTTTTCCATATAGAATTTTTATTTCTTTCAAATTAAGAGAAATTAAATACACACTTTTTTATTGTATTACATACAAATATTCTTGTTATTAGTTCAGAGTCGTATCAGTTTGTCAATAGGCAGCATCTTCTTCTATATTTCTTCTTCCATCTTCATAATTTCTTCTTTCCCTCTTTTCATAGTTTTTTGCCTCAGTAATCTCCCCGTAGCATTTTTCCTCATCACTCTTGAAAATATATTTTCTCTTATTTAGCAATATTTTCAGTTTATAAAATTTTCCCAAGGTAGTATACTATATCAAGATAAGTCCAATTTAGTTCTGAATCTGGGAATGAATGCTATGGGCTTCTAACAACTTTTTAAAGTTTTAATCTAAATACAGATATCTGAAGGGAAAATTACCAAACTAGTATTCAAACTGACTTTCAAATTTATCATTTTGACAAGTATAATTGAAAACATTTGATGCACTTAGAGTCCTTAATGAGAAAAATAAACATTTTGTTAAAGTTACATTAAGAACAGAAGTTTCATCATAGATACAATTTACTAATTTTCTGTAGCATTGAGCAGCTCATAAAGTTTTAATCACAAGGTATATATAATTTATAACCTTTCATAAAAACTCAGCAATGAGTAGAGCTTTTTCTTTCTTTGAGAATGTAGGCATAAAGTAGTTAAATAATTTTTTTTCATATCATTCCTTGGACTTGGATTTTGGTATATCCTTTTAGAACTACTTCAAACAGGACTTCATCAAAAGCAGATTTATTTTTTATCTTTGTGCAGTCATGAAATCAAAAGTAAACATTGAGTTATGCTAGCACAAATTAAATCATCATTGAAAATTTTCCTCAGCATTTTCATGTTTTATTCACAGTATTAATCCATCTATTCACAATATTCACAATGCTAGGAAAGTAAAATAATAATGGATGTTTATATTTCTCTAATAGTGTTGTTACAACTGCTGCTGGGAAAGTAGACATGTAGTGGTTACTTTGTCTAGTTTAGTTTGGGTTCTAAGAAAGGCATATTAGGTGATATGCTATATACACGACCAAAGATTAGAATGTAGCATAAGTCTTGGCCTCTGTAGTCTCAGAAGCTATTCCTTCAGGTCAGTAGCAAGCAAAAACTGGAGCTTGATGGCTTAGTATTTGAAATTCCTGGTTTCAGTTTGAGAGACATATTTCCTTTTAGGAAAAATAATCCCCTTTTTGACCAGCTTGTTGTATGAACTTTTAAACTAGACCTCTATTTCTCTCCCCAAAGATATAGGGAAGATACTTTTTATAAGTACTACTAACTTATAAGTTAGTGCTAAAAGTACTAAAAGTACTTTTTATAAGTACTTTTTATAAGTGCCACTAACTAGAGAGTGTAGTAGATAATATCAAAAAACCAATTAGACATATTAGGCAGTATATGGATATGTACAGATTATGATTTAATAGAAAAAATTCTCATTATGTTCCTTATATCCTCAGATGAAGCTAAATTGTATGTGTGTATGTGTGTTGCTGACTCTTGGTTTCATAGAAAAAGAGGTGCTTTTTTGTTTTATTTCGTTTTATTTTTGTTTGTTTGTTTTTAAATAACTGCTCTTTATCGTAAGTTTATTTCACT
The DNA here is from genome assembly GCA_004027375.1 of Macroglossus sobrinus. Classification (NCBI taxonomy): domain Eukaryota; kingdom Metazoa; phylum Chordata; class Mammalia; order Chiroptera; family Pteropodidae; genus Macroglossus; species Macroglossus sobrinus. The sequence continues at coordinate 73,369 of PVKZ01000333.1, read as the reverse complement.
CTTATTCATTGGGCTTGGGGCCTATGAGAAGTGAAGCTTAAGCCTTGCCATTTCAGGACTCCTTTGCCATGCTAGGAAGAGCACCCTGAGATATAGAGCTTCATCATTTGTGTGGTTAAACATTCATCCTGCTCCTTTTCTCTGTTAATTTTAGTTGATGACTAAATTTAATTAGTAACCTATGAAAGCTCTACTAATCTCTGTCATTACTTATTCCATTGGAACTTCTGTAATGTGGAAAAAAAAAGCCCAACCCAGTTCAAAAATCTCTAAAAGTATTGAGATTACCGAAGCAGGCTGAAATGTCAGATAGGTCATTTCAATGCAAGAGCTGGATTTTGTGGACCACAGTGGAATCTATTCAAAAGAAAAAATATATTTGAAAACACAGATGTCTCTAGATTTCATGTTTCTTCAGCAAATGGGTATTGAAACAATAAAATTCCTTTGTACTATAGTAAATCAAATCAGTAAATATTTACTGGGTGCTTGCTCTTTGCAGAGTCCCATGATAAATGTGGAGAAGTATAAATCCACAACTGGTCATGTTCCTAGAGAATTGGCACATTTAATTTGTCTCAAAAATTCAAATTTGAAAACCAGATTTTATGCTGGACTTTGAATTTTTCTGCCATGAAGTTCCAAATAACTAACCCTACATTCCTGGATCAGTGAAAATATTGTGATAGAACTTGAAAAGATACTTGCCAAAGTGGCAGGACACCTGTCTTATCATTCCAATCTGCCAGTTATCTGTCATTTGACCATTAAGTAGCAACCATTAATTAGTAAGTGCATTAACTTCTCTGCACCTCAATTTGTTTATCTGCAAAATAATATTTACTCTCCCTAGTCTCAGAGTTGAGGATAAAATGAGAAAAAGAAAAGGTAAAAACAACTCTGCAATGTCATAGTTACTGTTATTACTACCAAAAGTAAACTTTTTATAACATTTTAAATTTTTTTTGTGCCAGTGGGCTCAGCCACTCAGTATTTTAACCTCATACATTACTGACGTGACTATTAACCATTTCCAAGAAATAAGTTACTTGTTAACTTTGCGGGAAGTAATATTTTCTAATGGCAGCTGTGGTGGTAGAAGTCTAAAAGGATGTTAAAAAATATGTGCTTTATTTCTCTTTTGTTATCTATAAAACCAGTGGATTTTACCTTCTTTGGAAATCATTAAAGATAATAAAAAATTAAAACATTCCATCCATTTCTAAATCTGAAGTGGTCTTTTTTTTTTTTTAATGATATCATATGTGCTGAATGTTACAAAATTAAATCAAACAAAACAAACTTACAGATTTATTTTGAATTTGTAATCTCTTCAAGCAAACTAAAACAAAGCTATACAGATGATCACTATCTTAATAGAATTGTATAATTATACCAATCAAGGATGAATGCCATACTGAAAAAAATAATTTATGAAAAACTTTTATTGTTTAGATTTCATGAAATGAATATTTCAAAGTAAGTAATAGTTGTGTAGTGAGACAAAATTTATAATTTCTCATATCTTTTATTTATTCATTCAATCATCTTCTGATTTATCCAGAGCTTATGTGGATGCCCGAGTTCAGCCAATCTATGGTGGTACCAATGAAATAATGAAGGAGCTGATCTCAAGAGACATCATCCGTGATAAATAGACATCTCCCCACATCCTGGAATCCTATTATAACTAATCTGGTTTTAAATCTCCTCAAGATAAAATGTAACCTGGAAAGGGAGGAAACACCAAACATGTTTTTATGTTTTCTTATAGTGAAAGGAATAAAAAGCAATAAAAGATTAACACAGTGGGGGGAATAATCTTTGAATCCAATAGATCAATAAGCAAATAAGTTCTAATAAATAGAGTAAATAAATAAGATAATTAACAAGATAATAAATAAGTAAATAAGATAATTTCATAGTAAGTGCAATAAAATAAGCATTCAAAATAAGGAAGAGGGGAAACATTTGATTTGAGACTTAAAAGTAATTATTATCAAACATAAAATATTAATTTGTAAACTAGCATCATGTCCGTACTTGTTTTTCTTTGCATAAACTGGTGAGATAGTGAATAAAGTATTTTTTAAATGGAATCATATATGTGTATTCTTGTTCAACTTAGAAAACCTAAACATTTTATTTGGTGTTGTTAGTCTTAAACATTATTTTTTAATGTAATCATTACAACAAGATAGAGTAGAGGGAAGAGAAAATACTTTGATGCCATTCTTAGAAGTATACACCTTTGATTTGCTCTTGGGTAGAAGTTCGTATTATTGCCAGCTTGAGTTCTTGCTCATAGGCATTAAATACACATGCAAAACAGGTTTAAATAAATTTTTATTAGATATTAACTATATTTGCAGCTTTCACCTCCCTCACACTACCAGGAAACAGTATAGGATTAGATAGAAAAATTCTCATCCATCAGTCCCTTTCCCTTCCTTTCCCAGTCTTAGAAGAAACTAGATGTTAGGAATACAACATCTATAAGATAAAAAGTAAATTTGCATAGTAGGAAAAGCCTTCTACAGTGGTAGACAGACCTGGGTTTGAATGATAACTCTACCATTTAGGAGGATTTGGACCTTGGACAATTTACTTAACTTTCTGGGATTCTTTCAGGTGCAAATGATAAAAGAAACCCAGTTCACAGAATCCTAAGCAAAAATTTGAGTGTGCTAGCTTAAAAGGAATATAGAGTAGCCTATGTAATCTAAAGAACTGTGGGAACTAGGGTCTTAAGGGCCTGATTCTAGGGCTTAAACCTGCCAGCACTTACACCATATACACTTATTTTTACTTTTCTTTGCAAATTGGCCTAATGGATACTTCAGAGAAAGTAAAAATGACCTTGGGCTGTTCCAGGCCCATATCCTTCAACACAATGTCATTTTAAGGACACACACACACACACACACACACACACACACACACACACACAGCTATTACGGTCCACTAGAGCTAGAAATAGGTTCTAGTAATTTTTATATTTAAGAAAGTAAAAGGACTTCTAAGGTAAGTTATTATATTGGAATGATCTCTGGAATGATCTCTGGAATGTTTTCTGTCTCTTCTAAACTGGTCCTTTATCTTCCCAACTAGTCTTGTTTTGCAGCCACAAGAGAAGCATGGGTTGTACCATGTGCTCAAAGCTGAAAGCAAAATAGGGAGTTCAGAATGTGCTTCTTAACCTTTCATTTGGTTTTGATTTCTTAAATAGTTATCTTTGTGTTTTGCTTGTGTGGCTTTGATTGTTGTCCCCTGGGGAGAGAATTTATCATCTGTATCTCACACAGTGCTAAGTGCTCAAGAAACGATAAACAGTAGTGTGCAAAAGAACAGACTGGACAAACATAGCAAAAAAGCCATACTGTGTAAATAATTAATGAGAATCAAAAAGCCTGAGTAATTTTGGTTTTTGGCTGAGAGTTTTATAATAATTATTGCTTTAAAATTGTTTTTGCCCTTTATTTCTTTGCTGTGTTGTTGAAATGATAATATGTAGAAGCTGTTTTGATTTGATGTTGTAAAATCTAACTGCAAATCTTTACTAATCTAGTAAATTTTGTGGTTTATTGCACAAGGTATAAGATTTCTGAGAAACTAGAGTTTTTCATATGTCAGTATTATTTTTGACACACACAGCAATTATTTAGAGTCATTGGAAAGATTTGACATTGAGATAGAAACTAACTGTAGGTCTATCCTGTCTACTGCTTTATAATACATGTTGCAAAGAGGTTCTATACTATTTTTGAAATCTAATTTTCCATTTTTAAGAAAAAAATACAGAAAACTTCAAATGTACTCAAAAATAGGAAGATAGTATAATGAACTTCTAGCTTCAACATTTCTCAATGTATCTCCTCCACTTTTTTCTCAATTATTTTATTTTTTTGAATTTTCATAAGATTTTATTTGAGCCCAACTAAGGACAGTTGTTGGGAAGCAAGATCTCAAATTCTTTCTCTCAGTTATTTTAAAGCAAATTCCAGACTTAACCCTGTTCTTAAACAAACATATATTTCAGAGTATGTTTCTAACTGATAAAGATTTTTTTATATATAACAAAATCATTATTAAACTTTAAAAACTTAAATTTAACATATGGTTTCAAATGAACATTAATTTTTTCTTGGTTATATCAAGAATGAACATTAATTTTTTCTTGGTTATATCAAGAATGCCTTTTGTGGTTCCTAAATTTAACATATAGTTCCAAATGAACATTAATATTTTTCTTGGTTATATCAAGAATGAACATTAATTTTTTCTTGGTTATATCAAGAATGCCTTTTGTGGTTGGTTTTTTCAAATCAGGATCTAAACAAAGTTCACAAATTATATATTTTAACACAAAAATACAGTCTCCTAAGTCTCTTATTAACAGTCCTCTATTTTTTCCTTCTCTCTAAATTTTATTTTTAAATTAACATACACCAAATTAGCACACGCATACACTTTTTTTGGTTTACATACATACAGTTAAAATGCTTTTTTTAGTTCTCTGAATTCTAGCATGTGTATAGATTTATGCAACCACCAACGCAATTATGATAACAGTTCCATCACTACAAAAACTCCCTCATGTCCTTTGTAGTCACACTTTCCTTATAGCTCTAAACCTGGCAATCACTGCTGTTTTCTGTTATTATAGCATTGTTATTTTGAGGCTGTCACGTAAATGGAATCATATAGTATGTAACTTTTTAAGAATGCTTTTTTCTCTAAGCCAAATACATTTAAAATTTATTCGTGTTGCGTGAATTAATAGCACTTTTTTTAAAAGAGCTAAATAGTGTTTTATTGTGTGGATGTCCCACAATTTATTTCACCTAATTAAGAACATCTTGGTTGCTAAGATTAAATACCTAGAAGTGGGATTGTTGGAAAGTAAATGTTTAACTTCATAAGAAATTGCCACGTTGTTTTTTCAATATGTCTGTGCCATTTTGCCTTCCTACCAGCAATGTAAGAGATCCGATTGCTCTGCATCTTCAGCATTTGTCATTTTGTTCTAACAGGTATGTAGTGGTATCTCATTGTGGTTTTAATTTACCTTTCTCTAATGTCTAATGATGATGAACAACTTTTCATGTGCATATTTACCTTTCAGATTTCTTTGGTGAATTAGCTATTTTTTAGTTGGGTTGCTTATTATTATTATTATTATTATTATTATTATTATTATTACTATTAATATTGAGCTTTGAGAATTTTCTATATGTTCCAACACTGTCAGGCACAAGGCAAAGCCAGAGTGACAGATTCAGCCAATAAAGGAACAAGGAGTGTTTTTAAGACTCCGTTTATTGCTTACACAGAGAGTGAAAAGACAAGAAGCCAAAGGCGTCAGTTCTCTGTGACCTTTGCACAGGATGACAGTGAAACAAAAGAGGCTGGGTGACTGCAACAAGAATGATGGGACACTAGCTGAGGAGTCCATTCTATGATGCTACTAAGCCATTTTACAGCTGTAGGTGTGCCCTAAGGGCAGGGAGGCGGAAAGCCTCAGACCCCATTAGAACTCTTAAAACAAGAAAATGTCTCATGACAGCCTGCTTGGTAGATAGGGAAGCAAGTGAGAAATGAGTGGCCTTGTATAGCATCACCTCACAAGTCCCATGCTTTCATGTCCCAGGAGGGTCACAAGGCATTTTGTAGAGATTAGCTGTTGTTCCAGCTTTGCCTATGTGGTCTGAGTGGAAATGCACAAGGCCATCAGGCTCTGGCTGTTCCCCTGTAGTTATAAGTCCTTTGTCAGATACATGATTTGTAAATATTTTCTCTTATTTTCATTCTCTTGATAGTGTGTTTTATAGAGTGAAAGGTTTTAATTTTGATGAATTCCAATTGTTTTTCTTTTTATGGATCATGCATTTGGTATTATACCTAAGAACTCTTTGCCCAAACTAAAGTCATAAAATTTTTCTCCTATATTTTCTTTTGAGAACTTTATATTTTAGATCATTCATTTAGATCTGTGTTCTATTTAGTAATTTTTATAAAATGTGAGGTTTATGTTGAGATGCATTTCTTTTTTTAATGTATAGTCTAATTCTTCCAACACCATCACTATTTTGAGCTTTTGGATATTTTTTACACAGGCTATCTTCATTCTAACTGATACTGATTTAATTTTTTCTGCCTGTATGTTTTGCACCCAAAATCCTTGAGATTTCTGAGTCAACCTTCGTCTGAGAGTTCTTATTTTAAAAATCAACTTTACTGAAGTATAATTCTCATACAATAACATGAGCCTGTTTTAAGTATACATTTTGATGAGTTTTGACAAATGCATGCACCCATTTAACTTCCACTAGTATCAAGATATAGAGTCTTTTTATCATCTCTTATGCCCATCCCACTCAAATCTCCCCACCTCAGGCCTAAGCAACTGCTCATATGCTTTTTGTCATTGTAGGTTAAATTTGTCTTTTGTAGAGCTTTACATAAATGTAGCACAATATTTATTTTTTTGTGTTTGGCTCCTTTCAGCATATTGAGACTCATCTATGCTGTCCTATATATCAATAATTCATTTCTTTTTATTCCTGAGTAGCCATGATATGGAAGTACCACAATTTGTTTATCTTCTAACCAGGTGATGGATCTTAGGGTTATCTCCAATTTGGGGCTATTGCAAATAAAGGAGCTATGGATATTTATATGCAAAGGGAGATATTTTGGATTCCCCTGTAACCATGGGTCAGTTCTAACCATTCTTATACCCTGCCCTAGTTCTAAGAATCTTAAAGCTTTTGCTACTTAACCCCTACCCTTTGTCTGCTTGTGATACTGATTAGTTAGAGCTAAATCTATCCTGAATAGGAATTGTCACCTTTAGTCCTGCTGCTTCTCCTATTCCACTTTCTAAACATTATCATAAAAAGAAGGAATTAAATATGCTTGAATATGACAGTGGAGGACAGTCACCCTAGGCATGGAAATATTGAGGAATAAACAGTAAAGGCCTCCAAAATAGCTTTCTATTCTATATGAGAGGTAGTGAGGAAAAAACTCTGGCTTTGAAGCTAGGTAGGTCTGTCTTCAAATCCAAGATTGGCCATATCTTAGTGTGAGAATCTAGAATACAATATTAACCTCATTTTCTTTTAACCTGGAAAATGAATATAACTCTCACTTTGCAGAATGTGAGAATTAAATGCATATACATATTCAGTCAACATATGTATGTTGATAACTTACATGTGCCAGGCTCTGTCCTAGGCTCTGGGGATACAGCAGTAAGCAAAACAGCAAAAGTGCCTGACCTCATGGAGCTTACATTCTAGCCTAGGTATCAAGACAATAAAAACAAAAGAATTAAAATCTATGTTATGTTAAATGGTTATAGGTGCCATGAAGAACAGAGCAGGAGGGGGGAATAAAAAAAGGCTGTGCTTCATAACTTCACCTTGTTTGTGAGCTGTTTGAGACTAGGGTATAATCTTTCTTCTGTATCACTAGCATTTATCACAATGTCAGCTGTATACTAAGTGCAACACTCCTGTTTCCTGAATGAAAGGCCTGAAGAAAAACAGTGTTGAGGAAAGAAGTTTATCATGAAATCATTGTAATGTAGCTTACCTGGACATTTTTACAGGCTTCTAGACAGGTAATAATCATGTCAGCAAGAATGGTGCCCTTCCCTTCTCCTTGTTCTTGCTAAGACTTGTAGCCAGTTATATATTTTTTCTTGGATATCAGAATGCTTTTAATGAACTTTCTGAATAATGACATATCCTTGATTAAAAAAAATATGTCATTCTTTAGGCTTTTGCTGAATGATAAATGTAGAAAACAATTTGACAAATAGTTCAGTATGTCAATTTTTGTATTAAGAAACTTTGATAGACTACAGTTTCTGAAAAACTGGCATGCATTTCCTACCTCCACCCCTGCAAATTTCCGTTATTTTTAAAGTATACACTGAATACAAAAAGAATAAGAAAATGTAATTTGTATGATGGCTTGATAAATTGAAATGTTTATTTAAGGTGTGAGAATTTAACAGATTGCAGGACTAACTATAAAAAGAAAAAATTAACCTGAGTATTGAAAACAGCCTACCTCCTAGTAGGAGTTGTTTGATGAACAAACTAGATAATATAAGCAAAATTGCCTTTTGAATAATTACTTATGTAATTACACAGTTTAATACCATCTACAATGAATTCCATGAGGGCAGGAACTTTGTTTACTGCTTCATCTTTGGCACTGACCACATATATTTGACAAATATATTAATATTTGGTTTAATAATTGATAATTATTTCATAGGAGAAAATTATCTCCTCACATAATTTGATGGCACTACAATTCCTTCAGGTTAAAATCTGAATTCCTGTTATTCAATGTTTACTTAATCTAGTTGACAAATGTACATTAATATGATATATGCAACCTTTACTCAAATTCAAAGATACTATCTCCTGAACTATTGATGTCTTCTTTCCCTGCCTAAATTCTTTTAAAATGTCCCCTCAGATAAAAAATGTTCCTTTAAGCTATCTCAACACATGCTTATTTGACTTCTCAGACTGTTAATTAAATTTTTTTTTGCGGGGGAGAATGGGGTGAAGAGTTCAGGAAGTACAAATTAGCAGTTGATGGTCACTGGGGTGAGGAGCAAGGCACAGGGAATGCAGTCGCATTAATGTAATGGCTAGGTGGTGAGCCATAGAGAAAGAGCAATTAGGGGGATCATTATAACTATATAAATGTTTAACCAATGTACTGTGTACTTGAAATTAATAAAATAAAATTTTAAAAAATGTAATTTTTGCATTTCTGTTCCCATAGACTAGGACAGCCCTCTATGAATATGGTAGATATCCAATACATAGTTGTTGATTTATTTTCATTACATAATAAATACATCATTAGTTTATCATTTTTATTCCAATAAAAGTAAATCTATTTTCCCAAAACTCCTTTATCCCACATGAAGGTGAAATTGTTTTGAGCAACTAAAACGCATTCTCTTCTATAAATGCAGCTTGTCATAAAAAATTACTGCAGTGAAGTCACAATCTCCTATGAAGACCAGTAACAAGCCGGTTATTTTCCATTTCCAATAGTCCGGTATATCTTATGCTTTAACTCCAATTCCTTGGATTCTTCGCCCACCCCACACCATGATCTAATCCAATTAATAAGTTTAATATAACGGTATTTGTCTTTCTGGATCCAAAATTCTAGTGGCCTTCATTCCTTAATTCATTCCACGTGTACATTAGGAGTTTAGGAAAGTCCGTAACCGAACATCTCAGGAGCTAAATTTAGTGCTGTCTTTAAAAAAAAAAAAAAATGCGTGCGTGGCTGGGGAAATGTCGGGTGTAGTTTAGTGGTAAGCGGAGTGCTGGGCCAGGTGCGAGACTTTCAGAGATGTTTTCATGTGTCCCTGGCTAGCTATCTCTGCATAAAACTTTTATTTGACTGCGCTACTGCAGAACGGAATGAACGCCAACTCCACTCACACCAGCTTTGTACAGCTTTAAAAATGCTCGAACTGGCGGCTCCTGACTTTTACTATAAAACGAGTCAGTTGGATCCAAGACAGATTTGTCAGTCTATTTCAGGGCCCCTTGGGAGCCGTACAGAATTATGACCAGGTTTGAGCGCACAGTCTAATATCAAACGCACGGAGACTCGTAGACTTGGCAACTGAGACAAAGCTTTGTTAAAACTTGCCCCTCTAGCAGCAGGGCGGGAGGCTCAGGACGCCAGGAGTCGGCGCAGCCGCCGCGCGGGCCGCAGGGCGTAAAGCAGCCTTTCTTCGGCGCTGTTTTTCCTGTAACAGTGGTACAGAAATAGCAAAGCAGGGAGGGAAGTCGCCCGGCCGCGCTTTTGTTGTGTTTGTGTTTTTCCCGTCTGGCACCGGGCAGGGGGAAGGAGGAAGCAGGAATGCGCCCGGAGGGAGCCGCCGCGCCCCTGCAGCAGGGCTCCGGCGCCGCGCTCCAACCACTTCCAGAACGCTCCGAGCCGCTTCCGCAGACCCCGCCTCTGCCGGGGTTTCCCCGCCACCCGCTTCATTTGCATGGTGCTGCCCCTCCCCCGCTGCCATTGGCCCGGGCCGCGCCCCGCCTACTGCCCCTCCACCACCACAGGGTTCCGTACCCCGAGCCGCTCGGAGCTGCGGACAGCTGGCGGACTGTTAAACCGCGGCGGCGGCAGCGGCCGGGGTGGGAGCGGGGCGCGCTCTGGAGACGAGTCAGCGGCGCCCTGGGTGGGGGGAGGCGGGCGGGCAACTAGAGATCACCTCAGCAGCCCCCACCACGGCCGGACCGAAGGTGCGGCGGCGGAGGGGAGCCAGGGCGCCCCAGCAGGCGAGTGGCCGGCGTCTCAGTGGCGGGCTAAGGGGGGTGGGTCTCCTCTGCTGGGGACGGCGGCAGCGCGGAGAAGGGAGAGCTAAGACCGCCGGGTGGATTTGAGGACCAAGCGCCGACCGACGACCCCTTCACCCCCCGAATCTTTTGGGCTGTTGGACTCTGGGTCCCGGCACAGGATTGTGCTCTACGGCAGGGGTCGGACCCCAGCCAAATTTAAACGGCTAAACCTAACAGCCTTGGCAGAAGCGGAGGGGAGGGGAGGAAAGGGGTGGAGGGAGGGGTGGAGGGAGGGGTGGGGGCGGACCTAGGCGCAGTCACGTGGTGCAGGGGCGGGGTTTGGCAGGCTTTCCTTTTGTTTTGTCGGGCGCGTGCGCAGAAGGCAGAACACGTGGTGTGGGCCCTCTTGCCTTGGCTGCCGCTCCTCAGCGGTTGCGGTTGTAGTGGCCGTCGTTTTGGGGGAGCTGAGAGGGGAACCGGCTGCTAGATTTGTTTTATTTCATAATTTGTTTTAGGCAAAGGTCGATTTGGCTTTTCGAATTGGATGGGATGGACGTGGGGAAATCTAGAGAATTAGGAATGATTTTTTTAATTTGTCGCTTCTTGGTATGCTAAAGCGACGATGTTGCTGGAAAATTTGGGGTCATTTGATGTTTGGTAGCAAGAAATAAGATGTATGTTTGGGTCATTAAGGAAACCACTAGAAAGGAAGACGCCAGCTTTACAGCCAAGAGGGAAAGCTCTGGATAGAGATGTTCTTGTAATGTTTTCTTACTCTGAGAAAATTAGTGTTTGATTCATTCCCTGCCGTCTTTGTCCTGGGCAGATCCACTCCGCTTTTCTGGTCAGCGGTAGGGTGCTTTAAAAAAAAATTTTTTTTTAAGGTATGAGAAGCATATTATTTTTTGATTTCTGCAAACTTCAGTCAACTGGCAAGATTTAATAGGATAGCTTCTATCGTCCTACTTTAATCGGTTAGCTTAATTTCGTGCCGGGTTTGGGTCAGTAGGAATGTTTTCAAAATACAGGATGAGGCAGGTTTGTTAGCAAAACCTCAGATGTTTAGCAATACTGCAGACAAAACTGGCAGTGTTTTTGACTAGGAAAAAGTGACTCTAAAAATAATACTGAAGAAAAACCTGATGTTCTGGAATGTAGATTGCCTGAGAAAGAGGCTTAGCAGTGAGTGGTCTCTGCTGTTAACAATTCTTATTAGCTCTTTGCTTGGGCAAGTCACAACGTCTCAGATCTCAAGCTCTTGTTTTCTCTTGGAAATTGTTTCATACTATTGTCCCTGCCTTAAGAGATTCGTTGTGAAATCATATGGCTTGTGTTAGTTAAAATAGTTTGTAATCTTTACCAACAGTACAAATACAGAAGTTGCCACGTAGTACGGTTTTATAACAAAAGTCAGGGTTTTTTTTTTTTAAAGCCAGGTTTGTTTGTTTTTTTGAAATGGGATATATTTGAGTATCTTCAAAATCTGTCGCAACTATTATCTTTAATTGTTCCTCAGTTTCTACCCACTTATTCAAATTAGTGACAAGGGTGCCGTCATTTCTTTTAATTTAAATACTACTATTTCCCAGCCCTCGAGCAATTTTTTTTTTTACGTGAAACTGTTATTAATCCAGGCCAATTCTGTCATTGCTTGTTTTACTTTGTGTATGTGTGCGTGTCATATGTGCCTTTTCAAATAAAAATGGCTTATTTTCTTAAAGCTTATTAGAAAATAATTTGGAAAATCAAGACAAGTGCAAATAAAAATACAAATACTTAGTATCTCTAGATATTTTTCTGTGTATTTTCCTAAAAATGGGATCATTCATCTGACTTTACTTCAGAAACATTTCCACATCATTAGTCTTTGAGAAATTAATTTTGGCAGATGTTTAGGATGTTTCTAATGTTTTGCTAGTGTAGATTTCACTTTGGAGAGTAGCCTCTTACATAAATCTTTGAAAATTTTTTCCCTTAGATTTGTAAATGGAATTGCTGGTTCAAAGAGTGTGCCTGTGTGTGTGTGTGTGTGTGTGTAAGTGTGTAAACTCTTATAACCACCAGATTACCTTCCAGAACGTTGTGTTGATTAATACTAATGTATGAGTGTGTATCACACTGCATCTGTTCATAATCTGGTATTAACATTAGAATCAAAACTTTGCTTTAATTTGCATAAAGATTTGTTTCACTTAATGTCAGTGATAAATCTGTTTTCCTAATGTATTGTAAGCTGCTTGAGGGAAAGGAATATATTTTACATTTGACATGCTACAAATCACATAGTGGGTGCTCAATAAATATTTGCCAATTGGCTATTCACATTTACCTTTTTGACCTCTAGAAGGTCAGGAAATTATGTCTTGCTTTTTTGTCTTATATTGTTGGCAGTATACTTTGCAATGTTAATTCACTGATCCAATCATTGCTGCTGGTACAGGGGCACTGATGTTTCCACATGTCTATTAAAAGGTCCAGTGAGTTCCCATCGTCCAAATGCTGCATTATCTAGGAGTTTCATCTACCTTTGATGCCGTTTATCATAACTTAAACTATTTCATTTCCTTTATTCATTCATTTATCTTGTATGGAATTCACTTACAAATTTCACTTTGATCATTCTGGTTTCACTTGTAACCATTTTTTCCTACAAATGGTAATATTGTACTTGGCTGTAGACAGTCTACAATAAAAATCTGAAGACAAATCATAAGGAAAATTTTTAATTGATAATATTTTTAGGTTTTTAGAAATACTATTTTTCTGTGGATGTGAAAATTCTCAAGTATTGCAGAATCAAGGAAAATGCATTCATTTATAATATTGATGGTTTGTTAATATTTTTAATGAAGTTTTTATTGTTTATTTCCATTCCTATCAGACCAAGGATTCCCAAACATATTTATAAAAGTAATTAAAATTTTTTTATTTGTTAGTAAATCATTAATTGGTGTTTAACTATGCTAAGTTAAATTGGAGCCAAAATCTATAGACTAAGCAAATGTGATAGTGTACTTCTAAATGTAAATTTCTGAATCTAAGTTGATGTACACAGAAAAAAAAATGACTCATTTATATTCCTATGAGTCATGCACTTATAATTGAAGAGTAATAATTCTGCTTGAAGTATGACCTGTTTGATGTGTTGTGTGGCCACCCAAGTGGCTTTATCTTTAAATTCTTTCAAAAGAGAATTCCTTTTTAGGCATAGTTTTCAAAGTGGAAGTTTTTGTTATAAACATTGTTGAGTACAAAGTACTGAGGTAACTGTACCCTGGTCACGCCAATTACTGCATGTTTTCTGCTGTACATTGCGAATGCTCATATATAGCATAAAGAAATCTTGAAAATACAACACTATATTTTGTATTTATACCTTCCATTAATTTCTAGGTTTTAGAGGAACAGAATTATACTAATGTAAACTCTTTCTCATTACTTTCATTGTTTTAATTTGGATTTTCCCTTATGAGTTGCAAATTAGAAATTGAGTTTCCAGATATTTCAGTAATGTTTGAAAGAGCTGTTCATATTTTGCTAAAAGGATTTTTTTTCCTACTCTTTTTCTGTTATTATAATAGATCAACTATCTGAAACACATATCAGTTATAAATGTGGACATAATTTAATATTTGTTCTTTTTTCAGGATTCTCCCATCTCTTAACATGTTTTGGTAGTTTTTTCACTTTTTTTTTTTTTTTACAGAAAAATAGGTCTTCTTTGTGATAGATACTTTAATCCCTAATTTGTGTTACTGCTCTGCATTTAAGAGAATTGGAATTTCCAGATTCCAGTTGAAAGAGTAAATGTAATGTTCAAGGGTAGATTTGGATAGTATATTTTCTCTGAACTATATGAATATATACATATGTATGCTTGAATGTAAATCATAGTCAAAATCTGGAACAATATAGGGATGGAAAATCACATTTGGTCTTTAATTTTTCAATGTTCATACTCAAGAGAAAGAGTGGTTTTTATCTAGATTGTCTAGAGATTATCAGTTTCAGCTCTGTGGACTAGATTAGCAAACTTCTGAGTTTCTTTAGAAAGTATGCCAAGAATTATTTGGTATATGTAACCTATATATTAATTGGTACAGACCTGACAAGTGTTATCAACTCTTTTTACATCGTAATTATCTTGTTTACCTGCATCTTTTTTTTCTTTTCCTTCTGTTTGTGCATCTTTGAGGGATGACATGATATTTACTATATCTCATATCCAAGGGATGAGATTGCATTTAATTAATGCCGTATTTATAAATATGTATGATTCATAAATCTTAAAGATGGTCACTAATGGAACCTTTGGAGACAACACGGGAAGGCTTTTTATTTGTAGTTATACTATCAGAACAACTAATTTCTTCTTTAATTTACAACAAGTGTTCTTTAGATTGAATTGTAGACCAAAAATTAGAATTTACGTTATAGACTTACTTTATAGTCCCCCATTTTTTTTACTAGATTAATTTGATTTTATTTATAATAATGAACTTTAACCAAAAAGAGAATTTGATTATTTGTAGTTTTAAATGTTGATTATTTAAAAGCATAAATCTTGGCTTGTCTTACTGAAATTTTCTGTCGTTGGTATTTTTTATGAGACTTCTAAGAAAAATGGATATATATTGAGATCTGGACTGTTCACTGGAAGGCTATTTACTTGATGGATTACCTGTAACAGTTTTAAAACAGATTTTTTTTGTCACCCCAAATTTCCTGGGCTGCAGATGTGCTAAGGAATTATTATTTAGTTATTTTTACTTAAACTAGAATGTAAGTTGAAAATTCTCTTGTTAAAACTTAACAGTGAAATTCATGCCCAGGAAATATAATTGATTTTTGGATTATCTAGAATTGTTACCTCCTGACAGATAATCAAAATTTTGGATTATCTAGAATTGTTACCTCATGACAGATAATCAAAATTATCTAGTTGCTTCCTTTGAAAAGGTACTGATATGGTTTCTTAACTTGCAAGTTTGCTTCTTAAATTCTGTTAGCTTAATGTTTTAGTTTCTGTATGTTGTGGTTAAAAGGAATTTAGTTTTTTTTTCTCTGTTTTATCCCTTCCAGATTCTTTGGAGTCCCAGAAATTCTTTTAGATCTGTTTTGTCTGAGTATTTTTGGTGTATATGGAATAATCATCAAAGATGATGGTAGTACCTTGAGTAAATAGAGTACAGTATTTTAGAAGCTAGTAAGGCATTTTTTAGATTTAGCTAATATTCAAATATCTTTTTCCCCACAGTTGTATGCATAATTAGAAACTGAATAATTAAAAAATGTGAATAATTAGAAAGATCAAGATGCTTCTTAAAAAGCTCTTTGAGGATTTGCCTTTTTCATATTCTTTATAACCTAAAGTATTATAGGTGCCTAAAAATACCAAACACTATGTTTGGCTAGGAACTTTGGGGTCAGAAATATTTTAGTTAATGGTTGATTACTGCTTAATTAGGGGTACTTTAATCTTTTACTGTTAATGTTAACTACAGTAGTTCCTTAATCACAGTGACTATTGAGCACTTGAAATGACTAGTCCAAATTGGGTTTTTGCTAAATGTAAAATAAACATTGGATTTTGAAGACTTAGCACACATACAGAAGAAGGTAAAAATCTTACCCAGATATTTTTATACTGATTACAGGTTGAAGTAATATTTTGTATATAATGGATTCACTGAAACTAAAATTATTTTCATGTTTATTTTTACTTTTTAAAATATATCTAGTGGAAAACTTAAAATTACCTGTGTAGCTTACATAATATTTGAATTGGACAGCAATGTTCTATACTAATCTTTCCTCACCTTAAGCTTCCTTTCATAATAAAATATCTCATGAACCTCCTTCCTTGAAATTTTATAGTAATTTTTTGGCTGGTATTTATTGAAGACACTTATTTAAGGTCTTGCTATGTGTCAAATAATATTCTAGGATATAGCAGTGAATGAAAACATTGTTTCTGCTTTCATGTAGCTTTCATTCTAATGGAAAAATATGTAATAATTTTGAGTAAAAATTTTTAAATATTAGATCATTTGTTGTGAGTGTGTTATTGTATATAATTTTAATGCATTGCTTCATTTATCAAGTGACATATGCTATTCATTTATTAATGGCATTTATCTTGCTTGGTATTCTTTGAACTTCGTGGATCTGTGATTTGATATCTGACATTGGAGAAATTCTCAGTGATTATGACTTCAGCTATTTCCGTTTATTTCTCTTTTCACCTTGCGTTATTCTCATTATATGTAAACACGTTTTGTAGTTGTCTCACAGTTCTTGGATGTTCTGTTTTTTTGTCTTTTTTTCTCTTTGGTTTTCACTTTCAGAAGTCTGTTGAGATACCCTGAAGCTCAGAGATTTTTTTCTTAGCCATGTCTAGTCAAGTAATGAACCCATCAAAGGTATTCTTATTTCTGTTGATCTCTAGCATTTCTTTTTAATTCTTTATTAGAATTCCCATATGCATCTGTTCTTGCATGTTGTCTACTTTTTCCATTAGAGCCCTTAGCAAATTTGTAGTTTAAATTGTTTTAAATTTATGGTGTGATAAATCCAACATATCTGAGTCTGATCCTGATGCTCTGTCTCTTCAACTGTGTATTTTGTGTTTTAGTATGCCTTGTAATTTTTTTGTTGAAAAGAAGGGATATGATGTATTATGTAAAGGGAACTCTAGTAAATAGGCCTTTAGTAAGGTGTGGCGGGTAGGGAAATGTTCTAAAGTCTGATGATGAGGTCTGATTATGAGGGAGCCTGTGCCCCTGGGCTGTGAACTTGACAAAAGATCTTTAGTAGTTTCCCCCTCTTGAGTGGGACAGGATGTTAGAGGAGGGTAGTTTTGGGTAGTTACCTTCTCCCACATGGAAGACTAGTATAGGCTGGCGGGTATTTCTTTAATGTACTTTTTTTAACAAATAAAAAGCAAGACTTTTCAGCAGATTTCTTAGAAAATAATACGTCATCTGTTACTTCTTTATCCTCATTTTATTTGACTTTAGCATGTCATATAGCTGTTCATGTCTTTATATACTTTTAAACAATTGTGTATTTTGGAATTTTTTCTACCTCACTGACAGACTTTTTAAGCTCTTTTTAGGGCTCTTCCTCTTTTGTAACTCATCCTCTTTTGCTCAAATGAATCTGAGTTAACGCAAGAGCTTAATCCTGGGCTCTTTTCTCTTTGCTGATATTCTCTCCCTAGATAGATTGCTCTAGTCCCTTGGTTTTAAATACTATTTATATGCCATTGACTCCCTAAAATAATATCTCTTAACTATGACTTCTTGCCCGAACTCTATACTTGCTTATCCAACTGCTTCTTCTTGGCTGGTTGATAAGGCATTTCAAAGTAACATATCCCAAACAGAACTTCTCATTTTTCTTCTTCACCTTCTGTCTCCATAAGTCTGCCCATTTCAGAATATAGCACCACTGGCCACCCAGTTGCTGAAGCCAAAACCTGAGTTGTATTTGATTCCTTGCTTTCCCTTAATCCTGACAAAATCTTAGCTGTCAAAAGTGTTGTTAACTCCACCTTGAAACATATCCTAGACTTATCCATTTTCATTTCTACTACTATTTTTCTAGCTAAACCAGCAGTACCATCTCTCCTTTAGATTACTTCAGTATCTTCCTAACTGGTCTCCTTTTTTCCATTCTTGGAAGGTTTCTATTCTTCCTGCAAACAAATCTTTTATCTACGGAACATCCAGAATAATTTTTTTTAATAAAAATGTAAATCAGGTCATGTTACTCTCTATTCAGATATCTTTAGTGGCTTTCCTTTCATTTACATAAAATGTCCATGGTTTGGATTCTGTCTCTATGATCTTATTTTCTATTATTTTTTTCTCTCTCTGGCTCATTATGTTCTAGACATATCTGCCCTTTGTTCCACAAACACACCAAGTTTATTCCTGCCTGAAAGCTTTCTATTTTTATCTTGGAAGGCTGTTACCCCAGGTTTTGGTTAACTTGTTATTGTCATTTCAGGTCTCAGGGCAGATGTTACTGATGGAGGCCTTCCTCCATCTACACATGTAAATTCCTACCCAACTGTAGTCATGTTCTATCACCCTGCTTTGTTTAATTTTCATAAAGCTATTATGGAACTCTTATTTGATGTTTTCTTATTTGTATATTTATTCTATACCTACCTAGATTGTAAGCACTGTGAGAATAGAAACCTTATTTTTTATGTTCATTCTCATCTTTCTTGTTACCTAAGATAGTGTTTGTTACATGTTACTCAATAAATTTGTGTTAACTGGATTATCAAAATTTAAGTTTTAGATTGACTGTGAAATGGAGGTCTAGCTTCTACCAAAAATAGACAAAACTATTTATGACACAGTGTTGGCCAGTTCTTCATTTCCTGTTCTAAAAAGTCAACTTTTGGAAATTATTATTTTGTTTTATTTTTAAAAAATGAAATAAGTTTTCAGCTGCCATTCACAAGCACTTTTCTATAAATAACATGTTATGGTATGGATAGTCTTTATACGCAAATGAAACCAAATGGCTTTACTTTACAAATACTCTCACTGTCCCGTTTTTTAAATTGGCTTCTGAAATACCGGAGACACCTTTAAGAGCTATAAAATAATTGTGATCATGTGGAATATAGTTTATAGAACTAATAGAGATTATCTTGATATGAATTTGCAGAATTATTATTTTATTTTTATGCTCTCAAATTAGTATTCCTTATGTACTTTGCCTCTAACCACTTGTCCATTGTGCATAATGAAATAATACACAATTGAAAATAATTACAATTTTAAACTTATAATGGTTGAAACCATTATTCATAGTTAACCTTAATGGTAAACTCATTGACTTCCGGGAGTTTGCACATCTGATTTCCACTAACTCCTGAACATAAATCTTCTGCATATATATACCAAGGGCTCTCAATTATTATGTTACAATTATTTTAAAATAATTTTTTAAATGTTTATTTTACTTATATTTTAGTATTGTGGAAGTCCAATTTATCAGTTTTTTCTTTTATGAATAATGTTTTTGATGTCATATCTAAAAAAATCTTTGCCTAACCCAGTATCACAAAGGATTTCTCCTATGTTTTTTTCTAGAAGTTCTCTTATAATTTTTACATGTAGGTCTGTGATCATTTTGGTAGATGTAACCATTTTTATATAAGGTATGAGGTATGGGTTTAAGGCTCAGTTTATTCGCATTTGCGTGTCCTGTTGTTCTAGAACTACTTGTTTAAAAAACTAGTCTTTGTGCATTGAATCACCATTACATCTTTGTCAAAAGTCAATTGACCAAATGTGTGAGTCTATTTTGGAGCTCTCTATTCTTCCCATTGATCTATGGTGTTCATTTTTTTGCCAGTGCCACACTGGCAAAAAAGTAGATACGTAATGTTAAGTCCTTTAACTTTGTTCTTTTCCTTGTTTTGGTTATTCTAGTTCTTTTCCCTTTCCATATATATTTTTATTTAGCTCTTTGATAGCAGCAAAAAATCCTGTCAAGATTTTGACTGGGATTGCGTTGAATCTATAGATCAGTTTAAGAAAAATAAATATAATAATGATATTGAATAATATAACCCTTGAACACAGTATGTCACTCTTTTTAATTAGGTAATCCTTGATTTTTTTTTTTTCAGTATATAGATCTTGCACATATTTTGTTAGATTTATATCAAGGTGTTTCATGGTTTTTATTTCCAGTTTTTCATTTATAGTATATAGAAACAAATTTTTGTATCTTGACCTTATATCTCTTTCTTAGTAAACTCATTAGATTTAGGATATTTTTTGTAGATTCATTAGGATTTTCTACATAGAAAATTATGTCATCTGTGCATAGACACAGTTTTACTTTTTACTTTCCATTCTATATGCCTTTTATTTCTTTTTTCTTCTATTCTTCTGGACCTCCAGTATGATGAGGAATAGGAGTGGTGAGAATAGGCACCTTGCCTCATTCCCAATCTTAGAGCGAAAGCATTCATTCAGCCTTTCATCATTAATTATGAAGTGTAGATACTCTTTGTCAAGTTATGCAATTTCTTTAGTGTAGATACTCTTTGCCAAGTTATGCAGTTTCTCTCCTTTTCCTAATTTGCTGAGTTCTTCATCTATAATTTTCTTTAGTTTTTTGATATGATAAATTTTAGCGTTGAACTAGTCTTGCATTATAGAATAAGCTACATTTGGTTGTAACATATTATTCTTTTTATATGTTGCTGTGTTTTTAACATTTATTTTAAAAATAATAATTGAAATACATGTTACTACTTATTTCTAAATCCTAGAATGCTTTTAAAAATCATGAGTTGGTAGTTTATTCTGTTAACAAATATCTGACAATTATTGCATATCAGGTATTGTTTTACATTCTGGGGATGAGAATATTGGACAGAAAGAGGTGTACCCTTAAACTATATTTCTCCCTAAAATGTAATGAAACGTTAAATACTGATGAGTGCTTTGAGGCACAGTAAAGTGGTATAAGAGAATGGAGAAGCATGAGAAGAGGTCCTAATGCTATTTAAAAATATTAGTCAAGGCAAGACTCTACTGAGGTGACTGTGTCGAGCAGAAACATGAATGAAGTGAGGGAGACCGTCATCTAATTTTTGGAAATTGTTTCAGATTGTGAGAATGGTAAACACAAAGTACCTGAAGCAGGGACTTGCTTGGTGTGTCTCAAGAGTAAAACAAAGGCCATTGTTTCTGAGTGTAGTAATCCATGGAGAGAGTTGTATAGGGCAAAATAGTCAGAAATCTAATAGTATAGAATTTTGTAGGCTGTGGTAATGATGACTTTGGATTTTATTCACTAAATATTTATTGAGCCATCTGCTAGATGTCAGATACTTTTTTATGTTGGCGATATAGTGATTAACAAAATAGTCAAAACTCCAAGCCTTTTTAGATCTTGGAAGTCTTAATGATAAGTATAGTTGTTTATGTAATATGGAGATAGAAGGAAGTGGTAGAATTTATAATAATCAGGATATATTGTTATACACAATGGTTATATATTTAAATAATTTAAATGATTTTATGTTTTATGATAACGTAATGTAACCTTTTTATTTAAAAGAGATATATCTATTTTAATGAGTTTCTTTTGGCTTCAGAGTAGAGAGACTTACAGGCTAGAATTTTTTACAAAGATACACTCAGAATAGACTACAGAGGAACTTCATATAAATCCTAGAATGAAAATTGTGATGTAGCTCGGCCTTCCAGAGACTAGAACCAAAAAGTCTTCATACCTAAGAATATTAGTTATCTATTGCTATGTAACAAATTACCCCCACATTTAACGGCTTAAAGCAGCAGTCCCCCAACCTCTTTGGCACAAGAGAGTGGTGCTCCTATGAGAGTCTAATGTCTGATGGTCTAAGGTGAAGCCAAGGTGGTGATGTTAGTGCCAGGGAGTGGCTGCAAATATAGATGAAGCTTTGTTTGCTAGCCCACCACTCACCTCCTGCTGTTAGCCAAGTTACTAACAGATTGCAGACAAGTACTGGTTCACAGCCTGGGAGTTGGGCACCCTGGCTTAAAGCATTTATTTTTCAGTTTCCCTGGGTCAGAAATTCAGGCATGGCTTGGCTGGGTATCTCTGGCTCAAAGTTTCTTAGCAAGGCTGCAATCAAGGTGTTGTCTCAGGCTTTAGTCATCTGAAGGTTTGATTGGGGAAGGATCTGCTTCTCAGTTCACTCCAGGTCTTTTGGCATGGCCTTCGGTCATTGCTATCTGTTGGGTGGAGACATTAGTTTTTCGCTTTGTGGGTCTTCAGCTCACAACATGACAGCTGATATCGCTGAAGAAGAGTAAGTGACAAAATGGAAGCCATGGTTACTTTGTCACCTAATTTTGTAAGTGACATCCTATCACCTCTGCTGCATTCTTTTTGCTAAAACAAATCACTAAATCCAGTCCACATTCAAGAGGAGAGGATTACACAAGGGCATGAAATACCAGGAGATGGGGATTACTAAAATCATTTTAGAAGCTGCCTATCATACCAAGTAAGCCCTGGATATCTCACCAGTTTTTGTGTGTGTGTTTTAGTCTTGTTCTCTACCATAAGTAGAGAACAATTATACATTCAATATACATTTTCTCCCTTTTTGTTACCAACTCTAGTTCTTAATTAACCTGTGTATATTTCCTCTACCTCTTATTTTTAGGTTTTCCTTATCCTTAATTTTTCCAGGGCCTGAGATGAACTATACTGCCTCATGGTATTTCATCTCTGCCTCTACTGCTAGTCACTTTGAGCATATCCTTAGCACTCTCTTCAAACTTTTGAGTGTGAGTAGATGGGTAGGGAGTGGATGGGACATAGTATCTTTTGAATATGACTACCTCATTAGCATGATTAATGCACTTTCTCTTAGCAATGTAGTTATCTAAATACTGTCATAGATATTTATAGATTAGAAGACATAGGTCATTGAGTTGATCAAATAACATAGTGAATTCTTAAAAATAATTTTCTGGTATTAGTAACTTTTTTTAGAATTATTTTTCTATTTCTCATAAAAGTAGAGTATAAAATATCCACTAAAACCCCAATAATCTGTTCATTTTTGTTTTCCTCATTTTGGGGGGATTTAGGGTAAATGAGAATCTATTACATGTAAGATTTATTATTTTTGAGATATATAAAAGTATATAAATTTTGAGACATACAGAACTTGGAGAGAGGTTTACACAGACATACCTACATTTTTTGAAACACCGTAAAGTATAAAAAAGGCAAACCTATTTTTTGTCACAGAATTAACAGCCATTAACATTGGTTTATTTTATATTTAGTGTTTTTCCTCCAAGTAATAAAATTTTGTAGTTAAAAATTTCTTTAACTACTCTTACTTCTGTTTCATGGAACTTTCTAGTTGCAACTATGGTTACAAGTTTAGTGGATATTTTTCTGGTTTGTTTTTCAGTCTTGTAAACAGTCAAACAAATAGACACATATATATGTACATATATATGGTAGGTATGGTTTTGTGTTTGTATTTTATTTACATGGTACTGTTCTACATGTATTCTGCACTGTTCTTTTTTTTAACTACATACTGTTTTTGAGGTTTGTCCATATTATACATATAAATCTAAGTCATTCTTTTTAACTGCTATATAATAATACATCATGTTTTATTATCCATTCTCTTATCATTAGGCATTTAGGTCACTTTGAAAGGATGTTTTGCTATTACAAACACTGCTCTCCAGTGCACCTGTGAGAAACACATTTTCTACATTGTTATCAAACTACTGAGTCAATTTATAGTCCAAACAGATGTGAGCAATCCTGTTTACTCACATTCCCATAAGTGATATTTTCAAACTTAAAATCTTATTTTCACTTTGGTGGTTGGAAAACTGGTCTCTTTATTAATCTACATTTCTTTCATTACTGGTGAGACAGTATATATTTATTGACCATTTGGATGTCATCATCTGTGAAATGCTTGACTACTTTAACCTTTGCCCATTTGTAGGAGTTCTTTATATATTCTGGATACTATTTCTTTGTCTATTATGTGTTACAGATATCTTCTAGTCTATCCCTTGCTTTTAACTCTGTATATATATATTTTAATAGCATAGAAATTTTTGTGCCTTTTGAACATTCTTGCTAATCTTTGCAAAGAATTAGCTTTTTGGTTTTATATTTTTAAACAGGAATTAAGGTACAGTTACAGCTAGCACATTGAATGGGGACATAAAATATGAGAGTTTGGCTATTTAAATGACTACTGTCATGTGTTGGAACAAAAGTTATGAAATAATTCCTAATTGTTTTCAAAAACTTATAATTGTTATTGGTATAAAATTTTTTCACTAACTATTCAGTCTTTATAATTTTTAATGGCTACTGAATTTTTCTGTTTCAGAATATATAGTTTTGCATTTTTTCTTTTCATAAAATACATTGAAATTTGTTAATATGCAGTTAATCCTTAGTAGTCATCTGTAACAGTTCTCACTGTTTTCCAGGCAGGAGTAATAGCCTCTATTATGATAACTGACAACTATTTGTTTATGAAAAAAGAAAAAAATTATTGCTGATGCTTTTTCAGGATAAAATTTTTTGCACATTTCAGTTAGGTGAGTTTTCAGTGTCACATTATTTTTAACAGCTATGAAATTAACATACTTTTTTATTTGTAGGTGAATTCACTTATATCTTACATTTTTAGTATATTTTAGTTTTTATTAATACCATTTCGATCATGAAGTTTAAATTGAGAAATGGAGGTTTTGAGCAATTTGTTATATTTTTTAAAGATAAATAATTCTTATTTTGAGCTGAAAGACTGGGATCGAATCACATTTCCAATATGATTCCCAGATTTCAAGTTGGGATCTTTTTCTTTTTACTCCATCTAGACATTATTTTAAAGTAGCATCTTGAGATGTATAGTTGAGCCTTGAACAACAAGGATTTGAACTGCATGGGTCCACTTATACATAGATTTTGTTCAGTTGATACTATAAATACTGTTATTTTCTTCTGCTTTTCTAAATAACATGTTTTTCTCTAGTTTACTTTAGTGTAAGAATACATATGATATACAAACTATGTGTGAATCAACTTTGGGAGAATCAAAAGTTGTATGAGGATTTTTGACTGTGACAGGTTGGTTCCCCTAACCCCTGCGTTGTGCAAGGGTCAGCTGTATTTACATCCACAAGTATTTGTCTAACACTTATTGTGCTAGATAGTATGAAACTTTAATTGGAGGTTTGAGTATTAGGCCTACAGTTAGAATGAAGAACAGTGTAGTCCTAATGAGCTAGGAAAGAGCAGAGATAGTGTTAGGAGTTGGGAAATAAAGGAGTTTGGTTTTGTTCACATTTTAATCAAACATTAAACATGTTGCCCTTGGAAAACGTATAAGCATAAACCATTTTTTCTAGATATTTGATTATTTATTTTTACATTATTTTAGGTTTCCAGTAATTATCTGGTGGATTCGCCATGACCCCAGCTCTGAGGGAGGCAGCAACAAAGGGTATCTGCTTTTCATCTTTACCAAGTACCATGGAGTCTGACAAGATGCTATGCATGGAGAGTCCAAGAACTGTAGATGAAAAGCTAAAGGGAGATACTTTCTCTCAGATGCTGGGATTTCCAACTTGCGAACCTACTCTTAACACTAATTTTGTGAATTTAAAACATTTTGGATCCCCTCAGTCTTCAAAACATTATCAGACAGTTCTTTTAATGACTTCTAATTCTACATTAAATAAATACAATGAGAATTATAAACAAAAGAAATTAGGGGAGCCCAATTGCAATAAGCTGAAAAACATACTGTGTAATGGCAGCAACATTCAGCTCACTAAAATCTGTCATTCTCATTCTGAAGAGTTCATGAAAAAGGAATCTCTGTCAGATACCACAAGCCAGTGCATGACAGATGTAAAAATTATTTTGGATTCAAATATAACCAAAGACATTAATGTAGATAAAGTACAATTACAAAATTGTAAATGGTACCAAAAGAATGCACTTTTGGATAAAGTTACTGATGCTGCAAGTAAAAAGGGTTTGTTGCACTGTGCTCAAAAGAAAATGGGGCCTGGCCATTCAGATGCGCTTATTAGTTCTTCAGCTGCTGTAAAAGAGGAGGAAGTGAATGCTCGTTTACTTCATTGTATAAGCAAACAGAAAATTTTACTTCGCCAGGCTAGAAGAACTCAGAAACATTTGCAAATGTGCCTGGCAAAGCATGTTGTTAAACACTATGATCAGCAAATGAAATTTTCTATGAAACATCAACTTCCTAAAATGAAGATCTTTCATGAACCTACCACAGTTTTGGATAACAGTTTACCTAAATGCACTGAAATTAAGCCAGACATCAACTTATTGACTGCAGAGAAATTGTGGAATGATGCAAAAAATGGCTTTGCACGGTATACAGCTGCAGAAATACAAACATTTGCACTGTCTGCGACAGGGCTTTTGTCTCATGTTGAAGAGGGTCTGGATTCTGATGCAACTGATAGCAGCTCTGATGATGATTTGGATGAATATACCATTAGAAAAAATGTGGCAGTGTAAGTGCAAAATTATTATTAGACCTTTTACTGTTCTGTATATAGCAGCAATTTTGTCTTGATTTTAAGATATATTAGAAGGAAATAGATTTTCTAAAATTTTAATGCCATAATTTAAGTTACAGAACTAGTAAATTTTTAAAATGTTTCATTTGTTAATCTACCATGTGTGAATATATATATATACTATTTAAAAATAAGTTACCCAACTGCAATACAAGTTTAATAAAAGCTAATTAGCTGTAAGTAAGCATTTTTCCTATTCTTGAATATAATAGGTTATGACAAGGCCTAAATTTTTGCCTAAATAATCTAGCCAATATGTGTAGCTAAATCTCAAAAAATATAGTCTCACATAGGGAGCCCTCATTGACTTCAGGAGTTTATCAGTTAAGAGTACATATAAGTTGACCTGCTACTTTGTATTTTTATTTTTAACTATTTATATCTTCATAGTCATAGCTTTCAGCTCTGGTCTTCACTAAGTCAATTTTTGCTAGATTAATGTAACCAAAACAAAACCATAATGTCAGCTATTAGGTACATGTTGAATACTTATTATGTGCTGGACCCTAGAGATTCTGTTGTGGGCTAAATATTCACAGCCTCTACTCATTTCTTTCTAGTTCTGAATAACATTCTAGTTCTAAATAATAATGTAGATTTAACATATTTTATTCATTTACCTGTTGAAAGACGTCTTGGTTCTTTTATGTTTTGGAAATTATGAATAAAGCTGCTATAAACATCCACATGCTTTTTGTATGGACATAAATTTTCAGTTCATTTGCTGAAATACTGTTAGTTTGTATGGTTTTGTAAGAAACTGCCAAACTCTCCTTTAAAATGGCTCTATAACTAATAGTGGGTGAGAATTCCTATTGCTCAACATCCTTGCCAGTTTTTGATGTCAGTTTTTGGATTTTGGCTGTTCCAATAGGTGTGTATCTTATTGTTTTAATTTGCAATTCCATAATGTCATATGATGCGGTGTTTGTTCCTCAAAGTCTTTTGCCAATTTTTTAATTGGGTTCTTTTTTAATTGTTGAGTTTTAAGAACTCTTTGTATATTTTAAATAACAGTTCTTTATCAGATATGTCTTTGCAAATATTTTCTCCAAGCCTGTGGCTTGTCTTCTCATTCTCTTGTCGTCTTGCAGAGCAAATGTTCTTAACTTTAATGAAGTCCAGCTTACCACTTATTTATTTCGTGAATCATGCCTTTGGTGTTTCTATCTAAAGTATTATCACTATATGCAAGGTTACCTAGATTTTCTCCTATGTCATCATCTAGGAGTCTTATAATTTTGTGTTTTATGTTTAGGTTTATGATCCATTTTGAGTTAATTCTTGGTATCAGGGTAAGATTTATGTCTAGATTCATCTTTTTTGCATGTGGATGTCCAGTTTTTCCAACGTCATTTATTGAAAAGACCGTTCTTTCTCCATTTTATTGCCATTGTTCCTTTCATCAAAAATCTCTTGACCATGTTTATGTGGGTTTATTTCTGGGGTCTCCTTTTCTATTGATCTGTTTGCCTTGATTACTGTAGCTTTATACTAAGTCTTAAATATGGATAGCATCAGTCCTCTGACTTTGTCATTTTCCTTCAATATTCAGTTGGCTGTACTGGCTCTTTTTTCTATATAAGCTTTAGAGTCACTTTTTCAGTATCTACAAAATAACTTGTAGGGATTTTGATTGGGATTATGTTGAATCTGTAGATCAAATTGGGGGAAACTAATACATTGACAATATTGAGTTTTTCTGTCCATGAAATGGAATATCTATTTACTTAGTTCTTTGATATATTTCATCATAATTTTATAGATTTTGTATCAGTTTTATAAGATTTATACCTACGTATTTTATTTTGGGGGGCGCTAATGTAAATAATAATGTTTTTAATTTACATTCTACTTGTTTATTGCTAGTATATAGGAAAGCAGTTGACTTCTGTACATTAACCTTGTGTCCTGCAACCTTGCTATTATCACTTAGTTGCAGTTTAGTGTGTGTGTGTGTGTGTGTGAGTGTGATTCTTTTGGATTTTTCCAATAGAACAAAGAGTATTCTGCCTTACAAACCTATATATTTTTTATTTCCTCTTCTTTTTTGCATTAACTAGGATCTTCAGTATCATGTTGAAAAGAACTGGTGAGAGAGTATCTTGCCTTGTTTCTGATCTTAGTAAGAGATTTTGTAGTTTCTCAGCATTAAGTATGATGTAGCTATAGGTTTTGATAGATAACTTGAGGAAATTCTCTCTTTTCCCAGTTTACCTAGAGTTTTATCATGAATGGGTATTGAATTTTATAAAATGCTTTTTGTGTATCTAATAATGATCTTGTGATTTTTCTTTTTGAAGCAAAGTGATGTGATGATGATGTGATGCCTGTTAATAGATTACATAATTGATTTTTGACTGTCAAACCATTCTTACATACCTGGCATAAGTCCCATTTGGTCATAGCATATGTCTTTTTATATATTGTTGAATTCTATTTGGTAATACTTTTTTAGAGAATTTTTATTTGCCTTTATGAGAGAGATCGATCTGTAATTTTCTTATAATGCCTTTGGTTTTAATATGAGGGCAGTGTTGGCCTCATAGAATGAGTTAGGAAGTAGTCCCTCTATTTCTATCTTCCAAACGAGATTGTAGAGAATTGGTCAAATGTCTTTAAGTTTGCGGTAGAATTTACCAGTGAATTCATTTGGGCCTGGTACTTTCTGTTTTGGAAGGTTATTATTGATTAAATTTCTTCAATAGCTTTAGACCTATTCAGATTGTCTATTTCTTCTTATGTGAATTTTGACAAAGTGGCCCATTTATCTAGGTTATCAAATTTGTGGACTTACAGTTTATAATATTTCTTTATTGTCCTTTTAATGTCCATAGGATATGTGGGAGTTTCTTTTTTTTTTAATTTTTGATATTATTTGTGTCATCTCTCTTTTTTTCTACTTAGCCTGCCTAGACGCTTGTTGATTTTATTGATCTTTTCAAAGAACCACTTTTTGGTTTTGTAGTTGTATTCATGGTTTAGTTTCATTGACTTCTGCTCTAATTTTTTTTATTTCTTCTGCTCGCTTTGTATTTATTTATTTATTTATTTATTTATTTATTTATTTGTATGAGGTTTTTTTCCCCCTTTTTATTTTTTATTTTTTTTATTTTAAGTTTATTGGGTAACATTGGTTAATATGATTAAATAATTTTCCGGTGTACATTATAATTTGACATCTATATATTCTGTTGTGTGATTACCAACCAGAGTCCAGTTTCCTTCAGCTACCATATATTTGACCCCCTTTACCTTGTCTACCTCTTCCCTCCTCCCCCACCCCCTACCCTCTGGTAACCATTAGTCCATTGTCTATGTCCCTGAGTCTCTGTCCTGTTCATTTGTTGCTTTTAGGTTTATATCCCACATGTAAGTGATATCCATCGCTTCCTTGTTCTTCTGTGTCTGTTTTCTTTATTTTGGTTGGCTTTTGTGAGTTTTGCCTCTAGTTCTTATTTTATGTTATATACTTCAATTCTGAATCTTTGGTGTGTGGTTACCATTATGAACATGAAAAGGATAGTTATAAATATACAGTCGTCCATTTTCTTCTGCGTGTACCTTATCTCCTTTCTCCTTATGCTTGCTTTGAATTTAATTTGCTCTTTTTCTAGTTTCCTAAGGTAGAAGCTTAGATGATTAATTTCTAGATCTTATTTCTAAGATACGCATTTAATGCTATAAACTCTGTGCTTTTCTTTCATGCTTTTTCCCATAAACAGTGATTTTACTGTATCCCACACATTTTGATGACTTGTATTTGCATTTCCATTTAAGTTCATAATATTTAAAAAAATTTTTTGAGATTTTTTTTATTGTCCCATGTATTACTTAGAAGTATGTTGCTTAATCTCCAAGTATTTGGGGATTTTTCCAGTTAATCTTTCCATTATTGATTTCTAATTTAATTCCATTGTAGTCTGAGAGCAAACATTATATGATTTCTTTTTTAAAAAAAACATAATCGTTAAAGTATGTTTTATGACCTAAAACGAGGTCTCTTTTCGTGATTGTTTCATGTTAGCTTAAGAAGAATGTGTAATCTGTTGTTGAGTAAAGTAGGCCAGAGATGTCAGGTATTTCCAGTTAATTAATGGTATTGTTGAATTCTGCCTGCTGGATTTGTGCATTTCTGAAAGAGGGAGTGTTAGAGTCTGTAACTATAATAGTGGATTAATTGATTTGTCCTTGCAGTTTTGTCAGGTTTTGCCTTATGTAGTTTGATGGTCTTTTATTAGGCTCATACATATTAAGGACTGTTATCTTCTTAGACTGTTGACCCTTTAATTTTATGTAATATTTCTCAATTTATCTGTTATAGCCTTCCTTGCCCTGAAGTCTGCGATTAGCATTAGCTTGGCATAATTTTCTTTATTCCTTTATTTTTAATCAGCATATATCTTTATATTTAAAGTGAGTTTCTTGTGGACAGTGGACAGTTGGGTCTTGTTTTTGGTCCACTCTGACAATCTCTGTGTTTTAGTTAGTGTATTTAGACCATTTAGACGATTAATATTTAAAGTGATTAATGATATAGTTGATTAACATCTACCATATTTGTCACTGTTTCTTATTTGTTGCCTTCATTTTATTTTGCTTTTATTGTTGTCTTCCATGCTTTTTCTGCCTTTGTAATTGTAATTGAACATTTTATATGATTTACTTTCCTTTTTTAGCATAACAGTAATACTTTTTAAAACTTTTTTTAGTGGTTACCTTAGAATTTGCAATATACATATATGGCTTATCTAAATTATTTTTCAAACAACATTAATACCTCTTCTTGAGTAGTTCAGGTACCTTAGAATAACAAAATAATCCTAATTCTTCTTTCTTCTCCCTTGTATCATTTTCACTTATACATAAACATATAAATATTCACACATAATCACACACAGGCATACATAATTGATTACACTGTTGCTATTATTATTTTGAACAAATCATTAGATCCATTATCAGTTAGATCCATTTAAGATAAGAAAAAAGTTATTTTACTTTCACTTGTTCTATAGTATTCTTCTTCTCTAACCTATACAATTTTCCTTCTCTCTAAAAGAAAAACTTTTAACATTTGGCATAGGGGGGAATAATGTCAATATAGTGTGGAATTTGGCTTGGATTTTTCCCCAAACTATTTTAAATGTAAATGTTTTGGAATGATAAAGGGGCAAGGTTTTTTACAACTAAAGAGTAAGCCTTAGTTGTATAAGAAAAATCTTGAAAATTCTGTGTAGGTACCCTCTGTATTATAATAAAGTGATGGTTTATTTGCTTTAAAAAATGCTATCTGTTCCCCTATCTTAAAGGTCTGAAGAAGTCATAAGTTCAGTTGAAGAAGCTGTGAGGATAGTTCCTTGCATTAAATGAAAAATTTCAGGCTATCTAGATGATATTTTTAATTTTTATTAAACTGGTCTCTATTAGAGTGACTATCTTTAAGGACCCACTTTAAAGGAAGAAACGTGAGTCCAGAATATAAATGAAGTTTAAAGGCTGGCTTATTGATGCAAATGCCAGTGGAAACTTAAATTGTACTAATATCTTTATAAGGATTGTTATTTTATTAGCACTCAGATTTTAAAATGCCATAGGTTTTCAGTGGTCTGGTTCTAATTCTGTTTTCTTCCTAAATTCAGCTGTTTTTATTTTATAGAACAAGGTTATCAGAAATGTTATAGCAGCAATGTCTGTACTCAATTCTGGGTTAGTGACAGTCACCTTTGTGAGTAACAAGAATAGTCTAGTCAACTTTTACATCATACATTTCATTGCCCATCATGGCCAGCAGGACCATCACAAGCCCATTTGTGTGCTGTAGAAGAAGGTGCTCCTTTCACTGAGCAGATTCAGAATTGTAATTTTAGGGCTCAGAGTGCAGAACTCTTACTGGAGTTTAGTTCTGTTTGCCCATTCAGGCAGGCTCTGCAGTGTATAACAGTAGTACCCACATATCTGTGATTTTACTTTCATTCTGAAAATATTAAATGGAAAAATTACAGAAATAAACAATTTATAAGTTTTAAATTACACACCATTCTCAGTAGCATAATGACGTATCATGCTGCTCACTCCATCCTGCCCGGACGTGAATCATCCCTTCGTCCAACATATCCACACCATAATATGGTACCAGCCTGTTGGTGGCTTAGCCCTCTTGGTTATTAGGTTGACTGTCTCAATATCTCAGTGTTTGTATTCAAGTAACTCTTTTCCTAATGCCCCAAAGTGCAGGAGTAATGATACTGGCAATTTGGATATGCCAAAGAGAAGTCGAAAGTGCTTCCTGTGAGTGAAAAGGTGAAAATTCTAAGGAAAGAAAAAGGTTATATGCTGAGGTTCCTAAGATGCATGGTAAGAACAAATCTGTGAAATTTAAGGAAGAAAAAATAAATTCATGATAGTTTCGCTGTCACACATTATGGCCACAGTGCATGACAAGTACTTAGTTAAAATGGAAAAGGCATTAAATTTATGGGTAGAAGACATGAACAGAGACAGATCACACTCACCTAACTTTTATTACAGTATATTGTTATAATTGTTTTATTATTAGTTATTGTTAATCTCTTACTGTTCCTAATTAATAAACTTTATCATACATAGGCATGTATGTATAGCAAAAAAATAGTGTGTGTGTATATATAGTACTAACCATGGTTTCAAGCATCTGCTGGAGGTCTTAGAATGTGTCCCCCGTGGATAAGGAGTGACCACCATGGTTTGGTTTGGCTTCCTGAACAAAAGAAACATGCACATGTGCAAACCCACACACAGTGCTTTTTGAACTTGCTAAAGTACATGACTTCAGACTGTTCTTTTAGCAAATATGTTTTGATCAGCTTAAAAATTCATTTATTTCCTTTATTTATATGTCCCTAGTTGTCAATGTTTGATATTATGCAAGGATTTTAAAAACATAGTTAAGACTGTTTAACAGACCATTAACTGAAAATTTTTTCTATGCAATGGAAAGGGGGTAGTATTGACAGACTGCGTGAGTATTCCCTAACCTCCCTTTTTTCTTTCTCTTATCTTTTCTTTAGCTGTGGGGAGGGGGCATATAGATGGTAGGAGGAAGACAAAACTAAGTTTGCCAGTATGATATGGGAATCTTTTTAAACTTAATACTGAAAATTTTAGGCAGTTGACATACTGGGTTCTGCCAGAGTTTCAGGCAGAATTACACAATATATTAAGATTGTTTTTGTTCCCTTTTATCTCTACTTTCTTTTGGAGAACTCTTTTTAAGTTCCAGTCTCATTATCCTTGGAAATCCTAAATCCCATTCCTTAACTTGGTTTATCTCCATGCCAAAATTTTCTAACATTCACAACTGTTTTGTTTTATGCTTATTTGTTTTTTCTGTGCATGTATACAACTACATGGTAGAATGTTATTTTTAACTTTTATGTCAGTGTGGCTTAATTTTCTTAAAGACAATGAACATTTTAATGAGAACTTGTTAACCTAAATCATCCTAATGGCATAAAATTTTTTGAGGGAGGGGTGTATTAATGGATATGCTAAGCTGACTTAACAAGAAGACCTCAACATGATATATAGAATTTCTTCTATTTAAGTCAAAATTGGGTATGCTTCACAGGGTTTGCAGGGACCTGTTGGTTTTGCTCTCCTTTAGGATGCTGCCCTTGCCTGCATTGTTGAAACTAATTCATCTTCATCTGATTTCCACACCCAATCTTTTTAATGACAGAGGTTATACATTATTTTGGCTCATATCTGATTGTCAACTTAGTCACATACACTAACTGCAAATAAGGCTAGAAAATGTAGTATTTAGTTGAGTTGCCATGGGCTCAGCTAAAACTCGGAGGTTTATTATAAAAAAAAAAGAGAGAGAATGTATATTGAGGGAAAATAAGCAATCTGTTTAGTTTGCCCCTTTGACTGCTCAAATACACATATACCTCCTTCTCATAGAGAAAAACATCACCTCCTGATGGATGTCAAAGTCACACTCAGTGGGTGGAATAAATTCCTCTTTGTCAGATTCAGATGTGGTTCCTATGATGTGGTGACCTGTAAACTAATAGACAGTTTTTCTAACCATCTTGCCTTCTTGTTTTCTGTATGTATGTTGGAGTGGGAACAGGAACGCTACTGTGAAGCTGCCACTGGGATACACATGATAGATCATTCCTGGTCCTTACAGTAATAAGACTTCTGTGGAACTGGATTAAGGTCTTGGTAGGATTCTAATTCTGCTTTCTTAAGAGAAATTTCTTTGTTTTCCATGGTCCCCAACTTTGCTCTTTGAGAATTGTTCCTTATCCATTATTTTTTGTGTCTGTATCTGAAGTGGGTACTGGAGAGTATACCCTTATTGAAGGCTGCACTGCATTCTCTGTGTGCTTCGTTTTGGTGCAGATTTGGATGCTCTGGGTGTAGAGCATGTTTCACATATGTTTTTATGCTAATAGAGTTAACTCACAAATGTAGGTTTACATTCTGGTTGCCTCCAGTCAGTTATATGTGTGAAAATAACACAGCCAAAGATCTTATTTGGTCATTGTTGTTAATCATAAAGACAAGTTAGTTTACTAGTTATTTTTCTCTCTCCCTCAGTTTAATGACTGCTACCTCAAGGCCATCAAAACAGTACATTTGAGTAGAAATTCATCTGATTTTTGCTCGTAATCCAACTTTCACTCTGTGATTTAGAACTCTTTAAGAGAGATTCTTGGAATATATATATTTTTTGTCATCTGTAGAGAAGCAGTGGCTGTCCTATTTCTTCAAGTCCTTATATTACGGGATTATCCTTTAAGTTAGAAATAGGTTGCAGAGAGAGCCTTCCTAAACTAAGTTGTACTCCCTTTTTTCTCTGCTTGTAAACTAATTCTTGCCTAAATTCATTTATATTAGGCTTAAACAACAAGCAAAAGCCAATAGATTATACAGTTTTCTAACTGCTTCTGCTAGAGCTATAATCTTGTAGGATACTTGTTCTCTCTTTGAAATCATCATTTTTTGCTAGTATAGTATAGTGTATAGAAAGGATAACCTATAACATTTCTTTTCTACCTGCTAACTATATCCTGCCTCTAAGTTACTACCACATGCGGTGGGTTTTTCTTGTGGCATACACTATTGGTCATAACAATTTCTGTCACATTTAGCATAAAGGCTAAGTTGTAGTAAGAAAAAGATTTAAAGCAGTAGTGGCTCAAGCATGATGTAACTTTTTCTCACAGAACAGTTAAGAGATAAATGGGTGATCATATAGGCTAAGTAAAAAAGCTCTCCTTCCATGAAATTGTCCAGAAACACCCAAAAAAGGAATCTTTGAGCTACTTTTAATCTTTTTTTTTTTTTTTAAAGATTCTGGCCTACTATGCAACTATAGTTTTTTTTTTTTAAGGCAATGAGATTTTACGTATGAAATATTAGAAACAAAATAGAAACAGAGAGAGGTCACAAATACACACATGCATTCACACAAGTTGAGTTCTAGCCATCATGGAATGGAATTACTGATACTATACTTGCTCTTTGGCTGTAAATAACTAGAAAACTGGACAAAATATAGTTACTTTTCAGAAAAAATGGACACAATGGACATAAGACAGCAAAGGGCAGAGCTTCAGTGATCTCTGAGAAAAGAGAAACAGGTGAGGTGAACCTTGTGATTGCTCTTGTTTTCTGCTTGATGGCACTTTCTGATCTCTGATGCAGGGAGAGGAAAGCCAAGTAGAGCATAGTGGTCTTATTTAATTGAGGCAAAGATTGAAGTTGGGAGACTGAGATAACTGGAGTTGGTAATCAGAATACTGAAGTTGAAGGACCTGCTTAAGTAAAGAAAAATCTCCAGAAATCTTCATGTAGTCCCCTAAGAGACCTTCATGAATACTGAGCTATACATGTGTAGGTGATACTTTAGGGGCAAAGAACTGTTCTAAATTTGCTGAAAACCATAAAACCACAGATTAGAAGCTCAGTAAATCACAAAGAGGATAAAAACAAAATTATATCAAAATATCTTGTAGCAAATCACTTAAGTTTTAGTGATGTAGAGAAAATCTCAAAAGCAATAAGTGGAAAGGGAGACATTTTATATGGAGGATCAAAGATATACCAAAAAAATAAATCACTACTGACTTCTCATGGGAAGGCATGCAAGCCAGAAAACTGGAATGGTATATATAAAGTGCTGAAAGGGAAAAAAAATGTCAAGTCAACCAAAAATTCTCTACCTGGTGAAATGATCTTTTTTTTTAAAAAAAGCAAGATAACGTTTCCAAATAAAAGCTGAGAAAATTTGCTCTGTATACTGACACTACAAGATTAAAAGATGATTGTTGGCTGAAAGAAAATGATAGTGAAAACTCAGATCTACTTGAAGGAAAGAAGTGGCAAGAAATGGCATACATGTAGATCTGAAATATGTGGAGGCTACTACACATTTCCAGATAACTCATGGATCAAATAAAAAATCGGGATAATCTGTAAAGTGTTTGAAACAAAAATGAAAACGGCATATCTAATTTTGTGGAATGCAGCAACTAGATTTCTAAAGCAGTGCTTAGATGAAAATTTATGGCTTTAAACTCTTAGAAAAGCAGAAAGGCATAAAATAAAGTCTCTGGTCTAAGTCTCCCACTGACAAAGCTACAGAAACATGAGCCAATTAAACCCAAAGCAAGAAGAAGGAAAAAATTATGAAGCGTGAAATCAATGAAATAGAAAACATAAAAGCATAGAGTATTAGTGAAACCAAAAGTTGGATCTTTGAAAAGATTAATTAAGTTGGTAAATTTCTAGATAGATCAGGAAAAAAATTACCAAGAACAGGAAAAATAAAAACATATGCATGTTATAGGCATTAATAGAATAATCAGAATATTATGAGCAATTTTATGCCAATAAATTCAACAAAGTAGGCAAAATAGACTAAGTGCTTGAGAGACACAAATTGCCAAAGCTGACACAAGAAGGAATAGAAAACTTGAAAAACATATCAATTAGAGAAATCGAATTAATAAAAATCTGATAGGAAACCAGCCCCAGATGGCTTCACTGAATAATTTTCTTGAAAATCCAATCCTACACAAACTCCTTAAAAAAATAGAGGAGGAGACATTTCTTGACTCATTTTATGAAGCAAGCATTAGTTTAGTTCCAAAAGCAGACAGAGGCATTATAGGAAAACAGATCAATATCTCTTTTGATTGTAGATGCAAAATTTCCTTAATAAAATAGCAAATAGTGTCAACCAAAAAAAAAAAATCATGACCAAAATTTTATATTGAGAAGGAAGGTTAATATTCAAAAATCAAAGAGGAAAACATTTTCATTAAATCAAACTTTGACAAAATTCAATCCCACACATGATAAAAACAACAAACCCAGAATAGACAGAAACTTTTAAAG
This sequence comes from Macroglossus sobrinus, assembly GCA_004027375.1. Taxonomy (NCBI): domain Eukaryota; kingdom Metazoa; phylum Chordata; class Mammalia; order Chiroptera; family Pteropodidae; genus Macroglossus; species Macroglossus sobrinus. The sequence continues at coordinate 35,478 of PVKZ01000333.1, read as the reverse complement.
TCTGATAAAGGACATTTACAGAAAGTATACAGCTAATATTACTTTTAATGATGAGAGACTGCTTTTTCTGTAAGGTCAGAAAGTAAGGATGTGAATTCACATGACATAATTAACGTTATAGTGGAATTCCTAGCCAGTGCAGTAAGGTAAGAAAAACAATAATAAAAGGCATCCGGGTTTAAAATAAATAAAACTATTTGCAGTTTACATGATATATATATAAGAAATCCTATAGATGCTGAGGAAGCTACTTTTAAAACTCAAATGAACTTAATAGGGTCCAAGATTATAAGGTTACCATACAAAAACCAATTGACCTTTTTTATATGTAACATCTAGTTTACAAATGATACAAACTAGCATCCATAAACATGAAATACAGAGAGAGAAAAATTTTAAACTACAAAACATAGCTGAGAGAAATTAATAGTATGTAAATACACAGAGAAATAATGCCTTATACATTGATTGGAAGATTCAGTGTTATTCACCAGTAGATTCAAGGCAATCCTAATGAAAATGCTGTGAGGGTTTTTTTCCCCCCATGTGGAGACTGGCAAGGTGATTCTCAAATTTAGAATAGTCAAAACAATATTGAGAAAGAACAAAGTTGGAGAATTTATACAACTGAATTTTAAGGATTAAAGTACAATAGCAACATGATGTTAAGGTGTTGAGATAGATAAATATCCTAAGGTGTGTGTGTGTGTCATGTGTTATGTATTATATATACAATACATATAGTGTTCATAGCCAGTCTTTATTAATAATAGTTGTTTTTTTTTATTAAAAGATAACGGAATATTTCAACAAATGGTTCTGAAACTCATAGAATCTCAACCCTTACCTCATACAATACACAGAAATAAATTTGAATTCAATTATAGATCAAAAAGCTAAAACTCTAAAATCTTAGAAACATGAATAAGTCTTTATGACTGTTAGGCAAAGATTTCTTAGAACATAAAAAAGACCTATCCATAAAAGGAAAGTTTGATAAATTGGGCTTCAGGAATGAAGGTAGAATCATTTGCTGCTCAAAGGACACCATTAGGAAAATGAAAGACAAGCTGCAGAATGGGAGCTATATTTATTTCCAATGCATATAGTCTGACACAGGTCTTAGAAGACGATAAATGTGAGCGAAAGATTTGAGCATTTTGTCAAATGAAGTCATAATCTCTTGGGAAGCATGACAGGTATATGAAAACATGCTCTGCATCAGGGACTGGGGAACTATTGCCCAGGGACCAAGTCTGGCCCATTGACTTCTTTTGTTTTAAGTGTAAACACATTTGTTTACTAAATAACGGGATAATTCTAATTAAACCAACACTCAGAAATATTGCATGAAAAATGTTTCTGATAAAGATAATTGAATACAGTAAAGAAAAAAAAGCAATGAGAGGTTTGCTCATTGACATGAGCTCGTTTATCTTTGCAGCTAAAGCCTGTCCAAAAGGATGGTGGAATTTCTATTAAACTTTTTCATAGACCCGAGTACAGGTGACATTGTTCATGATTCATTCCACCACTTATTTCCCATCTTCCAAATTTCTTGTTATTGTACTTTCCTTCTCATCCCATTCCTGATATTTAACCAATGCGTCGTCGTAAAGTTGCAGACAGTCTGCTACCATCAGCTGTAGTTTCTTTAAACCTCTTTTCCAGGTTACATGAAAATTTTCAGTGTGCTCTCCATTTTTATGGTGATGACATAATCTGGTTTGGCCATGGCACCCACTTTTTCACACAGCCTTTCCTTCTACTTCCTTCATGTACTCATCAAAGCTTTTACTGTCCTCTAAGCGCTATTTTTCTACCAGCTGCTGAATGGAGGCCATGGTGGGTATGTAGGTGAGTACAGCAAACAGAACAGAGTGTGGCAAGGAGAACATGGCTCCATTAATTGTTTTTGTAAAAATGTTTTATTCAAATGCAGTCACACCCATTTATATATCATCTATGGCTGCTCTCATGCAATAAGGGCATATTTGAATAGTTGTTAAAGAGACCATGTAGTCCAGAAAGCCTAAAATATTTACTGTCTGCCTTTTAAAGGAAAAGTTTGCCAATCCTTTGTCTAAAGGGATCAGATTCCAGGGAAGGTAAACTCTTCCTAGGTGAGCAGATGGCAGTAAAGAAGTTTGACCTATTTTAATGTATTTTTCCAGGATAGCCCTTACGTTTTTTGGGATTGTCATTTTCCAAAACTGGATCATCATTTTTTATTTTTAATCATGGTGAATTCATTGTTATTAGTGAGCTAAAACTTATGTTAAAGGCAAAATTAATTTATATCAGTTCTTCTATAAGTCTTGGTAACGTATAATATTAGAAAACTGTCTTATTCTGAGGAACTACACTTGAAGATTAAAACAGGGATGTAGGTTCATGATGACAAGCAGATAGTACCAAGAGAAATTGTACTCAAAACAATTTGCTTTAAACAGTTTGTATTTATTTCCTTCAGCAAGTTAATTGGTGACTACAAACAAGCAAGAATGAGGATTGAAGGCATGTGCTGCTGTTCTGCAGACTGACTAGTCTCACTGCCCAGGTGGTCTCTATTCACTGATGTCTTTGCCTTGGTCTTTACTGGACAGAGGAGTCCCTCTCCTTATGGCCAGCATGTGGTGATCTGTTAAACACACCAGAGAGATGCAGGGTGTCAGTGTTCTTAGTGGTCTGGCAGGACAGTCTTATATGCTAATTGTGAAGTCAAGACACTCTGGGTATGCTTCATTCTTATTTGTTTGTTGTTGCATCAGCTATGTTCTCATTGGTTATGCTCTAAATTATGTAAGCCATTGCATCATTGGTTATATAAGCTGTTTATATAAAACCTGTTTTGACTTTAGGGTTCAATAGGTATTAATCTCTTTTAAGTGAGATAGCCACATTGCTGATCTATAACATGTTTGCAGTGTTAATTATTTTTTAGAAAAACATGTTTTCAAGCAGGGGAGCATTTTTGATGGAAAAGCTTGTTTACTACTTTTAATTATAACAAATGGATTTTATTCACGCCTATTAAAATGTAGGATAATGTATCCTTTACTGAAAATTTATTTCACATATCAGAAAGCCCCAGCATTATTTAGTTTACTTAAGTTTAATTCTTTTACTGCTATTTTTCTGTTAGTATAATTTAATGTAGTGTATGAACATAAAAAAATGATTTTTGTAAATTTAATTTGAATATCAATATTTTTACAGTAGTACAATAACATGAACTCCATGAAATTTTTTTCTTTATTTTATTTGACCATTAGTTAAATATCAGTTTGATAGCCAAGCAAAATTGCATGTCATAGGGAAATTTTCCAAATGGAAATTTAATGAAAAAGTGTTTAAGATCATCTTTGTTTTCTACCATGCTTACTACCATATCATACTTCTACAAGCCCTGTCAACTTTAAAGTGAACCTTGAACCCATCCTTTCTTCATCTCTTCTTTCATCTCCTTCTCTTTCCCAGTGTAAGCCATTTTCATCTTTTATGTAGTGTTTTAGTCAGAATAGGCTATGTTTAAAGTAACAATAGTTAACCTCCTATTCTCAGTAGTTTATCTCAGCAAAGGTTTGCGATGGCTTACATAAATTCCATTGTGGTTTTGTCTGTGATCCTCCTCCATCTTAAAGCTATGCTATCTGCACTAGTGGTTTTGAAGGCTGCCAGGTGGACTGGAAATGACAAGGTCACTTTTGCTTATAGCCTGTTCGTCAGAACTAGTCACATGTCTCCAACCTAAGTGCAGAGAAGGCTGGGAAATATAGGACAGACAGCATGTGAAATATTTGGAGATCATAACTATCTGTGCCACACCCAGGTTATTATAGCTGTATCCTACTTGGTTTCCTGATTTCCTCTCATGTCACACATCAGTGCTTTCTCTACCTACTAGCCAGAGTACTCAGAAAGATATTTTTGTTACTATCCTGCTGAAAACTCCCTTTTTGCATAAAATCTGGCACTTCGCCATCACCAATGCAACTACTGCATGATCTGGCCCTTGCCTTCCTCACTAATATCATGATTGGCAGTTAGTGTTATGAGTATTATTTATTAATAGTGTATTTTGAATAGGCATTCTCTTTTATTTTGTCCATAGTTATAAAATTGTGATTTAAAAGAGTCAAATTTAAAAATCACAATAATGACTATAAACTGAATAAATAATAATACCAAGAGAAGTCCTAAGTTATATGAAGGTTTCCTCAATCACATGGTTGCAATTAGAATCTTTGAAAAAATAGCCTTTTGGGAACATTGATATAATGTAAAATCCTGTTATAATGGATAAAATCTATAAAGTTAAGTTACAATAATTGTTTCTCTGACAATAAATGATCTTTTAGAATAAATGTTTTCTCTGGCTAACGTTTATATGAAAGATATTCTATTACGATTAAATGTATTTTTTAAAAATTAATAAACTTTATTTTTTAGAGTAGTTTTAGGTTTATAGCAAAATTGAACAGAAAATACAGAGTTCACATATACCCCCTGTACCTACACAAATATAACCTCCCCCACTATCACCATACTGTACGAGACTAGTGCATTTCTTAAAATCTGTGAACCTACACTGATACATCATTATCACCTGAAGTCCATAGTTTACATTAGGGTTCTACTTTTGGTCTTATACATTCTATGGGTTTTGACAATAAATGCAGTTTTTAGACGTTTATCTAAAGTTTATGTTTTGCCACTAATTAGTTATTGCTCTTCAGTTGTACCTTTAATCTCTGTCATATTTTTCTTTGGCAGTCTGAAGCTCGTAATTATTGCAAGCACATGTGTGCATGCACGTGCACACACACACACACACACATACATACATGAACGCTCCCCCAAATAATTGTTTTCTAGGTGGAATGGTTGGAATATTTTCATAAAGAAATTAATTTGTAATCTTACATACTGGATTAGAGTAGTGCCCTTGCCAAAAGACAGAGCTGGATAGGGTTCAACCCTTATTTTTAAATATGCTTGAAAAAGGCTTTATACAAATTATTGATCATCTCTGGCCTGTGAGTGCTGGGAATCAGGCTTTTAACAAGCCATTTATTTTAATATGTCAAGATCTATATATTTGGCATGCTTATTTGAAATGTAGCAGAGCAGTCATATTTCTGATAATTTTGACAGTTGCTTTAAAATGATTTCAAGTATTTAATAGTCATTTCTGTTTTAGCAAATGGAATTTACATATAGTAAAATCGAGTAGTTACAGTTTGCTACATGGATATAGATCTGGCACAGTTCAAATGACTTGTCTGATATTTGACATCTGCTTGCACATAAAAGCCTCATATAACAGTTTTTACAAGGTGTTAGTATTGTCATTCTTGTTTTCTTGCTGGCGCACTCCTATTTCAGCCCTTCAGCATCAATAAAGTATTAAGCAGCAAAAGAGATTATCCTACTGCCGGATAAGTAATACTGAAAAAAACAGGTGTTTGTGGGAAAGATAAAATTAAATCTGTTTATTTGATAAGAAGTTGATATGCCATTCTCATATCATGTAATTAGATGTTTTGGAAAGGAAATTGGGATTGGATGACAGGAGTCAAGGAAGTTATTAAGCAGTCTCTGTGAAAACTTGATTGCTTTTGTGCTTTGACTAACAGTGTATGTCTTGTTCACAGTAACTGTAGTACTGAATGGAAGTGGCTTTTAGACAGAGCAAGAGTTGGCAGCCGATGGACGTGGCTTCAAGCCCAGATTTCAGAGCTAGAATACAAAATCCAGCAACTAACGGATGTTCATAGGCAGATTCGTGCCTCCAAGGTATTTACTTATTTCTTAAAAAAATACTGTTTTAGTTTCTCATCATCTCTCCACACAAAATAATTGTTACAGACTTTGCAAAAATGTAATGTTAAGATTTTTTTATATATTGATTGCTATAAATTGAAGCTATCTTTGTAATGCCTTTATAGTTATGATCGTTTTATACTTAAGCAATTCAGAAGTTTGTTGAATTCTAGTTAATAGAAATGATACACATTTTTTTTGGTGTTAAACTACTTTGTTTGCATTTGCTTTAACATATATAAGAAATTCTGAGTGTGTATCTTATTGGAATCTCCTTAGAGAGTTTTTTTGTTTGTTTTGCTTTTTAAAAAATTATAAATATTAAAAGTTCCAGAAAGCAAGCAATATGATGAACACCTGTGTACACACCCCCAAATTTATCAAATGTTAAATTTGCTAGTATGGGTTTAAGTTTCTAGAATAATAAAGCATTACCTGTACAGTCAAAGTACTTATGTAGCCTTTCCCAATCTCGGTCTCTTTCCCTGTGCCACTGTGGCCACTATTCTAATTCTAACATTTTTTGATATTTATTATTTTTTGTGTATGCTTTTATACTATTGGCACATAAATGTCTATCTGTATCTACATATATTTATTTTCCATGCTTTTAAAGTTTATATAAATGATACATATTACAAACTCTTTTGCAACTTGCTTGTTGTTGCTCAGCATAATATTTATGCATTTTTATACTTCTCAGTATGTTATTTAATTGTATGAAGGAATGGACTTGTATGAATACAATGGAAGGCTTATCTCTTCTGTTTTTTTGATAGACATTTTTCAATTTTTTACGCCAGTAAAAACAGTAGTATAATGACTACCTTTTATGTGTTTTCTTGTGAGCCTATGGAGAGCTTCTCTTGGCTATATTTATCTAAAAGCAGAAGTGCTGGATCTTAGGCATGGCTATCTTCAGCTTTCTCATACTCATTGCTGTAATTGGATAATCAGTATTCCCACTGGCCACGTGTGCATAAGAGCTCCTATTTCTCCACATTCTTGCCAACATTTTGTACTTTTTGACCTAATCTTTCCCATGTAATAGGTGTGAAATATTATTTTATTGCTGTTTTAATCTGTTACAGAATGTTGTGAGATTGAGCCTCAGTGTAATTAATTATCTTTTTTTTTCTTTTTCTTTTTTTTTTTTATCTAAGAGCTAACTTATCTTTTTTGGAGGGAGGTGGTGGCAGCGGTCGTTATGTGTTTGTGAGTTTGGATATTATTCTTGTTAATTGAAAATATTACAGATCTCTTAGGTTGTACCTTGATTTTTCATGTTTTTAGTGTACCTATTTTTGAACAGAGAGTTTAACTTCAGTGTAATTGTATGAATCAATGTTTTTCTTTATGGATTGTGTCTCTCTGTCTCTTATTTAGGAAATCCTATCCCTAATATTAATTTTATATTTGTTTTGAGGGTAGTGACCTAACTTTTCTCTTTTTCATGTGGATAGTCAGCCGAGAACCTTTTTATAAATTATAGTAGTTCATCTTCACCTTCTAGTTTTAACTATTTTGTCACATTTTGAGTTTTCCATACATGTATGAATCTGTTACTGGGCTTACTAATCTATCTTGATTATACAGCTCTATGATAAGTTTGCTTTTAATACAAAAGTCCCCCTATAATATTTTCAAATTTTTTCAGAAATCTGTGTCTTTTGATCCTAGGATAAATTTTTGGTTTTATTGATCTTCCTTTATCTCTGTGTTTTCTAATTCATTAGTTTTTTCTCTTTCTTTTTTTGTTTTATTTTCATTGGCTTTACTATGTTGTTGCAGTTTTATTTTCTAGACTTTATAACTCTTATTTGGGTTCATACTAGTATTGCTTTGAATACACAATATATATTTAATTCTTTCATTGTTGTTATGTTCTTAATATTTTTTATTTCAAATGTGATTGACCTTTTCCTCTCAAGATTTATTTAATAGTACATCTTTATATTTCTGAACTCATGAAACATTTGGTTTTTTTGGTTCTTTTCTTCTTTTTGGTAATTTTTTATTTAAGTATATTGTAGTCTGAAATAATTAGTCTGTATGGATTTCATTTTTTGTGACATACTACTGATCAAATTATGTAAATGCTCAATGTATAACAGAAAAGAATGAATATTCTTTATTTGTTGATTATAGAATTCTCTTTTGGTTATACTGATTGACTTTGTTGTATATATCTTCTATATCTTTAAAAATCTATCTTTCAGTTTCTGATATAGATTTGTTTAAAATGTCCCCTCATCATTGTGAATTTTTCAGTTTCTCCTGGTAATTCTGTTTTTGCTTCCTACATTTTGAAGTAGTACTATTTGGTAGATATAAATTTTTTATTTTAGCTGTTTCTTTTATAAGCTACATATATAGTTAAATGTAGCTTATAAAGCATATAGTTTAAAAACATCCACTCAAATTAGTTTTCATTTTTTATGTGCTCTTATTTCTCTTCTCTGGATTAGTGTCTTATTTTTCACCTCTCCTTTGTTGAATTGGTATAATTTGCTTCCTTCCTTTCTTTTCCTGTGCATTATAGTTTTATTCTTTGTAATTACCCCTGATTTTTAATATACTTCCTTAACTACAAATAATTCTTACAATGACTAAGAATATTTGGTATTTTTATACTTTTTTTTAAACTTAAAACATGGACACCTTAATACTATTTAACTACTCATTGAATAGATCTACTCCAATCTGCTTATTTTTTTTACAGTCAATAATTACATTTCTAACAGGTTCTAATGAAGAATGTGCTTACTCTTCTTTCATGTGTTCTAACACTAAAATTAGTTACAGATTAAGCTGCTGTTACAAAGTTTCCCAAATAGAGTGAATTTATAAAGATGCATAATGCTTCAAAAGTGAGTGGGGGCATTCAGGCTGGTGGGGCAACTTGGTTGTACAGGGTCATTCAGGGACTAAGATTCCTTTTATCTTGATGCTTGCTGTCCTAAGGTGTGTTGAATTTGGTGATGATGTTTGTAGGAAGGTGGATAGGGAGATAGAAATAAAACCTTACTGGTTCTGTCTGTTGGATTTAAGGGAAATATTTTCAAGGACAGTTTCCTGATGGAAGTTTCCTATAAAATTATTGTAGTTACTGTTTTTCATTTTTACTGTCTTCACTGGGGCTTTCAGTTGTAGTGATTTCCATCCTTTCAAGATCACCAAATAATTTCTCCTCTTTGATCACTTTCTTGAAAGGATATCATATCATAACCATTTTTATGGCAAAAGTAGTTCTAAGAACAAGTCAGGTTTAAAACAATTTGAAATTTCCAAGAAAGTGGGTTCCCAGTTAAACTGATGATTAAGTTTTGTGTTTGAATCTAGACAGTCTGGTTCATATTGCTTTGACTCAGTAAAAGTTATTTTAATATTCTGTGTGTTCTAAACAGTGTTACATAATTACTGTTAAGCATTTTTAAAAGTTTGATTTTATGTTTGTGTCTGTTAGAATAAATTATTTTAAGGAAAGAAATATAAACTGCCTAGTAATAATTTATATGGCCTTATATTTTTCTTGGTTCAGGCCAAATGTATATCTGGCCCTTTGTTCCCTTAAAAATCACATTATATTTATTTTATGGAAAATTACATTACAATTATGCTATCAAGATAAAATATTTATTTTGGTAGTTTCTCCTTACATTTCTTAAAGAATTAAGATGTTTAATTGTTTATTTATGTGTAATTTAGTTGTGCTATTATCCTGAATAGGGAAAAAGCACTTTCTTTGATCTTATAGCTTCTAGAGTTATTGTAAGAAAAAAACACCAAGGAGAGTAGTTATCTTGAGTGAGACAGAACTTTTATTTAATAGATCTTGAAAGGAAAGAGTAACAAACCTTTTCTTTTGGTTAAATTAGAAATAAGAGGGAGGGGAAGAGATCGAGCATGCTCTTTTTTAAATATCCTATTTCAGTAAGTGCCAGTTTGTGACTAAGTAGACCTACGAGTAGACCTACAAGTTTTAGTTCTATAAGCTGTCATTTGCTCTTTCTTTGACATACTCCAGGTAGCCTAAATTTTGCTTAATTTTTTGGGGAGGAGAAACAAGCAGATATTAACAACACTTCTTCCTTGTTTTTGGAGCAGCTTTGTTAACACATTGGAACTCTCATATTTCTCCTTTTCTTTGCTTTAGCTTTTCACTTAGACAACAGCTTCTCATTCTCTGGAAAAATTTTTAAATACTTGTTCTTGGTCGAGAGGCTGGCCAGCTTATATGGTCTCTTTTGGGTTTTTCTTGTTATTCTATAATAGGGTCTTCCCTATCTTAAACTGTACATTTTGAAAAAATAAATAAACAGTACTTTTGTGTGTTTTAAAATTTTCATTTCTATTTTTGCTTTAGCCTTGGTGACTTTATATAAATTATAAAGTGTTTCTGAGGCAGTTGTTTATTTTTTCACACTATGTTTACTCTGTGAGGACCCTTGGAGCTGGGGTGGGGATCGCTAGTGTTAACTCCAGAGACAGTTGTCTTCTCTGGGGCAGTTGATTTGCTTTCATCTTTGCTAGAGTTTTCACTTGTCTCAGTCATCACAGTTCATCTTTTAAAGAATTTTCCTGTCTTTGTTATTTACTTTGTTTTATCATCGCTAGACTATTTTTGATTTTTTTTTAACTCAGCTTCATTGACAAACAAATTTGTATGGTATTCAAAGTGTACATTATGATGATTCATGGCAGGGAAAAATCACGGTCCATTCTTCTCACTGTGAGAGTTTTATCTAGGGCAACAGTTTAAGGAAAAATAAATAGATTATGAAGTTGACTATGAATGTTTTCCCCGCTAAATTTTAAGGATACTGGTCTTCATTAAAGTAATTATAGTAGGCCCCTACTTAAAAATGGTAACATTCTTAAGGTTTAGAAATTGGGCTTTTGAAATTCAGAAGCAATTTTTCTGTAGAAACAATATTATAAGTAGGGGTTATGAAATCAGTCTAGTTTACAGCAGCCTGGCCCGTAATATAAACTGTAATCAAACCAAAGATAATTACATTTAAATCAATATGATGAAAATGTGAATTTCTTTTATAGGAGGTACTTGTGAAAAACCTAGTGAGAGACTTGTATAGATTTTGAGTGGACATTTCAGATACTTTCAAGAGTTTTCAAGATTGATGAGGCTATATTTATCAAGTATAATTTAATTTTTAAAATAACAAATAAACAAACTTAAATATATTTTTTCAGATTTCTTGATGGCCATATTTGTACGTACTAGGAAAGTAGTCATTGAGATATGATCAAAAATTGGATCCCTTTCTCTTTGTAAAGTTACTAGCATTTTTGTAAGTATAGGTAAAAAATAATAAATAATAATTTATTTGTTACTCTTACCAATCATCAGTGGTAATATATTACTATAAGATAATAAAATGTATATTTAATACCATAGATGAATATGTTCATTTCAAAGTTATATATTCTTTAAATTATAGTGTAGACTAAAATTACTCATATATAGCATGTTATAATCCATAGGCAGTTTCTATCTTGTAAATAGCACTTACACATCATATAAGCTGACCCTCAGCAGTCATTTAATTTGTTCCATCTTGAAATACTGTAAACTTACATTAATGTTTTAGACTTTTTTTTTATTACAAGAATATATTTTAGCTACGTTGGGCATTTAATACCATTTAAACCAGTCTATAGGGGCTTATTGGAACTTTTAAAAAAGCTGTACCTACATATATATTATATATTAATATTATTCTTTGCTGGGGGACATGTAGTAGAAGGAGTAGGAAGGGAGGAAGTTTTACGGTGACAACTGACTATGCAGTCATGAAGATCATATCTGTGTACTCCTTTCTCTCCTTTCTCTCCTGTCTCCATTGTCTCTGAGAGACCTAAGAGTGGAACTGGTTGAAGTAAAGAAGCTGGGGAATGTGGGAGAAAGTTTAGCAAGCTCGCTGAGGAAAAAATCTGTGTGTGGTAGGTTGTTCAGAGTCAGCTAGATCTGTACTTACTCCTCTAGTTACTCACATTTCAGAAAATACCCCATCAAAGTTGAAAACGTGTCTTTATTATTAACTCATCTACCCTATAGGCAACAAGAGCTTTGATTGACCTAGAGAGTATTTTCTCTCATTGGTGCGTGCCTGCCCATGGTTGCTGGCTGGCAGCAACAGGTTTGGGGCTCTTTACTGGGACTCTGAAAGGAGTAAGCATCATGTTAGATTGCTGTTTGGATGTTTATAAGATTTGTATTTTAATTTATGAAATTGGGAGTGTTCAAATAAGAAACTCAAATGAAAATGCTAGTGACCAAAATATCAGAAGGTTATATCAAAAAATATTCTTAATTTCAGTTTGAAATATTCATGTTCTGCGTATAAGCCTTTAACTTTATTCAAAATATATCATGCTTTTAATGCTAATAACTAAAACCAGTAAGAAGAAAAATAACCACATGTATATAATTTATGACAATATTTTGCAAGCCTAATCCATCAAACCATACATGTTATTTTAGCTGCACGTGTTTTTAATCAGCCAGTTTTTTACAAAGTTAAACTGTACTTTCAAGTGTGTATTTTCTGATTTCCAAGGGATAATAAGAAGCATGGTTTCAAGTGCACTGTAACATTAAGGTTGATTTAGCAGTAAATTTGTTTTGTTTTCATTTCAACTCTTTAATTGCTGTTTGCCTAGGGGATAGTGATCCTCGAAGAATGTCAACTTCCAAAAGACATTTTGAAAAAACAAATAAAATTTGCAGACCAAGCAACTTCATTAAACACTACAAGGAATCCTCAGATTCCCCAAGAGAGTCAAGATCCTTTACCAGAACAAGATTTTGAAATGTCACCAAGTAGCCCTACACTACTTCTTCGTAACATAGAAAAACAGGTAATGAGAAGTAAGAGTAAAGTGTGAATCGCACAAAATAACTTTTAATTGATTTTATAAATTATTCAAATAAATTCAAATAAATGTATGTTTCTGCTTGGGTATGGGTTATTAAAGTTGGCAATTTGACATTAAATACAAGTAAAATATGTAGTATATGACTAGTCTATTGATACATAAGATTATTTAAATATAATATGTAAACTGTTAGTACATAGCTGTGGGATGATAACTCATTTATTGTACTGTTTGAAAAATCTTTCTTCTAACAAAATTGCTCATTATTGGACTATTTTTCATGGGAAAGAACACTGGTATAACTTAATAGATCTGCATGGTTGATTAATTTAGTTGTGGAGATTTTTAGTGAAAGATAATATTAGAACATGGGTTTTATCATTAAAAAATGATCATGTAAATAGAAAGTTGAAGAAGTTTCTAATAAAGTACTTTGATTCCAAAGTCTTTTCTGGTATTTAAATCCTATTATAGATGATTCCAGAAGTTTAATTATTCTGTCTTATATCCTTTGAAATCAGACCATTTATTTTGATTTAGACTTAGGTGACTCATTAACAAACTTGGCTTTCTAGGGTTTCGTTACCTTGCAACCAGACTGAAATTGCTAGAGTGTACGCAATGGAGAGCTCAGCTGCATGATTACATTGTTCTGCTGGGTAATATGGATTCACATCTGCCCACACCTCATTTTTCTGGGTCTTTCTGACATACATTGTGAAATAATTTAGTACCAGTTTACTATTATTTTATTCCTGGTGAGTCAAAATATGGTGTAACATCTCCCATCCCATATTTGTTAAATTTACAATTGCCTAGTTTTCCTTAATTGGAATGTATTATCAAATTACTTTTATGAACACTTTATAATTTAGTAAGTTATTTTGTAATTATCATGTTAAATTGGAATGCCCTTTAAGTGGTGTTTTAAATTAGTATTGGTTGTATTCCCACTTCTTTCTTTTCCCTCTCTTCATCCCATAGGATCTATCTTCTTTCGGTTGGACCCTACTTATTTCACACTCCAGAACAATGTATTTGTTTGGTCAGTCAGATCTTCTACTTTTTTATCTGTAGGACACTATTTATTCCTTAGAAAGATATTTATTTCTTTTCTTTCTCCTTGGTAGCACCAATTTGTTTGATTGGACCAGATTTAATATGAGAACTTGCTAATTTGCAGGACCATCTGCAACATGAAATTGGATAGCCTTTTGATGAAAACAATTTGTAAGAGTTTTAAGTTGGTAACAGCGGGTCATTAACCAAGTACAGGACCTTCTGAGTGTAGCCCTGTGCAGCTGCACAGATTGTTCTCCATGAAGCTGGCCCTGTGTATCATGTTTATTGTAGGTCCCATTGTTGACAGGAGTGCCAGAGGCTTTGGCAGGGAAGGGATGCAGTAGATGTGAGAACAGCAGTAATGGCTTTAGACATAGGGAGAACAGAGGAAGAAAGGGGCTGCAGCAATCATTTATAGAGGTCATTAATAAATTGCCTATGAACTAGTTATTTGCTCTTTAGACATATGCTAATAATGTTTGTATAGACCAGTTTCTTAAAAATTGTTTTCAAATACTAAGGAAGATGGTCTAGAGGTGAGTTAAGTGGCAAGGGTGGCAAGCCTGATATTACACATATTTTTCTTAAGTAATCTACTGGTATATAACTGTTCACTGACCACATTGGAACTTGAATAAAGATCAGGTAATCCTCCAACTTGATTCAGTTAATTTTGTTACAGGAATGTTTTGCTTACCAAACAAAATTTATTTATGTATTTCAAAAGCACTAAAGAGTTGGCAGTTAAAATATGTAGTCTTACATCAGTTTTCAAAAATAACTTATTGATTCACAGTATTAATGCATACTTGTATTTTTAGATAATATATTTTGTGCATAAATTGAAAGTTGACTATAACTTTAAATAATTTAAAATTTTTTTCATGCTGGGGTATTTACATTAGAAACCTTGTTATCAATAGCTAGTGTTCTGACTTTTAAATTTAATTAGTTTTTGTTTTCAGAGTTCAAATTATGCCTCTCTTAATTTTATTTTCACTCTAATTTTTACTCTGAATTTCCTATTTTAAATATGAACTCAAGTATATGAGTAGGGTGGTCTTTAGGGTAAAACTACGGGTTGGTTGTAATGCTAAACCTCTGGGCCAATTATTCAGACATACCTGACCAGCAACTTCCAGTAGCTTAGAATATTTTAGATGATGTTTTTGAAGATGAAATAATAAGAGTATATCAGTGCTTCAGATTGGAAAATATGAGATACTCTATACATTTATTTGCATGAATAAACTAATAAATGCTTGATAAGTGGATAAAGAATCAGTTTATATCGGTGATTTTGAAAGTGAGCTTTAATCTAAAAATGAGTAATAATTTTTGACATAAAGTCATTAGGTACATAGTCTTCAAGAAAATAGTGAAAACATTTTAGGTTCTTTATCGTAAAAGACTTTTTGAAGAATTCAAATATTTGGTTTAGTTCTATTATATTTTGTCTAAATATTTTTAATAGCATATTATTAGTTTCATACAAATGAAGAGTTTTAAAATAATAACTTAATATATCCCTCTGTTTTATAATAGAATATATTGCAGTTAATAAAAATATTGAAATAAATTTAAACATTTAAAAAATATATCACCTATTATATTAGGTGAGAAAAACAGGTTTTAGAAAATTGATATGGCATAATTTAATTTAAATGGTGTGTGTGGTTGTGTGTGTATGTGTGTGTGCATGTGCATGTGTGTTCACACACGTTTGTGTGTGGTATGTGTATACACACACTTAATCTCATGTTTGCATATACTCAAAAAGCTTATTCCAGAGGGATGGATATATACCAAGATATTAGCAATGGTTTTCTCTGTGAAATATTATTACAGGTGATCCTCTTTTCCTTTTTAAACCTTTCTCTTTTTTATATAATGAACAGAAATTACATATGTAATGAAAATAGTTGTCGCTCTTTTGTAGAAATGTACTATTTCCATTGTTGTAGCCTATGTTTATTATAATTGTTGTAGGTGGTTGTTTTGAGGATAACTTATTATACCTTCCAGAAATATTACATATATTTAAGTTTGAGAAAAGAGCCAATGAAAATGTTGGATACCTAAAAAAATAAATAAATAAAAATAACTGACATTTTTTAATTAGGAAAAATTTGAGAAACTGTGTGGCATAGGCTTCAAGCCTGAATTTGAATCTTAGCTCCATTGTTACCAACCTTACAATCCTTAATCAGGCTGCTTAATCTTTCTTTGCTTTGATTTCCTCACCTGTAAATTGATCTTACATATAGTAATGTCATTGGTTCTAATATTATCTACTTTTCAGGTTCATTGTAAAACTGAGAAATATCCTAGTGCCTAGTATAGTGCTTGGCACATAGTACGCACTTACTAAATATAGCTATGATTTTGTTACTATTAATTTGGCTGCCTCAAAGGAAATATATATAATAGATACTATTAGCTGAGTTCAAATGTTTTAGAGGTTAGGATGATTAGATAAAAGAACTGAAACAAAAAAGGATATGGAAAAGGAGTACTTTAAAATGTAGATTTACTTACAATAAATGGAAAAATCAGCTGTAAAAATCATTTTTATAGATTAAAATATTTACTAAAAATATAAACATGTATTTATTTCATGAGAAGGTAAACACTTAATAGACACTAAAGACCTGAGATTTAACTCACATTTCTTGCTTAGCAGTAGTAAAAGATTGTTTTCTTGCAGAGTGCACAGCTGACTGAGATCATCAACAGTTTGATTGCCCCTCTCAACTTGTCCCCAACTTCATCACCCCTCTCCTCCAAATCCTGTAGCCATAAATCTCTGGCTAATGGAATTTCCAGGAGGTAGGTATCAATGGAATAGTTTTGCTTGTAAATTTGGCTTGCGTTTTTTACTTTTATTTTGTTTTTATCTTTTAAGTATTTCAGTTGTTTTTTTTCTTCTTTACCACTATTAGAGTACGGTCAATAGACCATGGATACATTTTTAGATAACGTCAAACATACATAATTAAGATGACTATAAACCTGCAAGTGAAGGAGATAGCTTTCCAGGAAGTTTTATAATGTTTCTAAAAAAGACAACAGTGACATCATTTGCTACAGAATTACTGCTTTATTTAATACAGTTTCCATTATGTACATTTTATGTTCTTAAATTTCATACTGCCTTTGCAATGTATTTTAAGAAAAAAAAGACCCTCGTTATAGTTTGGGCACAGAAGATTGATATATATATATCATTCATAAAATCCTGTTAAGTTCTACTCAGCCATTTTGTATATCAGCTTTTACAAGAGAAATTTTTTTCTGAATGCAATTAATATAATAATCTCTATAATCTATTAACAATTTATTGCTGTATCAGCAAAAGTATATATTTACTATAAATCCTTATCCTTTTTTTGGGAAAAGTATTTATTCTCTTTTACATGGCTTACTTTTCTCTTTAAATTTTTATAGATGCAATTAGAATTAAAGATGTTAATAGAATATAATTTTGTGTATGCATCTAATTTTTTTCCAATGAAATTGTAATGTGGGCTTCTTTGCTCTAACTGCCATAGAAGATTAAGTGTAATTTAGTATTAGGAAATAATTATATTAATAATTATATGATTTATTAATTTAAAAAAATTAAAATGTAACTTGAAAAGAAAATATATAGCTTGGTGAAAATTTTTTAATATAGCTTAAAAAGAAAATTTATACCATGGTGAAAATTACACAAAGTAGTCATCACATTCTTAATGAGATTAGTAGATATAAACCTAGTCTTACAATAAAAATGCTATTATTTGATTTTTAGTTCTAATTTGTTATTTTGAAAGTCTAATTTTTAATGTTTTTACAGTTTTATTTGTGTTGGGTTATTCATTGTTCTGTTCTGGAACAGTTCTTTTATTGATTTTGTTTTATTTTTTGTTGACTTCATATTCATTCCTTGTATCACTGATGGTTCATTTTGAAAATAAACATGCTCATGTGTTATATAGGATAACTATGATACCTTTATTTATGAGAACATATCCTAATCAAGAAAGTCATTATTATAAGTTGAACCATTAAACTCCATCAAATTGGTGTATGAGCATTGCAATTTGAAGCTAATTCCATTTTAGGTAATATTTTGTTAACTAAACCAGGTATTTACACTATTACACATATACCTGGGTATATGTGTATTTGTGTGTATGTACATATTTTCATTTTAATGTACTTGCCTGTATTTTGGTCATTCATTCACAAAGCATTGCATAACTATTTGTATGCCATATAGTTAAAGTCCTAGGGATACAAAGATGAAGAAGACAAAGTCTCCACTTTTAAATAGCTCACAGTCTAGTGAGTGAAACATGTAATTATCTAAAATGTTATATAATAATAATGGAATTACATGAAGTTTTTTGAATATTTGGTTTTAATAGCTGTCATAGTTGAAAAAGTTACTATATAAAGATACATAGATTCAAATGAAAGAATTGTAACATTGGCTATGTTTACTAAATCATACTTTTTCAATCCTAATAGTTTAAAGGTTCTTGTTGAAATCCAGTAATAATTGCTATCTTTCCTGATGTCAAGTAGTTGTTCCTACAAACTACTTGGAAAGTATATTTTTGAAAGTTTGTAAAGAGTGTTAATGCATATTAACATTCTTTGTTTGATAGATTTAAAAGCAGATAGATATTAGTTCTGCAGCTTTTTGAATTTGCAGATATGTATTTTAATTAATTTTATTATTTTTACTAATTTATTAATTTTGGCAACAATAAACATTTTTTCAAAATTTCTTTTAAAAACCATTTATTTTCACATTTATTATCAAAATGTTATATTTCCCTTGAAGGAAAGATTGTTTTATTTTCTAATATTTGCTAGAAAATATAGCTACTTTTCTTTAAAGAGAAGGTGAGCAAATTTAGAACATTTAAAACATTGTTTAAAATGTATAATTTATCTCTAAGTAATAACTCTTTTTTAAAGTTTTTTTATTAGTTTCAAGTATACAGTACATTGGTTAGATATTTATATAGTTTATAAAACAGTCCCCCTAATTGCTCCTTCTCTCCTCTGGTTTTCCACCTAGCCAATATATTAATGCTAATTGCATTCCCTATCTTTTTAAATGCCTTGTTACCAGGTAACCAGCAAACTGCTATGTGAAACAAAAGATTCGGAAATTAAGTCTCATTAAAATTTTTCTAAAAATTCTATTTATGACAATATATACTATAAAACATACAAATGTATTTAACTTGGAACATAAAAACCAGAATATATGGCAGATAAGAAAGTTACAACTCTGAAGGGAAAGAAGAAAATTGTGAGAGTATATGGTGTCAGATGCTAAAGAGAGGTACTGAAAAATATGTCTTGGTTTTGTCAGTTATAAATTGAGACCTTAGCAAGAGCAGTGTAGTGGCATGATAGAGAGAGAAATAAGTGGATTAATAAGGACAAAGATAGAGATGAAGTTGAGAGGAGTCAAGCCGACTATAAGGCTATAGTAAGATGGATGTAGAAGATCAAGTAAAGTATTTTTGTTTTTAAGATGGAAGGAATGTAAGCATCTCTATTAAAATAAAAAGAAGGGAAAGAGCTAGAGATGAAAATGTAAAAATACATATCACAAAGTTATAAAGGGACCTTATGTCAGGAGGAAGAATACTTGTTCTTTGAGAGTGGCATGAAAGAGATTAAGATGGGTGTAGATGCAGTTGCTTATAAAGTGACTGTTGTCGAGTTAAGAGTCGAAAGGGGAGCTGGAGGACTTAGGTAAAGTTTTGGATGGACACTGACAAGTAAAACACTGCATCTTCCCTTTGTTCCTCCCTCCTCCTTTCATTGTAGCATGAACAGCCCACCCTGGAGAAGTAACTTGTGTGGTTTCTAAAGCTTTTTTTTTTTTTTAACTTCTTAACTATATTGTGTAAAGTACTTCATTGATATTGGTAAAACTAGTTCGGAATTTAATTTAAAAGTACTATAATCTCTAATTGAACTTTTTAATAAAATAAGTTCATAGTAGTGAAATTTTATAAATTTAACAGATTATTTTACGTTGCTCACACTTGAGGATATTACCATAGCTTTTGAAAATTAACTAGAGATATAATTCTATATTATAGTAATATATGAAAAAGCTTTATTTAAAGATATCTCTATTGAAGCAATATGAAATTTATGTATTTATGAGCATTGACTCTGGGAGTAAAAAGTCAAATGAGGCCTAGTTTTATTTTTTGTATCTTGCTGTTTTTCCTATATATTGTAATTTTTTATTTACATATAATTATATATAAAGAAAATAAATTTCAGACTCAAAGCTTTCCAAGAGTAAGGGCTTGTCTGTTTACCGTTATTCAGACTTGACACTTAACCGCAAAGCACCTGCTGAAGGTGTCCCTATTATGCATATAAATACTATTAATTCTATGTATTTAAGTAAATTAAAGGTAAAAAAAAAATTCATCATTTGAATAAGAATTTTAAAAATTCTGGTACATGAACATAAAATTTGCCATTTTAACCATTTTTAAGTACAGTGGCATTAAGTACACTTACGTTGTTGTGCAACGATCACCATCATTCATCTCCAGAAATGTTTTCATTTTTCTAAACTGAAACTCCCATTAAGAAATATTCCCCATTCTTCCTTCTTCCTAGTCCTTGGCAGTCACCATTCTACTTTGTGTCTCTATGAATTTGACTACTGTAGGTACCTCATGTGTGTGAAATCATACAGTATTTGTCCTTTTGCTACTGGCTTATTTCACATAGTGTAATGTGAAGCTTCATGCATATTGTAGCATGTGTCAATATTCCTTTCCATGTTCAGGTTGAAGTAAATAATACATATAATAGAAATAATATTCTATTTTATGTATAGACCACATTTTGTTCAACCATTGATCCTTGGAAGAACATCTGGGTTGCTTCTACCTTTTAGCTATTGTGCATAATGCTGCTATGAACATGGGTATGCAAATATCTGTTGAGTCTCTGCTTTTTATTTTTTGGATATATACCCAGAAGTGGAATTGCTAAGTTGAATATCTTATTGTTTATTTTGAAAACGAGAAATTAGTGAATGTTGTTAATGATACTTCCAAGCCAAAAGCTGAAAAAAATAAGAACCCAGAAAAGTAAGCACAACACAACTATCGCTTTTTGTCTAAGGTCAAATTCTGATAAAATTAAGTCAAGGTTTTGATAGCTTTCTGGAGAAGAGAGAAATCAAAGCCAAATCCAGAAAAATCAAGTGAAGTTTTAATAGTTTGTGGAGGGAGATAAAGGGAAAGCCCAGGGCCATGCCTATGGTTGTTTGGGAGATGAAATGATCCTCTCCATATTATTTGGGACCATCCTCCTTCAAGGGCTATAACCTTCCAGTAAATGTAAATCAGAAGGAAAACTATTTCCCCTTCCCCACCCCTAGGGCACCATTTGGGAGAATTTGCCTTGGTGCAGAGCAGAAGATAAAAGTAAAAAAGCAAAAGTATCTTTAAGATGATCTGCCTGACCAAGGTGGGGACTTTCACATGGATTTTCAGTCCAAATTTGCATCAGTGAGTCATTCCAAGAATCCCTAGTTTAAAATGGTTCTAGAATGGGCAATATTACAAGGCAGATAGCAGAGGCAAAAGCAGATTCTTTTTGGAGGAAGGCATCTTGTTTCTTAGCCCCAGGAGATTCTCAGGAATAATTTTTCAAGGGCAATAACCAGCGTACAATCAAATATAATCAAACATGAGGAGACAGAGCAATAAGAGTGAGAATAAGGAGAAAAATAACACATAGCAAAAACAGGTTATAACATTTTCAGATATTAGAATTATCAAACTGATTATTTAAAAAATAATACTTATTCTGATTTTAGAAAGAAAAGATAGGCTTGAAGATATCTGCAGGGAAGAAACTATAAAAGTGGCATAGCACATTTGAAAAAAGTCCAAATAAAACCTCTAGAAATAGTGAAATTAAAAACTAACTGTAAGTGAGTTTGGCAGCTGTGTGGACACAATTGAAGAAAGAATGTGTAACATAGAAGATAGATTAGAAGAAAAGTTCCTGAATGTAGGAAAAGAGACAAAACAATGGAAAATACAGAAGAGTCATTTAAAAATGTGGAGAACATAATCAGCAGGTCTAAGATGAGACTTAACTGGAGACTTGGAAGATGAGATAGAGAATGGAGCAGAAGCAATATATGAAGAGATATCAGCTGAAAAATTACCTGATCTGATGAAAGACACCAAATTCAGGAAACCGAGCACAGATCCTTGAGCAGGTAAAAAAAACATCTACCCCTAGAAATATAGAGGAAATTTGAAAAACAAAAGACAAAGACAAATGGAACATTTAAAAGCAACAGTCAGGGCCTGGGAGGAGGAAGACATCCTAATTAAAGTCATAATTCGATTGACAGCTGACTTCTTAAGAGTAATAATAGGAGCCAGAGTACAGTGAAATGGTATCTTCAGTGTGTTAAAAGAAAATAACTGTTTATCTAGAAACACTGTACCCAGAGAAAATATCTTTCCAGTGTGAATGTCAAACACAAATGTTTTCAGAGAAATTATTATTAATTAATGATAACTATAAAGGATTCATGGTTCAGGCAGTGGAAAATGATGATCCCAGATAGATAATTTGATATGAAAGTAGGAATGTAGAACCAATAAAATGGTTAATAACTATGTGGGTATATGTAAACAAAATAGTAAAATATGTCTAGTGAGATTAAAAAGAAGTTCATAGCAACAATAGCATGTAGATCAGGAGGAAGGTAAAAGGGTTTAATTGTTCTCAGGTCCTTGAATTATTTAGGAGGCCAGTGAAAGTATGGATTGAACTTTCAGTCATTCTGAGTTAAATATGAAGAAGAGGTCCACCTGGGGGAGGAGGCTTCCCAGATACTGGTAATATTCCTGAATGGTGGTTATGGGACAGAAGAGGAGTAGGTGAGGCATTGCTTTGTATTTAAACAAGTTAGACATCAGATAAACTTTGTATGTACTTACCTATAGATATCTTATATTTCACAATAAAAAAGTTAAGAAAATAGGATACAAATTATATACTTAAAAAAGACAATGGGAAATATAACGGCTATCATAGTTTTTGAAAAAATATTTAAGTGACATTATCCATCTAAAACCTGTTAGCAAAATTTGACTCATCCCACATTGTTAGAATGATAATTCGATAACCACAGAATATCAAAATTTTAAGACAAGTAGGAATATGATATTTGTTGAAAGGAAAACAAAGATAATTAGTACAAACGTCAGACCTAATAATAGCAGAGCAGTGAAAAGAAGTTGCAGAATATAGATACAGGCAGAAGGTGTAATTAACAGTAACAGGAAACTTGGTAATTTACTATGGTAAATAATATATATTTGCTTTATATGTTCTTAAAAGATCATAGTGTCTAAATATTTATAGGCTCTTCATTCCAAAAATTTTATAAAGTCCTAACCAATATCTGACAGTCATTCAGTCTCTACTGTAACTGATTTCTATAATCATGATTATATCTTAAAAAGTATATGCTGGGTCTATTGAAATAAAGTATACCTCTCAGCAGATCATATACTAAGAGTTAAATGTATGTCTTGGAGTAAACATACCAGATATTGGGAGACAGTATATGATTGTATGAGGGAAAAAAGTATATGTTAAAACTTTTAGAACTTTAAAATAAACCAGTTAGGAAGATTTAAATAAAGTTTACTACACATTGCCTTTCTTGGGTGATACTGAACTTAATTCATTTTGTTTTTGTTAACTCAGGTTCATCACTATGACTGTATCCTCAGGGACTATTAAAATTAGTAGTTGTATATCTGTAAAAGAATTTACATTATAGTTCACAAATACCTGAGTGACTTCAGTGTGCCAACATTGGCTTGGGCACAGGGGATATATAATATGGAACAAAAACAGAAGGCATCTTTGTCTTTGTGGTATAGCATCTAGTTGGGAAAATGACATCAATGGAATAATTACACAAATAAATGTAGTTTTAAACTGTGATCATGTGCGTTGAAGAAGATGTATTTTTAAGAATATCACTTGGAATCAGACAGATCTGAAGTCAGTCCCAACTCTGCCACTTGGTAGCATTGTGATTGGGCAGCTTTCTGAATCACAGAATGAGAACAGTCAGCTTCCTGTATGAAAACATAGCTCCATAAGAATAAGAAGTTTTAAAATTCTGCCTTATTAACTGCATTTTGATAATCATCTAGATTGGCGAGAGTCACATCATAGGTACATAAGTACTTGTTGAATGAATGCGATATCTTTCAGGATTTCTTGCAGGTAATCGGCATTCCATTAAAAAAAATTTTTTTTGCTCTTATTTGTTTCTTCTCCCTCATAGTCACATTGATATTTTAATTGTTGCTCTCATGGCCGTTTCTTGAAGTTCTGCTTCCCTTTATCTAAATTAACTCTGAACTAGAAAGTGAGAAAATTAAAAGTGGTATACGTATCTGTACTGTAGTAAGAAACATTGTCTAGTAAGAGAGAAGGCCTCTTAACAGCAACAGGAGGGAGCTTTTGTGCATATACATACGGAGACTTTTCTTTGGTTATTTAAAAGGCTTTTGCCATGTCCGCTATATTCTGTATACTTGGCATTGACAGATAAATAATCTCATAAGTGAAGTGTTAACAGTTCTTCGAATAAAGCATATATCACATTGTATTATTTTTGTATATAAGTAGGTTAGAGGAAATTGAAATTTTTTATTTTTAAAGTTTGGTCATCCATTCTGTATATTAATTTTTTAGTGAATCACATAGAACTTACTATTTGGTATAATTTTTAAAAAGAATTTAAGGTCAGTTTTTAATATCTTAATGATTTTTTTCTCACAGTGTCTAAAATGAATTCACTTGGTTAATTATTTTCCAGGGCATTTGCTTGCCCACTTGTTATTCATTGATTCCCAACCTCCATCTCTTATTTATCTCCTAGAAGTCAGAAGTGGTTTGTTTTAGCTTTATTAATCTTGGCAACAGGGTCTAAAATGAGTCACCAGGACTGAGCAACTGAATAAACTGAGTCTTCAAACAAATGAAGCATTGTATTTTATCATCATAGAGATAGTAATTGGTTTTTAGATCTCATACTTTAAAATGAAGATAAAATGTTGTAAATGGATCCTTGTTTACCCCATGGGGTATTATCTCTGAGAAAGTAAATGTCTACTTGAAATAAAATAAGATTTTTATTGTTGTTGTTGTTTGTTTTACTTTAATGAGTCCCAGAATATGATATGAAATTAAATTCCAGTGAATCATTGCCATGCTATTTATTTCCACTAATGGTAATTATCTCATGAAATGCAGCTATTCTTCTAATTGGATATCCTAATTGAAAAACTGCAGTTGAACTAGCAAACTGATCACAAATGAAGTAATTCTTTTATATTCATGATATTTTCTTCAATAGTCACTTCTCAGTTATGAGAAAACATTATTTGTTAGCAGCATATTCCAGGCTGGAATTTTTAAACATAATTATAGGTTCCTGTGAATGACATTAGTTATTAATGACATCAATAAGGAAATAAAACTTCCTCTACTGTGTTTTTAAGTTAATGCCAGTAGGAATTATTTTCTTTGTAAAAATCTTGCTTTTCCCTTTTTACCTCCGTTAACATAAGTCAAAAACCTAATGTTTTAAGGAACGTTTAAATGTTATATAACCACTGATTGGAATATCATGTAACTATTCAAAAATTATGTGTATAGAAAGTATGTAATCCTGGGAACATGCTTATTTTGGAATGTTAAGGGGAAAAAATCAAGATAAAATTATTGTATAGTATGATTTCATAGAAAAAAGTCTCGACATAAATCAAAATTTTAATGGAAGACATATTTGTGTTTAGATGATGGGATTTAAAAAATATTATAGCTTTTAATTTTTTTAAACTTTTATTTCCAAATTTTTCTTTAAAACCAAAAATAGAGATTAGTAAAATAAAAAGTCTCAATTTCAAACTTATATATCTCATATATCAGAAAAAACAGTTTAGAGATTATATTGAAGAATCTGAACAATATCTCCCAAACTATATATTAGCTCGATATGTTTAAAAAACTTTATGTCTCAGTTCTTAGAAAAATAAAGCTATTAACTTGGCTTCTTAGTCTCTTTATTATTATGCTTTAAAAATTCTATTTGAAGTTAAGAGCCGGAAATGAGAATGACAGCACTGTCATAGTGGGTTTCTCTCTTTTATTGTGAAAAACTTTGGCATGTAGAAAGCACAGAAAAATTAATCTACATATTCCCAGCTTTAACAGTTCTCAAGGTTTTGTCAACTCATTTCAGCTATTTCACTTGTTGACACATTTTTTTTCTTTTGGACTTCTTAAAAGTGAATTTATTTGGTTGTTATTTTAATAGACATTTCTTCGAATGCTTTTTTTTTTAACCCATCATGTTGTTATCATCTTATTATTCTTATTAGCCATAATTTGTTACTATCATAAAGTTTTCATGCACCAAGAACCTCTATCCATTTTCAAATTTCCCTAGTTGTTTCAAAATTATCTTTTTTACAGTTAATTTGTTAGACTCAGAATCTAAACAAAGCTCATATTACACTGGGTTATTATATCTTCTAAGTCTTTTATTCTCAAATACCCATTTAAAAATTTTAAGAAGTCCCTAATAAAAAAAAGACTAATTTTTAGATGACTTTGTTTTCTTCTTATAAAAATAATATAAGCTCACTGTAGGAAAACTGGAAAATTCACAAAATACTAAGGAAACAGTAGAAATCACTTATATTGGTCAGAGTGTATTTCCTTCCTATCATTTTTATACATTATTTTCATAGTTGGGATCTATTGGAAGCACTTTTATACGTTATTTAATAATATTATATCTGAAACTTTTTATACTTAAAATATTTTTCCATTTTAATGGCTGTATTAAGACATACCTTAATTTTTTAGGATATGTATGTACCTTAATTTTTTTTTTTTTTTTTTTAGAGAGAGACCACATTTTATTGAGAATGTATACTTCAACATATTTTCTTATTGCTAGAGTTGAAGAGACTTGTATTTTTGGGTAAGGGCTATAGTTCCTCCACTTAGTTCTCAGGGTAGGCACTGTTTTCTCTATACCAGATAATGCCTGGATGTGGATCTATTGGTCATTTGAGAGGTGTTTAGTTTTGTCATTTGGAGGATAGATAATGCTCCTAGTGGGCCATTTTAGTAAGTTTATGTAATTCCAGTTTTATAAAATGTTTTAAAAGTCGGTTACTGTCATCTTAAATGCCATTGAGTTATCTGAGTGTGTAATGCATTCATTTTCCAAACTATCTAAAGGGAAGGAAGATAGTAAATTCAACTATTAGCAGGACTTTGGGCATCAGGGAAAGTTTGGAAAAGGTTGCTGCCTACTTGTGTTGCTATCAGTTGAATTCATCAAAGAACTCCCATTGGTGAAAAGGAGAGACTTAAAATAGAGATTACAAATCATAGAAAAACAATGATTCTTAGATGTGTATTTTTATGGATATATTAGTTTCCTAGTATTGTTTTAACAAATCACCACTAACTCAGCGGCTTAAAATAATGGATATTCTATCACAATTCTAGAGGCTAGAAGTTCAAAATCAAGGTGTCAGGCAAGGCTATGCTTTTGCTGAAGGTTCTAAGGAAGAAGGCTTTGCTTTTCCTGGTTTCTGGTGGCTGCTGGCAGTCCTCGATGTCCTTCAGTTTTTAGACCCTCTCTCCACTCCCTGCCTCTCTCTTCCTTGGGTAGGTCTCCTCTTTGTTTCTGTGTCTCTTGTAAGGACATCATTGATTAGACTGAGGACATACCTAATCAGTATTACCTCACCTTACCTAATTATATCTGCAAAGACTGTATTTCCAAATAAGATCACATTTTGAGGTTCCTGGTACATGAAAATTTTGTGGGGCCACTGTTCAAAGCAGTATCGTGGATGTGAATATTTGTGTATATGAGTCTATGGAGAACTGGGGGGTAGGCTATTATAATCTCTTTGAGAATGCACATTCTAATTCTTTTCTCCATTATTGATTTCTACTTTTTTTTTAGGTGTATTTAAATATAAGAATAGATGAAAGTGGGGCAAATGTTAAACCACTGGCCTACAATAGTATTTAAAAATTCTATGTTGACTACTTAGTCTCTGCTATTCCTTGAGAATAAAAGACAAAAATAAATTAACGAAATCATTTCTATGCTTTTATGGTTCTAGCATCCTAAATTTATAACCAGGTCCAAAAGTTCTTTATTTACTAAAAGTATTTGAGTAGAGCATTATAATATTTATTTCAGTTCTGCTGAAAATACATTTTGGCTTAGGCATAGGCTATTAAATACTTAAATAATTTACTATGAAAAATTTTTGACTATCTTTCACTGGATTTAAAAGAAAAAAATTGAAATTATCCACCATTACTACCACCACTAAAATGACACCAAGAAGTTAGTTAATATATATCCCCATATACATAACTAATATCTTTTATTAATTATGTCATAAGTACATAATATTTGCAAAAGTTGATTTGCGTAGTGAGTTATAATAAATTATCAGGTTAAAAGATTAATTGACTCACTTCTAGGCCTTTGGGTCCCATAACCAGAGTATAGGAATACATGGTTTAAAAAATTCACTTGAAGTTTTTCACTTATATTCTATAAAAGCAAATTGAATGCCTATCGTTACGTTGATAAATATCTAAACTGCTAAGATGTTCTAGGATTGTAATAGCAAATCAGTGATTTAAGGAAGTCATTAAATAACTATTAGAGAAGTTAAACAATGTACCTTTATTTTTGGTTTCTTATTACTGTGTAAAACATTCTCGAATTACTTGTTTTTCCCACAGGTAATAGAATATTTTATAGCTGGCATAAATAGATATGATTTTAAATCAATCATAGTGCTATAGAAAAACCAGATCTTATGTTTACTAGTAAATGCTGATTATTTTCTTAGATAAAGCTCTCAGTCATTTTTTACTTTTTAGATTAGAATTTTTTTAGATGATTTATACCTTTTACAAATCAAAACATCTTGTACCTCTCATCTGCTTATTCTTATCAGTTTATCATGGACATACTTGATTATAAGGTAAGATAAAATAAGACACATCATATCTTACTATCAAAAACTTATAAACCCAAGAGAGATTTAGAATGAAACTCAAGGCAGTGTAAATATGTATCTTAGTAAAATATTAAGAACTTCTGAAACAAGTGTAAACAAAAAAGTCTCTGTACTACTTACAGTTTAGAAAGGATGACCAGCTTTAATCAGATAATCATACGAATAAATGTAAAATTATCACCATGAACAATGTTATAAAGGAAAGGTGAACAGTGCTATCAGCCCATAAGGGAATTTGACCTAGTCTTTGGCAAGACAATGCAAGACCTCAGGGCTTTCCTGAGGAATTTGCGTTTGCACTAAGACCCAAGTGATTATTGGAGGATGTGAGAAAAATTCCAGGAAAAGAAATAACATATATTTTAGAGTAAGTCATTTGAAATGAAAGGAGGTAGTATGGTTGCAACACAGGGAACAAGAGGGAGTGTCCTGCAAGGTGAGACAGAAGAGTGATGGCAGGGGCCAGACTGATCAGAGCCTTTTACATTAAGAATTTAAGTCTTTTTCTCAAGAGCAATGGGAAAGCTTTGAGAGAGTTTAAGCAGTGTTGAGGATGGGAGGAAAGGATATAACAGCATCAGATATTTTCCCAAAAGATTAGTATAGAAGGGTCTGGAGGGGATGGGGAATATGGATGAGGGGAGACCAGTTATAAAGCTATTGGAGTAATCCTGGCACAAAATAACTTGGACATGGAGAAAGGTGTAAGTCTAAAAACCAACCCTCACTGTTCCCTCCTCAATTATATAATTTATTTTAAAGCCAGATTATGCTATCTGCCTATAACAGGATTTTGGCTATTTTTTGAAGGATTTTTATTATTCTCTAAACAAAAGCTTTCAGTTAGAAATATAAAGAAGTGAAATTTCTTGCCTCCCCTGGTACTAACTATCCCACTTGTAAGCTTGCTATTTCAAAAGTCCAAAGGTAATTATAGATTGATATGTATTGATAATTGCCGATAATTATAGTATGGCAGTACTTGACAGTAGCCTATTGCATGAGTTTCTATAGTTTCCCTGGTGTACCTAAAACTCAGTGGGAATACTAAGTCATACCTCTTATTGAAATAGTTTTGTCTTCCTCACCTTTTACTCCTCCTCCTATTATTATGACTTTTTGTTTTAAAAGAATGTCTTGTGATGATAGTGGCTTATATTGCTTTATTAATGATATCTTTGTCTTAAGTTCATCTTTTACTTAATACTTAGTTTCTAGATTTTCTTTCATTATCTTTTGAGGAAACATAGTTTTCCTCTTATTCTGCTTTTTAATGAGGTTCCTCAATTGACCATCTCTTTAGTATAAAACACTGCAAAATAAGTGAATTTACCTGTCACTTAAGATTCATTCTTTATAACCTCATTAATTATTTATAAAAATAGTTTATGCACCAAATTAACTTTGATGAAAATAATGTGCTTTATACATTGATTAGTAGAAACATAAACAGATCCACATCTTTCAGTTTCAGTAAATTCCCCCATTTATTTGAGAAGGATAATTTTTGATGACACTTTGCAAAGATCCTTAGTAGTCAGAAAGTATTAGTAGTCATCTAAGGATGCATTGTTTGTGGTGGGAAACAAAGAGTAAAACTAAACTTTTTTTCTTATAATATCAGCCACCTTAGAAACTTGAAAATATAACATTTAGTGACATAAATCAGTGGTCTCCAGCTTTTTTGGCACCAGGGATTGGTGCTCCCTTGAGAATCTAATGCCTGATGGTCTGAGGTGGAGCTGAAGCTGTGATGCTAGTGCTGGGGAGCAGCTGCAGATACAGATAAAGCTTTGCTCCCTGCCTGCAGCTCACCTCCTGCTGTGCGACCCTGTTCCTAACTAGCCACAGACTGGGGGTTGGGGACCTCTGACATAAATGACAAGCTTTTCTTTAAACCAGCCTATGAGCCTCTAGCCAGTTCAAAAGCTGTGTACTGTTATCCAATAAAGAAATTGTGGCTCATGTTCTTTAGGACTAAGCCTCCCGAGGGGGGCGGGTAATTAAGAGCTCATTAACAATTAAAGAATAGTAAATAAAAGTTAGTCATCTGTTCCTCAGGCTGCTAGAATGAGAGCTCTTCATTTTCCCTAGACACTGCTCAAGCAAAACCTTACTTTTAAGGAGCAATATAATCTGCCTAAAGGTGTTTACAACTTAATGGATGAAGAATCTTAGTGCTGAATTTACTCCTACATTACTGGATTCTAGCTCTCTGACTTCATCACCTCTGATACCAGCTACTTACTGACACCTGTCTTCTTCCTGACCTTGACTCGCTTCAGTGCCAGCTACCTGACTTGTTCAGTGCCTAACTTGTATTCACTATCATCTAGGCCTTCTGCTCACCTTTGACATGATAGCCCAGCTCCATGGATGGTTTCTCAAGAGTAAACTGTTACTTAGCACCGATGCACTTAGTTTTCTGTAGTAATACATATGATATGTCACAGTAAGTAGTATCAGGATATGAATTGGATCTGTTAATTTGAGAGTAATATTAAACCTTTCTCAGATAGAAGATATGTAGAACATTTATTAACTGAGACTTGAAATATTCTTGACTAAAGTTCTCTGCAATTAAAGTTAATATTTTTATAGTGAAATAGTTATCATCAGCTCTTTTCCCTATATTGATCTGGCCAACAGTACATACTCAATCATGTATTTGTTGACTATATGGTCATCACTGAATTCATATTTAATTATTCTCTTTTATTTTAGCAACGTAAGTCATTCAGGTACCTTTATTTTTGTTTCTTATTACTGTGTAAAACATCCTTGAATTACTTGTTTTGTCCGCAAGCAAACAGAATATTTTACAGCAGCCATAAATAAATATGATTTAAAACCAATGATGATGCTATAAAAAAATCCTATGTTTACTATTAAACTCTGTTTCTAATTGAACCAGATAGCACATTTAGAACTTATGTTGATTAGAACTTTCATATCACATATAGGAGATTAACTTGTTGATTTTAGAATACTACATTGACTAGCTTCTGTCTATGTAAATAAGGTTGAAATTGGTATGTTATAGTGCCTAAGAAGCTTAATTATTTTATATATAATTTACTGGTATAAAGAAAGTTAATTTTATGTAGCTATTAGCATTAACTTCCTCCTGATGTTCTGATGTTTTGATATTTAAATATAAGGTTTAAGACTGATTATAAAGTTAATATGCTTTTTTCACATTTAGTTTGTGTGACCTGTTTATCATTGTGACTTCTATATCATTAGAAGTTAAAAAAAATTCCTGAATATAGTAGGACTGCATTTTTGTTTCAAAATTCACTGCAGTGTTATATAGTGCTTATTTAAGAGCAACTAAAAATGACACAGTGATGAGACTACAGCCCTTTTTAAATCTACACTCCTATGTAATCTCACCAATATACAAAAGAATTTGATGTAAATAGTTGCAACACTGTGTAATATTCACGAATTATGCATCTACAATGAACATTTACATCATACTAGTGAACTTAAATGAGCATTTCTAACCTATGAGATATTTGTTTTGCAGGAGAAAATAGAAGTAGAAACTGTTTTCACAAATATGTAATCCCCCATTAATATTGATTCCTTCACCAACTGTTACCACAAAGTTAGCCAAAATTAATATTCTTCTATCATAATAGATCAAGACAATTTACATGTAGTTTTCTTTGTCTTTTTTGTTTGTTTGTTTTGTTTTATTCCTTCCACTCCCCAATTATTTCGTGGCATTTCAGTGCATCAGAGAATTTAGATGAGCTCTCTTCCTCCGGTAGCTGGTTACTTAATCAGAAGCACAGTAAGAAAAGGAGAAAAGACAGAACAAGATTGAAATCTCCATCCTTGACTATCATGAGTACAGCGGCTCGAACGAGGCCACTTCACAATTTCCACAAACGAAAACTCTACAGATTGAGCCCTACTTTTTATTGGACTCCAAAGGTAAGGTTGCCTTTGGGAAAACATGAACAAAGGTTTTACTGACTATATATTTCATAAGGATATGGAATGTACACCATTATTTAAGAACAATTACATCTAGAAAGTTTTAAATGTATAGTTTATAAATGACTGATAGGTATTGACAGTATATTAATAGGATTTAATAAATTTTTAAATATAGCAATGCATTCTGAAATTTCTCATATCTCCAATTTTTAATCCACTATTATGCTTAAACTAATTTGAAGGAAAATAACATATCAAGGTGATTTTTAAAATTTTACTGGTAAAATTTTACTGGTAAAATGTTTTGCTTAGTAAAGAAAATATCTGCACAGCTGTCAGTTATTTTGGA
Organism: Macroglossus sobrinus; assembly: GCA_004027375.1. NCBI lineage: Eukaryota > Metazoa > Chordata > Mammalia > Chiroptera > Pteropodidae > Macroglossus > Macroglossus sobrinus. Next base: position 2,217 of record PVKZ01000333.1, on the reverse strand, counting down.
AGAAATGACATTGCTTTCCTTTTTAGATTTGGTACTTTTTAAACCTGGTGAGTGTTCCATTTCCTTTTTCTAGAATATAAGCAATGCAATTTAAGATGTCCATGCTTACACTTTTTACAGAATAAATAAATTTCACTAAATGCATTCATTTGGAAAAGCATATTTTTAATTTGTTAGCAAAATGTTAAGCATACATCTTTCAATGTATATCAAACTATGATGAAGGGCAAAATAAGTTATCTTTAGTTCTTGTTGTATGACATGCTTTTTTCCTATTATATTTTTAAATAATATGACAAGGAAAAATTTCTGATGCTATCATTTAGTATTACTTCTGATTATTACTACATTAAGTATTTTAAAATATATTTGTATAAAAAATCAAGATACTTTGTTTCAATTTTAAACCAATTTTAAGTATGATTTTATAGAATCCAATTATAAATAAGAGTGTGGATTCTGACAAATTAATTTGTATTAATAGATTGATTTTTAGTATTTCATAGTTCACATACTATTAGTATGTGAAATGTTTTTTGTAATCATCATTTCGTAAATTTTAGAAATTTTACATAATCAACCTAATAGAAAAATACTTTCATTTAAAGTTTTTATATATGAAGTCATAAACTTAATTATTTTTATTTAAAGTTGCCACAAGCAATAAATAATATTTTTAATTGATTTTGTAATTCTATAATTATAAATAAAATTGTCTATGTAAAATATTTTACATATAAACATGCAATAATATACTGACTGGAAAGAATATGCTTGAAAAATTTAGGAGGTTTGCTAGATGTTACTAAAATATAAGTGTGTGTGTGTGTGTGTGTGTATATATATATATATATATATATATATATATATATATATATATGCCTTCATAATGTAAAAATTGGCCAGGAAAGGTGTGAACAAATTTAAAACTTGTAGCAAATGAAGAAACAAGTATAAGATTATTATTACTAGTATACCATATAATTTTTCATATTTCAGTCACAATGCTAAGCATTTTCAGTACATTATTTTATTTAACTTTAAACTTATAACTATGAGGTATTATTAATTACACCTTTAGATGCTGAAATTGAGGTTTAGAGAGATTAAGTAGCTTGCCCGAAGTCATACAGCAAGTAAGTAATAAGTCTAATTCCAAAGCCCATGTTCTTACCCATTATATTGATAATAAAATCTTTTATGTGCTTGAAATCAGTAAAGACAATATATTGTTGGGTTGTCTTTGTCTGGTTAGAGGTATTAAGAAATGTATTTAACAGATGGGATTTGAAAGATAAACAATTTTGAAAGGGTATGGGGGAGTTAAAGCATTTTAAATGAATAATTGGAACAAAGATTGAAAAAAAATGATGGAGAATAGCAGATTCTTCCACTCCCCAATTATCTTTAAATTGCCAGGTTAATAGTTGTTTACTTTTATAAGCTTAATAAATATCATTTCTTTCAGGAACCCTTCCTTGACGTCCCCACATGGGGTATATATTGATATAGCATCCTATTATAATAACAATACATTATTTTATAATCATTTATATTTCTGTCTTCTCATTGTAAGTTTTTAGAGAGTAGGGATGTCATTTCTGAACCTACAGGGCCCTGAACAGTAAGTGTCCAATAGTTTATGCTTAATAAATGTTTAATGTGTGAAAGAATTAATATAGTGGAACATAGGAAGATATTTAAAAGACAATGGAAAGCGAGAACTTACGATCCTGTGTGTATGTTTGTGTTTCCTAAATTTGTCCTGTGAAAAGGTCTAGAACAGTAATGTCCAGTAGAACTTTCTGTAATGATAGGAATGTTCTATAAGTATCTGTGCTGTCTAATATGGTAACTATTAAATACATGTAATTATTGAGCACATGAAATGTAGCTAGTGCAACTGAGGAACTGAATTTTAATTTATTTTATTTTTATTAATTTTAATTTAAAAGCCACAAGTGGAAACTGGCTACCAAATTGGACATGACAGGTCTAGACTCACACTTTTCCTAGTAGCTGTGAGTACACCTGGCACTACAGAAAGGAACCAGAGATCTTTGGAGAAATGGCTGATCTCTGGGGCTGGAGAAGAGAAGGGATAAGATGAGCCTGGAACCTCTTAATGTTAACAGAAAGAAGGGAGGTGTTAAAAAAAGGAAGGAAGGAAGGAAGGAAGGAAGGAAGGAAGGAAGGAAGGAAGGAAGGAAGGAAGGA